>JAVSCE010002855.1:0-600000 GCA_032199065.1 Smutsia gigantea
ATGATAGTCTGATGGGTTTTCCTTTGTAGGTGATCTTTTTCTCTCTCTAGCTGCCTTTAATACCCTGTCTTTATCTTTGATCTTTGCCATCTTAATTATTATGTGTCTTGGTGTTGTCTTCCTTGGGTCCCTTGTATTGGGAGATCCATGAGCTTTGGTGGACTGCGAGACTACTTCCTTCCCCAGCAAGGGAAAGTTTTCAGCAATTATTTCTTCAAAGACACTTTCTATCCCTTTTTCTCTCTCTTCTTCCTCTGGTACTCCTATAATGCGAATATTGTTCCGTTTGGATTGGTCACACAGTTCTCTTAATATTCTTTCATTCCTAGAAATCCTTTTATCTCTCTCTCTGCCTCAGCTGCTCTGTACTCCTGTTCTCTGTTTTCTATTCCATTAACAGTCTCTCGCATCTCATCCATTCTGCTGTTAAGCCCGTTGATCGCTTGTCTCATTTCTGTATTGTCTTTCCTCAGTTCCCTCACTTCCTCCCTCAGCTCTTGCACATTTCTCTATAGGTCCATCAGCATGGTTATGACTTTTATTCTGAATTCTTTTTCAGTGAGGCTGTGCATTTCCATCCCTTCAGACTCCCTCTCTGGGGTTGTCTGGTTGATTTTGGTGTGAACCATATTCCTCTGTCTTTTCATGGCTATATAATTGGTCACTGATAGTTGCCACGTATGTCAGCTGGGCTCTTTAAGACTTTAAAAAGAGAAGAAAAAAAAAGAGAAAAAAAGAAAGAAAGAAAAAAAGAAAAAAGAAAGAAAAGAAAAAACAAAAACAAAACAAAACAAAAAACAAAAAAATGCCCACCGGACATAGATTCTGTGGGAATGCTCTAGGTGGCGCTATTGCCCCACTATTCCACAGCTGTGACTGTGCCGCTCCGCAGGGCCCTTTATCGCTCTGGCAGAGGTGGGAACGAATAGGAGGCTGTTGATCTCAGTGAGAAGTGTTAAGTATGGCTACGCTTCCTCAGTCGCCAGCTAAGGCGTCTGAAACTCCCCAGGACTCCCAGCCTGCTGGGCTGAGTGTGCTGGGGCGATCCGGCTCCTCCGCTGGGCTCCTGTCTCTTTAAGACCGCTGAAGAAAGCGCGCGCTTTTTTTTTTCCTTCCCGGGAGCCGGCTGCAAGCACCCTGGCGCGTTCCCTGCTCAGATCCTGCCGCTCTGTCTCCCCAATCTCCGCTGCACTGTGCAATGTGGGTCAGTGCTCCCTGCGCAGGTCACCGGGGCTGGCTACTTCGCGGGGTGTACTTCCACTCCCTCCCGGCTCTGAATCCTCTCCTCCCGCGGGTGCGCTGGGGTGGGGGAGGGCTCGGGTCCCGCCGGGTCGCGGCTCCGTATCTTACCCGCCTCTTGGGGTGCCGAGTCCTCTCGGGTGTAGCTGCACGCTGTGCGCTTTCCTGTGTATTTTCGTCTCTCTTTTAGGAATAGATGTATTTTCTGTGTTTTCATAGATAAATATAGTGTTGGGAGGAGATTTCTGCTGCCCTGCTCACACCGCCATCTTCCCGGAAGTCCAAAAAATGGACAATTTAAAGAAGGAAAAGATAAGGGTTAATGTTAATGTTCAGCCTTGCTAGAAATTTGATTTGTATTTTGCCCATCTATGAGCAAAGTTATTATTAAAGATAATTCTCAGTGTGTAGAGGGTTTGGGGTGCGTGGGTCTTGTCATTCACAGCTGGTGAGGGAACACATCTGCAGAGCCTTTCAGGAAAGCTGTAAGCAGGACTTTGTTGGTTGTGACAGAAACTAAGCTTAAGGTAGTTTAAACAAAAAAGGTAATTTTTTTTTTTTTGGATTATGCAACCTAGAAGTTCAAGGGATGCAAGTGGCTTTATGCAAAGCTGGATCCAGTCGACAAATGATTCATTGTCTGTCTCTCCCTCTGTCTCTCTCTTTTATATTTGCTTGCCTCTCTGCATGGCTATATTCTCAGTCAGGCTTTCTGGATATGGTGAAGAGATAGCTGCTGGCAGATCCAAGTTGACCGTTATCCCAACTGCTTGCTGTCCTAGAGAAAGGAAGAGAGTGAAAGTGAGCATCTTAAAAAAAAAAAAAAGAGCAGCTTTATGGAGATAATTTATATACCATCCCAATTCACCCATTTAAAGCATACAATTAAATGACTTTTAGTATATTCAACAGAGTTGTGCAACCATCACTGCAGTAAGGTTTAGAGAATTTTTATTACCTCAAAAAGAAGTCTCATACCAAAGAGCAGTACTCCGCATTTTCCCCTCACTACCCTCCCACCCCAACCTCAGTCCTAGGCAACCACTGATTTACTTTCTCTATAGATTAGTCAATGAGTGAGCATCTTTTAAGGCTTCTCCAGCAAAGGACCTGCGGAAACCCCAGTTAGCCTGGCTTGGGTTATGTGTCATCCCTGAACCACTTCCTGGGTCAAGGGGGTGGAGTCCTTTAACGGCCAGGCCAGGTCAGGTCACCATCTCAGCTCTGACTCAGTCCCATCTGAGCCACGCATTTTGGGCATGAATGCTATGGAATGGGAAGGGGTTCTCCAAAGGCAGGAGAGCTGGGAAGGCAAATGTGTGCCCACACCAAGGGCAACTTGGCAGTGCATACCCAAAGTCTAAAATGTTCGTATCTTTGAGCTTAGCAACTCCAATTTTGGGACGTTATCCTAAGGAAAGGACCAGAAACAAACATTCACTCTTGCCGCACCTGCGGTGATGGAATGGAGGCAGAGAAGGAGCAGAGAACAGCAGCGCCCCTGCTGGTGGAGAAGGGAGCGGCAGCCACGTGAATGAAGGTGGAGGGCTCTCCCTGATGGAGCAGAAGCCCTTCTGGAAACCTGTCGACGTCAGCTTTCCCTAAGGGCACCGGTGCTGCAGCTGGCGGCACGGAGCCAGTCTCCTGCTAAAGTACTGCACTTCCACTCTGAGGAAGCACCTTCTCCACCAGGACCCATTACAGTTCTGCATGCTGCTTTTAAATCCTGCCCCAGCCACAGAGGCAGCTTTTGAGTCCTGACCTGTGTAGATCCGGCAACAGGTGAGAAGCCTTGAGTGGGATGTCAGCTGAGCCGGATTGCTTCGACAGATCTGTGTATGTTACCTCCTGCCTTTCAAACTTGTCAGGTGTGGAGTGAGGGGGCATTTGCATTCTCTTCAGTCTGAAGGAACCACTGCACTGTGGCAGATCTCCCAGGAAGGTCTCCGTGTGGCCCACAGGCTTCTAACTGCATAAATCTATTTTTTAAAGACAATCGGAAGGTGGGTACTTTTGTTCAGGAGGTGTCTGCTGTTTTATAAGGGAGGCAGAGAACTCTAAAAGTGAAATTAAATCTACAAATTGAAGGGCTAGTTTGAGGGAGTTAAAGAAGTAAATACAGGAGCCTCTACGGTGTAACCACTGGTTACATCAGGACCTCTGCATGTTTGAGGTTCATACTAAAAATTTGAATGGGGTTGTTAATTGTTGGAGGTTAGGGCCTCCCTGGGATTTCAGAAATACAATAGAAGAATTGAAGGCAGCTTTGGGATCCCCAGGGTGTCCATTGAGATTCAAGTGGGAAGTTTTGTGGTAACCCCTAAGCTTAGGGTGACCTCCTCGCGGGAGTTTCAGGTGTTCACCCCTGCTGTGCTTCCCTGTGTATTCCCCTCAGCGGCGAGGCAGGCCCTCAAAGGTTGTGGAGCTCCAAGGCTGGGAAGCTGGCGTTTCTAGAAGCTAGGACCCACCCTGGCTTGGCCACATTATTTGACTTTCTTCCAGGTGGTAATTAGAGTTCTCTTCCCTTGATTCCAGCTGGAACTGGAATATCCCATCCAGGTACACTTAGAAATTAAATTAAGTTTGGGGTGCTAAAAATCATGCATGGTAAAAGTGGGTTTCTTGCCAATGGGTTTCAGCTCTGGACAAGTTCACTATGGATTCAGTGTGACCAAAGAAATTACAGTAGAATGTTCTTGGGGTGAAGGTGTTAGACCCAGCTTTATTTCCATGGTGGCAGGTCAATCACTAAAATTCCATCCACTCAGAAGAACAAGTCAGCCCGCAGCAGGCCGGTCTCTGCCTCTGGGCCTCTGCCCGCACAGCCATCCTGCACAGCCGGCCTCTGTCCTCAGTGCTACCACCACTCCAGCCTCTGCTCTGCTCTCCTGCAGCCGTGCCACCATGTCACCCGAGCACTGGGCACGGCTCTTGGTATAGAGTCAATAACAACGTATTGCCCACACGTGTGTAGTGAGCTAGCCAACCAGAGCCAGGTGAGAATCCTGGCCACAGGAACCTTCACTTTATCCACAGTGGGCTGTCGAAGAACTAACAGAATTTGGATTGGCAGTGAGATGGGTGAGGGTGGGGAGCAAGCGCTTCTTGCTTTCACGATTTTCTGGTTTAATATTGAAAGAGAACTGGCTTTTACCACATTTCGGTTCTGATGGCCGACGGTGTGGAAGATGGTGGGGAGCAGTCACTCTTCTGTTGGGTAAGCTGTTGGTATAAACAGTTACATGCACAGGGCCACAGTTTCTTCAGCATCACCTTCATGTTCCTGTCCTGCAGTCAGGCGTGCTCTTGTGGTGTAGTGAAAAGATGAAAGGGATTTGAGTTTACAGGATCCAAAGTTGTGTTTCAGCTCAGTTATATGCCAGCACTGTGAACTGTCTGCTTAAATTTCCCATCAGCGGGTGGAGGAATTTTCTCCAGGTGCTCCTTACATTGCCATCCCTTGCAAATATTAAATATTTTTAGAATTTTAGGTTATTTAAGTCATTTTCCTAGAAGTAGCTTAAGAAACCATGAGTTTCAGAGTTAAATGATCTGTCCTCTGTCCCTCTCCTTCCCTAAGGCACTGAAGCAGAATGTGCCAACTGGCAGAAGAGAAGGATGGCATTTGGGGAAATTTTAGATATCTTAAGCTTTGAAACTTTTCTTATTCACTCCGTGTCCTAGATGGTTTAATTTTAATATAAACAATGTGCTTTCACACACTGGTTTTAAAAGGCATGATCCTATTTTTATGATGTATTGTCTTCTGTGGTATTTAAGGGAAAGCAGTGTTAAAGTGTACTGTCTTATTTTGCTTTCAAACCCTGAGTAGTTTAATTTTGCTACCAGCAGTGCTAACTTGAATGTGATCTGGTCACCTTGGAAATGTAGGAACTTTATGAACACACTGTAAAGTAAAATGTGGATTGATACCCAGGAAAACAAAACAAAAAAGAAAATCTCAAAATCACTTTGAATCTGTATAACGGATTTTCAAAGAGAAAAGGAGCAAAAAGATAATGGTGCCAGTTATGATGACGACAGTGTTGCCTGTCACTAGTCTGTTTTAGGCTGGCGCAGGGGTGAAGCGGGGTGGGGATTGGTGGTCATCTGTGGGTCTTTACAGGGGTGGAAGAAGAGGGTCATGAAAATCAGCTTTACCCTGGCCAGATGGTGGCTACAAAGTGTTCTCTTTACCACTAAGATGGCTCAGGTGCCCCTGGGGATTAGGGGCTGTGGGGCTAGTGGGGAGTGGTTTCCCTCTTTCTCTGGTGAGTTAACACAGGGACACAAACCTCTGATAAGTTCCTTTCAGTTTCTTAGTCCAAGTTCATGATGATAGAATATACAGAGTGTACACTGTACAGGTGTAGTGGGGTGTGGGTGAAATGTGAGGGGTTGCTGCCTGAGGGTGGCTGACTCATCTCTGTGCTCTGTACACCAGCTTCCCTGAGCACACCTCTGGGATGTTTCCCTGTGGGTATTCTCTTGGTTGATGGTGTTCAACCAAGACCCCTCTCTTCCTTTCTGCCAGAGATCTCTATCTCTCTTTGTCCTCCCTCCCACTATGCTCTTCATTCCTTTATCATAGGTAAGATAGTCCCTCCCAAGTCTTTCTTTTGCTGGGTAAGGGAAGGTAGAAGTTGCAAGCCCTGAGGCGTGGAGGGGGAGAGAGGATGGTGGGTGGTCTTGACTTCAGGGGCAGCTTACCCTTTTCATCTCCTTTTTCTTCTTTTCTTTTATATTGCCTCCAGATATCTAAACAATCAAAATTCAGGTTATGAGAGTTAATTTTCTCATTGGATCTACTTAAAAGGTCATATTACCTGCTAGCACAGATCTTGGTCATTATGGGGAAAAAAAAAAGGCATCTTCTTGCTGCCCTTCAGGTACTTGAAAAAACCTGCTTGCATTTACTTTCGTTTTTGGAAGCCCATACCCACAGGCTCTTTCCTGGTTTCTGTTTCTTTCCTTTCTTGGTTGCCTCTGGTAAGTAGATGTGCCGTTCCTGCAGCAATTGTGGCAGTAATGACATGGCTGCTGCTGATGGAGCAGAGATGCCAGCTTTTGTTTAAGGGGAATCTGGGTATGTCTGGGCCTGTCTGTTAAATTGCTAGAGCAGGCCTGCCAAAGGGCTGTGTATCTGAGGATTAGGGATTCTTTGGGAAAGGGATTCTTCAGGAAGGAAGGAGGAGCAAGGCACAATGAACTTGGCCTAATAACCAATCTTAGATCTCAAAAGGGGGTGCTGGTTTGTGCCTCTAATTAAAAGTTCCTCCCTCAGGGAGGCCTTCTCAGATCATCCTATCTTAACTGATATTCCCACCCCCCACAACTCTCCCACTTTCCTTGAATTCTTTCACCCTTTAAAATTTTTCTTCATGCTGCTTACCATCTAAACTGATCTTTCTTGTTGCTTTGGTTGCTTACTTATCATCTTTCTCCTCCTTGAATAGAAAGGAACATCAGGGATTTTTCCTTTATTTCTACTCCAGCCCCTGTGCCCAGAAGAGGGCCTGCCACAGAGTGGGTGTGCCATGACAGTGAATATTGTTCAGTGAGTAGCTGGGTGGGATCTTCTTTGACCTAACCTATGGACTTCGGTATGTATGCTTGGCAGAGAGGTTTGTAAGTAAAAATGGAAAGATAATTTCATAAAATGAGGTAAAACATGGGCGCCCACAGAGCACCTTAACAGACCCTGGGCCTAACCCTAAAGCATGGTTACAGCTCATAGCCAGTTTCTCCTGGGCTCTTTGGAATCTCTGAGCTCCCTAGCTGAAGCTGATTGTGAAAGCTGCCTGAGGTGTGCCCCTGTGGGGAACCTTAGGCTTTAATGCTCATTCTTTTGAGAGGCATCTGGGATGAGGTGTTTGGGGATCTCATTCCTTTGGCCAGAGGTACTTAGGTCATGTCTGGGATTTCACAGCCCTTTTCTCATTCTAGACTTTGACCATAAGTCACAGAGAATGATGTACTGTCTCTATTGTCCTCTGGGGGATGTAATGGGGCAAAGTGTTATGTAGTCAGACACACTAGTACACAAAGAGGCAGTGGGAAGTAGAGCAGATAGGAGACTTTGATGTTAGATGAGTGATAATGAAATGCTAGTCGTTTCATTTGATAGCTTTGAAAAATGTTCAAGGTATTAACTTTTCTATGCCCCAATTTTATCATCTGTCAAATGGGGATAATGATACTGCAGTAAAATTGCAGTAATTCTAATAGCCTGTGATTTTGTCCAAGGTCTTGTTCCTTAGGCTGCTGTGGGGAATGGCCACTAGTTAATGACTCAAGGTAGCAACTGACAGAAAGCAGTGATTCTGTCAGCTGGTGCCGATAAAGATTATAGTCTTTTATTCCAGCATAATCAGATAATTTTCCTTTTCTACCCAACACCAAGACAAAGCCTGGGAAGTCCATCTGGCTCCTCAAGGGCCCTTCAGTTACACTTTTATTATTCCTTCTCTGTTCTGAGTGTCATCTTAACGATTATTCACTTTGTGTTGTTTTATTCATCTCAGCCTCATCATCTCATTATCTTATTATCTATTAAGCACATAGCATGGAGCTTGACATGAGAGGGACGGTTATTGCCTATTGAGCTCAACTGAACTGACCCCCACCCCCCTCAAGCTCACCCTCAGGGCTAGGTTGCCTTCCCATTGTGTTACAGCTCCGATTACTTCTCCCTTTTCCAAATGCCTATGTCTGATCTTGGGCATCATCTCAATAAAGGGAAAGGTCTAGATGCCATGATTCCTTCCCTCTCAACCCTTTGCTTATTCTATTAGACATTTTGCTCCCCTTCTCACACATTTTATATGGAATCACATCTAAAATTTGAAACATTTGAAGAGTAAACATTTGAAGACTAGTCACTCACCTTAGTCATGAATATACTGCATAGGTCTCTTTAGAAATTTCACAAGTTTATTGTATGCAGAGAAGAACTAAGTCTCATCTCCAGTTTTCCAATTTGTAAACATTGCTTGGATAGTTAATGGTTTGGGTGTTTATACTAAATTCCTATTTCAACATTTCCATATGGTTTTGACTGTAGTAGTTTTCCCTACTTTGAAATTAGTAGCAGTTAAGTGTATATGGACCAGCAACTGACTCAGTTGTCTGTCTTAAGATTGCTTAATACTAACCTGTGCTAGAGTGTATTCATGTGAAGACTGCGTGAATGTAATGCTTTCAATTAATGTTTTCAAGGAATAGTGCTGGTCTATAAGCTGGACCAATGGTTTACAGAGAAGTCAAGTAATAGTGATTATTTTTTTACTTTTAAAGAAATGTAAATTAATGAATGGAGTGTTTCCTCCGTTAAAAAATTTCTTGCATTTGATTATATTGCTTCATGATAGTGAGGGCTAGCTGGTGAGTTAAGTGTGTGTAAGTACAATAGAAAACATCTGAAAATAATTTCTTAAAATTTGTGTGTTGTTATTTGTTGAATGCAGAAATATAAATACATATCCTATAAGCCAAATTTTACTGCTAGTAAAATTATTTGTGATTTGTGTGGTGAAAATAAATATATCAATGATATTTCATGATATTTTGCTGTAGCTCTATAACAGGTCTCCCCATGAGTAAAGTTGATGATCACAGCAATCATAGTTCAGTATGAGTTTTTGTCCAGTGAATTTCCAAAAAGAATGAGTAGAGTGTTTACTGTATGGCAGACACTTTGCAAGATCTCGGTGTGTGAAGTGTGATGTGACTAAGAATCTCCTTAGTGAACTGGCCATGTCGATGATGCTTTCTTCAAGGCAGATGATGGGGGTTAATCTACATTTCATGCTGTTCATCTTAATGGGGGAAAGATCAAGCAGTTCAAACCAATCAGTTGTTACAAACGTGTTTACAGATACCCAGAGATGCTTTCAGGCGGCAGGGTATGGGAGGACAGCAGGCAACTGGCCTTACCCCCCCTCCCCTGGGTCTGCAGCCTCGTTCAGTGGCCCGTACCCACCACTCTGCTTGGAGTCAGAAGACTCGCAGTCAGTGAAGGACTTTACTGTCAATGATGTGACCTTGGGAAGAAGCCTAGCCTTGCCTTCGGTTCCTTCAGCTATATACTAAGGGATAGATCTCAAAGGTCTCTTCCAGCTCCTAAGCTATAAGGGGTGACTTTTACTGTCTCAAATTCTAACATAGCTGTAGGAAGATAGAGATGAGGTTTCTGTTGCTGTTATGATAGTTTTAGGGCCAGGAACCAGGAATACCTAAATCATTTACTACTCCTCCCCTCAGTTTCCTAGCTGAGGGAGCTGTTTAAGAACAACAGCTGAATGGACAAGAAAGCCCTGGTGTATTAATAGCTGACCAGTAGATACTGACCTCCAAAGCACAGCTCTGGCAGGAGCTGAGTTGGATGACCCAGCTGAGGCCTGAAGACTTCCATGAGGCTTCCACTCCCCATCACTGAGTCTAAGATGGTGACCACCTCTGTGCAGCAGGCCCTGACCTAACTTGGTGAAGAGGAGGCCAAATACAGAGAGAAAACCTGGCCGGCCCATCTCCCCAGAGAGGCTAGACCTGCAGCAGTGGGGAGAGTTTACAGCAGGCTTCCAGAAGCAGATCCTGAGGCTATGATACAGGGTAAGCAGTTGTTCCAGAAGTGCCTCAGGGGAAACTGGAAGGGCCTGAGTGAGTGAACGGGAGGTGAAGCCAAGCAGGAGAACTCCCAGACTCCAGAGGCCGTGGGGCTCTGCCTGAAATTGCCACCCCAGAATTCGTTTTATCGGAGGTGAGGCCACTGGGCATTCGTACTCCTGCATATCCAGTCACAGTTAGGAGCCACCCTGGGGTAGGGTGGGGTGGGACAGTAACTCCTGCACACACGAGGCTCTGTGTATATCCTGGTGAAGGGGCTCCTGGCTAGTCCTCTGAGGAAGGTGGGAGACTCGGCCAACAGGAGCAAAGCAGTTCACAGAAGCTGGAGGCTGGTGCACAGAACTGGTACAGGGGATCCTAGGGGATCTGGATGGAGCCCTGACAGCGCCTCCTGGAAGAGTGAGAGAGAAGAGGACGCCTTAGCTGGGCTTCCTGCCCAGGGCCAGGAAGTGAGACCTCTTATGATCCTGACCTTCTACTGACTGCTACTAAAACATTCAACTGTGCAGCTGGTGTAAAAAATAACTCCATCTCATCAGATGATCTTAAAGATTAAATGAGATAATGCATGTAAATGCCCTGGCACAGTCCCGGCACATATTAAGCATTATATGAGTGTTTGCTAATAGTAACCTGACATTTGACCCAGTACACATATACTTCCACACATATATCTGAAACAGAAATTGATTGTGTAATACACTTTAATATTTTCTATTTTATACTATTCTGTTTTATCTCATTAAAAACATCTAATTCACCATCCTCTAATAGGTTTTGAACTACATTTTCAAAAACTGTCTATGTATGGCTATCAGCAATGCTATGAAATAGGGGACTTTGTTCAAATGTTTATGATATAATTTACTTTCTGTCCTTTGATAAATTAATTAACTATTAAGCCTCTAGAGTCAAAGGAAGAAATAGGGTAAGGAAATAGGTAAGTGCTTGACTAGGAACATGGGGGTATTTGAAAGCTGGAAAAGGATGGTACTTGGTTATTAGAACTTTGGGCTGGGAAATGCTGAGGGACTTGAGAGAGGAAGAAAATGAGACTTTCCAAGATTCCTGCTGTGTCCCTTGAACTCCTGCTCTCAAAAAGTATAATTAATAATATCACTCTTCAGTCCGTCTGTCTCCTGTCCTTTCCTGAGGAAACATGTTGTTGGCTGAACCTCAGTGAGTAGAAAGGGCAGATAAATGAAGACCTTGTTCTGTGTCCCCCAGCACCCCCCCCAACACACACCCCAGGTAAATCATCTAAGTGCAGATAAATGCCTTTGTGTTTTTTAGGATTGGGTGATTTGTTTCCAAGAGGGAAATAGGTTATACTTTCATTTTTGAAATGCCTTTCTTCTCTCCTTGTGATGATTATAAGTGCATCTAGAGGCGATGTAAGGCCTATAAAACTAATTCATGAGTAGTGTGAATCCACTTTAAAGTTATATGCACCTTTAAAAATGGCTTCCCTTCCTATAATTGCCCTCATGCAATGCTGTAAGTTTCTGGCTTCTGATAGTAAATGGTTGAAAAGGAAATCATGTCACATAAATTCAAATGTATTAGGCTGATTAAAAATGAATTTCTAATGAGGCGGTATGTCAGTAAAATCACAATGAAAATAGGTTTCACATGATCAGGATTGCTTCTACTTTATATTTTGTGGCGCAGTATTTCTCAGAAGGTTATGACTGCATATGGCAAAGATGGAGATGGAGACATGAAAATGAGGTCATGTCCAAGTGGGTGAGAGGCGATCACCATCAGCAGCCAAGCCAGATCTGCTTCCTATGCACATGATGGCCCAAGGGCTGGCAGGAGAGCCATCAAGGTCTTTGTTAAGTCCTGACTCATCGCCATCTGCGCTCAAGTAGAACTGTACTAAGTGGGCAGTGTTGTGACATCTGGGGTGTTTTCCTCAGTGCATTCTGATTTCAGATGGTCAAACAGGTTCTGTCTGATTAAAAAATGGTTTAAGCTTGCTCATCTCTTGAGTCCCCTCCTCTCCCCCTTCTTTTCATACCCAATTCAAAAAAGTTTTGCTTAATAGCTTCTGTTTATTTTTTAATGGACAAGGAGGGTGGTTGGGATGATGGTGGTCAGAACCGAGGTAAGGATTAGTATACAATTTATATTCCCTCTTTCTATCATGAATCTAGAGATTCTCTTGGGACCCCTTTTACATTCATTCATCTATTGTTGATCTTTTATTCAACTGATATTTATTGAATGTCTTGGTTATGTGCCAGAGATTGTAATGGGGCTGTGGAATCACTTGAACAGAATCAAAGAGGCCCCGGCCCCCATGAGGATATTTTAAGTGGGGATAATGGGAAAATAATAAGCAAACAAAATTATGCTTGGTTATGCTGAAACTGTGAAGAAATGAAATAAATCACCCAAGGGAGGATTTTGGTGGGGTTGAGGTGATGGGTAGGGTAACAGCCAACCTGTTTTAGATGCGCTGGTCAGGAAGGCTGTATGTTAGGTTGCTAAGAGTGAATTAATTGAAAGCTAATTTTCTGAAAGAAAATTCATTGCATGCCCAAATTCACTGAAGGATGAATTCAAGCTTATTTATGTCATCTATACTACTTAGTTTTGTTTTTCATTTTGATTTTTTAACAGCATTTTAAGGACTTTTCAACAGTTTTTTCCTTAAGATTCAAGAGCTTGAGGGACAGAAAGCAGGGGAGATTGAAAGATACAGGTGGGAGGTTGAGGACCACAATAAAAATACATTGATATGGATATATTCTTGAATAGGAAGAATTGTTGTAAATATATTTTTCATTAAGTTATTATCCATATATCCATATGAATGCTTTATGTTTAAGAATACATGCAAGAAGACACTGTTAGGAAGACTACATTCATAAATATTTTCATTGAATATATTTGTAAAACAATATATTCATGGGGATAAGATGGATATGTTCAATTTTTCTCTGCCATGGCTCCCTGCTGTTGCTGCAGGAGATTACAGGACAGAATTAGAGGCAGAGATGGGGAGACTGAGGCACATATGGAGAGCAAGACCATGGGGCTGAAGTTTCCAGCTCAAGTGATAAAGAACTAGGGAAGAGACAGTCTAAACAGTTCTTAAAATGGTATTATGAAAGCAAAATGAAAACCAATCAACTAAACTAGAAAGTTAAAAGATATAATTACATTAGGCAAATTGGTCATTTGGGGAAAGGGTCATTCAAGAAATTGGTTATTTGGGAAATTAGATTGACTTTATAATTTATCATCTAAACTGGAGGCTTTTGAGAGTGAAAGGGGTACTATTTGTAATTATGCTGGGACAATAGGCATCAACTAGAACTATCTGGCAAACTGAGATGTAAGCTTATCCTGCTTCCATGCCTCCTGGTCCAGACTGGTCTCTGGTGCCGGTGTTTGAGTAAGGCTGGGCATGCACAGACCTGAGCAACAGTCGGCATCTGCTGGGTTTTGCAATAAGGCTACATGGCTGGATTTGAAATTGAATATGTGGATTCTTTCTCAACATGAATACCATCTTCTGTTTGAAAGAACCAAAGCTGTAGGGTATTAGGATAAATTTTAAGGAGAGCTGTGATTTCTTGGATGGCATCCATGGCAGTTATTACCTTTCAGTGGATGACTTCCAATTCTACATCTCTAGGCCAAGCTCCAAACTGAGATTTCCAAACACAAGCTAGACATCTCTTGTCAGCACATGAAATCTAACACATCCCAAATTAAACTCCTAGGAAGACAGTGTAGAGAGAGAAAAGACCTTTGGGAAGGATTTCTTGTTGTTGTTTGTTTGCTCCATTCTTGAGTATATTTTTTAACAATCTGAGAGGACTTTCTTATTCCTTTTTAACTTAAAACCTACCTGCACTTTAGAGCTCAGCTCAAATCTCATCTTTTTTTGGTATCATCTTCATGAAATAGCTACATTTGTCTGTTATCTAAATTACCAACTGTTTATGGTAGACACCAGAGTGGTCGTAAGTAAAGCCTGTGGTTAGTACCATTTATTTTGGAAATACACTGTTTTCTAAATGTTTCAGATGTGCTAGGTATTTTTACCCACAGCATTTAGCACATTGCTAAGCAGGTAACAGGGGCTTAACTATTCATTAATTCACTCAATGACTATTTAGTGCCATATTATTTACCTGGTACTCTTCTACTTTCTGGAGGTAGAGCGATCAACAAAACAGAGGCCCTAATGTCCAGGAGCTTACATTTTAGTAGAGAAGACAGACAATGAACAAATAAAGAACTTATTTTAAAGATGAGAAAAATTAGGCCATGAGAAGTGAAGGGATGTGCCCCAGGACACAGAGTTTAGTGTAGGAACCAGGACTTGAACCCGATCTGTTTTCTAGTGTAACATTATTTCCCAGCACAACAAACCAAGTGCTCTGTATAACATTCTGGGGGATGCACTCCCTGTGCTGGGCATGATAGGATTATTTCCCTGACTTTCATAGCTGCATTTCTGGGTGGTCATGAGGGAGCCCAAGGGTCCCATCTGCTTCTGGTAAGAAGATGGTCCCTTGGGTCTCTGCACCTCCATCTGTGGGAGCCAAGAGAGAGCCAAGGAGCTGTGGGCAGGAGTGAAGAGGGCTCTCGGAATTTTGTGTGCTCCAGATGGACCCTAAGTCAGTCCTCCTTGAGACACTCAAAGCCTCACCACTTTTTATTTTGAGATCTTCAGGACTGATTTCATTACTCTCTTGCTCACAGTTACCATAAGAAGCCCAGAACCAGACAAATACTGTATGATTCCACTTGTACGAGGTTCCTAGAGTAGATGGATTCATGGAGACAGAAGTTAGAGTGGTGGTCACCAGGGGCTGGGGGTTTGGAGATATAGGGAGGCGTTTAATGGAGAGAGTTTTAGTTTTGCAAAATGAAAAGCATTTTGGAGATTGGTTGCACAACACCGTGAATGAACTAGGCACTACCGAAGTGTACACTTAAAAATGGTTAAGATGGTAAATTTTATGTTATGTGCATTTCCCACAATTTAAAGAATAAGTAAAAGAAGCCCAGGACCCAAGTTTCAGCCCCTAGTTGCTCATCCCCATTTGTGTTTTTGACCATAAAGCAACTCCTCCTTCCCCAACCCCAGTCCAACTGCTCCCTCCTCATTGCATTTATGACTATCTGACCTCGTGGATGGGTTATTTATTTGCTGGTCTCTCGCTCCCTCAACTAGAGTATGAGCTCCATGGGAGCAGAGATTTTTGTTTTGTTTACTGCTGTAATCCCAGCACCTGTAAGAGTGCCTGACACATAGTGGGTGCTCCGTGCATATTTGTTGACTGATAAGTGGTGGATTTTGTGTGGATCTGCACAGGAATATGCAACTAATTAGGGACATAGCAAAAGAAAGGCAGATAAAAGTAGCGGCAGTCACACTCTCACCTAATTAGATAGGGCCACAGGAAATATTTGTGTGTGCCATGTTTCATTAAAAAATAGATTTCAGTATTTCAAAGCATTTGTTTTGAAACATAGTTGGAAAATGACCAGAGAGGGGGTGCTTTTTCTGTTTTATGAATCAGCCCATTTGTTGCTGCGTGGAGTGTTTCCTTTGGGAGCTGCAGGGTACTCCTGCCACCCCATTGTTCATTTAGTGACATTATTTTATGCCTGATTTCCACCTTCATTTTCCATTAAAAATGTACTCTTTTTCCACAGTCACCCCCTCAACGCATCATTCACCTGCCTCTTGGGCATTATAATGCTTTGAAATTGCTGCAGCCATTGGCAGTCCACAGAACTCTACCTTATCAACAGTATAACCAGGGGCTAATCAGAGGTCTCCACTTGCCTGACAGCTCACAGCCTGCAAGGAGCCATGGCACGTCCCTTGCCTCCTCCCTTTTTCTCCACATTGTTTTTCATTCCGAATTCATTTGTTTTTTTCTGCTACTTGTAGGATCTGTGAGCTTTGTTGCTGTATCTACATACATGTGCTTGAACTATTTTGTCTGACTTGACTCTTCATTTAATTAATTAACTGGTCAGTTCCATCAAAAACATTAAATCTTTTTTTTTTTTTGGACAATATTGAACTTTTGTCCAATGGGCTGTGGGAGAAGGGAAGGTATAAGAAGCAGAAGCAGGAAATGGTTATAAGCATCTTCATCACCTGTTTGAGTACATTTGAGGGATTTCCACCATTTCCACATTCAGAATGATGAAGCGATACCACACTGTGACTTGTAATTACTGGTAACTAATGTAAGGGCCAAGGTAGTGTAGGGGTTGACCAACCATCAGTGGTGACTTGTCTTCTGTCTCTAAGAAATTTACCTTTTCTTCAATCTGTCCTTCATTTTTTTTTTATTCAATGCCTTCCCTTTTCTTTGCTTTAGATGGGTCCCGAGCTCCTTTTGAGGTATGGGCTTTTCTTGAATATTGGAACAGCTTATATGCCCTGTATTACATTATAGACTCTTACTGCTTGAAGGGGTTTTCTTGTTTCTAGACTTCTGCCTTGTAGAATTGAAGATGGTAAAACAAAAAGTATGCATGTTTTTATATATGCTATATACATATAAGTTAATAAATTTATGGGTTTTTTTGTACCCTTGAACTCCAGGACTTTTGATATAATCAAATTAGAGTTAATAATCCAGTTAGTCTTATGTAATTTACTGTTGGTAATTTTTTCCCTTTTATTGAAAAATGAGCATAAATGGTAATAAGAGACATCCTATAATTTCTCCAACCCCCTACACTACCTTGGCCCTTATATTAGTCGCCAGTAATTACAAGTCACAGTGTGGTATTGTTTCATCGTTCTGAATGTGGAAATAGTGGAAATCCCTCAAATGAACTCAAATAGGTGATGAAGATGCTTATAACCATTTCCTGCTTCTGCTTCTTATACCTTCCCTTCTCCCACTGCCCCCCTCCCACCTCCCACACAGATACACAAACACATGCCACATAAATGCTTTCTTGGCATTTCTAAGCATTTCTTTTATATGGAATATGTGTTATACATCATATCACAGTAATACCTCAGGAGCCTGGCATGGTTGGCATAAAGTGTTTGGGTGATTGTCATTGTGGATGATTTGATTTAAGTAACAAAATCTTTCCCCCCCAAATTTTTGTTTTAAATGGAAATTTTCTAAAATAAAACTTAAACTCTACATCATAGTAATATTTATATAAAATACAACTGAATCTTTTCTTAACTATGTAGATCATCCACTAAGGAATGTTGGTGGGCTGTGCATGCAAGTGCTTTTAGAGCTGTTTTTGAATTAGAATTCTTGTTTGCAAGCAACAGAAATGAACTTTGGCTTAGTAAGGATAGAAGGCACTCCAACAATTGTATAGAGGCCTGGAGACACTCAGTCATGAGGCTCAGCTTCCAGAAGTAATGCCCAAATGCAGGCCAAAGACTTGGTCCAGTAAGGACAGTACTGTCCCTGTAGCCACTGATAGTGGGTAGCACAGTTTTAAGTGCAACTTATGTGCCAGGAACGTCACTTTGCAGCTTCTGCTGTTGCCACTAGTATGAGAGAGGGGGAGAGAGGGAGAAAAGGAGAGAGGAGAGAGGAAGAAAGACGGAGAGCACTCAGTGTGAGGAGGGTACCAGGGCTGGTGTGATGCTCTGACATGATGTTCCTGAGGAGGGGTTGGCTCACATTTTCACCTCCTCCAGAGGGAGACTGTCTTCCTCTCACACCAGAACTCTTTAAGTATGGAATTCCCCAAACAAAGAAAGGAGTTCATAAAAGGAAAAAGGCCAGATGCCCACTTTAGGGTAAATATATAATATTCCAGGGCAGATCTTGGCACTTACTTCTTTGCATATGTCATGATATGAGCCCAGTCCCTTGTTTCTCCACAAAGTGGAATGCAGCCTATGCAATTGCGGCATAATTTGGTTGCCTTTCTGCCAGTTCAGGATCAAAATCCCTTAGGGTGTTTTCTTGTCCTCATTAAATTTTGGCTTCTTTGGCACTGTTAAAAACAATCTTATTTTAGCATCCAGACCTACATGTTTTAACTTCATGAGATTTTTTTTTTGCTATCTTTTAGAATTTCAGAATTTTTATCCCTAGTCTATGAAAGACAGGTAGTGTTTTTGTGGCTGCATACATAATTGGGCATCCTGTTTTTAGGATTTCCTGTGTCAGGTAATTGTGAAATTTGGAGTTCTGGATATAGGTTAGCACAGGCTTGCTATTGTCTAGTTATGAAGAAGTTGTCAGAGATTTCACTGTGTAAATCTGGACAATTAATTTTCTGTGAATGTGGGTGATCCTGGTTGGGTTGGAGCCCCAGGTGCTGGGGGAAAGGTTGAGTTGTTGGGTAAGGAGGAGAGGTGGAAGTGGAGGAGGAACCCAGAATCTCCTGACTCCTGGCCATTGTGCCTATATCCTTCTTACCTCCAAATCATCCCCAAATCCAACTCCCCAAGGTCTTGACTTGTGGCATTTTCAGTGCTTATTGCACCTACCCATCAGCTATTTTTATGAATTTTAGAAGCATTGGTGGTAGATTTGATGGGAAGGAAGAGAAGGTTCAAAAACATCATCTAAAACTAAAATGTTATGTTTTGAAGTTCAGAATCAGGCTCTACCTCTGACTGTGTCAACTTGAACAAGTTATTACATCTCTCTGACCTCTAATGTCTTTCTCTGCAAAGTGGGATAATATTTGTTTTGTACAGCCTTTGAGATTAAGTGAGATAAATAGGTAAGTTGCCAGTTATAGAGAAAGTACTCAGTAAATGTTGGATCCCTTTTCTATGGAGTTTATACACACTGGCCCTATCTCCCATATGGGTCTCTTTTTACAGCATTTCCAATGATGGATGCTATCAATCCAGAGTTTGATAGCATCTGACTCCCATGTAAGTAAAACATCACTCCTGCAATCATGATGTACTTTCCAACTTTTTTTTTTGTGTGTGTGTGACTTGATGGGGTTGGGGAATTATGATTATGCTGGAATGTTTCCAAACATTCCAGCATAGAAGCTACATACCAGAAGAAATTTAATTCTGGCAAAATATCTCCTCCAAGGAATAATTCTGTTTCTGGAGGACTACCAGATACATTTTGCTTTATATTATACTTCTTAAATTGTATTTATTTATTTATTTTTAAGTAATGCAATAATTTAAAAGAAAGTACCATCTTGGCTTATATTTTCCCCTGAAGACGATAGCTTTCTTCACTAGGATGTCTAATTAAAAGTAGCATTTGTGCTTTCTCTGCCAACCTTCCAAAAAATTCACTGCTGGGCAGAGGAAGTGGCTGATAAATAAAAAGTAATTTGTTCATAAAATTTATAAGCTGCTAGAAATAAGGGCCCAGGAGGAAAGTGCCAAGTCAGTTTTAAGTAGGAGATAATAATCAAAACAGCAAATGTACAAGTGCATCGTGGTAAGAATAAATCAACTGGCAAGGATTGATATGAACAATATGGAAAAAACAACTAAGTGAAGAAATGTGAAATGAAGGATTATCTTTACTTGTGAAGAATCTATTTAAGTGTAATTCAGTGCAGGATTTCTGCTTCTCCAAACCTTAAGGGCTTCTATAGAACACTACCATCACCACCACCCCCACCACAACTGTCACGACCATCACCATCACCGTCACCACCATTACCATCACCACTAGCACCACCATCATCACCACAACCACCATCACTGTCACCACCATCACCATCATTGTCACCACTATCATCACCACCACCACCATTACCACTACCACCATCACCACCAGCAGCAACAACAATAAATCTTTTGATTTCCTTTCAGCTCTTAAAAGTTTTGTGTCTAAGAGATAGGCTTTTTCAGTGGACTGCTTTTTTCATCGCAGATTTAACTCTAAAAGAAGGGCTCCTCTAAGCTCTGCTTGGGGCTGGGAGCATGTATCATTAGTTGGACATAAGTTTGCTTCTCTAACTGGCCTTTGACATCAGAGCATTTGTTGACCATTTTAGCCTTGACTTCCTAAAGTAAATGTTTCATTGAACAAGCTTGGCTTTATAATAATAAAATAACTAGGTTATTATTTTTTTCTTCCACTGTTATTTTACTTCCATTCTGTGGAGCTAGTTCTTTCCTGCCCCTGGATGAAAGATAAAATTTAGGGCAAATCATAGTAGCTCTCTGGCCTCTTTTGGTTAATAGTAGGTCATCCTGTTAGTATGTCCAGGCCAGTGTAATAATAGGAGTGGTGGATTGCAGTGAACCTAAGTGCTTTTCATCTTCTCCCAGCTCAGGCCTACTGAGGTTGGCTCAGCATTGGGGAAAAGGGGATCTGACAAGCTTCTTTTCTTTTTTCTCAATGTGCATTGTACCTCTCCTTTATTGGAGCTGAATGCTACTATTTTCGATCACCTTCAAGGTAGAGGTGAAAGGGGCTTGGATGAGGTGGGCTGGGGCCAGGAAAAGTCTTACTTGACTAGTGCTATCACCAGTTAGCTAGCAGCTGACTCCACAAATGGACCGACTTCACTGTGGGGCACTTTGGTGGGTTATCTGAGTGTCCCCACCTCTGGGGCTCTCTCATTTGCAAAAACCATACCAAATCTGTAAGTTCAAAAATACCTTTCAAAACATCCCTCAGGTAACCATTTGTATCCCCTCCACAACTGCCCATGGGCCACACCATCATCAATTGTCTTCTAGATCCTAGCTGATTTTCCTGTTTCTGCCTGTATCTTTTTTATATACAGTAGCTAGGGGGATCTTAACGTATAGTGCAGATGATGTCATTCCTTTGTTCAAATCTTTTGGTTGTTTCTTATTTCACTCAGAATCCTTTGATGGAATACAGGCTATGTGGTTTACCCTCTCCACCCATACTTTTCTGACCTCACCTTCCATCAGTCTCTTTGCTTTTCCAGAACACTGCAGACATGATCCTACCTCAGGGCCTTTAAATTTGCTGTTGCCTCTACCTAAGATTTTTCTTTTAAGTTAAAAAAATTTTTTAATTAAAATATCATTGATATACAATCTTTTGAAGGTTTCACATGAACAACATTGTGGTTTCAACATTCACCCATTTTATCAACTCCTCAACCCCCATTGCGGTCAGTGTCCATCAGCGCAGTAAGATGCTTTAGAGTCATTACTTGTCTTCTCTGTGCTTTTCCCGTGATCTGCCTATATTGTGATTGTGAATTATAGTGCCCCTTAATCCCCTTCTCCTTCCCTCCCCTCCCACCATCCTCAACCCCTTCCCTTTAATAATGGCTAGTCCTTTCTTGTACCCAAGTTATTTTATTTTATTTATTTATTTCTTAATTATAGTTGATATACAATATTATATTGGTTTCAAGTATGCAACATAATGATTTGACAGTTATCTACATTATTAAACTAAGATATATGCACACGCTTACTCCTTCATCTCCTTAAAAATTCTCTGTGCAAGTGTCTCTTCCCTAGTAAGCTTTCCCTGATCCTTCCATTGAAAACTGTAAACCCTCTTTTTCCTAGTACACCCCTGAGTTTTCTCTCCTGCTTTATTTTCTCCGTAACACTTGTTTTTTTGACCTGTTATACATTTTATCATATACTTTTTTTCTTCCTTTGGTAGAAACTTAATAAAAGCAGAATTTTATCATTTTGTTCACAGTTGTATCTTTAGCATGTAGAACAGTGCTTGGCATCTAGTAGGTGCTCCATAATGTTTTTGAATCAGTGAATGAATGATCGGTAACACTTGTCATGTTTTATTGTAATTCGTCTGTTCATACAACTCTCTCTCTAGAGCTCTTAAGTGTAAGTCAAGGTCTTGGTCATTTTGTGTTCCCTGCATATACAGCTCAGTGCTTGGCACATAATAAGCTCTCAATAAATATTTGTTGAATAAATTAAAGAATAAAAGATTGTTGGAGAGGTGGAAAAAGAAATGGAGGAGTAAACTATCATTGAAGATTGGGGAGAACAAAGTTCCAAGGTAAAGTAAAGTGGTCAAATATTAAAGGGAGAAGAAGCCATGAATTTGGGATGGGGAAGTTGCTGGTGACTTTTGAAGAGTGGTGGAGTGGAGAGTGTGCGGCAAGTTGCAGTGGGATGAGGGGTGAGGTGGAGGTGCCTGAGCAGAGACTCTGTCCAAAAAAAGCAAGGAAAGGGGTGATATGGAATTCAGCTTGAGGGGAAGTTGGTTGGGGGAATTTATGTATCTTAGCATAAGGGAGAATTGAAGATATTTGTAGATGAATATCTAGTGGAGAGAGAGATTAAAGAGACAATGGAGAGGGGATAGATGTTGGAGCATATTTGTGAGGATACAGGAGAAGATGGGTTCAAGAGGACAAGAGAAGACCCAGTCCTGGGAAGAAGTAAGCTTATCTCTTCTCTGAGGTAGAAGACATCTCTGGTCCTGGCTTAAATACACAGGTGTGGAGTAAGGGGTGTAGGAAACTACCTCCTGACCTACCTATTTACTTGTGTTATTCTACCAGCATACTCATCCATCCATTTGTTCATTCACCCATCTTCCTACCTGTCTATTTATCTTTTGAGTATTCCATTTTTCTTAGAACCCAGCCTCATTTCCTCAGTCCTTCTGACTGCTTATCCCCACTGATGCTGGGAGCCTATGTCATTCTGAGGTGGGGCTAAGATATAGAGAACTTTTCTCAAAATGTGTGCAACCCACAAGCTGGGAATTTTGAATTGCCCTGTACAGTGATTTCTCTAGCCAGAAGATCACTTTGAGTCAGACATACACAGTGCAAGATAAAAAACAACAACTTACTAATATTTAGAACTTTATACTTTCAAAGTATTTTAAAATCCCAAATCTTCCAAGTAATTGCTTATTTGTACTTAATTCTCTGCAGATTTGGCAAGATGATTGTAGGTAAATAATTTCCACCTTTCCCTATAATATCCAGCAGAATAATTGAGAAATGCTTTTTTTTCCTTCTGATAATTACCACTTCCATTTATGAACAATGGAAGGGAACAAAGAGTAAATGGAAGAAATGAACAAATAAATCCACCCTGGCTTGACACTCTGTCCAGTTAATGAACCTTACAGGGGAACTGCATTAACACTGCCACTGTTTTTAATGATGGAATAACTCAATATGTGCACTCGTTTGGGACATTTATAGATTATTAATCACCCACACATAGTATTCAAGCTATGAATGTAATTAGCCAGAGTCTACCGTTCCTCACTAGCCCAACATCTTAGACGTCCCTCGGTGTATGAAGCCCTAGACATACTCTGTTCCCCTTGGGATCATTTTGCAAAGTCCCCCTTAGCCTTTGCTTGTATTGACTTGGCAGGCACCCTGAACTAAGTGCCTGTTTTAAGTATTGATTCTAAGGGCAAAGACGTTATGATGATGACACCCCCAATCATACTCATGTTCACAACAAGGGACATGGGAAGCAGATTACAGAGATTAATTTATTTCAGGGACTTAGGGGACATTCTTGCTGCCTTAGCCTCTGAATCTGTGCTTAAAGACAGTTTAAAAATAACGAGGCTGTTAGCTGGAGAAAGAGACATGCTGAACAGATGGTCCATCAGAGGCCAGAGCCTAAACTGATGGTAACTAGGGTGGAGATTTTGAAACAGGGGCCTCCTTGGGGAAATTATTTCTTGTTTCCAGATGTGGAGTAGTTATTCGGTAGCAATAAAGGGTGGCCTTAAAAAAGGGCCAAACTCTGATGTGACTCAAGGCATGGTCCTGTGGAGCTTTACAAAGCAAGATTTTCATAGAGCCAATCTAGTTTTTGCCCAGTCCTGGTGGGCTTCTTGTGGAGCCCACTGAGCTGGGGTAGGGACTTGGCCTTCATGAAGGAGGAGGGACATGGGGTCCTTCTTTCTCTGTCCCCACGATGCACTAGTAGTAGTGTTTTTTTCTGATTATAAACATAATATGTGCTGATTATAAAACATTAAAAACCTGGACATAAATGAAGTAGAAAGCAGAAGCTCTCCCAGTTCAACTCCCACAGACATACCATTGTTATAATTTCTTGTATGCTTTTCTGGAAATTATTCTATGCATCTATAAACACATATATTAGCACATATATATCTTTTTGATAAATTAAAAATCGTATCAGGACCTACTCTTGTATGAAATTTTCAAGCATAAAATATTTCATGGACATCTTTCTATGCTAATACATATAGATTTTTTTTGTTCTTGTCTGATGATTAAGAGTGTACAGTTATATAGCTATAGTTCAATTTATTTAAGTTCTCATTTAGATTTCAATTAAAAAGTTTTTCCAAGTCCTGCTTCAGAAAAGAAAGCATGTACATTAATTTTTGTTCATTTGTTCATTTCCTTTGGGTGGATTCTATAAGCTTAACACCTATGTGAAAAGGAATATTTATGTAAAAGTTTGGTGCATATTGTCTAATTCATTACCTCCAGAAAGTTGAGCTAATTTATAATTTATACTCTACCTGTAGACTATTTTACACCTTCACCAACTTTGAATATTATTATTTTGTTTAACCTTTGCTTATCTTAAGGTGGAAAATAATGAAATATTGTTATTTTAATATACATTCCTTTGGTTACTAATCAGGCTAAATAACTTTTCATTAGTTTTTTTGGCAGTTTGGGCTGTTTCTTTTGAAATTGCCCTGTCCATGAGTCTTTACTTATTTTTGGGAAAGTGAAGATTACTTCTCTTGTGTTGTTAATTGACATGTGAACTCTTCAGAATATAGAGATTCTAGCCTGTTTATTGCCCTATATGTTACATATTTTCTCCCCAAAATACATTTTATTGCTGTCTTTATTATCATAGCTAATGAGTGAGCCAAGAAAGGCTCACTCATTATATTTGGTTGCTAGTTATCTTTGGTTTATTAATATTTTATTGTCACTCAAGTATTTTTTTCCCAGATATTATTAACTTTTTAAGAGACTGATTGCCTAAAAAAAAATACTCTGTATCATATTACATAAGTTTTCTTCTATTCTTAGTTTACCTATAGGTTTAACCTAGAATGAGTATAATTTTATCAACTATATTTTCTGCAATTATCAAAATGATCATTTGGTCTTTTATTTTAATCTGTTAAACTAGTGAATGACATTGATAGATTTTCTAATGTTTATCCATCCTTCAGTTCCTTAAACAAATCCTGGTTAGAAGTAATGTATTGTTCTTTTGATGTGTTGTGGTTCTATTTGTTAATAGTATTTTTAGGCTGTTCGCATGCATATATGTATAAATATATATATATTCATAAGTGAATTTGACTTATAGGTTACTTTTTTCCCACTCTCTTGGTTATTTTTGATATGAGTTATACTAGCTTTGTGAAATGAGCTCTTGAGAGCTTTATAGAACTTTCTTATAAAGCTATTGTCTGGAAATTTTTTAGGTGTTGAGTTTACTAATTCTTTCAATTTCTATTCTTTTTTAAAAAAATGGAGAGTTTCTTGGAAATTGTTTATCTTTTGTGTGTGTGTGTGTGGGGGGGTCTTTCACAGTTGGCATAAGGTTATAGTAGTAGTATTTTATTAAAAACAGTCTCTTCCCTATCTGTGGCTATATTTAATTTTTCATTGCTGATATTGTATGTGTTCTCAAACTTCTTTCCTTTTGTCAGATTTGTCAAACATCTCTTAATGCTTTTTTTAAAAAAGAGGTAGTCTTAGTGTTACCAGACAGTTCTAGTTGTTTCATACTTTCTAATTCATTGGTTTCCTTTGTTTATTTTGTTGTTTTTTTTCTAGCTTCTGAGTCTAATGTTCCAAAAATATTTATTCTAGACATTTCTTGTTTTAGGAAAAAACTTATTTAAGGATATGATCTTCTTCTGAGTAAGGTTTTGGCTACATCCCATAGAATTTTCCATTTAGTGTTTCAATATATGTTCATTTCCAAATAATTTATACATTAAGTTTATATTTATTCCTTGACCCAAGAATTAGTTAGGAGAGTGAAGTTTTAGATTTAATTGCATTTTAATCAGTAAGTGGATCCTGTAAGAGTTCTACTTTTAGAAAATTGAGACATTTTTTATGGCCTATTAAATGACCTTTTTCTCTCTGTGTTTTAAAGAAATGTTCCACAGACATTAGAAAAGAATGTGTCCTTTCCTCTTTTTAGAGAGATCATATTTTGTTTTGAAATCAAGCTTGTAATATATATTATTCACATCTTTTTCTGTATTTTTTTTTTGTTATTTAGACATGACAAACTTTGGGAATGGTTTGTTAATGTTTCTCACTATACCTAAGGGTTTCACAATTTTTTTGTGTGTGTTTCTAGCACTTCCTTTTTACTTTTTCAAGAGACTGTAGTAAGAAGTTAAGAGCACTGATGCTGGCCCATCTGCCTGGTTTGCACACCCACTCTGTCCCCACAAGCTGACAGACCTTGACAAATTTCTTCAACTGTAAAATCACATCACCTACTCTATGGGGCTCTTAGGAGGATTACATGAGTTGCTGTGTGTAAGGAGCTTAGAACTGTGCTTGACATACTGTAAGCATTGTTTTTTTTGCATCTGCTACCTTTGATGTTGAGAGTGAAAAGGTTCATGGGAGAGTAGAATGACATTGATATGAATGACAGTTTGCACTGGTAATGCAAGTAAGGACATTCAACTATAGAAGTACTCCCAACCCAGCTGCTGGGGAGACATGTAGCCCTGATCTCACAGGGATTCCATAGTTGAAAAAAAGCAACCCAAACAAAAACTCCCAGCTTACAAAAATATGTATTTTGGCAAATTTTTTATCAGTATGAAACAGCTTTCTTTGTCTTGAAGACAGAACTTTTTGCCTTGAATTCTGGATGAGCTAATGTTAGTATTACTATAGTGCTTGCTTGCTTTTGTATTTGCCTGGTCTGTCTCTGGGCATCTGCATATTTCCAACTTTTCTGTATTATTTTGTGTTAGATAAATCTCTTGTCGATAGCACAGAGTTGGAGCTCACTTTTTAAAAAAGTCAGCCTAAAAGTTCTTATCTTTTGAGAAGAGAACTTAGCCTATTTACAGTTGTTGGGATTACTGATATATTCCTGTCAACTTTATGTTTTTTGTTGTTGGATATGTTTCTGGATCTCTCGTCTGGCTGGATTGCTCCCCAGTCACTTTCTAGTGCTGGTAGCTAAGCTTAGATCTTTCTAGCCTGGTGTGGCTAGAGCAAGTCTGCTTCTCCTGCTTCAAAGTAAGAAAAACCAGAAGCTGGCCAGGGGGCATAGCCTCCCGGTCACACTCCTTTCGGTGTTTTGGAACTGAGTTTCCTATCGCTGCCATTCAGTGAGTACCTAATATAAACCAGGTGCTTTTCTAGACACTTAATGTAAATACTACTTTTTAAAAAATATATATTCATTTACCTCTCACAACTCTGTGATATAAGTATTACTATACTTATAAGTATAATATTATAGGAAAGCCAGTTAAAGAAATTAGGGAGTGCTCCTGAGGAAGTGAAGAATGTATTGTTTGTAATGTGTAAACTCACTTCCTTTCCCATCATGTATGCATGAGGTGTGGAGTGGGCTAAGAAATGGGACCTGACTTTCTAAATGAATGGTTTGCCAGTGCTTCTGGAACAGTGGTGCATCTTATTCTCCTTCACCCATTTTTTGTACCAGTTTAAGTTTCCACTCTAAGTTGATTATTCTGGTGTGGTTCATACCGAGTCTAGTAGTTTTTTACTGCTAGAGGAAAAAACGAGTGGTGTGTGTCACATCTTGTCTTTCAGACTGTTTGTCTTTTATCAGGAACTGGGTGTGGAGTTAGTGGGATCCAGGCTTGCTGGCCACACAAGATCCTGGGGAAGAGAAGGCTCATGCTTTGTTCACCTTTGTATCTCTAGTGCCTGGAAGAATGCCTGGCTCATTGCAGGTGCTACTTCTCCAAATGACCTGAGCTCAGAAGAGGGAAAGTTGTTTCACATTAACATTTGAATTATGAGGTTTTAGGAAAAGCTCATAGAATAGAAAGGCATTCTCTTTAAAATTATGCTTTCTATGGCTCTAACAAGTACTGTGTATAATGTAATAAAAATAAAGTGAGTTTATTCCTCTCCTCTTTCAAGAGCTTACTCTGGACTAAAGCAGTCTGTGCTTGCAGTAGGAGAAGGTCTGAGTTACCAAGGGAGGGTGGGATGACATTGACATGTGAATGACCGTTTGCATTGGTAATGCAAGTGAGGACATTCAACTAATAAAAGTGCTCTGAAGCCAGCTGCTGGGAGATGTGTAGCCCTGATCTCACAGGGATTCCATAGCTGAAAAAAAAAAAAAAGCAACCCAAACAAAAACTCCCAGCTTACATCAAGGAAATACTGCTGTGGAGCCTTAATGAGATCCCTGGGTGAATCAGTTTTTTATATAGGCCTGTTTGACTTCCACAGATATCTGGCTGGACCTTGATTGATTGTCAGGCTTTTTAAGCAGCATTGATTTTTACTGCTGCAACATTGAGATGATGAGGTCATTGTATTTTGCTATGTTATTGAGGTTCTTGTTACAGTGACCTGGAGGTTATAAGCACCTCTAGGTACTGGCTTCTTGCTTGTGCTAAGTTTGAAAGGAAGATGGGAAAGTTGAGGTAAGTGAAATAGTAAAAGCAAAAAGTTGTCTCTGGTTGTGAGGGGGAATTTCAGAGTTCCATGAATTATAATGGTAATGGTAGCTATTAATTATAGCTGATCGTTTCTTTTCATTATTAACTGTCATTTATTGAGCATGCCAGTACATAGGCCCAGGGACTGTCATAAATGCTTTATACACACGAGCTCTTTATCCTCACTGCACCGCCATGGGGCTGGTGGTGTTATCTCTGCATGGCAGATGAGGAAGCTGAGTCTCAGAGAGGTAGTGTTGCTTGCTTGGGGGTCAATGGAAGAGCTAGCTTTTCAATCAAGGGCTGTGTCTGCCCCCAAAGCCTATGATTTAAATGCTAGTTTCCTATATGTGTGAGTTGTTAGAGATTCCCTCTGGGTAAGTTCAGAGACTAATATTTGAGGCTGCTTCGTAAGTGCTGACCACTTCTCCTGGAGAAAAGTGGAAACAGTGCAGTGCCTTAGAACACCACCTTGGCCTTCTCCGTGTGCAGTAGGCGACCACCGGAATCTCCCTTCTGCTTGAGGGAGGCCACACCTGTAAAGGGGCCTGAGAGGACTTTGCACATTTTGAGATTCCTCCAGCTACCACCTATTGATCAGCGGCTGCCAGATGCTTTAATCCGATTAGAGTCTGTAAAACTGGTTTCCATCTCTGGCGCCTGACTCAGGTTTCAGAGCAAGGGGAAAAAGTATGACATCACCCCAGCTTGCATCTGTGCTGGGTGGCTAATGAAATTACGTGATGGATTTGAGGACCATTAAAGTCAATGTTGATCCTTATTATTATTAAGAGTACTTTCAAATTTACTGCACCATGGGGCAGGCTCGAAAGCATCATTTTTCATAGGTGTGTTCATTGCTCTGGATTTTAGCGCACAACTCCAGGGATATGGAGAATGCTTTAGCAGCACAGGGAATCAATTCTGAAGTCTACAAGATGAAATGCATGTTCTTTTGCCTGCGGGAGAGAAGGTTCTGGGACTTTTCCATAACAAGGCACCATGATGACCTCAGATTAAAAAGGCCTAATATGAAACAAAACATATTGTCAAAGAAATAGGAAATACCACTGCTGCCATAGCATTAGCAGTAGTATTTTTTAAAAGTTTAAATGGTTAGTGTGCAAAAAAAAAGCTCAGTTTAGGCCACCAACATTTTGCTGAGCAGAGATACTGAGCTAGCACCAGAGACACACTATACTGAAGGGAAAGAAATGCCTACTTTTTTCATCAGTATATCTTCAGGGCCTAGCAAAATGTCAGACATGCAGAAATTTTTCTTAAAAAATGTGTATATACACATATACACACATACATGTATATAACATACTGTAAAGTGCATAAATTTCAACTGTACTACTCAATTTCTATACACACTCACCTGTGAATGGTCACCCAAATTAAGAGATAGAACATTTCCCATGTCCTAGAAGGCTTGCTCTTGCCTCTCTTACATTCTCAGAACAGAGACAACCACTATTTTTACTTCTATATCTACAGATTAGTTTTGTCTATAAATAATATACTTCATATAAATTCTATGTAAGTTGAATCTCATATAAATGGAATCATACAATATGTTATTTTTTTGTGTCTGGCTTCTTTTGCTCATTTCTATGTTTGTGAGATTCATCCATGTTGCTGCATGTAAGAGTGTCTAAAAGTAATTTTTATTGCTATATAATATTCCATTGGAAAACTATTCCACTGTTCTTCTGTGATGGCTTCTTGGGTTGTTTCCAGTTTTTGGCTATTTTAAACAAAGCTGTTGTGAACATTCTTGTACACATCTTGATGGCCTTTCCCACTTCTTTTGGGCATATAAGTAGAACTGGAACTGCTAGGTCATTTAAAATATTTTTGAATTGTTGAATTGAAAACTACAGTTCTTTATTTGCCTGTGGCCCACCTATCCCATGTGTCCTGAGTGCAAAATAATTCAATGATAACAAAGAATTAAAGTAGAATATATACACATCACTCATTATTTGCTTAAAAAATGACAATATGTACTTAAACATGTGGTTTTAAGGTATGAAACGATGCCAAAAAATGAGTCTAGTAATTTTATTATGCCAATCTTAATATTATACTGCAGTTTATATAGCATAAATTCACAGCATATTAGTTCATTAAAAAAATTATTGAGACCCTACTGTGTGTCAGGTGCTATTCTAGGCATTGGGGTTATAGTAGAAAACCCACAGATAAGGAAAAGTCTCTGCCTTTATGAGGCTTAAGTTCCAGTACATTAGACAGACAAGAGATACCAAACAAATGTGTGCTATAAAACGTGCCACCAATGAAACATACAGGTAAACAGATATTGGGGGGATTGCGGATACATCTGCTCTAGCAACAGACTTATGGATGACTTATATTTGAACTGCATCTGTGCATAGCTTAAAGACTAGTTATTGGAAACTTAGAGACCAAAACTCTCTAATTATTCATGCATCTAATAATACTAAAAGCTAACTATGTGGTCTATGTTCTTTCCATGGATTATCTCATTTAATCTCAGTTCCCTCTGATGTAGGTCCTAGTCTACCCATTTCAATGGTGAAGAAACTGAGGTACAAGAGGTTGAATAACTTACCCAAAGTCACATAGCTAGAATGTGGTGATACCAGGATACAAACCAGGCAGCCTGACTTTAGAGCCTGGACTCTAATTATTACCCAATTCTGTCCTCCAGATGGATGAACATGCATCACTATACACTGTAAGGCTGCCCAAATGACACATAAACTAAATTGATAAAGATGGTACATGAATGGTAATTTATAATGCAAAAGCAAACCTCGAATAGCAGTGGTTGAAAGCCATGACTGATTGCAGACAGCATCAATGTCATATTTTTCATGCTGTCTTTCCTGAAACCACTGAAATTTGGTCTTGTATGTTTGTGCTTAATAGAAGTTTTGCAACACTTTCAAAAAGAGTGGCTGCCAGAAGTAACAGAATACTGAATTAAAGATTCAGTAACTATTTGTATGTTCAACTTCAAAACTACTGCTAATTCACTTAGGAGGTTATTAGTAAGTAACTTAAGTTGAAGGTAAAATAAAACCTAACGGAAAGGATGTTGTTGGCTGTCAGTTGAAAGGAAAACTTTCATTTCTGGGTCTGTTCATGGCAATGGGTAGGATCTCCAGAGGACTGACGTCTATTCTGAGAATCCCTGACCAAAGTGAAAGAAGATGGACAAAGAGCATTCCTCATCAACAGCCTGTGTGCTGTGGCTGTGGGTATGGTGGGGGTCAGCGGGGCCTAATAAATAGCATCCCTGTTGCCCTCTGGAGTTCTGAAGCTATAAAGAAATATCCAAATAAGATAGAGATAAAAGTATTACTGTTGTTACTGATTAAACTGATAATGGAGAGTCTGGAATGAGACAGATTTCTGCCTCCAGGAGGGACAGCTGCCCCTTATGGCATCTGGGGAGCGAGCAGAGAGACACCAGCAATGTTACGGTAGCAGAAGGCCCTCCACAGGGAAGCAAACTTCAGGCGTGGGAAGAAGCTTTTCCTGTCCCTTTAAAATACATTCAGCATCCAGGCTGCAGAGGTGCTAGGAGGGGTGCACCTAACCAGCAGCAGGAGAGAGCGCTCTCATGAAGACAGCTCGTGCTGAGTCTTGTAGGAAAACCAGAAGCTAGGCTTGGAAGGCAGCATGCTTTAGAAAAGGGCTTGGCAAACGATGTACTGCAGACCACATCTGGCTGGTTGCCTGTTTCTTGAAATAAGGCTTTATTGGAACAGTCATACTCATTTCTATGAGTACTGTCTATGCATTCGTGCTATAATGGCAGAGTTGAGTAGTGACAGAGACCATATGGCCCCCAAAACCTAAAATATTTACTATTTGGTCCTTTACTGTAAAAGCTTGCCAACTGCTTTAGGTAGAAGGCTAATGCCTGCGCATATGAAGCAGTGGGCTGGGCATGTAGGGCTGGCCATGCTCAGTGGTTTGCTAGTGGTAGGGCATGAAGCAGGAGGAGTGTGGAGGGGGTGGGAGCAGGGGGCAGAGCTGTGGGAGATGCTGAGCCATGACAGAGCCGACTATGATGGGAAGCCGGGAAAAGGTCATTAAATAGATGGCCCCCTGGTTCTCTAGAACTTTACAGTCCTCTGCAGAAAGCAGTGATGCAGGCAGACAAGTTAAATATATTCATTATGTGCAGAAAATGGACATTTAACAGAGACTAAATTCACAGAGAATTTGCATCATATAGAAGCCCAATGATACTTGTAGAAGGAGGAGCTGGGGTGGTACCATGCTTAGAAAGAGTGAAATTGGTCATTTCTTTTTGAGTAGCTTGGGTGAGGGGTTCAGAGAAGAGACAAAATAGCTGTGGGAAGAGTCTGGAAAGAGTGAGTCAGGAGGGGGATGTGTTTCAGGCACAGGAATGCAATTTAGAGTCAGAATGGGAGACTGAAGTGGACCTGTCTTTGCCTGGGAGAATGAATGAGGAGGGGATGTGAGCAGAGAAGCACTATGGAGAGAGGGGACAAGGATCTTGGGACCAGTCTTTTCTTTTTTAAATAAGATATCCGGTTCCACCCCCAACTGTTAGAATTAAAAAATTATTAATGTATGAGCATTCCTCTCTACTTATTCTGCTTCCAACGGAGATTATTTTTACTTTTTGGCTTCTGGGGTTTTAGTTATGGTGCTTAGGGTAATAGATAGAAAATGCTGAATTAGAAGGCATAGGAGATAAGAATTGAGAAGAAATAAAAGTGCTGGGGGCAGGTGGCAGAGGGCCGGGAGAATACATCCAGGCAGGTAGGGAAGGAGAGGGAAAGACGGCTCAGTTTCTTGGGCAGGGCTGAAGAAGCGAGAATTTGGGGTGTTGAGGGGGAAAAGGAAAGACTCTTTGGGGCTGCTCTGCTCTGGGCATCTGGAGAAGGTAAATAAGATGGTGGGGATGATGAATTGAAGGTGTTGTGCTATCAATTGTGAATTGGGTTCCATTTGAGGTTTTTCAACAGTCTCAATAAAGATTAAGACTGTTGTCACTTAATTCTCAGCTGCCAAACACTTGTTTAAAAATGATGTGCACAGACTGGACCAAATATGATTAATTCTTCTCCCTAAATCTTTAAACAGTTTTTATTTTTATTTGAACAGCTTTATCAAAGTATAATTGACACACAATAAACTGCACATATTTAAAGTGTAAAATGTGATGTTTTGACATGTAGTACACCTGTGAGATGATCATCATAATCAAGGTGATGAACGTATTGATCACTCGCAAAAGTTTCTGCACATCCTTTTGTGATCCTTCCCATTCCACTGTTCCCACGGAGCATGGATCTGCTTTCTGTCATTATAGGTTAGTTAGCATTTTTTAGAAATTTGTGTAAATGGAATCATACAGTTTCCACTCCTTGTGATCAGTATCAGAATAATTATTTTGAAATTTATTCATGGTTTTGCATGTATTAATAGTTCATTTCACTTTACTCCTTAACAGTATTTCATTGTATGTATATGCTGATTGTTTATTCATCTATTGGTGAATATTTGAGTTGTTTCCAGTTTTTGGCTATTGCAATAGAGCTGTTACAAACATTCCTGTTGATGTGTTTTACAGATACATGCTTTTAGTTCTCTTGGGCAAATACTTAGAAATACAATGGTTGGATCATACGGTAGGTGTTTGTGTAAGAAGCTGTCAAACTGTTTTCCAAAGCAATTGTACCATTTTACATTCCCACCAGAAGTGTATGAAAATTCTAGGTTCTCCACATCTTTGTTAACATTTGGTATGCTCAGTCTTTTTAATTTTAGCTGTTTCAAATAGGTATGTAGGACATCTCATTATGGTTTAAAATTTTATTTCCTTTATAATTAGTGATGTCGAACATCTTTTCATGTGCTTATTTGCCATCCATAGAGGTTTTCTGGTGAAGTGTCTGTTCAAATCTTTTGAGCATTTTTTATTGGGTTGCTTGTATTCTTATTATTGATTTTAAGAGTTCTTTAAATATTCTGGATAACAAGTCCTTTATCAGATATTTGACTTGTAAATATTTTCTTTCATTCTGTAGCTTATCTTTTAATTACCCTGTCTTTCAAGAGCAGCTGTTTTGAATTTTCAGGCAGTGCCCTTTATTGATTTTTTTTCTTTTTGGTGGATTGTGCTTTTGGTGTTGTATCTGAGAAATATTTGTCTAATCCAAGATTACAAAGATTTTATCATATGTTTCTTCTAGAAGTTTTATAGCTTTCAGTTTAGTTTCACATAAATGTAGATTTGTGAACCATCCAGAGTTACCTGTAGAAGTGTGAACTATGGATTAAATTCTTCTCCTTAGGCTCCTTCTCTTCCTTTGTTTTTGCATATGGCAATCCAGCTGTTTCAGCACCATTTGGTGGGAACATTATCCTCTTTGCATTAACTGCCTTTTCACCTCTTTCAAAAATCCATGTACTTAGGAGCCCACTCCTGGATTCTTCTATGCCATTGTCCTATTTGTCTTTACACCAATGTTACTGTGTCTTGATTGCTGCAGCTTTATAGTAAGTCTTGAAATAAGGTGCTGTGTGTCCTCCAATTTTGTTCTTTCTTGGTCATTGTTGTTTTGGCTACTCTCATTTGCATTTTTCCCATGAATTTTAGAATTGGCTTGGTAATTTTGTGGGATTTTGATTGGAGTTGCATTGACTCTCTAGGTCAGTTTGGAGTGAATTAGCATTTTGACATTATTGAGTCTTCCAACTCATGAATATATGGTTTTATTTAGGTCTTCTAAAATTGGTCTCAGCAATGTTTTGTCATTTGCAGTGGAGGTCTTGCGTACCATAGTCTTTTGACAGAGTGATCCCAAGTGTTTTGCTTTTTTTGGATAGTATTTCAAATAATACATATTTTTTCCAATTTGTGATTCTTTGTTGCGAGTATATAAAAATACAGTTGATGTTTATACGTTGATCTTCAACCTTGTAATCCTGATATTCTCACTTAGTAGTTTTAGTAGCTTTTTTGTAGGTGAATAACTTTTAGTGAGCAAACTGAACACGTAACACATCCATAGGTGAAAAATCACCTTGTACTATATTGATCTGAAGCTGACTTTTTAAGCTGGTCAAGGATGCCCTCCATGTGCTCTGGGAAAGACTCTGTGGTGCTTCCTCCAAAACATAAGGTCTTTCATGAGAATGGCTTGGGGTAAAATCATAGCGAGTGGTTATCCCCAGGGGAAGTACATTTAAGATACCGTACAGTGGGCAAGAATAATGAGGATGTAAGTGAACATGAAAAGTATGTTCAAGGACATCCCTCACATGCCAGATGGAGGTAGGTCTGAGGAGATGGCATGCCAGCCTTGCAGGTAGTCGTAGGAGGGGGTGAGGGAAAAGACCGTGTGACAGCAGTGTTTCTTGTCCCCTAGGATGAGAACATTCTTCTTGAACCAACCCTGAGAGGAAGGGCTGAAGTGGCAGGAGTGTTGGCTATGTTTATGTGACGGTTAACAACTAGATGATAGCTGGAAAACTTACCTACAGCATTTGGAAGTTTACTTCAGTTTCTGGATTATTGTTATCAGGTGGATAAGATGAATTGTTGGGGTGACTTTGAGCTGCTTATTTCATGTCGTGGAGGCATAGCTGTTGTAAAATAAAAAACAGCAGGCTGTGGCGACAGATAGATTATGGCAAAAGATGGATTGAATTGAGTCAAACAGAACTCCGGTGTTTCTTCTGTGAGGGTTTTATGATATCGTCTGCAGTGAGGAGGAACACCGGCACAGGCAAGGGCCGTGTAGCTAAGGCTGGCATTGAGTTGATCTGGGCATTTTATTTTAAGTAGAACCTGATGGGGCTGAACAAGTGATTGATGGTCTACATCTGCTCTATAGAGTCCTTTTGTTCCAGGGAGATCCTTTGGGGGATGCGAAGATGATAGATAAGCCAAGTGGGCAGAGATCTAGACCTTCCAGCTTCCTCTGTCCTTCCCCTAACTCCTCCATTCAACCAGATGACCTTCCTCCTTTTATAAAATAATCTGTATTATGTATTACAATTCCTAATAAGTCCTTCAGAAGTTGTTCTCTGAAGAACTTTGTGTGTGTATGTTTGAAAACCACTGGACTACATCAATGAAAGTGACCAATGATGAATGCCTTCTTCAGAAATAAGGAGCAAAATGTCGTACTGAACTTGTACTCTTTTCCAAGGTTGAAGGGAACCACTCCCTTCCTAGCATGAAGTCCTGCTGAGGTGAGAAGTTAATGATAGCCAATGTTGGGGTTGCCAAATATTGCATGGGGGCATACTCATGCTAAAAATTATTTGCTCTTTATCTGAAATTCAAATTTAACTGGATGCCTTGTATTTTTATTTGCTAAATCTGGCAACCCTAACCAATGCTTAAGTCATAATAAATAGTTAATGGATTCTCTAATATGATGATTCTGTTGAACATTGACCAAAAAATTCTCCCATCTTGGCTACACACATCCCAATACATTAGTCCTGTGCTCTGCCATGCACAGCCTTCTCAGCAGCCAGCAGTCCATCCTTGCTGGGATGTGGATAAGGAAACAGGTGATGTTAGTGTCTTTTTAGGCCAGAGGACCTCACTCTCCCCCAGGACATTGAAGATAAATTAGTACAAATTCTGTCATTGAACCTATTTTTCCAATTCTTGTTTTTTACTCTTAAGAATCATTCCATCTTTGAAATGTCAAGTTGCAAGTTTTAATTAGAGTATCAGTGGTGTCATGGAATAATTGATCAATATCATATACTTTTTCCTCAAGGAGAAAAATTTGAAAATTATTTTTGTTGTTATTACTGCTTCTTTGTAAGCCTTAGATCATTTATCTTGCCAAGCACTTGGTTAATGCTACTAAAAACAGCTTTCTCTGGTTCTCTATCCTTCTTTCTTTGTTTTATAAAAGCCGGTCAGAGATCTGAGCTTATCAGAGAAAGCCCTGGGTAGCTGCATTGGCATTCCAGATGTCTCTTGCTTATCTTTCTTATTTAAATCCTATTGCAATAAATACCATTATAAGAAAGCTTTCTAAGCAGTAAAATTAATCCATGTTTTGGATGATCCATTAAGTGAATGGTTAATGTCTACTTTTAGGAATATGCTAAGTGCTGCACATTATTCATCACATTCAATTTTCATACCCTATGAGATAGGTGTTACATCTTCATTTTATAGAAGAGGAAACCAAGATGTACAGAGGCAGAGCAACTTGCCCATGTTCACCCAGAGTTAGACTATGGACCCATTATCTCTGATTTCAAAATTATGCTTTGGGCTGTTGTGTTGTACTATGCAAACAGGGCTCTGTTGGCCTGGCTTTAGTTAATTATGTTCAGTAGTCATCTGAGGGAGTGACTGTCCTTATTAACAGTCACTCTAATAATAAGAATAATTGGTCATATGCTTCCTGCACTGTGGGTGAGAGAGGAGAGCTGAGCTCTTCTTTGTAGGTTTGTTCTCACAAGAGAAATGTTTTTTGTTTTTTCATCAGTAACACTTATTCTTCACGAAGAACTGTCCATCTAGTAGGGTACCTTCTCATATTCCAAATAATTAATTAAAAAACCCACATATGACAGAAGCCCAGCATCTAGTATGGGAAAGGGGAGAATATATATTTGTGTATTCATGACAATTCCTTCCCCTACTGGTTTAATTCCCTTTGATTTATTAAGCAGAAGCTGGATGTTGGCATTCTTCCTTCTCCAGAGCCCTTAACTTGGAACCTGGTTTTTAGCAAGGTGTTAATTTTAGTACCATTTTAGTTCATTAAAATAATCGGCAAGTTCCTTGAGTTCACAATGGGAGTTTACCTATTTTTACTGTCTAAAACTTAATGTGGTTGTAACTCTGGGGGGAAAATCCTGGGGCAAAATACCTCTAAAACTGAAATCAGTCAAAGGGAGAAATAAAGTTAAGAAACCCTTTTATAGAAATACAAGCAGTCATCCCTGTCTCTTTCTTGACCCAGCTGCAGCAAAAGAGAGAGCTCTACCCAACCTTGAGTCCAGACAAACCCTCGCATGCCCTTGTAATTACCTATTGATGTGTAGATGGACCACTTCTCTCCTCCCCTGGAAACACCTATCGATATGTAGATGCACTAAAGCCTGGCAAGAGATTCTGGAAGTATTACAATTTTACCCATAACCCACCCCTCCAGAAATCTCACCTCACAATCTACACATTCCCCATCCTCTGCAATGACCCTGTGCGAGAAAACTGGAGCATTGTAACCAGGCTAATAACAAAAAATAGCAACAGCCATAAAATCACGATAATCCTCAAGCCAGAGGATTCAGCTAGGTTCAAAGTCCTAGGCAGATTAAGTCCATAGCTCGCCCATTCCACAGGTGGTCAGTAGCTGAACAGGTAGGAAGTTTAGAGCAATCATGCAGCAGCTGCAGACAGGGGCGCATCCAGAACACAGGGATTGTAGAAGACAATAAACTTAAGGGTGATAAGATACATGTTTTAATGACACCAGCATAGGCAAATCTTGTCCATCAGGTAGGATACATGCAAGAGAGTGGTCTGTGATAGGACGGTGGCAGGAATGGGATCTCGTCCTGGTCTAGTATACCAGACTTTCAGTCCTCTCCCTGTGGGGGTTACTGATGGGTCTATACGTAGGGCTGTGGGAGGCACATGCACTGGCCACAATGGTAAGACAAAACTCCCCAGTAAAATGCTCTTATCTTCTGGCCTTTTTGGTTACACTACCATCATCTTTGGGGGCCACTCTGCTGTTACTCCGGGAACACACAGGAGGCCAGCTTCCAGGCCTTGTCCCCAAGGTGCCAGAAGGGCCAGCCATTGCTGTTTCATGTGTTGAAATATCCAAGGACACGTAGTCTCCAGGTTGCTGTGGGACTCAGTCACACAGTGCACTTCTGACGGGGCTCTGCTGACCTCTTCAAAGGTCAAAGGCAGGCCCCACTGACAGGCTACAGCCTACATTATCTTCTGCCCGAGGCAGGCTATGCTGCTAGCCAATGCACCTGGGCTACGAGGCACTGCCGAGGCCCCAGCCTCAGTCAGTCACATGGACACCCAGGTCACATGGACACCCAGGTCACAGGGCCCTGATGGGTCTGTCTCACTCAAGACCTTCACAGCCTTGACAGTCCTTTCTGCAACAGCAGAGGTAAACGCACATGTTTCATGCCAGCCCACCTGGTGCTCTCTCATACCAAATGGCATAAGGGCTTCAGAATTTGTGCCAAGTGCAGAATAAACACTCTCCAGCACCTACAAGACCCAAAACCTCTTGCAAAAATGCCACATTTATCTTTAAGGTAATCAGACATGAGTATAACATCACACAGTATTAGACACCCTATTCCCAAGGGGATTCGGGCTTTTTTCACTCTAATTGCCTTACCCCCATAGCCATTATCACAGCAGGGGTCCCAGGAAAATGCTCAGGGTTGCCATAAATCAAAGAACATTCATCTCCTGTGTCCACCAGTGCCAGTACACTTTGTACATTCACAGGGGACCAATGAATTTCTAATTCTACATGTGGCCTCTGGTCCCCACCACGTCTCCCAAGGTGGGGGCCTTGACTCACCCCTCAGTCGAACCACAATGCCCAATCATAGTCCTGTGGGGGTGAGGGCCCAGGCAGAGCCTGAGTACTGTCCTCCAGGAAGTCTTGCAGGGACAGAGGCCAGACATGGGGCTTTGCCTATGGCTTCTGTGTCCTGGACCTCAGTGCTGGAACTGCTGCTCTGGCTTTAGTTGGTACCACAGTTCTAATAAGATCATATTGGGCTGTCCATCAAGTTTTCCTTTCACTACGCTGGCTTTTATCAAATCAACCCATGTTTGGGTCCTCAAGACTTTCACAGGGTCTTTTGCACCTCTCCTTTCAGTTGTAGCCCATACTTCCTTTCAGGCTCTTATTGTTTCAACCTCCCCCAGATCTGCTAAAGTACGAGTAGCCTCACTTATGAGTTGCCCTATGTGGGGGGCAAGAATAGTCACTGGGGACCCAAAGAGGGATGGGGAAGCTGTATGGAGCACCAGATTTCTCATTCCTACAGTGAACAGCTCCTCACTGGGGCCCTGAGGGTCCATATTATAGATGGTATTTTTCATGCCCAATTCCCACAACACCTGTTGGAGCTCTGCATACATTTTCCAGGTAGTAGGTAAGTATGGTAAATCACCCTGATTAGGCCAAACTCCCCTGATGGCTTCTGTCAGCCATCCAGAAGCACCCGATTCCCTGAGGTGTGATGGGCACTTTGCAATTGCTGCTAGAGAGAAAAGTGCATTGTCAGGGAAGCCTGTCTACTCATTTCAGAATCCAACATAGCAATGTTTTCCACCCCCATATCCCAGAGATGCAAGAGCCATGTAGGAGAGGTTTTGATGGCTCCTGTTGATACTGGACGCTCATGTCCACCAGCTAATCCTGGGTAAGGAGTGGAGCACAGAGTGCTCCAAAACCTTAGGAGGGGGCAGCTCCTCCCCCTCAGGAGCCTGTGGTTGTTGTGTTTTTACTTTCTTAATTACAACAGGGTGGGCCTTTAATACAGAAGAGGCTGGTGCTCAAGCAGTGGCAACAGACTGGACCTCGGCCCCACCCCCTCATTCTCTCCTGATACCTCCTCCACCATCTCCGGAGCTGAAGGCACTGTTATTTCCTTTCCCTCCCCTGTGACCTTCTGCATTGCAGACTCTCCTGCTGTCTCCCCCTTTGCTGCTGCTAAGGAATTTTCCAGGAGCATGACCTGTCCTCTCAATAACTGTTTCTCTTCCTTAAGGGCATCCCATAGGTCATTGCACAGCTTCTCCAAGTGATGCTGAAGTGTGTTTCTCTCCTGCTGAAGTCTCTCTCTCTCCTTGATAACCCTCTCTCTCTCCTCAATAACACTTTCTACTATCTCGATGAAAAGAGATCCTACAATGCCAGCTACTACACAGCTACTCAGGGCCTCTAAGCAGTCTTCTGCCTCACGGAGGCCTAATTCTGCAGCTTCTGGTGTCTCCACTGTTCCCTAATTCTGGGGAAGACCTCACCCCTCTAGGAGGTGCTTTACCCTTGACCAATTCTCCACTAGGGGCTCCCCAGTTGGAAGTCCCACATATAGGGGGTTCCCAAATGAAGCTGCATCCTCTACTGCTGCAGCCATTGGGGCCTCCTTATCATCCGTACAGGCAGCCTGCCCAAGGGTTGCACCCATTTAGACAGATTTCAGGTTCAGAGATCCTGCCAACTATGCCAGATGTAACTCCAGGGGGAAAATCCTGGGGCAAAATATCTCTAAAACTGAAACCAGTCGAAGGAAGAAATAAAGTTAAGAAACCTTTTATTTCTTACAAGCAGTTGGCCCATCTCTCTCTTGACCTGGCTGCAGCAGAAGAGAGAGCTCCACCCAACCTCTCTGGTCCAGATAAACCCTCACACACCTTTGTAATTACCTATTGATATGTAGATGAACCACTTTCTCCACCCCTTGAAACACCTATTGATATGCAGATACACTAAAGCCAGGTGAGAGAATCTGGAAATATTACAATTTTACCCACAGCTGTGGTGCTATTTTAGAAAATAATTCTTTGAAAGTTACTTCTGAAAATTTTTCTCCATAAAGGAGGTCCATTTAACCATTCCAACACACAGGAGAGAGAAAGCCAGGTCTCTGAGAAGTTAAATAAGCCCTAGGGGGCTTTCCAGAGCCCAACTCAAGTTCCTGCTCACTCGTCTATCCTTCTGTCCTTAGTAACAAAAATGATTCAACCCGCAATGTCTGTAACTCTCAGCCTGGCAAATCTACCTGCATCTACTTATGTCCTTGACAGCATGAGGGACATAATCATCACCATCTGGGGCTGTGACAACCCTCCCTGAATCTTTAGGAGGTGCCTCTCGGCAAGACATTTGCTCAGCTGTTGACCTGGTTGGCCTCTGTTTCTCTCATTGGCCACTTTGATTTGGGGTGGCTAAGTGAGATGTCTGGGAGAGGCCTGCATGGTTTCCCTTCTCTTCTCACCACTCCACTGTGGCAGTGCTTCTTGTTCTCTGAGATGGTTTCTTTGACCCCTTCACCACTCTTTCTTCTGGTGTGGCTTCTTTGAAAGGCGTCTGGCTGCTTGCTAAGGGTAGTGAACAGGCTGAAAGGGAAGTACTGCTTTCCTAAGGAGGAAGGAAAGGCTCACTGAATTGTCCTTCAGTTGATGTTGAAGGATGTTAGAAATGGCATAAAACTCAATGTGATCTATTCCCAGAGGAATTAATGTTTAAACAAAGTGGTATTAACAAGAAGCCTACATGTCAGAATATGTGCCAGGGAGTCACTCTCACTGAGAGGGGCAGAGAGATTAAGAAAGAGAGGGCTGTGCATCACTGAAAAAAAAAAATGCAGAAAAAGTTTTAAACCGGCCAATAAAATTAAGACAAATGAAAAGAAAGCGCAATATGGATATGACTTGCTGAGGCGATGTCTGGGAAAGACTGTGAACCCTGTAGTACTCAGCCAGTGAGGAACCAGGGGAGGGACTCCCAGGCTAAGGAATAAACTGCTTGTTGTAACCACCCTGAGGGCGCCTGTTCACCAGACCCCCGAACTTGCAAGACCACCGTTAAAGCCTTGCTCTGCTGTTCTTTTGGACTCCATGTCCACTTATAAGTTTGGACCAGTGAGCATGTTTCTCACAAGGAGAACAAGAGACACTGTCTGCATAAAGTCTAAGTTAAAGTGCAAATGTATTGTGAGGAAAGAGTGGCACAGTATTTGAACTTGGGCTCGGTTCTGGGCCCCCTTCTCCATCCTGTGACTACAGTGCCACCTCTGTGCAGATGACCCCCGACCCCTCTTCTGAGCTCCTCACCGTGTCCGGTTGCTTGCCCAACATCCCACTTGGACATGTAAATGGCGCATCTGACCAGCCTGTTCACAAGACTCCTGACCTTCCTTTCCAAGCCCACTCTTCTCTCAGTCTTCTTTCCCCATAAATGTCCATTTCAGTCTCTCAGCTACTCAGGCCGGTAACCTGGGCCTAATTTTTCACTCCCTTCTTTCTCTAACATTTCATATCCAATCATCCCTCAAATCCTGTCAGCAGTCCTGTCACAGTGTGCTCAGGATCTGACCACTTTTCATCACCTCATGTCTATCATTCTGGCCCAAGCTGCCCCATTTCTCTCCTAGATTATTGCAGTAGCTCCTTCCTGGCTTTTTCTCTTGCTTTGCCAAGTCTCTTCTCCACATACAGCTAGACTGATATTTTAAAAACATAGATTATAGTTCTCTTCTATTGAAAACCCTTCAGTGATTTCCCATCTGATTTGCTATAAAGTTATTCAAGACCCTACATGATCTGTAGCCCATGCCCCCAGTCTCTCATCTCATCTCCTGCCCCTTGTTCCCCCTCCTGGCCAGTCACAGTGGCCTTCTCACCTGGAACAGGCCAACCCCCTGCTGTTCTGGTTCCAGCATCTGCTTGGGACATTCTTGCCTCAGGGACTTACATGACTCTCTCCCTGACTTTACCTCTCTGCTCAAATGTCATCTTATAAGAAAGTCTTCCCTGACCTAGATAAAATGCTACCCCCTTCTGAGAGCAGGCCCTTTTCTTGCTTTTGTTTATTGTATATCCTTGTTATCTGCATTCAGTAGGTATGACTGAATTTATTAGTTTCCAGGCAAGAAAAGAGTTGTATTGTTGTTGTTTATCCTTGACTATCTTTGTTTAGCTCCAGTTTCAAAAACACCTTGATTATTATCTTGTATGCTCATGGGAAGATCACACATCACAATTTCTTCATCTGTATAGTTCAGGGTTGGACTAGGTAGTGTATAAGGCAAGTTTTAGCTACCTTTTCTGGTCTTATAAATGTGGAATTTCGTCCAAGGTCCACCAGTAGCATATCAGGGTTGGCGGTCTCTTCTGTGGTTCTACACCTGTGTCTCATGTGGTGGAGACAGCCTACTCGTCCACACTTTTCATCCAATCTGTGAACCCTCCCTCCTCACCCCGAAGCAGAGTATGTACTTGCGTCATTATCACACACTGTGTGCAGGAAGGGTTGTGAGATGTTTTGCCAGATACCAGTTAATGGTAATGCCATCAAAGTTTGTATATCATGTACATGAAAAGTCAAAGTGGATTTAAGATTATTTATAAGATAACCTGACTTGGCTCATCTTTATTCTGCTATTCTCTCTTGAGTGGGAGAGAAATGGTGGAGTACAGTGGGAATTATGCATAACCCAGTGAATGTCTTGTATGTAATTGTCGTTGGTTTTATATGCTGTGGTGGAGAAACAGAAGCTTTACATCAACTGGTGTTTCAATACTTGAGTTACAGAAGTAAGGAATGTGGTCTCTGCCTTCGTAGAGTTTATGATCTCAGTTAAAAGACAGGACATGTTTGTACGGTAAGAAAGAGTGTAAGAATACAAATTATTATGTGTGCATGCCGGATGTGTGCTGTATTTTGCGCTCGGGCTTTAGGGTGGGATTCCTATAGACAGAATGTTTGTAGAGATTGGGTCATAAGAGAGGGGAGGCTTGAACTGTCATGAGGGGTCTCTTCTCCTCTCAAGAAGCCACTTCTTCAAGGTGCTTTCCCTGTAGCCTATGATGATAACAGTTTGATAAGCAATAACCATCAACTTTCTATACTATTCCTTCTGGTGCCCCTTCATCCACATCATCATAAATAAACTCTCTTTGAATTATCCTAGTTCAGGTGGATCATCTGTTTTCTGTTGGGATCCTGGCTTATACAGTCATACAACAAATTTTCCTTTTAATGGGAACAGACGAGACCTCTAGATTATGACTATTTTTCTTCAGCAATATACAGCCTTTCAGAAAGATAAGCTTGATATCTGCACCAAAGGAGAATGAGTACCATTTCTTAATCCCCAACCTGCTCTTCAAGTCCCTTGACTTTGGAATCCTGTTTGTTCTGGTCGATGCATTTGCTACCTTAGATGGACCAAGGAGGAATTTGTCCTTGGTATTCTAAATAAGTAGGTTGATATTATACTTTATTTCCCCAAACGGAACATTTTTGAGAGTACATAAGTGTACCGTAAATAATTACCCAGGTACAGTAGGTGTAAACTGGAATTGTTGGAGGCAAACATGACTGAATGGTCATTCTACAGATAAAGAGCCATGTGATTGGCTTTCATTAATCCAAAATCACAGTTCTTCCCTAGAGAGTAAAAAGCGTCATTCTGTTTGCTGGAGTGACCCTCTTGGTCATCTTCAGGGCCCCTGGTCTGGGCTGCAGGGAAGACCCCTGTGTTGTCTCTCCCATTTGCTGACTAAAGAAGGCCATCTCAGGGACTCAGGACCATTTGGAAGATTGACGATTCTCCTTCTGGGCAGAGGCCAGATGGCAATATGGGTAATATCTGGGCTCTTACTAGCTTTGCCTTTGTTAGGGAATTAAGGTCACATGACACTTTTTGAGTGGTCTGTTGCTTAGTGTCTTCAAATTATATGTCATTGTGATCAAAAGAATTGAAGCATGGTCTGGCCCAGGGAAGAAACTGATTCTAACTCTAGCAGACCCACAATAGATGGGAAAGATGCAGATCAGAGAGGAATGCCAAGAACACTTCCATCAGGACTAGCCTTGTGAGAAAAGGCCAAACATCAGGGTGCCAGCTGTTACACAAAGCAAGTTAAACATCTGAGATATATCACCAATGCACTCGTGTATTTGCAGGACTAGGCTTATTTAGAGGGCTACATTTTCTTTATAAACGTTTCATCTGCTAAAAATGTGAAGAGATGCTTCAAAGTACCAGACTTCCCCAGTAGCCTGCTGTGTGCGTGGAAGCTGATGTTCTTCATTTGGCTTTGTGCTGTAAGCTCAGACACAGTATTTGGGATTATCCAGCCAATTACTACACCAGTACTCTGTCTGCCTCTCAAGGGATTTCCCTTTAGACTGTAATAGAAACATGTTGTTTTCCCTAGAATAGTTTGGCTACCCTTTGGGTAACCGTCAAAATCTGTACCAGAGTTTGTATTTATTTCCACAGCTTGAACATACTCTTTTTTTCTCCTTGTACTTGTTGTTCTTGCTGGTTATTTATGAGGCGCACTTTGCATCATGTTCTACAGCCTGGTAATCATCATTTCTGTTTTTGAAAACAAAAGTGTTTTTTGCAATAGAAAATTCTTCATGTGCATTCATAAATTTGTATATATATATATATTTTAATTTTGTGAAAGAGCAGGAGACTACTGTGGTTTGCTGGAAAACATCTTCCAGGATTAAATGGTACTCTTATAACATCAAATCAGAAGCTTCTAGCATTTGGGGCCTATTTATTTATTATGACTCATATTGACATGTTATTGAGTTGGAATTTCAGGTATGCTACATAGATAATGGTTAATTCCCTCAGTAATAAATTATGCCTAAAACTCTACAGCTGGCTTAAGGTGAATGACTCTAGTTGAGATTATAGGGGCTTGGCACTTCTTAAGTATGGTTGACTTACAGAGGTTAGATAGATGAGCACATGTTTTCAATTCTATAATTCAGTATTTGTGAGGCTTAATTATGGAGGTAATATATGGACAAAGACTCAAATGAACACAGACACCTATAAGTAAATTGGCATCTCTTTGGTTTTTTGTCAGTTGGCTATGGACTATCTTTTATTTTTAACTCTCTTCCTAGATTTAGAAAGCTTCCCCTGGCTGCTTTTATTATTTTTTTTGGTCTGTATTTCTAGACCCTTCACTGAAATGCTCTTGCAGGTAAACCTTGGCTAGCTGCCTGCCCTCATTCAATAAAAGCATTAGTTTGCCTCCTTCAGCCTTCTAATTCACTCTAAAGTGCCTTGGGGAATGTCTTGTATGTAATGCAAGATACCTAATGTTGTTTCTTTCTTGGTCAGAATAACAAAGCCTCCCTGTGCAATATCTCTCAGCTCAAATGAAAAGAGGAAGTCAAAGAACACACACTACAACTTACTCAGGGAGATCCTCCCCTAATTGGGAACATATTCCCTATGGACATCATACTTATTCATCTTCACTTTGCTAGATTCAGAAACTTATGTAGTTTCTAGCAAAGACATGGCTGTGGCATTCAAAAGGAAGATCAGGAATTCACTGAAATGGTGCTAACATAGAAAGAGGCTTGATGTCCCATGTGAATAATCTCTGACCCACTTCGTTTGTTATTCATTAAATCACTTGTTCATTCATTCCTAAAGCATTTATGGAGTGCTTTCTCCACTTGGTGCTAGAGAAATTGAGATGAATGACACTTTTTTTCTGATGATGTAATAGTATACTCAGAAAACCTAGTAGGCTCTAGTAAAAGTTCATAAGAATTAATACAATCTTTGTAAATGGCCAGATTCAATAATAGTTGAAAATAAAAAGCTGTTTTTTTCTCTACATTGATAATAACACCTAGAAATGGAAATGGGAAAAGTGTTTCATTCAAAATAGTGATGTAAAATTACAAAATATTAAAGAAATTACAAAGTATTTAGAAATAAACAGTAGGAAAAGTGAAGGACCTTTGTGAAGGCACATGAAACAAATCTGAATAAATAGAAGGGAATGCCACACTTTTGGATGGGGAGATATTATGTCATACAACCTCAAATCACTGAAAGTGATTAAGTGAATTTAGTATGAATACAATAGACCCTCAAACCATTTTAAAAATTATTTTGCTATCATTAATGTACAATTACCTGAACAACATTATGATTACTAGACTCCCCCTATTATCAAGTCCCCACCACATATCCCATTACAGTCACTGTCCATCAGCATAGTAAGATGCAATAAAGTCACTGCTTGTCTTCTCTGTGTTATACTGCCTTCCCTGTATCCCCCCCTACATTATATGTGCTAATAGTGATGCCCCTTTTTCCCCCTTATCCCTCCCTTCCCACCCATCCTCCCCAATCCCTTTCCCTTTGGTAACTGTTAGTCCATTCTTGGGTTCTGTGAGTCTGCTGCTGTTTTGTTATTTCAGTTTTTGCTTTGTTCTTATATTCCACAGATGAGTGAAATCATTTGATACTTGTCTTTTTCCACCTGGCTTATTTCACTGAGCATAATACCCTCTAGCTCCATCCATGTTGTTGCAAATGGTAGGATTTGTTTCTTTCCTATGGCTGAATAATATTCCATTGTGTATATGTACCACATCTTCTTTATCCATTCATCAACTGATGGACACTTAGGTTGCTTCCATTTCTTGGCTATTGTAAATAGTGCTGTGATAAACATAGGGGTGCATATGTCTTTTTCAAACTGAGCTCCTGCATTCTTAGGCCAGGAGTGGAATTCCTGGGTCAAATGGCATTTCTACTTTTAGTTTTTTGAGGACCCTCCATACTGCTTTCCACAATGGTTAAACTAATTTACATTCCCACCAGCAGTGTAGGAGGGTTCCCCTTTCTCCATATCCTCACCAACATTTGTTGTTGTTTCTCTTTTGGATGTTAGCCATCCTAACTGGTGTGAGGTGATATCTCATTGTGGTTTTAATTTGCATTTCTCTGATGATAAGCGATGTGGAGCACCTTTTCACGTGCCTGCTGGCCATCTGAACTTCTTCTCTGGAGAAGTGTCTGTTCATATCCTCTGCCCATTTTTTAATTGGGTTATTTTAATTTAATCTAAGGCCAACATCCAAAAGACAAATAACAACAAATATTGGTGAGGATGTGGAGAAAGAGGAACCCTCCTACCCTGCTGCTGGGAATGTAAATTAGTTCAACCGTTGTGGAAAGCAGTATGTAGGGTCCTCAAAAAACTAAGAATCTAAGAGATTATCTGTAACCAAGGAGTAAGAGAGACTTTTATAACCAATTCAAGAAAGCCTGACACCATTATATATATCATTCATTATATGTGATTTAAATATGTAAAAAACACAAACATAGTCAGGAGAAATATGGTATATTTAGAAGAAATATTTGCAACAAGCATAGCAAAAGGTAATTATTTGTAATATACACGTAGGGTAAAGAATCAATGAGAAAAAAACCAGTGACCTCCCTGAAACATTTGGTCAAGAAGAGGCAACTCACAGAAGAGCAAAATCTAAAAGTTCAATTAATCAATGAAAAAAAAAGCCAAATTTAGTAGTGTTCAGAGAAAAGAAAAGTAGGGTAACAGTGAAGTATCATATTTGCACTTTAGATTGATAAAAGTTGTAAAGAACAGTAACACCTATTGCTGCAAAGTAGACAGGGAGAAGAAGTTTCTCATACTCTACAGATGGAAATGTGAATCGTTACAATCTTTTTAGAGGCATTTTAGCAGTATCTATGAAAATTAAAAATACGTATACCTTTTAAACCACCAGTCCAAGTACTGGGGGCCCTGTTACATCAAGATTTCTGTAAAAGAATGTTTACTGCACATTATTCATATTGCAAAAAACAAAACAAAATTGAATGGACATCATGAGGGAAATGTATTCATAATGTATCTCCACTGTGAAATATTACACAGATATTAGAAATAATTATAGCTAGCTGGGTTGATTCTGGGAGGGATTGCTGTGAAGTATAGAACAGGAAGAAGATTCAGAGTGGTATACGTAAGATGCAAAATTTGAAGCGAGCAATAGGGATGAGGATGGGGTGTGGGGAAGAGAGTCAGGCAACGAAGAATAGAATGCACTAAGACTACCATGGGGTGATGCACACGCACGTCTGTCTAGGTATGTGTGTGAAAGAAATTGGAAAAAGCTAGAGTTTGAGGTACATAGACTGACTTGTAGGTACTTTGGAACTTAAGGCTTTGGAGATGGAATAGGTGCCATGAGGCCAAGGAACAAGATGTGGCCGTGGTCCAGTGTGATTAAAGGGAAGCAGAAGTGACAGCCCTGGGATCCCAGAAGGGCTTTGCCATGAGGCTTAGAGGCTTATGGTCTGTGTGGGTGTTTTAGAAGTTGCTGGGGCAGAAGGCCTGACCCGAGAGCTAGCATTAATTGTGAGCCAGACAGAGTGCAGGGCAGGTTTGGGGGTCTGATGCTTATACAGTCCTTCAAGAGGATCAATCACGAATGCTAAGTCAGGTGCAAAAGAACATTATTTAGAATGAGAAATGAATCATAAACAATTACAAAATTGAAATAGCTGACAAAACCAGAAACAGCAAAAATACAAGGCTTCATAATCTTTGGTTGCCTCTTCCTATGACAGCAATTTTGTGTTATCCTTTTCACAGAATAGAAAGATAAGTCAGTTTTTCTGTTAGCATGGTTGATTAAAGATTTTAAAAATGATAATTAATAAATGTATTTTTTTAAGTGTCATAACTTATGTTCACATTACATCCATTTTTGGGATTGTTGTCAAATTTGGAAAAATCTGGATCAAGGAGAAAGCTTCTGTTTTGATGTTGTATTGATGAAATCTGAATCCCTTGTGTATCTTTTAGTAGATCTGATGATGAGAAGAATTTCCATAGATCAGCTTCAGGTTCTGTATTATCTCAAACCTGGTTTCTTCCTGACTACCTGAATGCTGCTGAAGTACGTGTTCATACTGAGATGTAATCTGTTACCCTTCACTTCTGTTTCACTCAGGGGCCACTGAGTACTCCTGGAAGCCATTGCTCTACCCAGATGCTAGCAATCATGTAACTAGCACAGGAATGACAGAGAACCACATAAATATATTTTCCTTTTTTACTGAACCTGAATGAAACACATCCTCAACTCAAGTTTCTCTTAGCTGAATCCCCTACATGCTCAGTGGTTTCTCTCATGCCATCCAATCCAGAGGAGAAATTGGAGTAGAGGGACTTAACCATTGTAAGCAATCTTAACTAGTTTGCTTACAATAGCTATTTTTGCAAATTTTACAAAAACCTCTGACCATGTCCCCTCCCAGGGCCTTGCAACATAATCTTCATTAGTTTGCTGTTAGGTTCATTTTTTTATTGGACACCTGCTTGGTGTTCTGGATGGAGTAGAAGCTCACTGAAATTCTGTGTGTGTGTATGTGTGTTTATAGCATTTTCTTTCTTGCATATTTTCTTTGTCACACTACAGCATAGGTCCCAATAAGTCAGTCTTGCTTTTCTGCTTTCAAATCATTTTTTGTAAATGCTGGAATCCCAATACAGGAACATTAAACATTATGACTGCAGTGATTTCAGAATCAATGTCCTGAAAATGAGAAATCCCGATGAGATGATGTACTGCACAGCACCGTTTCCAGCCCCCTGCTCTACCACTGAAGCTTTGCATACGTTTTCCTCCTTCATTTTCATATATATTATATTTACCATCAATCTTCTGGCAAGTTGTAGAGCAGGAAGGCTGGGTGACATGGTTCTCTGATGGGGAGACCAATCCATAAGTGGTTCTTTCCTGCCTGTGTGGTGGGGGGACCCTGAGAACACAGCATTGCTACTCATGGCTCTTTCTTTACCGCAGTGGGAACTTAAGTCCTGGTAACAGTAGCCAAACAGTCAGCCAAAGGTCTGAAGAGGAAAACTAATCAAGAGGAAAGAAGAAAAACCACAAGAAGTGATTGTGTGGTCGCTTGGGGCCAGTTTTTGATGAATTTAAATATAAATGCAGGAATCCTGGAAATGTCACCAGAAGGCCTTGGGTAAAGCACTCAAAGCCCGATTTATCTGTGGGAAAATATTTTTATTTATTAATGGCCTATTTTTTTCTTTTTCATGCCCCTCAGAAGGTTTTTGTCCCCTGCACATAAAGGTTTAGTGCAACTAGTTTTGAAGTATTTCCCATTTTGAAATTAGAAGGTTTATACTTCAGACCCAGGATTTTTCTCTCTGTTCTTTTTTCCAAGAAATGCCATCATATCTCTGTCCAAACACTGCACTACCCAGAAGAGAGAGTGTTGTGTGTGCCTGTGTTTGTGTTTAAGCCCACCCTTATCAAACTTTGGAATAGAATGCATTGCAAACACACACACATGGTTTCAACATTACTGGTTTAACCACGTTGTAATTGCAATAATGAGAAGCAGAATGGGCAGAAGCCCAGGGGCTCTGGGTGTGTATTCCAGAATGGCTTACACAAATTGGTGGGAAAGAAATAGCTTCATGCACAGAGAGGATTTTGGAAACAAGGGCATCAAATGCTTTCTGGGAAGAAATGTAAACCAGATGGAGGAACCCAAAATTAAGGATGATGAAAGGAAAGAAGTAGCTGTGTCTGAGAAGCAGTGGGGAATGGGTCCATTCTCGATTACCTAGTTGTCAAGCTAATAGTGTGGGAGGAAGGGCGGTGCTGTGCACACATCAGATTTGCGGCTGTGATGTCCGGGTGGATGCACCTCTCCAGATGTGTTTGGCTCCACCCTGTGGGCCTGGCCACTTGCTCCGTGGAGAAGCTTTCTTGGCTACCACCTTTCCATGTCTGTTAACAATGTCAGCTGTCTCAACCTTCCTAGGGGGAAGGCCCTGCTCGGGCATGGCTTCACTATGCTCACTGGACAGGAAGGGCACAAGCCATTTCTCTTGCCTCTCTACCGTGTCCAGGCTTGGGAGAATCATTGGGGAGTAGCATGGGATCTCACTATCCCAGTGGCTAATTGGAGAGGTTAGGTAACACTAACATGCCCAGAGGTTTAGGGGGGTTAACACACCCACAAGTGTAGAAGGGTCCTTTGAGCAGTGAGAGGCAGGAGACGGAAGCCTTGCATGCAGATGGATTCTAGTCCCTCTTTCCTGTGATAGACTATTCCAAGATTCCAGTGGCCTTTCTGGAGATGTCTGCATAAGGAAGAAGCCAGCTGTATTTGCTTGTGAGGCTGTGGCCAGCTCAGTAATAGACTATCTTATATTTGCTGCCCTTCCTTTCCTGCATCCCTTCAGGAACTAGAGATTGTTGATTATTTTAAATATTGTGCCATTAGTTTGGGTATGAGACAGCTGTGTGGTAGTTTGAGTACACCATTAGGAATGATTAGATTGGTTATAGTTATAATATGAGGTGCAAGATTGCCATGAAATTTTAAACCACTACATTATACAACAGTTGATACAATTAACTTTTGAGACACTCAAACATATTCACTTAGTAATACGAGGCAAACTTGATAAAATTTCTGTTGTTTACTATGCATTCTGAACTTGGTAGAGACACAAACAAAATGGTTTACTTTTCTCCAATTACTGCTATTAAATATATGCTGTTGAATCTCCTTGTATTAGTTTTCTATTTCTGCATTACAAATGACCACAAACTTACCAGCTTAAAACAGTGCTAATTGATTATATCATAGTTTCTAGAGGTCAGAAGTGGGGCATGGCTCAAGTGAGTTCTCTGTTTGCGGTCTTGTGCTCAAGGAGTCAGCTAACTGGACGAGGATCTTGGAAGAGCCCACTTCCAAGCTCATTTGGGCCATTGGCAGGACAGCTTTGTGGTTGTAGGACTGAGGTTCCAGTTCCCTGGCTGTCAGCCAGGGGCTGCTGTCCTCTCCTGGAGGCCGCTCCTGGTGCCAAGCCAGAGGCCTCCTTGCAGACTCTCCACAGACCCTTTCACAACATTGCAGCTGGCAGCAGGGTCCCTTTCTTTGAATCCTCATCACACTTCAAATCTGAGTAGTTTAAATCTATTGGATGGTACAAGCAATACCATTCAACTCCATCTACATGCTGCAGTATTCACTTGAATCATGGGAAACTCATATTAGCCATTTTTTCATTTTTGTCAGGTTTCCCAAATCTTTGCAGTTCTCTTCTGATACTAAAATAGGTATTGAAGCCCAATCAGTAAGCCTATTGCATAAACAGATTTCTAACTGGGAAATGAGATGTTAATCCACTCTTTTTTGCTGACAGCCCAGTCTCTGTGAATGGTTCCTTTACTGGGTTCTATAGGGGATGAATGGGTGGAGGAGTGCCCCATATTAGTCCAGGTCCTCAGAGCAGCAGATGCCAAGATGGCATGGGATGTGCAAGGGATATATTGGTAGAAGTGCTTGTAAGAGGAAAGGGGCAAAAGCTGCAGAAGGGGAGAGCCACCAGACAGTGATGCTGATCTGACATTTGTGAAGGAGAGAGGGAAGAAAGGAAGGCAGGTCCTAGACTTCAGTTCCATCAAGGCTCTTAGGAATGGGCCTGCCTTCGTATGCCTGCTGCACTCGGTCATTGGTCTGGGAGCAGCCAGTGGAAGGCTGGACCTGGGCTCATATGCAGTGGTAGGTTCCAGTGTGCAGCAGCTGGGCAGTTGGTTATGCTCCCTGCAGTAGGAAATCTGAGAGATGTGTTTCCACGGCCTCCCTGACCGTAGTGTCCTTCCCTTAGGTCAGGCCAGTGACTCATGATTACCAAGATTCTCCTTAAGTCCTCTTCATCCTACAGTTGTCTACATGTGTAACCTGGAGCGAGGAGATAGGGCTTGGCAGGGTAGCTGAGCCAGCTCAGTCCCTCTTTGAACTCTCCCTCCCCTTACTTTTTGTCTTTCTTTAGGATGTGGTATCTTTATGGCTCTTTGTCACTCACTTTGGATTTGGTAGCCAATTTTAGGAGCAAGATGAAAAGTCCCTCTTATTTTATTACATCTTTCAACAGAAGACCAAATAGAAGGAAGTCCCCTATATGTTCTTAGGTGGTTTCGTTATCCTTGAGAATTTCTGGCATGTTCTTGTTTCTTTCATTAAAAAAAAATTTTTTTTCCAGTATAAAAGAGATATATTTTCCTTGAAGAAAAGAAGAAAATACCAAAAAGTAGAGAGTAAAAATTTATACAGTGACCTACCATCCTAAAATAATAAAAATTAATATTTTAAGTATTTCCTTCCAGGCTTTTTTTCCTATACAACTTTGTATTCTGCATCATCTTCTCCCCCAATACTGTAGCATACAGACTTTTAAATTCTCTTGAAAAATAACTTCTTGGTGATTATGAAACTAATATTGGTTTGATGTGGGAATTTGCTAATATAAACCTGATTCCACAATTGAGTGATAACCATCAGTAATATTGTGTTTCCTTCCAAAAAATATGTAAACAAATATAAGGTAATTCTACCTATGTTACTTTGCATCTATTCTTTTCAGTTAACATATTATGAGCATGTTTTCCTATTACTAATCTTAAAGGTGCAATTTAAATAATTGCATAATTTTCTATGGCATGGATTGTCCTATTGTATATTTAGATGCCTGATTTTTCACCATTATAAATAATTCTGTGACATGCATATTTCTCCACCTTTCCTATTACGTTCTTAGGTAGATGCCTGGAATTAGGGTTACTATGTCAAAAATCCAACATGTTTTGAAGGATTTTGATAGTATGTTGTCAAACTGCTTTCTAGAAATGTACAGTTTACACTCCCATCACAGCAACTAAGATCATTAAAGCCCTCCTTATCTTGGTCTCAAAATACAGGTCATTTCTCTGTTATATTCTACTTTTTTTAGCAGTGTGAAGATGTCTTGAGCTTGTTTTGAGGGAGATGGTTTTCAGTGAAAGGAGATGAGATTTAGCTTCTCTTAGCATCTTTAGCATCACCTCTAAGCAATTGCCTTTGATATTCTTTAATTCAGTTTCTCATCCCTGAATTCAGAAGCTACCAAGATGTACATCAATTTTCCTTTGCATCTATAGAACAGAGAGACTGGAATACACCCTTGTCTGGCTTGCTCTACCCATAGGAGGCTTTTCAGATTTTATTACTTTTAATTTTTCTGCTTTCTCAGAAGGCATCTTTTTAAAAAATCTTTTTTCTGCCCTCTCAGAAGGAATCTTTGTCTATCTTACTCTCCATCAATAGCCTCTGGCTACTTTGTTCCAGTAACTGACTTCTTTAGAGACTGGGTCTGACACAGAATTTAAAGTGACAGTATCCCTTCTAACAAAGCAGAAAATCGAACACAAATTTAACTGATTTTATTACATTCATAGTTGCAAAATGTCAGACTACCGGTTTAATCTCTGGCCATGGATAGAATTTTCCCCTGTGAGAAACTGGCTCATGGATTGCCCAAGTTTTGTCCTCATTGGCATCTGCTCTAACTGACAGGAAGCACTAGTTTTGCCTGGAAAAGACTAAGGGTCACATTCATGGTTTTCCAGGCGATTTCATTTTGCATCCGGAATTTCCAGACCTGGGTCAGTGAATCATGGGAGGGGTGGCAGTGGAAACTCTTGCAGCTAGGAGACAGACTTTGTGATCAACAGCCTGATTCAACCTCTGCTGGGGGCTGATGCCTGCTGAGACAGGCACACGGGCTCTCCCAGTTTATGAGGGCCGCAAAGCCAGAGCTCTTATGTCAGGACCCAGTGTCTTTGTGATGTCAGGCGTTTTGGTTTTCTACTTTTCCACAGGCCTTCATATGCTTCCAAAAGGCATGAGGGAAAGCAGTTTGTTGGAGATTTTAATCTTAAATTTGCTATTAGTCTGATATTTGAAGCAGAGGCCGCATTGTACTGCATTATGATTAACGGTGTAACACTTCAATTCTTTGCAACTGAGGCCTCAGATCTCATTTTGGGAGGCAGAGTCACTCACCCGTGGCTGGAGTCATGTGACTCTCACGCTTGGTTGGTCGCCCAGAGAGGACCAGGGCAGGGTGACTGCTATTCCAGGACCAGCCCCTCCGATGCTCCAGGGACGGACTCTTAGCCGCATCTGCGTTCCGGTGAGCACCGGACCCAAAAAGCTGGTCTCAGACATGGTCATATCCATGCTGATATTAGAATATGTTCAAATTAAGCAATCTGTAGTTTGGAGACTTATTTCCACAAAACACTTCTCCTCCGCGTCTTGCATGCGGGCTTTCTATGAGCTAAGTATGTGAGGAAGACCTTGCCCTGTACCATGACTGCAGCGCCATCTGGGAGAAGTTTCCAGGGCCCAAGCTAGACCACATTCTCTTTTGCTTGCATCAAGTAGACTGGTGAAGAAGGCGAAAGGGAACTTGTTACTTTTGCTCAAAGAACAAGGGTAGATTTGGACCTAATGTTTGCCAAGTAAGAGGTAAGGGAAAAAGGACTGGGGCAAGAGGCCAGAAGCCTGGGTCAGGATTCCTCGGGTCTTCTATTTTGAGTCTACTCTCTGCGCAAGTCAATACAGGCAAAGCAAGGGGAGGATTTAACAAGGGCCCAGAGAATCCCAGCAGTGTACGTAGGCAGCAGGGAATATTTGGTTTCAAGAATGAAACTGTTATTTTCAATTTCTCTACTCCCTCTCCCTCTCCTTTTTCCTAGGAAATTGGAATAAAACTCATTTCAAAATCACCTGAATAAACACCAATGTTAAGGCCTCTGGTGAAACAAGCCTGTGGGTAGCTGGATGGTAATTAGAAACAAAATGAGTCTAATAGGAGGGAAAAAAGAAAAAATTGAAATTTGGAATGGAGCAAAGTTTGGATCAGAGCGTAATGCTCTGGTGAATATCAGATTGGATAATACAGAAAAGAGGACAGAGGGAAAGAAAGAAAATGTTTAAAAATAAATTAATTGCAGCCACATACAGATCCTTTAGCAAAATTAGCAACAGTCTGAACCAAGACAGCATAACACAACTCCAAATTAATAGGCCATGTTCAACTTAATGGCTATGCAAGCCAGGGAAGCAATACAATGGCGAGTCATTTAAAATGAAGTATATTTTTTGTGAAACAAAGAAAGGAGAACAAAAGGGTTGAAGGACTAAAATGAAGATAAAAGTTTAAATATGTAGATCCACAGTGCCGAGGAGACTAGAAGCATTCCAAAGCGAGACAAAACGCATAGTGAGAAATGGAAGATTGTATTTAACAAAGAAATAGTTTTTGGTTTGCTTTATTGTAGGCTTCACAAAGGAAAGTAAAAGGCAAACACCAGGAAAAGACATGATTCCATGGAGGAGAATGGTTGGAAATCAACATGGCCCGAATGAAAACAAATGAAGATAAAGATCATTTCTTGAACAATACCTTCTCATCACAGCTGAGGAAAGTGGGAAGAGGCAGAAAACTGGTAATTATTGCCAACTCTTAAAACATGCATTTAGGCAATGACTATTTATTTTTAAATTTGCAATTAATCTCATGAATACATTTTTGTTACAATAATTGTAATGATACAGTGAAAGGGAAAGTACCCTGTTGACTTCACCCAATCCTACTTTTCTTTCCAAAGAGTTTATAAAAAAATGCAATACAAGTAACAGATGTAGATGGTCATATTTTCTCATTAAGAAAATTGTATGCCCTTGCTACTCTTATGCTCACTTTTGATCATCAGGCAACTTTACTTTGAGTATAAATTTTCTAGTATTTCTGTTTCCCTTTTGATTTTTGTGGTGCTAAATGTTCTTAAAATTAAAATGTTCTACCCCCTCCCACTCTTCAAATCCCCATCTGTTTTCCCCTTAGCACAAGACCCACACAGCTGGTCTCAGAAATGGTCACATCCATGTTGATATAAGAATATGCTCAAATAAGCAATCTCTAGGTGAGATTTATTTAGTTCTACAAAATCCCTAAAAAGTGCCAGGTAGTATTTCTGAGAGCTGGAGAGACAAAGATAAATAAGACAGGGTCCAGCCCTTAGGAAATCCTGGCATAACACTAGAGAAAGCTCACAATATTTTAATCCAGGAAAAGCTGGAATTTAGTGGTTAATACCTAGGCCACACAGTCATGCAGATCTGGGTTTGACTCTCAGTACTGCCACCTATTATTTGTACAGCCTTTAGAAGTTGATGATATCAATACTTAAGGTTTTTGCCATGCTTTGCCTTTTCATATTTCAATTTAATGCAACAGAGTCTATCCCTCTAGCTGCAGAGGTGGGCACAAGATAGACCAATCATACTGCTTGTCACCCCTGGCCACAGTGATTAGGTCAAGGATGGTCACATGATCTAAGGCAAGCCAATCTGAGCCCTTCTTTGTGATTTTTTTTTTCTACCTGGAGATAAGAAAGAACTTTTTATCCCATGATGAGGCTGTAAGAATGTAATTTCAGAGGTGTCTGCAGCTATTGTTTCAGTATTGTGGGGACAGAGAATAAAGCAATTTAACAGTATTATTATGTGTTATTTGAAATCATAAAAAATCAATATGTATAGTATACATATATGCACATTATATATGTATTATATAAATACAATAATCCCAATTCCCTTATCTCTTTAAAGGTAATTACAACCCTGAATTTTGTATTTATCATGCCTTTGCTTTAAATATAGTTTTATCACAAGTATATATATATATACCTAAACAATTTATTATTCAGTATTTACTTTTGAACTTCATAAAAATGATATACTATATGCTGTTTTCTTCATTCTAAGAAATAAGCAAAAATTAAGAAGTCTGACAATTTCAAGTTGGTGAAGTTGGAAGTAATGGGAATTTACATAACTCCTATAGGAATGTAAATTGCAATACCACTGGCATTATCTTGTGAAGCAGATTATGAATGTAGCATAAGACCCTGTATTCCACTTCTAGGTTTCTGTTCTAGAGAAACATTTGCACATGTGCTCCCGTAGACATATATAATGACTCACAGAACCTCTGTTCATAATAGAAACAAAAAAATAGAAAAAAGGAAACAAACCAAATGGCTTTTTATGGGAGGACAGGTGGATAAATTGTGGTGCATTTACATGGCAGAATAGTAGGCAGGAATGAATATGAATGAACCACAGAGACATGCAACAACATGGATGAATTTTCGAAGCCATACTGAGCGAGAACAAAACCATTTTAAGGGCAGCTGGGCTCTGTGAAGAGCTCTGTACACTGTCTTTCTGGTCTTCAGTTTGATGACAGATCTTGACAATAGCCCACTTTTTGGCTGTGGTAGAACCAGTGAGCAGAGGCTGACGGGCAGTTGCCTTCACTCTGGGCGCACCACACTGGTCACCCCAGGGGATGAAGAGAATTGGAGGGGGAAATGTCTGCCTTGGTGGTGAGGTTGAAGGTCACCTTTTGACTGAACATCTGGACTTGAGCTGAGTTGCTTCAGGGGTCAAGAAGTAGACAGGAATCTTTCTTCTGTACCAGCATCAGAAGACTGAGACAAGCTCTTTGCAGGTCTTATCCGGGTAGTCTATATGGCCTGACCCAAAGGCTTTTAATTACTGATTTACTGTGATTGATGTCATCTTTGAGATGAGTTAATGTGGTTCAGGTCATGAGCCCTAGCTGCTGGGTCCTCCATTTGGGGCCTATGTCATAGTAAACTGGTCATTTTGGGTTTTTACTTGGAAGATGGCATGAACAACCTCTCTTTTTGAGAACTGTGCTGCTATATGAAGGCCATTTATGCTTTATTTTCTATATATAATATTTCATAAAGAATCATTGTTTTAGTTTAATATCTCTACAATGTCTTACAATTGGCAGCTTCTTAACAATGATAGAAGGTAGCATTTTTTTCTTACTTGATGATATATGTCAGTGTGTCTCACAATCAACGGAGTCTTGGACTTGATTAAATAGGTTATGTTTACCTAAGACAAATAATCTAATCTTGCTCTTTTTCCAACAATCATTTTTATACATAATGATCTGCACTCATTAACAGTATTCACTCTGTACTCCTAAGTAGCTGTTAAGTCATTTAAATGGTTTTGCATTGGTTGGTGGTGGGGGCAGGAAGATCTTCACAACTCCATTGTTGTATCCAGCAACCAGGAAGAGGCATTGCTAACTGAGGGTGGGGGGAGTTAGGGACTGGGAAAGGAGGGTGATATTTGGACAAGGGGGTGGGAAGCCAAAGATTCCATACAGAAGGGATGGTCAGCAAAGGCAAAGGCAGGGCTTCATTGAGGAGGGAAGAATGTGGGAGCTGGAGTAATGTGAGTCTGGGAGGGGAGGCCAGGCCTGGGTTAGAAGGACCTGTGTACCTTGTGATGGGATTTTTACTGTATTCTGAAAGGCTTGCAGAGGAAGCCAGAAAAGTGACAACATAAGAACTTTGTTTCAACATATCAGACACCAGTGTGTAAGATGAAGTGGAGAGGAATGGAACTGTGTTGGGAAGCTGAGGCAGTCTGGGTGAGAAGAAATGAAGGGGAGTGTGATATTGCTGTTCCTCTCCCCTGTGACATGAAATGGTGCATGCAGAGGAGTGGATGGGTCCAAGTGAAGAGTCTCGCACTGACAGTCCAAATGGCTCATGGCTGCACAACCAGCCTTGCCTTCTCCACACAGAGGCTGCTCCACTCATGTGACTGCATGATTCGCAGCTGAGTTGCATCCTTTGACTCATTCCCTCAACGCTCCACTTCATTGTCCACCACCTGGCCTTGCCCTGTTTCCTCCCCACTCCCATGCTCTTTTATCTGAATCCAAAAGTACATTTTTCCTTTCTTCCTGGTAGCTCTGCACATTGATTAGACCATTTCAGATATTCTGTGTGTAAGTCCATGAAAGAGTGAGAGCACATGCGTGCGCACACACACACACACACACACACACACACACACACACCACAGAGTAATTTGGGAAGAGCCTAAAAGTAACAATTTATACAGGCTGAATTGGGACCTTTTCCCTTTACTATGGCACTTTGACAGCAAGAAAAATGACACTAGGATAGCTGTTATTGATTCATAAAAGACCTTCCTTGTGAATTTGGATAGAGATTCATCTGGGCAGTCTAGACAAATCTATGTCTATTTGGGAGGTAGAAACTGTAGTATTATAGATTTTGTCACTGAAATTGATTCAGAAGGACGTTCTGCTTTCCCAGTGGGTAATGCAGAAGTAATCCCTACACATATTTGGCTCCATAAATATTGTTATAAATTATATTGAGGAGGATATTTTATGTCTGGGGGAATAATTCTTATACAGTGGAAGTAAGGGAAAATAAATTGGGAAGATAGATCTTCCTTGACTTATGATGGGGTTACATCCCAATAAACCCATTGTAAGTTGAAAATATCACTAAGTCAAAAATGTATTTAACACAACTAACCTACTGAACATCACAGCTTAGCCTAGCCTCCCTCAAACGTATTCAGAACACATTAGCAGTCTGTTGTTGGGCAAATCGTCTAGCACCAAGCCTATTTTATAATAAAGTGTTGATTATTTCATGTAACTTATTGAACTGTGTGTTGAAAGTGAAAAACAGAATGGCTGGATGGGTGCAGAGTGGTTTTAAGTGTGTGTGTGGGTCGTCTACCGTCTTGGAGGTGGGGCTCACGGGGAGCGGGGGCTCACGGCTGCTGTAGCATCCCAAGGGAGTATCCTGCCCCAAATTGCTAGCCTGGGGGAAAAAAATCAAAATTTCGAATTTGGAGTATGGTTTCTACTGAATGTGTATTGCTTTTGCATCACCATAAAGTAAAACAGATCGTGACTTGAACCATCATAAGTTGGGGACTGTCTGTGTATTGCTCAGTTCTGGCCATGCTGTCCTTTCAATGGTAGAGGAAAAACAGAGATGGAGCAAATGAGTGCTTTATGACAATGGGCTGACTATGTAATGCTCTCAATTTGGAAAGATGGAGGTGGAGTGGGATGTGATAAAAATTTACAGTATCATGAAGGGTATGAATCAGGTGAATAACAACTCAGGAAAATAAGAGTAAGAAACACATACTGAAGGTAGTTTGACGACAGAAAAAAAAGTGTGGCTTTACACATTATGGTAAAATCATGAAATTTATTATCCCAAGAAGTAGTTAGGTCAAAACGATGGGATTCAAGAAGGGCTTAGATAAACTCAAGAATGTAAGGTCTACAGTGGGTGTATTTAAGAAATACACCCCCACATTTTGTTTTTTGTCATAAAAATAACATGTTCTTTGGAGAAAAATTAGAAAAATCATATAAACAAAAATTTTAAAAATTAAAAATCCTATAATCTCTTAGAGATAATAGCTATTGATATTTTGGTGCAAACTTCAATACTTTCTTTTCCTGTTCATTTATTTACCCAGATGGGCTCAAACTAAACATATGGTCTTACAATTTGCTTTTTCTATATAATATTTTGTGATCATCTTTCCACGTTAATAACTTTATAGCTACACAAACATTTCAAATGACTGCAAGGTGTTGCTTTGTATGGATTTGCTATAATTTTCTTAATTCCATATTGCTGTTTCTTATTCTGGATTTTCTTACATATTTATCTTCCAGGTTTATGATACTTCTATCAACTTAAAAATGTCCCATTGGATTTTAAGCACAATCGCATTAAGTTTGCAGGTTACTTTGGTGGAAATCTTTACAGCATTGAGCAGTTTTATTTGGAAACACAGTATATCTTTTCCCTTATTCAAGTCTTCTTTTATGTCTTTCAGTAAAATTTTTATAATTTCCTTCATATTGGTCCTGTATATTTCTTATTAACTTGATTCCTAGGTCCACAGCATAATTATTATACTTTTTACTTCTACTGTGAATGGTTTTCTTCTATTTTTCTACTGTTCATTTAGGGCATTTAAGAAAACTATTGCTTTTAAAATATTTTGTTGCTTCAAGTGGCCTCCCTGCCATACTTTCTTGGTAATCCTAGTTGTTTTCCTATTGTTTTCTTAGATTCCCCAGTTACACAATCAATTCACCAACAAATAATGATATTCTTGCCTCTCCTTTTTCAATATTTATACTTTATTTATGTACCCATTTTAATTGTCAAGTACTTGTAGACTGATGTTCAGTAGCAGGGGTATGCCTGTTTTGTTTCCCATTCTAAAAGGGAATGCTTTCATTATTATGTCTTTAGGTATAACATTAATAATTGGATTGAGAACTTTTCTTTTCCCAGTTATATTAAGAAAATACTAACATATTCATATTCTGAGTTCTTTTTAAAATCAAGAATACATTTTGATTTTTCAAACATCTTAGCACCTTTTGCATGATCATATAATTTTTCTCCTTTGATTTACTGGTGTGATTAATTTACTAGTGTCAAAAAGTACTTGCATACCTAAAACGAATCCTGTTTGGTCATTGTCCTGGTTATCTATTCCTTCATAACAATCTGCCTCAAAAACTTCATTTTGCTCACGGTTTTGTGGCTCAGGCACTGGGGAAGGGCTTGGTTGGGTGGCTCATCCCTGATCCTCATGGGATCAGCTGGGGCAGTTGGAGCAGGAGGATACACTTCCAAGATGGGTTCTTCACGTACGTGTCTGCTGCCTAAGTACCCCTTGTCCTCTTTCTCTTGGTCCACTTGCCTTCTCCTCCTGTAGCGACTTTTGTGTCACTTGAGATTCTCATGGCATAACAGTTTCAAAGTAGGCACATTTCTTGTATCTTATCTGGCTTCCAAGTGCAAATGTCCCCAGACATGGAAGCTGCAAGACTCCTTCTGGCCTAACCACAGAAGTTCCAGAGTGTCATTTTTGCTGGATTCTGTTGGTTAAGCAAGTTGCAAAGGTTCAGCCCAGATTCAAGTGGAAGAGAATCAGGCTCACCTCCCAGTGGGAGCAGTGGCAAAGAATTTGGAGCCATCTTTAATCTACCCCGGTTATGACTTGTTATTTTAAGAATATGTTGCTGATTTGATTTGCTAATATTTAAAATATCTGCATGAACATTCCTAAGTGATGTTGGTCTATAGATATCTGTGCCATAGTTGCCACGTTTGGTGCCAGGGTTATGCTATTTGTTTTTTAAAGGTGAATTGGAAAATTTTGATCTTTTTCCCTAGTCTCTTTAAAAGATTAAATAGCATTAGACTTTCTTGCTCTTTGAAGTTTTGTGAACCCCTGAGGCCAAGTGTCCTTTATAATTTGACAGTTCTTCAATGTGGGTATTTTTAGTGTCATTGATAGTATTATTAGCTTATTCATATTTCTTACCTCTTCTCAAGTCGATTGGTTGTCTTATATTTACCTAATAAAACCAGTCACAGTAATTTTTTGTCAAATACTTGTCACAACTTTCCTTGTTTTCTGGGGCTGACATAGATGTTTTCTCTCTCATTTTAATTTACTTTGCCTATTTCAGTGGGAATGCAGGAAGGAAGGCAATTTAATGCATGGGTTCAAACTGGCATCTTGTGATTGTTCTTATAGTCCTCTTTTGGAGGTAGGAATGTCTTAGATATGTCGGTAGTGTTCTCATAAGCAGAGCTTTGGGCAGAAAGATCCATAAATCTGGTTTTTGTGGCATTTAAAATTTGTGTTTTGAATTAAAACTCAATGGGAACTAAATATCTTATACTGTACTCATAGAGAAGCCAACACTAAGTGGAGGCTTTCATCAAAATGTGTCAGTTTACAAAGCAGAGAAGAAGATGAATCCCAAACAACTGAACACATACATCTGACTATTAATCCTTAAGGCCATTAAAAAGACTGTGAGGACCACATAGGTTGTAGGATAATTATTGGGTAATTTTTATTAATAGGCTTCTCATGTGAATCTGTGGGGTGTATGTATGTCCCTTTTGAAAGGTTCAGAAAGTCCTTTTGGGAAGGATGATGAGATTATGGGGAAGACAATGTAGGATGCTGGGAAGAGAGATGCAAGTAACTTGCCATTGGTAGTGTCTTGCTCTTAGCATAAGTTTCCCAATCCTGGGAACATTTTTCTAATGGAATGTGGCCTATATCACTAATGACAAGAGGAGGTTCTCAAACTCTGGGTAAGTCAGGCTGGAAGCAAATGAATGGGTTAGATTGCTCACCTTAAGACTGTGCCACAAGGAGAGGTTCCAGAAACCATCTATCCTGGTAAAGCATTTCACTGTTTAGACCATAAATTTTACTTAAAAAGAAGCTATGGGTAGACTATGCAAAATGAGATCCAGAAATAATTGGAAAGGCGGCAGAAGAAAGAGGAGAGAGTTTGAATAAGTCTTGTAAGCCTAAAGGCTAAGAATACCAGGATAATTAAAAAATACAGGCAAGATTTGAAAACACATGTAGCTGCGGGGAGGGTTGGCCAAAGAACAGAAACAGAGAAAACCGTAGGAAATGGAAAAGAGGGGAAATGGAAAGGGATGAAGATGTTACCCTTACAGGAATGCAGACGCACATGGAAAGATGCCAAAAAAGCCAGGCGAGTAAGTGCCCTGGATGGAATTTAGTGTTTGTAGCCAAGGAATAAAAGCAAAGCCCACCACTACGTGAATAATGGTGGGTGGGAAGATGACCAAAAACCTGGGGAGGGAGCAAAGTGTGTTTTAGAAGGAGGTAATATATTGTATTCAGAGGCATTTGAGCAAACAGCATAGCAATTAGACATGCGATCTAGAGAACGCCAGGGCAAAGGGCCAAACAGGGAAGAGAATGTCTGGCCACTCTATATATAAACCTGTGAGTCTGAGCTGAATTTCTCTTTGTCTCCTCTGGTTACTGTTTGTGCCTTTGTAGACATGTAAAACATTTCCACAGAGTGGTTTGAGGTATTTTAATGAAATGAGGCTGATGGTAGAAAACAGAAGACTATCAGAGGATTTTATGTTATTTGATAGTTGCTTTATAATATAAAAATGGTTTTATTTCTTTTTTGTTTGTTCCTGTGTATTTTGCAGAATCAGTCTCATGGCTTAATAACCTTATACCTTGGGAACCTCTGAATTTTATGCTTAAAATTTTATAACTTATTAGCTCTTCCTCAGGTATTCTGGGGATCACCTTTGGGGAACTGTGTCTTCCAGGAATTCAGCTGACCACATAGTCCTGAGCCTTGTATTTTAGAGAAAAGATCTGGTTTGCAGCTACATATTTGTATTTTTGTTCCAATGGAGTTAGAATTTGCTTTATAAGGAGTAAATATTCATCCTTTGGTACTGAGAAGATGGGATGGCATCTTCAAATGACTAGAAAAGTGGCATAGGAATCTCTTAGCTTATCTTTTTCGTCTAGTCCATTTCCCTTTTTTCCCCAGTAGAATGGTATTTAAGATAAAATACAGTAAAATCCACCACGTCACTTGATAAGCGAGATCAAAACTAACCTAAAGAAAGAAAAATATCTTTAAGTTAAGGAACTCATAGACTAAAATATTGATTTTTGTGGCAACCTTTTGTCCTCCGGGAAAATGCAGGTTTCTAGGAAGAAAAGAAGAGCAGTGTGAAGAGGCAGGAAGGAAAAAATGCTGAAGAATCTCTTCTTAGTCATTTAACAAATATTTCATAGACACTGAACTGTGTTCTGGATACTATAACTTTTCAATGACTTTTTGGGTTCCTCAGTTAGATTGAAAGTTTTCTGAGAAAAGGGTATGTCCTTTTAGGTTTCTAAACACCAACCACAAGTTCAAATAGCTACATTCAAAAAATCTTATTCTCTTTAACCTCTCTATGGCATCTGACTATGTTACAATTTTTTCTTTTTAGATACTCTTTACTTTCTCTCCTTCACTACTACCACTTGCTATAGTTGGGCTTTCATCCTCTCTCACCTGGTGCCCCACCGTCAATCTTCTCTCTCCTTCCCATTTCATCCTTCATATTGCCATCAACATTACCTTTGATTAATTTCACATCCCTGCTTAAAAGCCTGTGATAGCCCCCTACCATCTCCCGGAAATGTTGCAAAACTCTCTTGTGGCCGACTACAGGCCCAGTGGGTGGAGGGTGGGCACTTCCGCATGCTCAGCGGGGCCTAGTCTCCTTTCTCCTCCCCAGAACCTACTGTACAGCCTCACCGACAGCATGTGGCTCTGCAAGTGCTTCCTGTAACTAAGTTGGGTCTTAGAAGGAGACTGTAGCTCTGAAAACCTTTCAATAAGCATCAACAGTAGTGGAGAATAAGTTGACAGACTGAAAGCCAAAGGACCTTTCTGAACCATGGTGACCTCAGCTGTCTGGGCAAAGTCATTTACTTCTCTGAAAATAACACTTTTGCTTATATAAATGACCACAGTAGAGAAATCCAGGCTTGAAAGCTGAGTGGAGTGTGCTGGCTCATGTTCCACACGTTTGCTCTGTTGTACTGGGATGGGAGAAGGGTGGTTGCTGGATGTGGGGGGGGCAAGAGGATGAAAGTGCACAGGAAGTGACAAATGCCTCCATTTGTCTGAACTTACTCTGAACCAGTCTAACTACGAGAATCAAGTTTCCTGGAGAACAGGTTCATGGGTTAAAGAGAGGCTTTTGAGAGGCTATTCTGGGCTATTATTGTGGATGCTGTTACCCTTAGTGTGCCTCTGTGTATATTGTGACCATGGTGACCATGTGTTTTCAGGTTAGCTTCTGTCAAGGTGGCAAATTTGAATATTTACTTGGGGAAATATGGTCACCATAGCTAGGAGGTACTCACAAAGAAGAATGATATCCTCAGATGGCCAGTGCAGAGGATGCCTTACTAGGTAAACAATTAGGAAAAATTTAATACATTGAATAAAAGCAGTGCAAAGCATGGAGAGTCTAAATTAATTATAATCTGATTTCTAATACCTCCACATTCTCTTCTTTTGAGAACTTTGGTAAATTTTGTCTTCTTTTTCATAACCTTAAAGTAGGCTAATTCTAGAGTTAAATTGATTAAGCATAGATCTTTGGGGCTTGTTTTGAAATCCAGGACGTGAAATTTTGAATTTTTATGAATAAATTGCTATAGAGAATGAACTCTCAAGTTTGTTCATGATCTTGGATAAAAAAAGCTGCAATACTTTGCACAATCCCCATTAGTATTTGGTCAGACCATCTTCTTTTGAGCCATACATAGCACATGCTCTTCAGGTTCCTTGTTATACAAGCAGAAGCCAAAACACAGAACATTTGACAGTCTGTGAAATCACATACGATACACGTAATGTGATACTTGTTACCGCACCCCAACTTTCAAAGGTTGCAGAAGAGCATTTCCCTGTTACCTCCATATCCTTCTGTCATCCAGTTTTCAAATATCTGCTCATCTCTCAGCTCCACCAGCATGGGGGCAACTAATCCCGCAAATTTTCCTTAGACATTGGGCTTTCAATAGGCAAGTGTCATCTTGTCTGGCTCTTAAAGCCCATCTGTTTTTAATGCTGCATATTCTCAGTGCAAATGACAGTGAACTTCAGAATAATGGAGCTTCCCTTTCTAAATAGGTAACCAGGCAAATGTTCCATGTGAAGTGGGCATATCAGGGTGTGCGTGATTTCCTTTTGAGCAGGAAAAGTGTAAAATGTGAGCAGCAGCGTGATTCAAGTCTGGGGTGTACCATTGAATAGGGCCAGGGTACTTGTGCTTGTGTTCTCAGTCTCACCTCTGTGTCCTTGTGTAAGTCAGGTTTGCCCTTGCCTTCTCGGTGGTTGAACATACTGCAAGCTCTTGGGGTCCCCTTCCAACTCCTGGATGCTGTTTTCTTGGGATTTGCTGGCATTTGGGGGGTTCGGACAATGGTTGAACAAATGAACCCCTATCATGGGGTATCCCAGTGGCTCCAGTGCATGAGAGAGTGCTTGATATCTTCATCTGTTCTCCTAGATCCTTTCTCCCTACTTCACCTTGGTTGGTGCCCCAGGAGGCTGCCCTGCGCGGACTGCATCAGTGAACCACCAGGCCCTCAGCTTCCAGCTGGGTTTGGCGGTGGAAGCCCTGATGGCACCTGAAGGGAGAGAGGAGAATGAAGTCTAGGTCGTCCTTCCTTGGCTCTGTGCCTGTGTGCCCATGGTGTTGGCTGTCTCCCTCAGCTGAAGGTCTTAGCGCCTGTCATCTCCACGTAGCTGTGTCTCTGAATTTTGTGGGTCGGGCCTAGCCTATTACTAGCTCTGAAGTAAGGCACCATCTCTTGATTTTTTTCCTACCCCTTTGCTCACACCTTTATAAATAGTTCCTTAATTACACTCTCCTCAAATTACCCAGTTTGACTTTGCCATTTCCAGCTGGGACCCTAACTGATGCAGGGGGTTATTCTTCAATAAATGATGTTGGTAGAAGAGCCCTGAAGGACTTTACTGGTGACGCCCAGAGCTTGGCAGTAAGCGATGGAAGTCATGCACATATATAAGTTGCACCTGGATCCTGTGGTGGGAAGAAAACTCTTGCTGTGTGTGATTTCTGTTGCTGCATTCTGAGATGCCACCTGAGGTTACCAGTCCCCTTCCCCGGGGGGTAGTTGCACCACAGCTCTGGTTTTTATTTGGAGCCTGGGAGAGAGGAGGGAGCAAATCTTCTCTGTTAGAGCTGCTGTCATGGAAGGAGGTTTTGGAGTCAGCAAGTGAGAGCAGACGATTCTGAAGCATCGTCCTCCCTTTGCTGCTCATCTCCCCTCTGGCGCTGCCAGCCCAGGTCTGTCCTTGCATCAGTCATCAGTGAGGGGAGCTGCCCAGGAACACAGGGCTTGGTGCCTCCCTCCTGCAGTCTTCTTTGGCACCCCTGTGCCCCTGCAAAGCAGAGCCCCATTAGCAAGCAAATGTTACAGTTTCAAACAGACAGGCCCTGCCAAGTTGTCTGGGTGAATCACAAAGAAAGCATAGTGTCCAAGGCCTCCTTTGGGCCTTCTCTCAGGGGACTCAGCAATCCTTTCATGGCTGGAGCCAGATTCGCTTCCAGCTTGCTAGTGGGTGGCCATCTCCAAAGCTGTGAGCGCCTTTCTACCAGTGACCCTGCCTGAGCAAGCCTGGTGAGGTCCCATGGAGCTGGGTTATCTTTTGTGCACTGCTGATTTAGGCTAATTGGTCACTGTTTGGGTTTTAATCTATTTCCTGCCTTGCATCCTTTCCCAGTCACAGGTTCCCTGAGGAAAGCCTTCCTCTCCACTTGCTCTTTCTTGGCTAGCTTATGCAAAAACCCCAGGGACTGTCCCAGTTTGAGGGGAGCGGTCAGGGACACTATCTGCCTAAACCTGCAAAGCTCACTTTATTGAGTTCATGTAGTGAGGGAGTAAGGAAGACACAACTAGAGTTCAGTTTCCTGGCAAAGAAATAGTAAAGAGCAAATAGTCATTTCAGAGGGCAAACTATTTGCCTCCCTAATAAAGCAGGGCTCATGGTGGAAAATAACTCAGAAGAAAGTAGGGAGCAAATGGATTTGGTTGCTATGGGAACGCAGTTGGAAAAAAACACGAAATATGTAAATACTGTAATTTGGTATTTTAATATACTTCTTTTCCATGAAGAAAATTCCCTGACAGCTAAAACTAACAACCCATTCCTCTGTTATACACAGCACCGATTGACAGAGGCCGGGCAAGTGGGTTTCCAAATTCAGTTTTGCCCCTAGGAGCAAATTCTCAGGCATAAAAATCAAACATCTGGAGCAGTGGTTCTCAACTCTGCCTGTACATTAGAATCAGGGAACTTTCAAAAAATTGGTACGTTTAATTTAAGACAATCAAATCAGATTCTGGTGGGGGGTAGGGTGAGGAGGGTATGAAGCCTAGGCACTGGTCTATTTTAAAAGGTCCCCAGTGTTTTCTGATGGGCAGCCAGTGTTGTGAACCACTAGCCTAGAATCCTGATTTGATTGACTTGGTGAACCTAGACAACTTATTCTTCTATATTCCTTTACTAGGTTTTGTTTGTCCCAATTATTGATGACTTGGACATTTTAATACCGATAATGAGAAGTGATTAACAATCCTCACTCTTCCATTATTAATATTAATATCTTCATCAGAATAGATTAGTGCTTCTCTTATTATTTGGAGCAAACATATGATACCATATTACAAATCATTATCATTTACCCATAATAGTAATGGTGATTAATTGCTGTTATTTAAAAAATTATACATTGATAATTGAGAAGTTTAGATATTGCTCTAAATGTTTGTATCCATCTATATTTTAAAAATTACCATCATAAATTATCATTAGCTATATAATAAATCAATAGAAAACATTTATATAGTCATAATTGTTCTACTTGCTTAATAATAGCCCACACTAGAGTTGGTAAGTGGCATAATTTCTGTTTTTAAGAAGGAAAAAATGTTACATACAAGAGACATAGAACTTGCATTAGTTTATATGTTACAACCAAGCATACCTGAGTGCAGAACTCCAAATTTCTATTTTTATATTATTGCATTCCTCTTGTTTCTTTAGCTCCATGCAACATGAAGTCTCTGTCCTTCTCCTCTGGGCTTGATCCAGGCACAAAACTATATGTTAGTTCAGAGCTTCGTGGTATCCAAGGAGAATTTGCATGAGTACCAAAGAAGGGTTCATGAAAAAGTTAGTTTTATAGGAAGCAAGAGTGAATTGTGGAAATCTCCACTGGTCGTCCAACCTAAATACAGGTGGTCAGAGGTCTAAGAGGTTACTTGGGATTCCAATCCATGGCAAGCCTGCTTGCTTCTGAAACATTCTCTCTTTTTACCTTTAACATTATTTTTATTATGTCCAACGCTTGGAGGCCAGCCCTTGAGACCAGTCTGACTAGTTACATCATTGAGCCAGCTGCTGAATCTCCTGGAGATAGGCACAGCATGGGGTGCCCCCTGTTCTCTTTCCTGGTAGACTTTGAGATGACCTGCCTTGATTCTCCAGACCAAGTTAAATTCTCTCTTCTCTGTTATCTGTTCCTATAGCACTTAACAAAAAACCTCCTTTGTAGCCTTTAGCACAAATAATTAATTCATAATTACTTATTTAAGGCCAGTCTTTCCCAAAAAGTAGTCACTCTGTGATGGCAGGAAGCAGTAGTCTTCATCCTTGCATTACAATTATCTAAGCACAGTCCTTGACACATGTTAGATATAGAATAAATATTATTGAGTAATGATAATTTCTCCCCTGTCCCTATTGAAGCTACTCTGTTTCAGATACTTAACAATAATTATTTAAAACAAACTTTTCTGTTATGGAAAATTTCAAATATACCAAAAAGTAGAGATTTTGTAAAGAACTCCTATGAAGCTATCACCTGGCTTTGACAATTACCACATCTAGCCAATCTTGTTTAAAAGTTTTTCCAGGTAAGTTTTAGATGTCCTTTTCAGATCTGAAAGCTCTTTAGATTGGAAGTCATCACTCCTGTTCTTACAGGAAAGAACCGAATAAAGTGAGCATTGTAGACTTTTCTCAGAACCATCAGAGAAATGAAGTTGCAGGGCAAAGCACCCACCACCCTGAAATCTGGAGAGACACGTGAATCCAAAGAGCCACAGCTGAGCTCTGCTTATCTGGAGTAGACATTGCTGGTAATTTTGGTCATTAAGTGGTAATTTTGATGATTTGCTAGAGGCTGAGTGTGAGCTAGTCAGAGAGAGAAACTCCTAGTGCTGCAGGCTTAGGGGACCCCTCACACCTGTGGGTTATACCACTAGGAACCCCTCCAGGTTCTCATAGTGAAGATCTAGGAAAGATCCCCTGTGTTGGCAGGGAGGTGGGAATAGTAATCATTGTGCTATGCCAAGAGCATGTTCCCTAAAAAAGTTCTAAACTCCAGAGGAAATACTTGGTTAGAGCCTTATCTCACTGGGGAAAGGACTTTCCTCCCATTCCAGCCCCCTTTAGCCTTCTCTCTCACTTAAGGGCTGGGGGGCTAGAAGAAGCACATGTCAAGGTCACAGCGCAGAGACACAGGCTCACCTAAAGACTGAGATATAATCACATGGTTATAGATGCTTCCTTTCTTCCATACCTCAACACAAGGCTTGCCAAAGGCAAGAGGGGAATAGTCTGAAGAGATAAAGCAAGCATCAGGACAAGATTCAGATATGACACGGGTGTTGGAATTATCAGATACAGAATATAAAATAATAACTATGACTTATAAGTTAAGAGTGCTAATGGAAAAAGTAGGCAGCATGCAAGAACATAATGTAAGCAGAGAAACTGAAGTTCTAGGAAAGAATCAAAGGAAATGCTAGAAATAAAAAGAACTGTGGTAGAGATGAAGAATGTCTTTGATGGGCACATCAGTACACTGGACACAACCAAAGAAAGAATCATTGAACTTAAAGGTAGGTCAATAGAAACTTCCCAAACTGAAATGCAAATTGAAAAAAAAGAATAGAAAGAAACTCCCACAAAAGGGAGAACTGATCACCCAGGAATTGGAGGTACAATTTCAAAAGATTTAATATATGTGTATGTAATTGGAATACCAGAAGAAGAAAAAGAGAACAGAACAGAAGAAATATTCGAAGGAATAATGACCAAGAACTTTCCAAAATTAATGGCAGACATGAAAGAACAGATCCAGGGAGCTGAGAAAACACAGGACAAATACCCGCTTGACATATTCAGACTGCAGAACACTGAAGACAAAGCGAAAATTTTGATAGAAACCAGAGGAAAGAATGCCTTACTTGCAGAGGAACAAGGATAAAAACTACAATGAACTTCTCATCAGCAACCATGCAAGGGAAAAGCAAGTGGAATGAAATATCTTAAAATGTCGAAAGAACAAAACTCCACCAGCCTAGAATTCTATATTCAATGAAATTGTCCATCAAAAGTGAAGAAGAAATAAAGACAGTTTCTGATAAACAACAACTGAAGGAATTTATGACTATCAGATATTCTCTGCAAGAAATGTTAAAAGAAGTTCTTTAGGCAGAAGGAAAATGACATAGGTCAGAAACTCAGACCTATATATAAGGAAGAAAGAGTATGAAAAAAGGAATAAAGATAATATTTTTTATTTATTTTAATCTCAATTGATCTAAAGGATATCCATTTATTTGAAGTATTAACAGTAACAATGTATTGGGTGATTATAGGATATGGATAAGTGAAATGAATGACAGACTGTCATAGAGATAGGCTGGAACAGTTAGGAATACTCTGTGATAAGGTACTTGCACTCCTATATACATAGGAAAAATTTGAATTTCAAATTATAAATACCATTTACAGCACTAAAAAAATACCTAGGCATAAATCCAACAAAATATATATAGGAACTATATTCAGAAAACAACAAAATGATTAAAATAACCAAAGAAGAGCTAAATAAATGGAGAGATACTCTTTGTTCACGGACTGGAAGATTCAACATTGTTAAGACATCAGTTTCTCCCAACTTTGATCTATAGGTCAAAACAATCACAATCAAAATCCCAGCAAGTTATTTTGTAAATGTTAACAAACTGGTTCTAAAGTTTATGTGGAAGAGCCAGCACAATACTGAAGAATAGACAAAGAGATCAATGGAGCAGGCAAGAGCCCAGAAATAGACCAATACAAATATAATCAGGTGATCTTAACAAAGGAACAAAGGCTTAAATTTAGTGGAGAAAAGATAATATTTTCAACCAACGGTGTTGGAAAAATTGAATTTCCATGTGCAAAAACATGAAACGAGGCATAGATTTTACACCTCGCAAAAGATTGACTCAAAATGCATCAGACTTCAGTATAAAGTGCAAGCTATAAAACTTCTAGAAAAAAAATGGGAGAAAATCTAGGTGACCTTGTGTTTGGTTAGTTTTTAGAAACAACAACAAAACTGCAATCCATGAAAAAAAATAAACTGAACTTTATTAAAATCAATAGTTCTGCTCTGTGAAAGAGACTGTTGAGAGAATGAAAAGACAAACCGTAGATCAGCAGAAAATGTTTGCAAAAGATATATTTTATAAAGGACTTGTATCCACAATATACACAAAACTCTTAAAACTCAAGAGTAAGAAAATAACCAAGTTAAAAAATTGAAGTCAGATCTGAACACATACTTCACCAAAAAAGATGTGGTAGTAGATATCAAATAAGCCCATTAAGAGGTGCTAAACATCATTTGTCATTATGGAATTATGAATTAAAGCAATCATGAGATACTATTCCACACCTAATAGTTTGGACAAAATCCAAAAAACTAACAACATCAGTTGCTGACAAGGATGCAGAGCAATAGGAACTTTTATTCATTGCAAAATGATACAGCCACTTTGGAAGCTAGAATGACAGTTTCTTACATATTTAATTAATGTATTGCCATATGATCCAGCAAGTATGCTTGTAGGTATTTACCTAACTGATTAAAAAATTTATATCTCACAAAAACCTGCACATAAATGTTTGTAACAGTTTTATTCATAATCACCCAAACTAGACATAACCAAGATATTCTTCAATAGGTGAATGAATGAACAGATTGTGTTACATCCATACAATGGAGTATTATTCAGTGATAGAAATGAGCTATGAAGTTATGAAAAGACATGCATCAATCTTAGCATGTGTATTGCTAGTGAAATAAATCAGTCTGAAAAGGCTACATTCTGTATCATACCAATTATATGACATATTGTAAAAGACAAAACTATAGAGATATAAAAAATCAGTGGCTGCCAGAGGTTTAGGGGTGTGGAAGAAGGTTGAATAGGTGAAACATAGGCAGTTTTTTTAGGGTGGTCAAACTCTTCTGCAGGACAGTGTAATGGTGCATACGTGACAATATGCATTTGTCTAAAACTATAGAACCTTAGAGTACAAAGAGTGAACTTAATGTATTCAAATAAAAAATCATTTAGGAAGCCAGGGGATCCCAGGATAGAATGAAGAATGTGAGAACAATCTGCTGCATTACAAATGTATGAAACACCACTTAAATGGGGTGGAGGAAAAAAGTTGCTGACCCAAGTAACTTTGGAAATGAGTGGAGTCTGTAGGTCTAATGAAGGTGTACATAAGCACTGTACTCTCGTTAATACAGTTGTGTTCTTGGGAGCATGGATTAGAAATTCTGATACCGATATGATGTATACTGGAATTAAATGGTTAAGTAAAGGGATGGTGGATGGTGGTAGCCAGGTTTCTAACTGTTGGAGTAGTAGTTACAGGTAAGCAAGGGGAGGAGGAGGTCAGAATGATTCTTATAGTAAGCGAGTTGGAGATATCAGAATGATCTCATGTTTAACCTCATATAGATGTGGATGGTTACGTGCAGAAGTATTATAGATCTGATCATATACATGGGCTAGTATGCACACGTGCATTACCTTGTTCTGTCAGGTGATGGGACTGGAAGCAACCCCCTCTTCCCCCCTCAGCAAGCAGTTCCCCTACCCCGAATATTGTTTCTAACACCATTCTTTTTTTTTAATATAATTTATTTTATTATCATTAATTTACAATTACATGTGTAATATTACGATTATTAAACTACCCCTTCATCAGGTCCCCCCCACCAACCCCATTACAGTCACTGTCCATCAGCGTAGTGAGATGCTATAGAATCACTACTTGTCTTCTCTGAGTTGTACTGCCCTCCCCGTGCCCCCCCAACATTACATCTGCTAATCGTAATGCCCCTTTTTCCCTCTTATCCCTCCCTTCCCGCCCATTTTCCCCAGTCCCTTTCCCTTTGGTAACTATTAGTCCGTTCTTGGGTTCTGTGAGTCTGCTGCTGTTTTGTTCCTTCAGTTTTTTTCTTTGTTCTTATACTCCACATATGAGTGAAATCATTTGATACTTGTCTTTTTCGGCTTGGCTTATTTCACTGAGCATAATACCCTCTAGCTCCATCCATGTTGTTGCAAATGGTAGGATTTGTTTTCTTCTTATGGCTGAATAATATTCCATTGTGTATATGTACCACATCTTCTTTATCCATTCATCTACTGATGGACACTTAGGTTGCTTCCATTTCTTGGCTATTGTAAATAGTGCTGCAATAAACATAGGGGTGCATCTGTCCTTTTCAAATTGGGCTGCTGCATTCTTAGGGTAAATTCCTAGGAGTGGAATTCCTGGGTCAAATGGTATTTCTATTTTGAGTTTTTTGAGGAACCTCCATACTGCTTTCCACAATGGTTGAACTAATTTGCAGTCCCACCAGCAGTGTAGGAGGGTTCCCTTTTCTCCACATCCTCGCCAACATTTGTTGTTGTTTGTGTTTTGGATGTTGGCCATCCTCACTGGTGTGAGGTGATATCTCATTGTGGTTTTAATCTGCATTTCTCTGATGATTAGCGATGTGGAGCATCTTTTCATGTGCCTGTTGGCCATCTGAATTTCTTCTTTGGAGAAGTGTCTATTCATGTCCTCTGCCCATTCTTAATTGGATTATTTGCTTTCTGTTTGTTAAGGTGCATGAGTTCTTTATATATTTTGGATGTCAACCCTTTATCAGATACGTTTTTTATGAATATATTCTCCCATACTGTAGGATGTCTTTTTGTTCTACTGATGGTGTCCTTTGCTGTACAGAAGCTTTTCAGCTTGATATAGTCCCACTTGTTCATTTTTGCTTTTGTTTCCCTTGCCCGGGGAGATATGTTCATGAAGAAGTTGCTCATGTTTATGTCCAAGAGATTTTTGCCTATGTTTTTTTCTAAGAGTTTTATGGTTTCATGACTTACATTCAGTCTTTGATCCACCTTGAGTTTACCTTTGTGTATGAGGCTAGACAGTAGTCCAGTTTCATTCTCTTACATGTAGCTGTCCAGTTTTTCCAACACCAGCTGCTGAAGAGGCTGTCATCTCCCCATTGTATATCCAAGGCACTTTGATCAAATATTAATTGACTGTATATGTTTGGGTTAATGTTTGGATTTTCTATTCTGTTCCACTGGTCTGTGGGTCTGTTTTTGTGCCAATACCAAATTGTCTTGATTACTGTGGCTTTGTAGTAGAGCTTGAAGTCAGGGAGTGTAATTCCCCCTGTTTTATTCCTCCTTCTCAGGATTGCTTTGGCTATTCGGGGTCTTTTGTGGTTCCATATGAATTTTAGAATTATTTGTTCTAGTTCATTGAAGAAAGCTATTGGTAGTTTGATAGGGATTGCATTGAATCTGTAGATTGCTTTAGGTAGTATAGCCATTTTGACAATATTTATTCTTCCTAGCCAAGAGCATGGGATGCATTTCCATTTGTTAGTGTCCTCTTTAATTTCTCTTAGGAGTGTCTTGTAGTTTTCAGAGTACAGGTCTTTCACTTCCTTCGTTAGGTTTATTCCTAGGTATTTTATTCTTTTTGATGCAATTGTGAATGGAATTGTTTTTCTGATTTCTCTTTCTGTTAGTTCATCATTAGTGTATAGGAAAGCAACAGATTTCTGTGTGTTAATTTTGTATCCTGCAACTTTGCTGAATTCAGATATTAGTTCTAGTAGTTTTGGAATGGAATCTTTAGGGTTTTTTATGTACAGTATCATGTCATCTGCAAATAGTGACAATTTGACTTCTTCTTTACCAATCTGGATGCCTTGTATGTCTTTGTTTTGTCTGATTGCTGTGGCTAGGACCTCCAGTACTATGTTGAATAACAGTGGAGAGAGTGGGCATCCTTATCTTGTTCCCGATCTTAGATGAAAAGCTTTCAGCGTCTCGCCATTAAGTATGATGTTAGCTGTAGGTCTGTCATATATAGCCTTTATGATGTTGAGGTACTTGCCCTCTATACCCATTTTGTTGAGAGTTTTAATCAGGAATGGATGCTGAATTTTGTCAAATGCTTTTTCAGCATCTAAGGAGATGATCATGTGGTTTTTGTTCTTCTTTTTGTTGATGTGGTGGATGATGTTGATGGATTTTCGAATGTTGTAACATCCGTGCATCCCTGGGATGAATCCCACTTGATCATGGTGTATGATCCTCTTGATGTATTTTTGAATTCGGTTTGCTAATATTTTGTTGAGTATTTTTGCATCTACGTTCATCAGGGATATTGGTCTGTAATTTTCTTTTTTGGTGAGGTCTTGCCTGGTTTTGGTATTAGAGTGATGCTGGCTTCATAGAATGAGTTTGGAAGTATTCCCTCCTCTTCTATTTTTTGGAAAACTTTTAAGGAGAATCGGTGTTATTTCTTCTCTATATGTCTGGTAGAATTCAGAGGTGAATCCATCAGGCCCAGGGGTTTTGTTCTTGGGTAGTTTTTTGATTACCAATTCGATTTCGTCACTGGTGATTGGTCTGTTTAGTTTTCCTGTTTCTTGCTTGGTCAGTCTTGGAAGGTTGTATTTTTCTAAGAAGTTGTCCATTTCTCCTATGTTTTCCAGCTTGTTAGCATATAGATTCTCATAATATTCTCTTATGATTCTTTGTATTTCTGTGGGGTCTGTCGTGATTTTTCCTTTCTCATTTCTGACTGTGTTTATGTGTGTAGATTCTCTTTTCCTCTTAATGAGTCTGGCTAGGGGTTTATCTATTTTGTTTATTTTTTCAAAGAACCAGCTCTTGGTTTTATTGATTTTTTCTATTGTTTTATTCTTCTCAATTTTATTTATTTCTTCTCTAATCTTTATTATGTCCCTCCTTCTGGTGACTTTGGGCCTCATTTGTTCTTCTTTTTCCAATTTCAGTAATTGTGTCTTTAGACTATTCATTGGGGAATGTTCTTCCTTCTTTAAATAGGCCTGGATTGTAATATACTTTCCTCTTAGAACTGCCTTTGCTGCGTCCCACAGAGGTTGTGGCTTTGTGTCTAACACCATTCTTAGTAAAGGAAATGAAGAAATAGTTGACTGTGGGACTGGGGCAGGATATATATGCTGTGAGCTCAGAGCATCAGTTAAGAAATTCCGAGCAACACCCCCACAATAATCAGGGTATGTCAAGGGGACTTAGGAGCCCGTGGAAAACCTTCCCAATGGCAAAAGCTGGAACGATTTGATAAACAAGAAAAGAAAAAAAGTATTGGATCATAACCCAAATTATAAAAAAAATATCCATGCATTCATACTGGTGTAAGTAAGTAATTGAATGAATACATAAATGGGAGAGAGTCAAAATCTTCCACGTAGAAGAATGCCAAATAATTCAAATAGGTACTCTGCGCTCAATTAGGGTGAGCATAACTCCCTATACCTTAAGTGTGAGCTGCACATTTCAAAAAGCACAGTATGGAAAGGGGAAAAAATAGTAACTCCCCAGTGGAGAATCTGACAGACGCTGCCTGGGCCAGGTAATCAAGATTGACATCAACAGGGATAAGTGGTGTTGATAGCAGGTACCCTTGCTGTGATGTAATGAAAATTGTACTTTACCCCTGGGGTCTTCCTCTCAAGAACATGTAACTATGGTCTAATTATGAGACAAATCTGAACCGAGGGACATTCTATAAAATACCTGCTAGGAGGCCTTGACAGAGTGAACCTTAGAAAGTTTAGAAAACATAAAGGGAGGGATGGGCTGGGGATGGAGAACCAAACAAGGGAAGGATCCCTGGTCACTCTGTCACCCCCAGGGCACAGTGACCTGCTTCCAGGAACATGTGCGTTGAACAGGGACATGCAGGCTCCCCAGAATCCGTGTGGTTGTAAGGCCCTGCCACTTCCAGTTGATGGCTCCTGAGTTGTTGGGATTGGCGTCCTGGTCTCTTGACTAATACCTTTAGGGACCCCCTTCAGTGTGGAGCCCCTGCCCACCCACAGGGACAAACACCCAAGGAGAGAGAGAGGGAGCCTGAGAGGAGGGAGATGCCTGGGACCTTGGTGGGCAGCAGTAGACATCCCTGAAGCATAAGAAAATGTTAAATCAGGAGATAAGGCCTCAGTCGGGACGGGCACCAGCAGCTCTGCCCTGGCTGGCCCTCATACACAGAAAGGGGCCTACCCTAGCCTGGCCGCCCGTGGGCTGTACAGGAGACGTCACTTTCTCCGTCAGAGCAGGGAGGGAGAGCAGTGCTCTAGAACCTGGCTGGCCTCCCCGCCCCCACCCAACTGACCTGCCCTATCATTAGGGCCCCTGTTGCCCTTAGCGATGGACCTCTGCAGGGTTCTGAGCAGTCCCCTCTGACCACAGACACTGGCACTCAGATGCAGAGCTGTGGAGCCCCAGGAGCCATGGAGGGCCTGCTGCCTGCCGCCGGACTCATGTGCCAGCTGATCCTGAAGCGCCTGTCGGGGGCTCTCCTGGCGATCGCTGAGAGCTGTGGATGCCTAACAGGATTCCTTGGAGTCCCCTGGGGGACCCTGACATGTTGTGCTTGGCTGCTTTTCACAGTCAGGAAAGCATGGAATTCACTACCACCAAGGCTCAGGGCAGACGCTGTTCTGCTTGCCATGAAGTACGTGGAAACCGTAGTGACACTGCAGAACGAACGACTCAAACCGATGACACCAGCAGGCCATCTGCCGGGGAGGCCAGTCCTCTCGCCCCACAAAGCCTGAGCTTGGCAGCGGTCACTCTGGGCCTTCTGGCAAAGGGATGGGGGAGCCAGCCTCCTACCCTTTCCAAGGCCACTGATGAGAAACTGACCCTCAGGGCATCACCGAAGGATGGAGAACAACGTGGGAAGAAAATGCTGGATGACTGGAAAGCAAACACTCCTTTTCCAGAACGGGCAGAAGTCCTTGCCCAGGACATCGCAAGATGCAGGCAGAAGCTGAAGGAAAAGGAGGAGGAGAAGGAAGGACTGCTGCGGTCGAACACACGTGCGGAGCAGGACCTGAAAGAGGGAGTCAGCCGACTACTGTCAGTGGCCAAGACCCTGCTCCATGCCATCCCCACACTTGCGTCCCTGAGACATCTCCTGGATGGCGGGAGCCTGGAAGTCAAGCAAAAGCGGGAAGTGGGAAATTGCAAACACCTCTTCCCTGGGTCAGAAGTGGCACTGAAGGCTGACATGCACGATGCTGACTCCCCTGTGTCCCCTCAGGGTCCTGAGAGAGCTAGATCTTGAGGGAACAAAAGTAAGTGAGCGAAGAGCTGAGAAAACAAATAGCCGCCCTCCAGGCAGAGGAAACATCTCTGATGTGTGAAATCCTACAGCTCGAAAGTCAACTACTTCAGCTGAAGCTCCAGAATCTGCCTGAACTACACCAAGAACGTACCATGCAACTTGAGACCAAATCGCTAAGGAGGAAAAGAGGAGTGCAGAAACTGAGAAGAAACTGATCAACTTGGGCAGAAACTGGAACTCCAAGTTTCAGATTCTGCAGCTGCGCAACAAGATAGCTGAAGACACGGGCAAAGAATTGGAGAGAATCAGGTCCTTCTACCAAAGGGAGTTCCTCCTGCATGAGAAAAGGGCTCAGAAAAGCTGGAAGGCAGCTGTGCAGACTGAGAGAGACCTCATGAAGCTAAGAAGAGAAGGCGACCGCATCAGACAAATGCTGGCCGACACCCAGGCCCACCTGCAGCCTTTCCCAAGTGGCCCTTCTGCTCCTGTTGCCCCACCTGCAGCCCACGGAGGCCACAAGCTGTCCCGGGATCCCCTGAATCCTCAGTTCCCCGGAGGATGTCACCGTGAGGGCCCAGGGGGCAGGGATGACCTGCAGGTGTGACTCAACTCATGGCAGCCGGGTCCTGACCACCCACAGCCATGGCACAGTTCTGCAGGTGTTTCTGTCTTTAAGCTAATTTTGATTTCTCTCTTTTAGGTTTAGCTACTGTTATTTAACTGATACAACAATTCCCTTATCCAAGTAAGCATAGCATTATAATCGTAGGAGTATTTTTCAAATAAAGTTTCATTTAATAATAAAAAGAAACCTGCTAGGACTATGAAAAACTGTTAGGGTCATCAAAAACAAGGAAAGTTTGAGACACTCACAGCCAAGAGGAGCCTGAGGAGATATGACTACTATAGTATCCTAGATGGGATCCTGCAACATAAAAGGACATTAGGTAAAAACGAGGGAAACCTGAGTAAAATATGGACTTTGGTTAATAATATGTATCAATATTGGTTCAATTATAACAATGTATCATAATAATGTAAGATGTTAATGATAGAGGAAACTAGGTGTGGGGTATATGGAAACTATCATCTTGATGTTTTCTGTCTATCTAAAACTGTTCTAAGACAGTTTATTTTTAAAAAATAATTTTTGGAAATGTCTTCTGGGGTAGAGATACAGTAGATCCAGGCCTATAGGCATGTCTAACTTAGTCTGGAGCCTGGGGAGAGGCATTTTACTTGCAGAACAATGTACTGAAAGGCCTCAGGGCCCAGGGCATATTATTCAGAGATGTCACTCAGGTTCTTGATGGTCACATGCAATGAAATGGCCTCTTATTGGCCTCTGCCATCTGCACTCAGTGGAACTGAATAAGGGTGAAGCCACCATCTTGGGGGTGTTTTGATTTTGCCACAATAATTGGGGTATGCACAACTGGCACTTAGTAGGCAAGGAGAGTAAATACTTAATGTCCTGCAATGTGTATGATTTTCTGCATGACTTTCTAAAGTGTCTCTGAACTCCTGTTTGGGTAGAAAACCTGTTTAAGATGATCTAAGCCCACACTCAATCTCTTTTTCATATACAAACACTAATCATTTTTTGTATGCTTTTAATATACATTGAATTTTCTGTGAATGTCACTATCATGTAAATCCAAGGAGATTCTATCTTGTGTTCAGAAGAGTTGCTTACCTATTTGGAAAGATGATACCTCTGAATGTAATGTGGCTTTTGGTATTGAGTCCCCAGTACAGCATGCTTACCAAAAGCTTTTTGCTCTTATGGTGTTTTACATGTAAGTAGAGTAACAATATAATTTATTATCCATACCAGACACTTCTGAGAGTAAAAAGATGGTGCTGTTAATCATTATGCCAGGGAAGTGGGCATAGACCAAGATTGTCCCAGGAAAACTGGCTCAGACAAGGGAAACTGGGAAATGTAGTTTTAGGCTTCCAGCCCCACAGTATGAGAAGATATACCAAAAGGAGATTAGAATAGATGTTGAGGGAGAAAATCCACATATCCTTAGTGATATTTTTGTCTGCCTGGTCTATCAGTAGCTGACAGAAGCGTATGCCGTTTCCCTCTGTTAAAGCGAATTTGTTAATTTTTCTTGTGGTTCCTTCAGCTTTTGCTTTATGTTTTTGAAGCCCTACTTCTTAGGGACATAATTAGGTTCATAAGTGTTATATCTTCCTGGGGACTAGAGCCTTGTATCAATATGCAATGATCCTCTTAATGTCCAAATAATACTTTTGCCTTAAAATGTGCTTTGATATGAGTATCTCAGCTATCTTTTAATTAGTATTTGCTTGGTATATTTCATCTTTTTACTTTCAGTGTTTCTGCATTCTTATTTTCTTACTTTCTTTATTGTTTTCCATTTCTTATAGTTAACATATACTTGAATTAAAAAGTGATAATCTTTGCTTTTAACTGGAGGATTTACTCTTCACATTAAATCATCACAAGTACTGCTTGATTTGGATTTTTTATCATATTTCATGTTTTCCCCCCATGTTTTCAATGTTTATTTCCCTTTTATTTTGTACTGATATAACAACAGTTGCCCAATTTTTCTACACTAGTTTGGGAATTATATACTCTATTTCAATTGCTTTAATGGTTATCCTAGAAATTTTAACAGATAGTTTAATTTGACAATGTCTAAAGATAATATCTTTATTCTCCTTCTGTATAATATAATAATTCAGATGCCTTAGTTTCAATCTTCTCTTCCTTTAATTATAAATTATTGTTAACATGGCTTATTGTTTTAGTTCTATATTGATCTTTTAGCTCTTCATGATCATGATTGCCATTTTTTATATAGACAGTGTTGATTTATGTTTACTCCATGTTTAACAGGTACCTGGTTCTCCAGTCCTTACTGAATCTAAGACCTAGTTTTTGGAATCATTTTCTTTCTTAAATACATCTTTTAGAAAACTCTTTCTTGAGTTTCTGCTAGTAGCACACTGTCTTAGTTTTACTATATTTGGAAATATCTTTATTTCAGTCTTAGTCTTTAAAGCAGATTTCATTTGGTAGAGAATACTAGGTTGACATTTATTTTCTCTCAGCATTTTAAGCTTATCATTTTACTGGTTTTTGGCTTATATTTTTGCAACTGAGAAATCATCACTCAGTCTAATTTAAATTATTTATAGATAATCTGTTTTTTTCTCTCTGCTGTTTTAAAAATCTTTTTGTTTTTGGTGTTTGCAAATTCACTCTAATGGGACAAGGTTTTTTTTTTCCTTATCTTCATGGGGGTTTATTGTGCTTCCCAAAGAATCTGCACATTTTTCCCTGGAAAAATTCTGTGTCATATTGCTTCTACCTCTTTCTGTTATCTCTTTTTAGACCTCAGATTAGATATATGTTGGACCTTCTCATTCTATCCTCCATATCTTAACCTCCTGCAGTTTTCTATCTCTATGTTCATGCTATATTTTGTGTATTTTTTAATATTCTTTTTCTACTTCATACAGTTTAACCCATCATCCGAGTTTATAATTTCAATTCTTACATTTTTTTATTTGTGGGAATTCTATTTTCATATTTTACTGATCTAGATCACTGGTTTTGATACAGTTTCATTTTCCTTGGTAATATTCTCAATTAAAAATTTTCTTTAAACACATTAGATGTACTTATTTAATATTCTCTATCTGATAATTATATCTGCAGTCTGTTCAGTTTTGATTCAGCATTTTTTTCTTCAGATTCTTGATCATGGTAGCTTGTTTTTTTTTTGTATGTTTGGTGATTTTTGATTTTGAGCTGATGTTATTGGAAACTTTATCTGAAATAAATCCTGTGGCTTGGGTTTGGACTGTGTTTCTCCAGACAGGATTTGCTTTGCTTGTGTATGAGTAGCTCAGGACCAGTTAAAATGAATATTTCAACTTGAGTATTTCAGGCTATGTATATAGTGTAAACCTTTGTTTCAAAGAATGTGAACTTGTGGTTAGGGAGTTATTGGGGAAATATATATGTATATTTCCCAATTCCATCAAGAATCTAGTTTGAAATAGACAGTATTTTTACTGACTGTTGGTATACTGACTTCTGTTTTTTTTCTTTCCTCTGAGGACTGCCCTTTTGGAATCTTGGCTTTTTGCAGTGGTCTCATATCTGACCTCTAACCCTGTCTAAGCCCAGGCTTAGTCTCTTGTCCTCAGAGCTTATATAACCTAGGCTCTAAGCTGCCAGGAACTGGCAAATTTCCCCAGGGTTCCTGTGCTTGCTTACCCTATGTATGTATTTGAAAGGTTTCTTGTGCTTATCACAGACACTTACGTTGATTTGAATTGCATGAGAAGATGAGATTCTTTCTAGGTAACTTTCTAAAGTGTAACAGGGGGAGGCTATAGGAAGGGATTCAGTTCACTGTAAGGAATTCTGCCTTCCAATAAAATGTGCTGTTTCATGAGGTAGTGAGCTTCCTGGTCACCAGACAGCTTCAAGGATAAGCTAGCCAACAATCTACTGGGGATACAGTAAAGAGTTTTTAGGTGTAGAGGGATGAACTGGATTGGACAGAGTGCCATCCTCTTCTTCTGCTTGCTTGATGCTGATTTGCATGCCAGACCAAAGGGGTCATACACCCAGGATGAAGACTTCTTTTCCTGGCCATCTGAAAGTTTAAAATAATGGCTTGCCAGGTCTGTTCTTTGCCTGCAAATAGCTCCTTGACACCTGGCAGCAGAGCTGTTGGGGCCTGACGGGCTTCACCAGAGCATGTGATGCCCGGGCTGCCTGGATCTGCTGCTCATGTGGCTACATCTCTGGGTTCTGTCAGGTGGCCATGGTTTGTCTTGGCCAGGTTGTTGTCAAGGGGGAGGTGGGCTGGGGGACAAGATGAATGTGCAACAGGTGTTAGCAGGAGTCTAGACAGAAAAGTATCCTTATACCCACAGGAGCATTCATTTAAAATAGCTCTTTCCGCAAATATTCTTCTGGTGGCACTGGGCCCGTCTGTGCTGTGGTTTGAGATCACTTGGCAGCTCTCATTCTTGCCATCAGAGAACAGCTTCTAGGGCTGTAAAATCATCAGTGAGCTAAGCCAATTAGCTCGGCCAGGAGAGGATTAGACACACCAGCTCTGGTACCAGGGCAGCTTTATGCTTGCTGATTTTGCAAAGTTTCAGTGTTTTGCTTGCCCTATTTCCCTCCAGGGCAGTCACAGTTCAGCTGGGCCTAGGCCCCAGCAGCTCATGCTTCTGGATACTTTTGTAATTGCCGCGGGAGAAACCGGGAGAAAAATGTTCACACTCTCCTCCAGGCAGTAAGGAGAAGGGGACTGCCCTGCAAGTACTGGCGATCTGTCTATATGCACCAACAGCAAATGTCCCTTTCTGGTCTGGGAGGAATTGAGGGCTCCTTGAGAACTTGGTCATGGGACACTGGGATGGAGCTCGATCAGGAGTGAGGGGGGTCCTGAAGGCACTGGATGGATGCAGGCTGATGATGAGGTGCAAGCCAGGGGGTCAATCCACGTGTAAGCTGGAGAGACTGTTCTGTGTTAGTACAAATTAGTGCTGCATGTTACATGTGGAATTGTGCATAGATAATGTAATATCATTTTGACATGCAAAGAACATTGAGTTCATAGGTAAACTTGAGAAGCAAGAGCTGAGTTTGCAGCCCCCAGCCCCCAAATATTTATTTTTGTTTTGGCTTTTATTACAATAGTGCCTTGAGCTGTGCACAGGAGGAAAAATAAGAGATAATACAAGATTATAAAAAAACCCACTCACCCAGAGAAAACTACTGGTAGCATTTTAATGCATATCCTTCCAGATCCTTGTTTATGTATATGTACATGTTTCTTTTTACAGAAATGTAGCCACTCTTTTGTCATCTCCTTTTCCTACCTCTTATATCAATTAAATCTACAGATATTTAGTGAATGATTACTATGTGTCTGGCACTGTTCTAGGCACTAGGGGTACATTGACAAACAAAGAAACCCTTGCTGTCATGGGGTTGATGTTTTAGTAAGCATTGTTTAGTGAGCATCTTTTCATATCCATAGATCCACTTATGGAACAGCATTTTTGGAGCTATATACTATTCCACGATATAGATGGACTTTATATCCTATTGTTGGAAATTGAGATGGTTTGCAACTTTTTGCAATAACAGTGATCTGATGAGCATCTTTGTAGCTCATTTGTGTGTACAGCTTTATGAGAAATAAAGACTGGAATGAGAAATTAATAAAACTAGATATTCCCTCAGGCAAGGGGAATAAATGTATACTCTGTGGTTGTAACCTGCAGGCAATAGTCCCAAAGACACTTGAAATCAGAGGGTACTGGTGATGGACTTGGCTGATTGCATCCCTTGGGCTGGGGCAGGGGCACCACGTGTGGATGTGTTTCAGCTCGCCCGGGTGGAGAGCTTGGCAGCACTAAGATCTATGGATTAATTAAGGACATATATAGGTTTGGGGAGTCTTAAGAGGCCCAGGTGCATTCACTGTGGTTTTTAGAAATAAAGGTGTGCTGCTCTATGATGACAAGCTACCTGAAAAGATACTTTAGCAACCCAAAGAAGAGCGTTGTACACAGCACACACATATGAGCTGGGTGCAGTCTGCATTTGTGCATAAGGGCTCTGCTTGGACAGCAGGGTGTGCAGAAGTACCAGCTTTCAAGAAAACCTTTGTACGTATTGAGCTGTTGTGAGCAGAATGGGAGATGAAGCAACAAGAAGGAGCAGGTCATGGGAATTAAGGGTTGACTTCATGGGGGTCCCCTGACTTTGTAGATTGGCATTCCCAGGGCTTTAGATCATCTGTGAGCTTCCTGGTGCACTCCAAGGCTCACTGGAGGAAGTGTGTCCCTTCTTCTGCTGGACAGTTGGCTGTTATTCTGTGTATAAGTGCAAAATACTGGAATCATTTTAAATACTTTCCTCTTTTACACCTGCTCTTTCAACAAATTCTGTCCACTGTCCCAGATGAAGTCTCTTGAATCTGTTGTCCAAAGCCCTGATTGCCTGTCCTGTGAATAACTGCAGGAGCTTTCTTGGGTCTCCTTTCCCCACTTCCCTCCAGGCCATTTCCCACCGAATGACCTAAAGCAGCTTTGTGACATGAACTTTGCATGTCATTACCACCCAGTTAGAGACCTTCAATGGCTTTCTGTTGCCTGCAGAGTGAAATCCTAACTCTTTAGAGCCTGACAAGCCTTCTAAGCCGCCCTGCCCTCCCTGACCAGTCCCGTCCTCAGCCACACCCACACCCGTTCTCCAGGTATGAACCACTTGCAGCTACCTGCCAGGGGCATATTCACTCAGGCCCGTATCCTTGCACATGCTCCTCCCTTCTGCTCAAGACAGTTCATTTCAAGGCACTGTTTTCATTATGACCCCATTGCATGTATCCCATCTTTATATCATAACTTATCATGCTGCTTGTTTTCTTGCTGTTTGTCTATATCCTTTACTAGACCATGAACTACTTGAGGATGAGGACTGGATTGTATGCATGTTTGTATCTCCTATCCCATAGCTGCACTTGGGATATACTTCTTACTGAATATTGGAGGAGTTTATATAATCTGGACTGCAGAAATATTTTCTGTGATGCAGATCTAACCAGATAGAATGTGTTTGCAGTGCTTAGTTCTGATGTATATTTTTTGACATCTTTTTAAAGATTTTTATTCTAAATACAATTTTGTTACATAGGGATGTTTATTAGATTTGGTTGATTCTTACACATGACACATTATTTGATGTTGCAAACACACACAAGGGTCGTTTAATTTAGTAAGTGGAAAATTCAAATATGGGGGCTCTCTGACTCCAGACCGTGCTCTTGACTTCTGTACTTTAATGCCTGGGGATGCTTGTATTTGGGGTCCAACAGAGAGAGTTGTAAATAGAGAGAAAAGGAAATGTGGAAAAGAAAAAAAGCAATGTGTTTCTACAGACATTTAAAATAAGCAATTGCTTTCTCTCTCAAAGTCTTGGTTTCCATATTTGTCAAATGTGAATGTTATCTTCCTGTAAAAGATAGTTGTAAAGATTAAGTGGGATAATGTATTTTACGTGGTAAATACTAAAAAAAGGTAGCTATTATGTTTATTTTCCTAGAATTCCTGGCTTTCTTTTCTTCTACTTGCTTTGGAATCTGTGAGTAGGCCACAATAGAAATAAATCTTTGCAGAGGGAAAGCTCAAGGCTATTTGTAATTGATGAGAAGTAGACAGCTATTAATTATTCCTTCAGGAGTTTCTGAAAACCTCCAAGCACCTCTGCCCTACCACTCCTCTTATTTACTCTATGAAATCCCACAGTCAGATTTCACCTAAGGCCATGTTTGCAGATAAAATCTGTGAACCGATACCTTTGCTAGAGTTAACAAGTTAAAACTTTTACTTTGTACCTCCATGGGACTGAGTTTTTGTGTTCTTTTTTAGAAAAGGGATTTTTTTTTTTTCTTGAGCAGGAGACCTGAGGTTAAGTTTTGGGAAGAAGTATCTGGTGAGAAAAAGGCTAAAGAAAGGAGGCAGTGGAACGAGGTTTCTGCTGAAAACTCCGTTAGATATGCCATGCAGGGTTAGCTACCTACCTTCCTTCTTCCTGACATCTTGTTCAGGATCATGTTTTGAAACATTTCTTTAATATTTTAGTTCAATCTTTTGATATGATTCTGTTGGTTGGTTTACCACCATGGTAGGTGTGTGGTGAGGAGCTACTTTTTGGGGAAGGGCAAGGAGGAAAGGCCTTACTAGCCCAGACACATTCTGGAGATACAGAGCTGAGCCTATGAGGCAGAACTGATGGAAGATAAGATGATGTCCCAGCATGGGGGATACAGTTGAAAACTTCACTTCCCTCAGCTGCTCTTTTATTTTTAAAGCTGTGGTAAAATATATAAAACATATAAAATTTACTATTTTTAAGCATCTGCTTCAGGGGTATGGATTTACATTACTGCTGAACTGTCACCACCATTCATCTCCAGAACTTTTTTCATCTTCCCAAACAGAAACTCCCGTGCACAATAATCCCCCCCACCCCTGCCTCGTCCAGTCCCTCAAACCCAGCACCTGGCAACCACCCTTCTACTCTCTGTCTCTATGAATTTGACTACTTTGGTTACCTGACATAAATGGCCTCTTTGTCCTACTGTGACTGGCTTCTTTCACTTAGCGTGATGTCTTCAAGGTCCATCCATCTTATAACCCCGGCTGCTTTTGGAAACTGCTTTGGAAGCAGGAGGATGAGCAAGCTGACCACTGGCAAGTGAGCCTTATACTCTAGGCCTGAGTTTAGAAAGGGGGTGCATTTCTCTGTCAAGGAGATCGTTAACATTTCTTGGACACCCAGGAAAACAATCTGCTGACCATGCTGTTTGCTTGTTGCCTTTGCATATTCAGGGACCATTAAAATCCAGAGAGCCATCTCTTCCCACTGAAAAGTCTCTGCAGTCTTGACAGTAAGGCTGGGCCCTACTGGTAGCCAGAAGAGACTCTGCTCCTGTTTAGGAACCAGGCCGCCACGGTTTACCACATTTGGTCCCAATGAATGCTTTGCAATAGCTGTTCCCTGCTGTCAGTGACCCCTGAGATACCACACAATGAGTGGCTTCTGTGGTGGGCTGTTAGGGAAGCTCCCACTTTCTGCGCAGGTCATGCTGACAGCCACGTGGGGGTATAGGCAGAGCTGGCCAGTGGCTGCCAGTCTCCCGGATGATTGTCTGTCTACTGCTTGGAAGTCTTGTCATGGCTGATATGGCAGGGTCCGGTTTCTAGAGGAAAGGTTCCCCTGGGATTTGGATGAAATCTGGGCTGTCCTGTCCTATCCCCATAAAAATCTGAGCAGGCAGCAACTGCGATTAATATTTGGTGAATCATGTCCACTGGGGTTAACTCCTGACCACCTGAATGGTGCAACACAGTGTTGTTTGGGTGCTAGCCATGCTTGCTAATGAAGAGTTCACTTTACTTACTTTGGCCTTGGGGTTAGTCAAGGATACAAGTCCAGAAATACAGTAGCACCCTAAAAGCTGTGCTCTACATCTCTGGTGCTTTTCTTCTTCCTCCAGGGGAGTGTATGCATTTCTAGTTAAGTGTATACCTAGGAGTAAAATTTCTATAGGTGACTTTTTCATGGAAGGATTGAGTGTAGGGTCAGAGGGGTTTTTGTTTTCCCTTCCATGTACCAGCCTTTCCTCCTAAAGTTGTTTTGAGAATGTATTCAGCCTTAGTACGTGAGGCTGAGTGTGGCTTTCTGCTGGCAAGAGAGGATGAAGAAAGTTAATTACTAGGCTTGTTGGCATGCATGTCCATCAGAGCCGAGGAGGCCTGGGAACCAGTGATGTATTTGGAGAGCCCAGTCCCTAGAAACAAGTGCCCTGAGGCTAACTGGCAAAGTTTTGGTATAGTTAGCTAATCCAAGAACTAAATTGGGTATCCTTCCATCTTTTCATAGTCTCTACAAAAGTCAGTATCTGTTTCTTGAATGTTTGAGAGAACTTACTAATAAACCCTTTTAGGAATGTAATAATTCAATATGCATATTTAAAGTTTTTTCTGTGGATATTAGTCTACTCAGGTTTTCTACTTTTTCTTGAGATGGTTTTTCCTCAGAAAAGGTCCACTTTATTAAGATTTTCAACTGTTTGGTACATATTTCTTGTCCCTTAAAAACATTCTCTGTTACAGTTTTTTTTTCCATCCTGATAATTCTGGTGTTTTTATTTGTGTATGTGTACGGTTTTTTTTCCTCTCTTATTCTTGAGCTAATAAAGGACATTAACCTTTTACAAGCATTTCTCAGGGCTCAGGGTTTTTGTTATTTTTAAAAATGTTCTGGACAAACAAAATTTAGAAATTTTATTTGATCAAGTATCTTAATTTTTTCCCTTTGTGACTTCTCCCATTGCTTCTGTGTTTGGAAACCCCACCTTATTGCAATATTAAATATTTATCTATTTTTAAATTTTATTGTATTTTTATTTTTTATACTCAATTATCTGGAAGTTTCTTTGATCTTAGGTATTTAACTTGTTTTTCCACCAAAAAATTGGTAGCTATTTTTAACATTATTTTTTACATTCCATGCTTTTTCTGTTGGTTTATATAATTCCTTTATTATATACTAAATTCTTTTGTATATATATCTTTTATATATATATGTTTCCCTGAAAAATCTCTCATTCTGCAAAATGGTGTACTAAAAATAACAGGAATTATGAGGAAAGTAGGCTTAGAGGTTAGCCACTAAAAAACCTAGCCCACTTCATAGCAAAATCATAATTACCATAAAAATTCTTGCATAGTTAAACCTTCACTGGCATTTGTACCCCTTGTCATAGGCAGACCATTTTTTACAGCTGTACACTTAAGTACTTTGAAATACAGCTCTCTGGGGATATTTACTATAATACAGATAAATTTTATCAAAATTCAAATCTGATATGGTATGAAGTCTTAAAAAAATTAGTTTTATTCTTTTTTAAAACACATGGGAAGTGATATTATAGTTTTTTGCAGGTTCGCCAAAATTGTCATGTGGAAGATATGGTGGGTCTGGAAGCCATTAAACCAACCACAGATTTCAATAAAAGAAGACACTTCTACCGAAGTCTCAACTTTTTCCTCATGTTCTGTGTACTACTAAGGCTTTCCTTTTGATTTACTTTATCAGAAGATGTCTAATTTATTATCCTTCTTACTCTAAGAAACAGCCCATGAATTTTTAAATTGTATTGATCTTTTTTTTTGGTTCATTGACTTCTCTTTGCCTTCATTTTTATTTACTTCTTAGGTGGTAATGACATTTAAAAGATTTTTAAATTACTCAGTTTAATGCTTAATTCATATATTTTGAAGATATTTTGTTTAATTAATATTACACATATGGCTATGTATTTGACTTTGAGCACAGCTTTGGCTATAATAATTTTTTATATTTAGTATTCTCACTTATTTTAAAAATAGCCACTGTGCTCCCTCTATTTTGAATCCATATTATTTAGGAGAGTTCTTATTTTATGTAATATACAGTCTATATTTGTTTTCTTTTTTTATATTTGAAAATAGTGAAAGTTTTATTGGCACATAGGTTTTTTAGCCTGAAGAAATAAAATAAGAGACAAATTTAGAAAGTATGATGGAGTCAAAACCTCCATAACGAAATCTTTGAGAATTTATTTTTGCTTTTTTTTAAATTGAAGTATCATTGATATTCAGTCTTATATTGGTTTCAAGTATACAACACAGTGGTTCAACAGTTACCCATATTATTAAATCCTCTAATGCAGTTACTATCTGTCAGCATAGGAAGATGTTATAGAATCATTGACTGTGTTCTCCATGCTATACTACTATCCCCATGACCAACTTATATTATGATTGAGAATTTTGAATTTTGTGCCCCTTTATCCTCCTCCTGCTCCGCACCCACCTACCCCAACCCCTCCCCCATGGTAACCTACTAGTCACTTCTCAGTGTCTATGAGTCTTCTGCTGTTTTGTTCATTCTGTTTTGCTTTGTTTTTAAATTCCACAAATAAGTGAAATCATAAGGTATTTGTCTTTCTCCACCTGGCTTATTTCACCGAGCATAATACCCTCTAGATCCATCTATGTTGTTGCAAATGGCAGGATTTCTTTTTTTATGACTGAATAATATTCCACTACATATACGTACCACTTGTCTTTATCCATTCATCTATTGATGGACACTTAGGTTGCTTCCATATCTTGGCTATTGTAAATAATGTGGTGATAAGCATAGGGGTGCATATATCTTTTCAAATCAGGGATTTTATTTTCTTTGGGTAAATTCCTAGAAGTGGAATTACTGGGCCAAATGGTATTTCTATTTTTAGTTTTTTGAGGAACCTCCATACTGCTTTCCACAGTGGTTGTACCAATTTACATTCCCACCAACAGCGTAGGAGGGTTCCCATTTTTCCATATCCTCGGAACACGTTTCTTGTCTTTTGGATGTTGGCCATTCTACTGGTGTGTGGTGATATCCCATTGTAGTTTTGGTTAGCATTTCCCTGACGATTAGCAATGTGGAGCATCTTTTCATGTGCCTGCTGGCCATCTGTATTACTTCTTTGGAGAAATGCCTGTTCAGGTCCTCCGCCCGTTTTTCAATCGTGTTATTTGTATTTTTTGGTGTTGAGGTATATGAGTTCTTTATATATTGTGGATGTTAACCCCTTATCAGATAAATCATTTACAAATATATTCTCCCATACTGTAGGTTGCCTTTTTGTTCTTCTGATGGTGTCCTTTGCTGTACAGAAGCTTTTTAGCTTGATGTAGTCCTTCTTATTCATTTTTGATCTTGTTTCCCTTGCCTGAGGATATGTGTCCAGGAAAAATTTCTCATACTTATGTTCAAGAGATTTTTGTTTTGGACCCATTTTAAGCTTTACTGCTTTTTGGATTTTACAGAGTTAGCCTTTGTGGCCTAATTTTGCTTACATTTTATTAAGTAAAATGGGCAGAAAATTTGAACAGATCCTTACTGAAAGTTTTAAACATGCTTACAAATGTATAGAATGTATTTCAGAACTGTCCTACCAAGGGGTGAACAAGTTATCCAGCCACTCCTAACCCTCACTGTTCAGGGTCACTCCTGGGTGTTGTTAAGTCCCTGACAGGTGAGCCAAGCACCATCCCCTGGCCAGTACATGCTTTTAGGTGGTGAGATGCAGGAAACTGTTGGTGTGTATGGGAAGAGTCTGCAGAAGGCCGAGGGCATACTGTGAAGGCACTGACAAGGTCTTCTAGACTTCCCAATGGTCTTGAGCTTGAGTGAGAGGTAATAGTTGGAAGTGGCAGCAAAGAGGTAGGATTTCCCAGACAAAAGGAACGGAATGTACAAAGGTTCACAGATAAAAAGAAAGTATGATAAATATAGTACTTATGATAAAGGTAAAAAACCTATTTTGGGTGTGAAGGGGTGTGTGTTTGGGGAGAGGACAAGGACGAAAATACCTAGAGAGAGGATAGGAAGGAGGCATGGGCCAGAATACCAGGGCCTGTTAGCCCGCATTAGCCATTTTGAACTTCATTGTGGTGGCGAAAGGGAGTATATGAAGGGCTTTAAGGAGAAGAATGATATGATTAGATTTACATTTTTAGAAAAATTATTCTGAATGCCAAGTGGAAAACAGACTAGAGGATGGTTAGATTTAAATAATTAAAACCAGTTGGGAGGATGTTGCAGAAATCCAAGTGAGAGATGACGGTGACTGAAGTAATGTAGTGCTAGGCAGGATGGAGAGAAGTGCTTAGAAGCTGTAATTAACAGGACTCGGTGGGAAGGGAGAGGGGAGAGATGGGGGAGGCAGAGGATGAGTGGATAAAATGATGGAGGGAGGAAAATAGGGAATCTGACTTCCAAGTTCCTGACTTGGGAACCTCTCATTCCTTGAGTTGGGAATACAGTAGGAGGATAAGTGTGGGAGTTTTGGACATTTTAAGTTTGAAGTGTCAGTAGGAGATCCAAAGGTGAGCTATTTAATAAGCAATAGGATAGAAGGATCTTTAGCTCCTTTGATAGACTGACAGGCAGATTTAGACTTAGGGATGGTCAGCCTAAAGATAATAATTGAAACTTTTAAGATCAAGTGAGATGGCCCTGGGAGAGTATATTGAATGAGAGGAAGAGAAGGAAAGCTGTGTAAGCATGTATCCTACCAGCGCTGCCATTTAAAGTGCGTATTGCTTTTTCATCTGGCCATGAATAAGCCTCCTGTCTCGTAACTTTCAGAAAATGGCACATAGAGAGGCGGGTAGGAAGCTGTATGCACGTGCTTGCCTGAGGCCAGGTTTCCTGATGAAAGGCTCTCCTCGGGCTTGTGGTGTCTCATCTGTGGCTTTCCTTGGCATGACCTTTTATTTTGAGAGAACGCTTTTGGAGGAACTGATCTTTTCTTCTCATTTCTCTTCTGGTTCAGCCTTATGCTATAATATTTATGTTGGCCACTTGCCTTTCTTTTACCAGTTGGGACTAGTTGTATACTCATAACCATTTTTTCTCTGTTCTAGAGAAATAAAAAATGTAAATGCCAGGTTAAAGGCAGCATGTTTGCCAAAGATGTGTCTTTTTTTTGGTGACATGAGAGAGAAAGCCCACCTATGGCAGATCAGCCCACTTCTAAATCTAAATGCACATCGGCTGTCCTGGCTATGGGGGAGCGAGGGTGGTTCCCCCCTTTGTGGGAGTAGAGTCAGCTTCAATAACACCATTCTTTGCACTTATTGTTGGTAAGTGAAATTCATTTTCCAACATGAACTGCAAATTGTGAATTATTAATAGCTTCCCCAAGGTAATCCACTGGCCTAATCCAGTCCTGCCTTGTGTAAATTGGTTTTGATTCTTCTCATTTGGAAGAGACTTTTGCCATCATTGAGACCAATCTTCATTTGCATTAATGCGTGGATCTCCTGCTCAACAAATCTTATGCAGCCTATTCAATTTTTGGAGGGGGTCTCTGTTGAAAATCCCTTCCTCCTCTCTTATGCCTTTGTTTTGCATTTCAGAATCATGCAGAATAATTCTAATGCCCATTTCAAAAGACAGGCTTTTAAATATTTAAATTCGAGTACTTAAAGTACCCTATGGTGATGACCTCCTCTCTTTCCTTAAATTTCTTTACTCTCTTCTTCTACAAGATTTACATGTGACACATACAGCTTAGTCTCTGCCTTTTTGGAGTTAGGATTCAAACCAAATCTAAGTCTTTGCACTTTAGAGTCTATACTTTAAGAGGAAATTTAATAAATTAAAGTGATCACACTTGTGACGGTACTTGGCACTCTAACTGTTTGGGTCACCGTGTCTCTGAATACAGCCTGAGGTCCAATATTTTTTTTTTTGGCAGTCACTTCACATTCTTGCCTTATAGTCTGTTGACTATCAAATGAAACTTCCTACTATTTTCATGAGAACTACCATCTTCTTTATCCTGCAATTGTGTGCAGGATCTTGTATTTCTTCTAGTTAAATGATATGCTGGACCTAGCCCACTGTTCCAGTTTGTGTATCTCTTTTTGGATCTTTTTTCTGTCATGCAAACTATTAGCAATTAACCTCAGGATGTTGTCATTTGCACATGTGAGCACCACTTACTCCTTAAAATCACGGATTAAAACAAAGTTTGTTCAGAAAAATGTTAAGGAAGGAAAACTGCAGCAAACTGCCAGACATTTTTGTCCACGTTGACATTACTCTATTAGTCAATTCCCTTTGTTTAATACATAACTTAGCTAAAGCTTAGTTAGGCATACAGCAGTAAGAAACAGTCTCCAAATCTTATTCCAGTAACAAGGGTTTATTTCTCACTTGCAACTTATACTGACTATTGTTCAGCTGTGGTTTTGTCCCATTTGTCTTCACTGCAGGGCCAGGAAGAAGTCAAAATCTTCGATACACTTTTTTTCATGTCAGAGAGAGAAAAAGAGATATTGCTAATCCCCACAAAATTGTTCTTGAAGCTTCTGCCTGAATGTGGACGCACTACATCCCTCACACACTATTGGCCAAAGCAAGTCCAATGACCAGGCCCAGCATCAGCGGGATGAGGGTGCAAACTCCTTTTACAGGAATGTTCTAGAAGTATGGCATTGAGTGGCAATGGATAATTAGAAATAATGAAATGATCATTCAGTAAAAGTATTTAACATTTGTATATCAGCTCTAAAATGTTTTCACATCTCTGTGCTCATCCCCATAACAACTTTGTGAGGCTAGGGTATTATCTCTATTTATCAAATGAGGTCCTGAGAGGTGAAGTGTCTTGTTATAGCCAGTAAGTGCCAAGACAAGCTTAATCCCAAATACTCCGAAGCCTACAATGTCCTTTCCAATGCTGATGGTGAAGATAAAAACAAATATTACATGTACTGAGTGTACTTTGCCTGGCAGGCATGAGTGCTTTACTATCGTAATGGGCAGGATAATTAGCGCTAGCTGCTTCAGTAGATAAACCTCATAATCCCAAGGTCTTAACACAATAAAAGTTTATTTCTCATTCATATCATATTCCAAGATGGGTTGGGTGACTCTTCAGGGCAGCTCTTTCCTTTAAGTTTTGACTTCAGAATCCAAGCTGCTTACATCTTTTAAACTAGGCCATGTGGAATATGTGACCTCTAAGGCTGTCATTTCAAGGTAAAAGATAGACAGACAGAGACAGAGAGAGAGAGATGAAAACACCTGGTAGATGTTTTTAAGAGCCAAGATGGGAATTGGATCACATTACTTCTACCCACATGTCATTAGACTGTATTAGTCACATGATATTACCTAGCTGCATAAGGGCTGATAAATAAGCAGAACACTAGATATTTGATGAACATTCATAGTCCCTGTCACAAAAGTTAGAATCATTCTCATTCCCATTCTTATGGATGAGAAAACTAAATTGGAGAAAAGGTACCTTTCCTTGGGCACGTTTATAGTAGGGAACTACGTGCAGTTTGACCCTAGACAGTCAGGCTTCAGAATCTGTGCCATTAGCAACTATTCGGCAGCTCAACTGCTTTGCACTTTTTATGACTGGCTGGCTTCTGAATATATTGACTGTGCTGGCATCCAGCCACATTCACCTATTTGGTCAAAAACATCATACAAACCTTTAAAATTATTCTATTGAAATCCTGATACACTGGAGATACCATGATCATAATCCTATTACCAAAACATGCAATAAAGTGGGTACAGCAGGATTAGTTATCAGTGATTACTGTTTTTTCTTTTTTTCCTAAGGGATTTGCACTTTTGGACCCAAAATGGCCACAAGGACAGGGACAATGGATGTCCCAGAGAAAACTAGAGGAGCAGATTGCCCACCTGCACCTGTCTGCCCTGCCCTACCTGTCTTACATCTTGGTTCTGTGTAAGGCCCAGGGATTGTGGAGCAATCTCAGGAAGCACTGAGGTTACATTTTTCCAATAGCCTGAAATAAGGGCTCAGGCTGAGAAGTTAAGCTGTAGGAAATCAAGAAAGTAAAATTTCTTGAGTCTGTGGACTGAGATGAATAGCTACTACATAAAAAAAAAATCCTGAAATACTGCCCATGTGGTGACCATTCTCTTGTTTATGGATTCTTTCTTTGCTGTGCTTAACAATGGGACCGACTGCCTCCAGTACCTCTCTCTGGTTCCTCGTGGTTCCTCACTAATTCTTGACCATGGTTAGGGCATTTCACATGCAGATTTTCATGAAAGACGTATGTGATGTTTCAGAGCAAGTATACGTAACTAGTTCTGAATACCTAGGTAACATCTCATGGCTCTTCATTTGCCTTGACTTTTAATTCTCTCTTAGTTATTTTTTTCCCACAATTCCCAGAAGAGCTTTTTTAACAAAGGAGCTGGAAGCAAACTTGGAGCTGGAGTTGTGGTTTCTGACTGGCCTCCATCAGCCTGGCAAGAATCTCAGCTTTTAGTCTAAAGGGTAGTCATCCTAGGAGTTAGATATGAGCTTGCAGGTTCAGGGTACTGTGGACAGTGCTCCTTTACTTGAAGACCTGAGAATCCCCCAGGGATAGAATTACCAGAAATAACAGAGGGAAGTGATGGTGGAGGCTGAGAAGTTTGTCCAAGGAAAGCGATGGGCCAGTTTACAAAAGGAGCGGTGATTCTGAGCATGGCCCAGGCTGTGTCACTACACTTTTCCTCTGGGCCAGCTCCCCACCTCCCCGAATCATGCTCACATCCAGGGTGAGGGGGCCATGACAAGAGCCAAAAAGCTGAGACAGCCGTTTCTTAATAGCTTTTGTGAGCCTCTGAGAGTGCAAGCCATGAGCAGCGGTGTGTCAGCAGTGGAGATGTAGCTACCTCCTTTGGGGATGACTGTGACTTGAGAACTCTCCGCAGAGAACGAGAGGAGGCAAGGAGAAAAACGACGATTACAGCAATGGAGCCTGCATGATGTGGTATTGTCTCTGTTTAACCTTGGGAGTTCCAAAAGCCATGTGAAGGTAACTTTGTGGAATATGTGTAAGTGTGTGTCCATGTGTGTCAGGAGTCCTGCAGAATGGGTGTGGTTGAAGCCAGAGAAACTGTTTTGTGCCCATTATTATCATGATCCTGTTGTTATTCCCATGTTTGCATGGGCTGCGAAATAGGAGTTATATGAGTTTTACTCCATTTGCCCCATATAGCGTACTTACATCTTTTTTGATCTTCTCAGTCTAAACATAAGGAAAATGGTCCTTTTCATCCTCCTTCCATAAGGCATAAACCTCAGCCCACTTTGGGCTTCCACTTCCTAACCTAGGATCTCAGCCTTTTACCAGACTTTTGAATTCATCTCTGGGTGTATCCTCTTCTCTGCATCTTCTGAATTATTTTTGAAGATCTGATATATTGACAAGTTTCCTTTGTATCCCTATTGTCCTTGACAGGTATCTTTTCTCTCCTTTTTTCCCCCTCTTAGGCTATGAACTTGCCTTTCTTGCTCCATCTCTTTAAAGGATCAACTTGGAAAATGTGTTCCTCTGAAGACAAATGTATTAACTTTACACTATAGAAAATGTGAAAGTAAAATAATCAATAAGGAAAGATTACCAGAACCCCATGACCCAGAGATAAATAGTGTTAATCTTTTATTTGATGTGTTAATTTCCATTTTTCTATGTGTATCTATACAAACAACATGTGTGTGTGTTTGAACATAATTGTATGTAGCTATTTACTTATAGTTCCAAAACTGGGATCATACCACATATGACATTCTGTAAACTTTTTTACTTCTTAATCTATCATGATTCTTTTCCCATGTCATTATTCTTAATAATTATAAAATATTTTAAAGGTTTTAATTCATCTGGATAATTTGTTTTCCCAGCAAGTGATCATTTCCCCACAAAGGAGACAATAGTATACACTCTTACCTGGAGCATTTAAGAATATAAATGCTGGTTTTCCTGCATTCTCATTAATACAGAATTAAAAAAATTCCTGCTAATTGTGTAAGTAAAAAATGAGTCTTACTGTTATAATTTGCATTCCTTTGATTGCTAGTAAGACTGGACATTTTTCATGTTTATGGCTATTTGTATTTTCCTTTCACAAGTTGCTTGTTTGTACCTTGTCATGCATTTATAATGGTCTTGTTGGAATTAAATTTTTCAGGTGTTTACCAGTCCTTCTGCTCCCTCTTCTCTATCAAGAGTCTCAGACAATGTGTTCATGCTGATAACTTATCTGAGGATTTGGAAATCTGCCTACCTAAAGCCTACCGCACACACCTGACTGTACCTGACCACTACATCCCTGACAATCACACAGTTAGGTTGGCCTGGCTGCTTCCCTTGAATTTCATTTGCCTCCAGTACCAGACTGATCATATCAGAGCAGCTTACCCTCACTCCCTTGAAACCACAGTTAGCATGGGGTTGACATCATTGTTCCAGTGAAGCCAAAAACCTGAAGGAAGGAGAGGAAGGAAAAATCTTTGAAGGAAGTTGGAGGTAGGGCCATGAGCTCAGGAGGGCACAGGAAAGGGCATGATTTGTGGCCCTTACTGTTTGTGCAAAGTTGGGCAAAGAGAACTAAGGAGGCATTTGTAGAAAGCTAGCCGAGCAGGACTTACTAAGTTGAATGTGATATCATGCTTCAGGGAAATGTGATCAGAGACCAGGATGTTATTACAGAGGGGAGGACAGAGATAAAACCTGGGGCTTAGGTCACGATGGACCTAAATTAGTCAAGGAAGGATAGTGAACCAAGAGCAGGACCCAGATCCCTGTTAGAAACAGGGCACCCTGATGGACTAAGGCAGGGCTGCACCTACACCTCTAAGTAGCCAGAAATGTGTAGGAAAAAAAAGGCCTTCCCATCTAAAGCTGGGAAGCCAGGGTCAGTCATGTTGAAGGGACTGTGGTGGGGTAAAGGCTGGCTATGGGAGGAGGACACCATAGGGCTCAACATTGGCTGAAATTGAATGGAATGGGGACTAAGAACTAGCACCTGCTTTTGAACCTCCCTCTCCCACACTGCCATGGACTCCGTCCTCACTGACCAGTCCCCATTACTTACTCGCTCCTTACCCCTCTATTATCTATGCCCTCCAAAGCTCATTTTATTTTAAATTAACTTTTATATATCCTAAACTTCTTACAGAACATTCTCTTCTCTTCTCGCTTTAACTGAAATTTATTTTTCCCTAGAACTTGCTTCCTCAGTGGCCCTACTGAGGAAAGGAAGGTCATTCCTTCATATTCCACACATCACTGGGCCAAGGGAGGTGTTTATATTTCTTCATGTCCCACTAAACCATTTCTCTTGGATCTTCATGCAAAAGTCTCTTTTCCTTTGAAATTTATGTGGTTTAGCTATGCCACTTCCCTTGTTTCTTGTCATAAATGTTGGCCAACATTTATGAGGGCTTTGGAACCTAGCTTATAGGTTTATTTTTCATTCCACTCCCTGATTGGCTTCAATTTCCATCTAACATTTCCACTGAAAATTATTTAGCCTCTTTGACTCCTGTGACCTTCACCTCTTAAGGCACCCACTCTTTTGGCCTTTTCTTCGGTCATGGAAAATCAGACCCCCTTGCACTTGGTCCTACTAGCTGATGGCCCCATCTTAATTGGGCCTCATTTCAGCTCATCTGTCCTCTCCCTTGCCCCTGGTCAGCTCTTTCCTGTGTCCTATAGGAGCTATTCCAAGTCCTCTCATCTTCTGGAACTGTCTGTTCTAATTCCCCCACCTTCTAACTAAGCGGATGCCCTTTCTTTCTATTGCACAAGGGAAATTGAGGCCATTAGTTGTGACCTTACTCTTTTCTCTCCTCTCTCCTCACCTGCAAACTCATCTGCATTTGACTTTCCTCCATCCTTCACTCTTGAATCCAAGTAAAATGTCCCTCTACTTTTTAAGGGGAATCCTCTCCTCTGTGCTTTATATGACAGCCCCTCCTCTTTTGCCTGGGAGCTTGACCATATATTATTCTCACTCTGTTCTATAGCTTTATTCTGACTCTCTCCACTGATTGTTTCTCTTGGTACATATATAAGTACTGGCCTCTTCTTTCTTAAAAATCCCTCCCGAAATACTGCACTTTCTTCTTTCCCAGCCAAACTTCTTACAAGTATTCTCCCTATGTGTGATCCTGACATCCCCCTCTCCTCTTCGTTCCTCGGTCTTCTGCCATCTGGCTCCCTGCCCAGGGTACTCCGTGAGAGCATCTCTTACAGAGATCACCAGGGGAGCCAGTTATCAAATTCGGTAGGTCCTTTTGGGACTTATATTACAGGCTCTTCCTTTTGTATTTGGCACTCCTTTTTGTGTGTTGATCACTCCTTTTCCTCGACACGCTCTCCTCTGCTTTCCATCATGTTGCTCTCTCAGCTCTCTGTGTTCTTTCTGGATCATTGCCACCCATTACTCTACTCCAAAAATTTTCTTTCAGAGGCTCCCGAAGGTTCTGTGTTGTTCTTCTTTTGCCATTCTACATGCTGTATATTCAGGGCTTGTGTTGTCACTTACCTGTGGACTCTCCTGGAGTTTGAGACCAGAATATCCACCTGCCCACAAGAAAAGTCCACCTGAATGACCCTATTATGCTCAAACAGGATATGGTGCTTAACTAGTAACTTTTTTATGAATCAGTGTCTGGAACTCAATTCATCATTTCTCTATGTCTCCAAATCTGTTTTTCTTCCTGTATATTAGTTTTTATATGAATGAAATGACCATTTATTGCTTACAGTCAAAGGAAGTGAGACTTTCTGTGCCTGAAAAAGTCCCCTTCTGCTTTATTGAAGAAGAAGAGAAAAAGGTAAAATGAGATGTCTGTAAGCTATAGTTTTGATTATTCTACAGAGATGTTTCCCTTTTTGCCAAGGCTAAGAGGAAGTTTGTCTCTGCTGGTGTCTGCATCCAGCTCTACATCCCATAGGTGTGAGAAGCTGAGATTCTCTGGCCTGAGATGCTATCCTCATGTATATTATTCTGTGGTTCTCAAATGTTAGAATACGAAACATCCACCTGAGAAGTGTTCTTTGCTTGCTTGGTTTTGTTTTTGCAGAGTCATGGGCCCTCTCCACGAAATTCTAGCATTAGGGTGGGGCTTAGAAATCTGTTCTTTCAGAGGCTTCCCACCGTATTTATGATGAAAGTGGTTCACGGACCACATTTTGAGAAACTCTTCTAGTATCTTGGAGTTTCCAATTGTGGTTTGCCATTTTCTCTAGCTATTGAAGATATCTGTCACCTGAAGTCCCATTTAATAGAGATGCCAGTGCATTTGGGGGCTTGATTCTGTAAGATTTGTACATGTAGGTCATACAGGTGACCATATTTACATTTTTCCAAAATAGCGTTCCATTGAGCTGTGTTTTTTTCTATAGGATACTCAGTTTGGCTTTTTAGGAGAGGGAATAAATTACAGATTTTGAATGAATTGACTTATAAAGACAAAGCTATAGTTCTTGTTCAGTGGGAGAAGGGAACAATTTTTTTTTTAAGATGACTGAATATGCTCTTTGGGTTTTGAGCATAAGCAACTATTATCTTCCCATTCCATTGTAGAAGTGCAAAACAAAAATGTGGAAGCATTTACTCGCCCAAACTGTTCACACTAGGCTTCAAAGGTGCCTTCCTCAGAACATGCATGTGATCAGTTCATCTATAACAGGTACTTGCTGATTCTGTGATATGCTCTTCTAAGGCCAGTGCTACCTATTACTGGTATCCTGGCCAAGGAGTGTTTGCATCTCTCTCCCTCCAAAGATTTGTGTCAAAAGGGTGTTTCTTGCTTGCCAGTGGTAGAGCTTATATGTAAAAACAAAAGAACGATTCATGGCTTAAAAAAAATATATTTTATGAACTTTACAAATGTTGAATAGCTCAGTAACAGCCACGGTATTAAGGCAAGCAATGCTCAGAAACTGTGCAGAAAACCCCAGAATGACAACACGGTGAGCCATTCATTAATCTCTAAGATTCCAATGTTTCTTTCCAGCTGCTTCTGTTTCCTTCTCCAAATGTAATAAGACTTTCCATGTGACTGCCTCTTATGACTTTGGTGATATTCAAATGACAACTAGTCACTTTTGCTATTTGGTAATTGCGAATAATTCCGAACTTCAATTGGAATGTTTCAAAGTATTGTTGCATGGCTCAAGAACGTCTTCTGTTTACTGCCTCCAGCAAAGACCTTTAAAGTGTTGGCAGGAGGGGGCTGCAGGGGATGAATGCGCTCTAGCATAGATCAGTGAGATTTCCCACTCATTATAGGATTTCCCATTAGCAGTGTTGCAGACAATGTAGAATTGAAAGGTCGACTGGAACATGACTGTTGTCTGAGGCTTGTAATTAGGAGCCAGGCAGAAGTTGTATGTATATGTATAACTCCAGTCAAGGGAATTCTCAGCTCTGGAATTGTCTAGTGGTTGAGAGAACAGAGTTGGGGGTCAAAAAAGGGATGGGGTCCTATCTTAGCTCTGCCACTTATTAACTGGGTAGCTTTGGGCACATTGCTGAACTGCTCTGACATCTATAAAACATAGTTAGCAATTCTCACACGCACCCTATGAGAAAAATATTATCATTTCTTTAACAAATCATTAGTCTTCTCTGGCAAGGAGTTGTGAGGGTCAGTAGCAACTGGCAGCTAACACTCTTTCATTCATTCAATGAATTTTTGTGAGCCAGGCACCGTGCTAAGGACTAGAGACAGATTGGTCATCATGAAAAATAATATCTTTAACCTCATGGAGCTTACATTTTAGTTGGGATGAGGCGAGGATAAACAAACTAATATTCAAGGTAATTATTTACAAATTGTGATTCATGTTATAAAGGAATGAAACAAGCTGATGTGATAAACAGTAACCAGAGTAGGAAGGTCAGTTTAGATTGGTTGGTAACATTTGAGCTAGGAACTATGGCTAAGAATATCTGAGGATGAGCGTATCAGGTAGAGGGTGCCCCTGTGCAAGGTGCTTTAGGGAGGTCTCCTGTTTAATTCTCACAAAATCCTACGAGGCAGATAGAATCAGTATCAGGATTTTTCAAACAAGGAAATTTAGGTTTAGAAGGTTGGATACATTGCCCAAGGTTACATAATTGATAGTTCGGCAGAGCTGGGCTTAGAAGTCCAAAGCTCAAATTTATGACCACACCATGCCACGGATGATGTATTTTAGGAGAGAGAAGGAAGCTTAGAGACCACCTAGCTCATCAAAAAACCTGGTAGCCAATCTGCGAATGAAGAAACGCAGGCTCAGAGAGTGCATGTGACCTGTTCAAGGTGGTGAAGACACGACCATCTGGTCTCCGGCTTGCGTGTCCAGTACTTTTTTTTTTTTAACTGCTCACATTGTCAAGTGGGTTTGCAGTAAAGGTCTTAGTGACCCAGCCAGTTTCCCCATTTGATCCTAGTTTCTGATAAAGACAACAGTTGGCTGATTTTTGGACTCCTAAAGTGTACAGTGGTTTGTTGAAAGCTAAATCAACTTGACAGGTTTTATTGTATGTAACACACATTCTCATTTTTGTTTTCTTTTAAATGCGTAGATACACATTGTAAAAAGAAATCGAATCATCCTATATAAGGGCATTTAAAAAAAGTCTTTTCTTTCTGGAGATATCTGGAGACCCCCACCTTTAAAAGGTAACCTTTATTACCACTTTGGGTGTATCTTTCTAGAAATATTCAGTGAATATGCAAGCATATATCTGTACATATCCTTTTTTCATAAGACATGCCATATTATATACAATATCTGCACCTCGTTTTTTTCACTTAACATTACATGTTAAAGCTCTTTCCTTTTCATCAATATAAAGCCAACTCATTATTCTTTTGGGGTGGGGGGCATTTTTCAAAAATAACAGACTTTTGTGGAACTGCAACTGTAGGCCATAGTGAGTTAAGCAGGGTGGGATCTATTTGCTAGCTCACACATAGACCTAGAAGCCCAGTTTTAAATCAGCCTCATTTCAATTCTAGGGATATTTTCAAACCAAAAAAGGTTGAAAGAATTAGATAGTAAACATCCAAATACCTATTATTTAGATTGTACAATTTATATTTACTATATTTGCACCTGTCTCTCTATCCATCAGTGTATGAATCCACCTTATTTGTGATGTGTGTTAAAGTTGTGGACATGAGTATATTTGACCCTAAACTTCAGCATGCATATCATTGACTAGGGTTCAATATTTGTTTACAATTCTTGATATTTTCAGAGGTAAAATTTGATAGGTATTGCCAAACTGCCTTCTGATGAGTGGGACATGCCCAGCAAGTGTGTAAGAGTATCATCTTGAAGCCTGGTGACTGGTTGATGAGCGTCCTTTTTCCTGTGAAGTCAGACTAAATTGCTTTGAAGCCTTCAGATTTCTCTGCCTCGAATGCCCTAGGCACCTTCCTTTTCCTGGCAAGTTTACACCTGAGGCTGGAGGCATCCAAACCCCTGGCAGCACCTGAATTTGCTCCTGGTTGATCCTCTGTGCTTAGTTTAGAGTCTCCCTGGGTCCCCTCTCAGGTGCCTGGCTTTCCTGGCCCTGGTTCCCAGACATGTATTTCCCTAGGTTATATCTCGTATTTCTCTTTTCATGCCTATCTCTTTGGGGTTTGTTTTCTTTAGATTTTGAACCTTAATGGGGACTTTGGGCCACCAGTCCCTCAGTCATTTTTGTCTGTTCTTCAGCGGGGTCTCCAGGGCCCACTGTATCACAGCTGCCCAGCTTGCTTCTTTGCTTATTGCCATTTAAACCCACAGGGGACTAGACCTGGAAAAGATCTGAGGGAATGTGGAATCCAGTGACTTCCAAAATGTTCTCCTTGGGGAGGGATGGTATCCCATGGAGGTGGCTTGGGAGTTTCTGAGGGGGGACTGAGGGTCATGACCCATAGTGAGGATGTGAATAGTTCAAGCTCTGGGCCACTCAGTTTTACTTTAACCAGAAAGGTTTTGAACCAGTTTATATTACTGATTTTTGTATAACACTATATTTAAAAAGGGACTCTGCTGCTTAAGAAAAATGTGTTTTAAAAAATTCCCTTTTTTCATTTAATCCAGTTTAGTCCAGTTTAGTCCAGTTCTGTCTTTTAGATGTAAGCACACTGGTCTGTAAAAGGAAAGTTGACTTACTCAGGTTCATCCAGTTATTTGAATGATGAAGGAAAAATTTGAACTCTACAGGCTTCCATTTCAGTGCCTCTTCTGCTGCAGAGCATGAGCTAAGTAAGAGCTTATAACTGAAATGTAGGGCTTCTCATAAACCACCCAGGTGATGGAGAGGCCTAAATCTCTAGTTGAAAAGCAAACCAAACCTTTGTGAAATTTCTTTGCTCCTTGAAAAAATAATTTTCACTTTTGCACTGAACCCATCTGGGAATAAATGTGTTGAAAAACTCTCAGAAAAGCTGTTCTCACTGTGCATACTTCTTTCTATCTAGAAATTCCAGAAAGACTTGCTATTTAGTATGTCTCAGGAGAAAACTGTTAAGATACACTTTCTGGCTATATTCAGCAGACTTCAGCCATCTCCTATCCAGAGAGCTTGAAGACTGCGAAGCACTTAGATCTGTTCCAGAACTGATTTCAGATCTGTTTGAGGTGTGCAAGTCACTAATACAGGGGATTGCGTGTTTGGGATTTTATTCCTAAAATCATTACCGAGCTTATTTGTTTCAACAAATAATGCATACCTGCTGGCCTGTAGTGCCGCAGACCAGGCCATATCTAGATAACACCATAGGGAGTCCATGTAAGAGAAGTATGTAGACAACAAAGAAACAGAGGCAACAATGTACATGCAAAAAATACTGAGAAAATATAGACCCAAGAGGCAACATTCAAACATCTAAGTCAAAACAAACACATCTAAGAAAGGATTGGAAGTGGAAACATACAAATTCTAGAGAATAGAAACTTCAGTCTAGAAGTTGTTTGATACCAATTCCCTCTGTATTATAGCCCTCGTGGAAGGTAGAATTTTCTTAATGGTTCAGATTTTCCTGTGCTTTCCTTCAGTCTCTCCCAGTTACAGCCACTCAAACCATCTTAAAAAAAAAAGTCCCTCTTTGTGGTGTTTGGTTACACCCTTCAAATGCTCGTGGGCATTTATTTCCCCTTCAGGCATCATTGGCCAAGTTCTACATATTTAATTCTTTTACTTTTCCCCATAACTGAATATTTCTGGCCCTTTGATCCTCCCCCCTCCCTTCAGGAACAAGCTGAACTGAGCTATTGATGGGCTCTCTTTCCTCATAAATGATGGGGGAGAGAGGGCAGGTACTTAGCACACTGCTTACTCCTGTACAAGTGCACAGACTTTCTTATTGCAAGACACAGAGGAAGCTGTGGTTTTGAAGGTTATTTGGATGGAGTAATGAGAGATTTGCATGGGGAAGCAAGGAGCGACAGAAAGTTATATCAAAGGCTTGGCTGCTCATATGGGTCCTTCTGGAATTTCCCTGCCTTGGAATCCCTCCCTATTCCAAATAGGACTGGATAAATACATCTTGAAATCACATAGCCCATGCTTGTTTACCCTGGCTGCTTTCATTCGATCACTGGGATGGTGGGACTTTGGATCACTCCTGGAGTCTGATTTGATCTTCTTCCTCCTTGGGAGCATTGGAAGGACTACTGAATCCATTGTGGCAAAGGGTGTTCTAAGTTCAAGTGCAAATGCACTCCTCTATGATTCTCATTGGATTCAGCCTTTCAAATGTATGTTTGCATGAACATCCATACTTCTCTCTTATTGCTGCATCTGTATGAAGTGTATTTGTGGAAGCACATGGCTTATTGCATGCAGTAGTTGAGTGCAGATATAGGGCCTGTAATTCAGGAACTTACTCTGGGGCATTAAGATTTATTATAGATACAGTTCCACTAAACTGAAATGGAGGATTTTCACTGTAAGTAAACAAAGCCTTGTTCTTAAAAGAGCTGATGTGTACAGGTAATTGATGCTTATTGCCGGAACACCAGTGGGGACACTTTACCTGGGTTTCTGGGCAGAGATGCTGCAGAAAGTTCTCAGTGTGCTGATCAGAGAGGGTAGTGAGGCTGTATCTCCTTTCACTTCTAATGTCAAGCATTGTGTGTAGCCAGGATTTGATTAAGGTTAAAGGAGAACAATTAGGAGTAGGGGGAAAATAATGGCATGAAGACAGAGGCAAATAAATGAAGATTCAGGAATCAGAATCTCTTATCAACCAGAAATTTGAACTCCAGAGATTTTTTTCCCCCCAATCTGGTGTATTCTTGTGTTTTCTCTGGTCTTCTTCCTAGGGATTAACTTGAGGCCAGAGGTGTTTAAGGACAGTATGGAGAATTCTGGAGCCATTGTGGACTTTTCTGCCAGAAGATCTAATAGGAGAAAGGTGTGTACAGTCGCTACAGTTGTGGTGTCCTCCCTGTATTCATTCCTTCCATACCCTTCTGTGCTAGTGTGTGTGGATTGTTCTTGGTGACCATTATGCAGCTAGAGTGCCCAGCTCTTGCTTCTGGTCACAGCCTCTTTTCAGGTGTTCATTATTCACCCACTCATTTGTTCAATCATTCAATGAACATTTGTTCATGTGTGTCAATAATATGTGCTTGAGATAGACTCTAGGAGGGGCAAATGTGAATCATAGACCCGTCTCTGGGCCCTTCAAATTCCAGGGAACGCAGGCCAGGCTCTCAAACGGTCCTGGGGTTTCTGAGGTGGGAAATGCATGGTGCACTGGTAACTGTCTCCAAAGAAATCCCTACTCCTGACTCCCCAGCTTGAACTTCTTATGTGAGCTAGAAGTGGGTTTAGGAGCCAACTCCACCCACCTTGTAATTCTTGCGAGAATGGCCCAGCATCTCTAGAGCTATGGTTTTGTTTTTTGGAGTGACTCTTCCAAAGTCTGAGACAACAGGAAGAGAGGGAGAGTTGCGCTTAATATCTGGCTGCATTTACATGCCCTGCTCTGTGAGTATATGGTGCTGGAGAGGTTGGGGGGGGGGGCGCGGTAGCTCTCCAGCCCAGGGAAGGAAGAAGGGGGAAGAGGGAGGGGCATCGGACAAGAGAGCATAAGGGGGAGCAACTCGGTCCAATCACAAGTGCATCCAGATCCTGAATGAAACCACATGTACTTTCATCGCCCTTTTGTCGTCTTTTCTCCACATTCTTTATCTTGCCCCTTTCCTTGCCCTAGGCCATTTGGGTTAAGTGAATTCCCCCTCTGTCATTTATTTTACTTTTCATTGGCCATCCTAATAGGATCTTGCACATGCCTCTCCGGGCACAAGAACGCCATCTTCAGGCCCCTATTCCCCAGGGGCAGCCTGGTGTCCTGGGGGCCACACAAGCCAAGCCCAGATGCTGCCACTGTTTGTTGTGGATCCTCACAGGTGAGCTCTTTACTATTTCTGACTTCCAGTTTTTTCATCTGTACCAATGGGCATGACAGAAAGGCCACCTAAGCCTGGGGGTGAGGAGATGTAAATAATACAAGTATGGGCATGTTGTAAAGATCTGTATATATGTTACTTCCTTCCTTTTTTATTCCACTGTGTCATTTCCAATGTAACTTGTGTGCACTGCTGTGTATTTACCTCATAAAATGGGAGAGGGTAAATTAACATTATCCTCAAATTATAATTTCCCTTTCATCTTCTTAAACCACATTTCCCTCTTTCTGTCACTCAGAGTTGGAATAAGCTCACAAGACCATCCATGTGCAAGTTCTCCAAGCAGCGGGGGCCATGCCTTTGCTGTATTCCGCAGGGTGTGCGCCACCTGTTGAAGACCCCTCCCCACCAATCCCACTAATTATCTGTGCATGAAGGAGTCAGAGCATTGATCTGAAGCCACTGAGGTTCACTCACTTCAGTGAGGCCCAGGGGCTGGAGAGCCTCTATGCTGGGATTTGATTCCCCAGACCATTTGAATGTTGTTTTTGCCTTCAGGACCCTTCTGTTGTTGGAGGATGTACATATACAAACAAAAAAAGGGCATGTGAGAAGGTGCCCATGCAGGACACAGACGAAGGTGCCAACATTAGTATCACATTAGCTCTTAATTGGCACCAAAGCAGAATTGAAACACCGCCCTGTCTTTTCTGGGCCATAGATGTTTTGAACCAGAAAAAATGTTAACATGCATAATGGATAATGGAAACTCTTCCACACTTACCTGTTAGGACAAAGAAAAAACTTTGCCATGTTATATCTTAATAGACATTATTATCTGCTCTGCTCAGATTCTGTCCATGCAAGGAAATCAACTGCCAAGATCAAGGCTGACTGGATGGAGCCTATAAGGTGAGGCTAATGTTTTATCATAGGAATCTCTTAGTATTTTAGTGAAAAATGCCTGCTGACTCTATTACTGATGGCAGGCCAGCTATACCTGGGCAAGACTGTTTAACCGTGTGGGTTTGTTTCCGCTTGGAGTTGATTTCTCCAGTAAGAGCACGGTCTGCTTCTTTGCCAGTGTCCCCTCAGTGCCTAGCATGGTATGCAATTTGTACTAGTTGCTCAATAAGTATTTCTGGAATCAAGTAGAGAAGTGATGATAATATGAAATAGGTTGAAAAAAGTCAGAAAAATCCAAAATGTTAAAAAAGGTCTTTTTCTCTATTAGATTAGTGCTTTTGGGCAAATATTAACAAAATCCCTCCTGCCTTGGGGCTTAGAAAAGCAGATGAAGTTTCTTTAGACCAACAGGAATGGGCATTTTCTGTTTGAAGTGGAGTTGGGTAAACAGTCAGCTGAGAGGTGACCTCCCCAAACAGCCAGCTGGAGGAGAAGGACAAGAGGCAAGATGGGGCCAGGAGGGGAGCATTGTTTTTGACCTGGTTGGGACTCCAAAATGGTCTCAGCAGGGCCACTTATTTCCACAGGGGTAGCTGGCAAGAGTTTCCTTGTCAGCTGTAGCGTGTGACCTGTGTCTGCCTGGATGCAGGTACAAGGGAGAACAAAGGCAGGCAAAATGGTGCTTGCGTGCAGGGCCTGGTGGCCAGGATCACTGTGGCCCAGCCAACTTCCTCCCCAGTGTTATTTTGACGTGGATTAAGGGAGAGGAAAGGACAACACAGCAACTAATATGGAAAAATGGTTTTCTTTCCCGAGGTTAGGGATTGCAAGGAGTTTAACAAAGCTCTTAATCACCCGCTCAGAGGTGACCCAGTTTTGAATGGAATTAACACAAAATAACATCATTGTCCATTACAAACAAGACCCCAAAGACAACACACAAAAAATGTGTGGGGAAAGGACAAAACAAAGAAAAACAGTAAAATATTTCTGCCTCCTCTTTCCAAGCTCCTGATACAGTATCTCTTTCTGAGGGAACACGGATTCCCACGAATCCCATCCACTTCCGAAGAAAGAGAGAGCAGCCCAGAGGCGTGAGCCTGACGGGCCTCAGGAAGGGCTGGCAGAGCACTGAGGCAGCTCAGAGGCCCCTGCTCGTCCTCTGCCTGTGTCTCCCCAGGCCAATTTATTTCTGTTTCAAAGTACATGGGTCCTTACCTATCATATTTCATTGTTGCCATCCAAGTGCTACGTTTAAAATTTAGGCAAATCTACTGAAATAATTCTCCAGGTAAAGTGAGGAGAAGAAAGCTGGGGAATTTGTTGGGGAGTGCTCATGCTTTCTGACTGGATAGCAAAAATTCTGGGAGATCCTGCCAAGGATTAGGAAGGGTCTTTCTTGGAGGGGAAATTTATTGGAAAAGAATGTGAGCTTTGGAGTCAGACAGGCCTGGGTTCACATCACAGCTTTGCTCCTTACCTAGGGTGGGATAGTTGACAAGTCACTTGCTTGATGTGGCCTAAATTCCATCAACTGTAAAATGCCTAATAATAACCACCTTATGGCACTGTTGTGAAAACTAATGTAAGTAAGCATTTAGAATGGTGCTTGAAACATAGTAAGTGTTGGGCTTACTAAGCTCTTGCTATTGTGTTTGTTAAAAATGATATGATTATGTAATTTGCAATGATTGTATAATTATTCATAAATTATGAGAAGGCAGGAGAGGGGGCAGTGAGCAGAACCCTTTGCAGGTGGCAGCCCTGAGTGGAGCTGGGAAGTAGCCCAGGTGGATTTCTGGTGGTGGGGTCTTTCCCTTCTCTCCCTGCCACACTCTTACTCTCTTCCCCCAAATCTGAATTCTTCTCATCCAGGCTCCCTGGAGCCTCACAAATGGCACCACAGTGAGTGAATGGCCCAACGGTTCTGCCCCAGGTAGGGCAGAGCCTTGTGAATGGGCTTTTTGCCACCCAGACACAGGGTCTTTTGCAAGCTGCCTCCTGAAGGTCAGGGAGAAGTAGCTGCCCTTCGTCCTAGCGTGAGAGGAGAGATGCTGGGAGGGAAGGGCACGCCCTGTCCTTCCCCACAGATGTGGTAGGACAGCCCAGGGTCACCTTCCTGGCCAGCCAGAAGCAGCTGCCGCAGTGAGGCTCTGGTCTTTGAGCCTCCCCAGTCTTGGGAATTTTGGTTCTTCCCATGGTTCTTTCCCCGTAGTACTTCGTCATAATCTTAAGAGAGAGGGGGAAAAAAAAATTCCGCATGACAGTTTTTGGGGACTGTGAGAAAGGGAAAGAGCTGGGGTGAATGCTTCCCTGTATAGGCAACCTTGGAAAGGGGGGGAGGAACCTCAAGAAGTGGGGTAAGAGGTGGAGGCCTTGAGGGAAAATGAGAAGCCACGGTGGGGCTTTGGGCCTGCTTCAAAACACGAAAGACGAGACGAGGGCTTGCTGGAGGCTGAGACGACCAACATGACCCTCTTCGAGGGAGCTGCAGTACAAGATTTCCATGGCCAAGTGACTCTGTGCCAGGGCATTAGGCCAAGGATGTTCCATATGTTAGAGCTCATCTTTATGAAGGTCCTGTGAGGTCATTATCACTCCCATTTTTCAGCTGAGGAAACTGAGGCTCAGGCTAGAAAGTGGCAGGTCCAAGATTTGTACTCAGGAGTGTCTGATGGAAAATGTGTGATTTTTGCCCTCCTGAATGCTCCAGAAGTATCCTTCCTCATTTCTTTCCATGCAATATTCCCATTTTCTCAAAGCTCTTGAGAGTCAGCTACCTTCCTGACTCAAGGGTGGCTGACAGTCCAATTATAGTTGTTTGGTAAAGACTAAAAATCACTAAGTCACTCCACTTGGTATAATTCTAGAAAAGGATCTTGGGGAAGGTGAGGTGAGCGATGGAAGGAATTGCTGAAGGTGGGATGTCATTGGCTGTGGGAAAGTAGGGGAGGGTAGGCGGCAATATTGAACAGTGGTTTCTTCCTGGTACCCCTTTAATATCAGTGGTAGTGTCTGTAAGTTGCCTATTTATTATGCCATTCTGAATTCCTGGAAATAGTAAAAGGCGTGTATAGCTTATTACTTTTTGAGGCTTTTTTCCAGGTATTTTAGCAAGAAATCTTTACTGTTTCCACTTTGGGCAGAGTGATGGGGAGGTTTGCCCTCATTTGACAGCCTGTGCTGCACTCCATGAGCAGTCCGACTAAGACTGGATGCTCGGACACAGCTGCTAGTTCTCGGGGCACAGGATCCTTGATGCCTTGTCCTCTCGCCACAAATGTTTTTTTTTTTAGTTTATTTTGGTATCATTAATCTACAATTACATGTGCAATATTATGGTGATTAAACTACCCCTTCATCAGGTCCCCCCACCAACCCCATTACAGTCACTGTCCATCAGCGTAGTGAGATGCTATAGAATCACTACTTGTCTTCTCTGAGTTCTACAGCCCTCCCCGTGCCCCCCCAACACTATATCTGCTAATCGTAATGCCCCTTTTTCCCCCTTGTCCCTCCCTTCCCACCCATCCTCCCCAGTCCCTCTCCCTTTGGTAACTATTAGTCCATTCTTGGGTTCTGTGGATCTGCTGCTGTTTTTTTCCTTCAGTTTTTTTCTTTGTTCTTATACTCCACATATGAGTGAAATCATTTGGTACTTGTCTTTTTTGGCTTGGCTTATTTCACTGAACATAATACTCTCTAGCTCCATCCATGTTGTTGCAAATGGTAGGATTTGTTTTCTTCTTATGGCTGTATAATAGTCCATTCTGTATACTTACCACTTCTTCTTTATCCATTCATCTACTGATGGACACTTAGGTTGCTTCCATTTCTTGGCTATTGTAAATAGTGCTGTGATAAACATAGGGGTGCATCTGTCCTTTTCAAATTGGGCTGCTGCATTCTTAGGGTAAATTCCTAGGAGTGGAATTCCTGGGTCAAATGGTATTTCTATTTTGAGTTTTTTGAGGAACCTCCATACTGCTTTTCACAATGGTTGAACTAATTCGCATTCCCACCAGCAGTGTAGGAGGGTTCCCTTTTCTCCACATCCTTGCCAACATTTGTTGTTGTTTGTGTTTTGGATGTTGGCCATCCTCACTGGTGTGAGGTGATATCTCACTGTGGTTTTAATCTGCATTTCTCTGATGATTAGCGATGTGGAGCATCATTTCATGTGCCTCTTGGCCACCCGAGTTTCTTCTTTGGAGAAGTGTCTATTCATGTCCTCTGCCCATTTCTTAATTGGATTATTTGCTTTTTGTTTGTTAAGGTGCGTGAATTCTTTATATATTTTGGATGTCAACCCCTTCTTGGATACGTCATTTATGAATATATTCTCCCATACTGTAGGATGTCTTTTTGTTCTACTGATGGTGTCCTTTGCTGTACAGAAGCTTTTCAGCTTGATATAGTCCCACTTATTTATTTTTGCTTTTGTTTTCCTTGCTCGGGGAGATATGTTCATAAAGAAGTCACTCACGTTTATGTCCAAGAGATTTTTGCCTATGTTTTTTTCTAAGAGTTTTATGGTTTCATGATTTACATTCAGGTCTTTGATCAATTTTGAGTTGACTTTTGTGTATGGGGTTAGACAGTAATCCAGTTTCATTCTCTTACATGTAGCTATCCAGTTTTTCCAACACCAGCTGCTGAAGAGGCTGTCATCGCTCCATTGTATATCCAAGGCTCCTTTATCAAATATTAATTGCCTGTATATGTTTGGGTTAATGTTTGGATTTTCTATTCTATTCCACTGGTCTGTGGGTCTGTTTTTGTGCCAATACCAAATTGTCTTGATTACTGTGGCTTTGTAGTAGAGCTTAAAGTCAGGGAGCGTAATTCCCCCTGTTTTATTCCTCCTTCTCAGGATTGCTTTGGCTATTCGGGGTCTTTTGTGGTTCCATATGAATTTTAGAATTATTTGTTTCAGTTCATTGAAGAAAGCTGTTGCTATTTTGATAGGGATTGCGTTGAATCTGTAGATTGCTTTAGGTAGTACAGCCATTTTGACAATATTTATTCTTCCTAGCCAGGAGCATGGGATGCATTTCCATTTGTTAGTGTCTTCTTTAATTTCTTAGGAGTGTCTTGTAGATTTCAGAGTACAGGTCTTTCACTTCCTTCGTTAGGTTTATTCCTAGGTATTTTATTCTTTTTGATGCAATTGTGAATGGAATTGTTTTTCTGATTTCTCTTTCTGTTAGTTCATTGTTAGTGTATAGGAAAGCAGCAGATTTCTGTGTGTTAATTTTGTATCCTGCAACTTTGCTGAATTCAGGTATTAGTTCTCGTAGTTTTGGAGCGGAGTCTTTAGGGTTTTTATGTACAATATCATGTCATCTGCAAATAGTGACAATTTGACTTCTTCTTTACCAGTCTGGATGCCTTGTATTTCTTTGTTTTGTCTGATTGCCGTGGCTAGGACCTCCAGTACTATGTTGAATAACAGTGGAAAGAGTGGGCATCCCTGTCTTGTTCTTGATATTAGATGAAAAGCTTTCAGCTTCTCGCTGTTAAGTATGATGTTAGCTGTTGGTTTGTCATATATGGCCTTTATGATGTTGAGGTACTTGCCCTCTATACCCATTTTGTTGAGAGTTTTAATCATGAATGGGTGCTGAATTTTGTCAAGTGCTTTTTCAGCATCTATGGAGATGATCATGTGGTTTTTGTTCTTCTTTTTGTTGATGTGGTGGATGATGTTGAGGGATTTTCGAATGTTGTACCATCCTTGCATCCCTGGGATGAATCCCACTTGATCATGGTGTATGATCCTTTTGATGTATTTTTGAATTTGGTTTGCTAATATTTTGTTGAGTATTTTTGCATCTATGTTCATCAGGGATATTGGTCTGTAATTTTCTTTTTTGGTGAGGTCTTTGTCCGGTTTTGGTTTTGGAGTGATGCTGGCTTCATAGAATGAGTTTGGAAGTATGCCCTCCTCTTCTGTTTTTTGAAAAAATTTAAGGAGAATTGGTGTTATTTCTTCTCTATGTCTGGTAGAATTCAGAGGTGAATCCCTCTGGTCCGGGGTTTTTGTTGGGTAGTTTTTTGATTACCGATTCAATTTCGTTGCTTGTGATTGGTCTTCTGTTTCTTGTTTGGTCAGCTTTGGAAGGTTGTATTTTTCTAAGAAGTTGGCCATTTCTTCTAGGTTTTCCAGTTGTTAGCATATAGATTCTCATAATATTCTCTCATAATTCTTTGTATTTCTGTGGGTCTGTCGTTATTTTTCCTATCTCATTTCTGTTTCTGTTTATGTGTGTAGATTCTCTTTTTCTCTTAATAAGCCTGGCTAGGGGTTTATCTATTTTGTTTATTTTTTCAAAGAACCAGCTCTTGGTTTCATTGATTTTTTTCTATTGTTTTATTCTTCTCAATTTTATTTATTTCTCCTCTGATCTTTATTATGTCCCTCCTTCTGGTGACTTTAGGCCTCATTTGTTCTTCTTTTTCCAATTTCAGTAATTGTGTCTTTAGACCATTCATTTGGAAATGTTCTTCCTTCTTTAAATAGGCCTGGATTGCAATATACTTTCCTCTTAGCACTGCCTTTGCTGCGTCCCACAGAAGTTGTGGCTTTCTGTTGTTGTTATTAGTCTCCGTATGTTCTTTGATTTCTGTTTTGATTTGGTCATTAACCCATTGATTAATTAGCAGAATGTTGTTAAGTCTCTATGTATTTGTGAGCCTTTTTGTTTTGTTTCTAACATTTATTTCTAGTTTTATATATTTGTGATCTGAGAAGTTGGTTGGTAGAATTTCAATATTTTTGACTTTACTGAGATTCTTTTTGTGGGCTAGTATGTCGTCTATTCTGGAAAATGTTCCATGTGCACTTGAGAAGAATGTATATCCTATTGCTTTTGGGTGTAGAGTTCTGTAGATGTCTGTTAGGTCCATCTGTTCTAGTGTGTTGTTCAGTGCCTTTGTGTCTTTACTTATTTTCTGTCTGGTTGGTCTGTCCTTTGGAGTGAGTGGTGTGTTGAAGTCACCTAAAATGAATCCATTGCTATTTCCTCCTTTAATTCTGTTAGTATTTGTTTCACATATGCCGGCACTCCCGTATTGGGTGCATGTATATTTATAATGGTTATATCCTCTTGTTGGATTGACCCCTTTATATCATTATGTAATGTCCTTCTTTATGTCTTGCTACTTTCTTCGTTTTGAAGTCTATTTTGTCTGATACATGTACTGCAACACCTGCTTTTTTCTCCTTGTTGTTTGCATGAACTATCTTTTTTCCATCCCTTCACTTTTAGTCTGTGTATATCTTTGGGTTTGAGGTGAGTTTCTTGTAGGCAGCATATAGATGGGTCTTGCTTTTTTATCCATTCAGTAACCCTGTGTCTTTTGATTGGTGCATTCAGTCCATTTACATTTAGGGTGATTAATGATAGATATTTTCTTATTGCCATTGCTGGGTTTAGGTTCGTGGTTACCAGATGTTCAAGGGTTGCTTCTTTCCTATCTAACAGTCTAACTTAACTTTCTTGTTATGTTATTGTAAACACCATCTGATGTTTCTTTATTTCTCTCCCTTCTTATTCTTCCTCCTCCATTCTTTATATACTAGGTGCTTTATTCTTTGCCTTTAGTTAGTATTTGGATGGTCTGCTTTCTTTGCTGTGATTTTATTTTCTCTGGTGACATTTTTTTAGCCTTAGGAGTGCTTCCCTCTAGAGCAGTTCCTTTAAGATGTCCTGTAGAGGTGGTGTATAGGAGACAAATTCTCTCAGCTTTCGCTTGTCTGGAAATTGTTTAATCCCTCTGTCATATTTAAATGATAATCGTGCTGGATACAGTATTCTTGGTTCGAGGCCCTTCTGTTTCATTACATTAAATATATCATGCAATTCTCTTCTGGCCTGTAAGGTTTCTGTTGAGAAGTCTGATGTGATGGGTTTTCCTTTGTAGGTGATCTTTTTTCTCTCTCTAGCTGCCTTTAATACTCTGTCCTTATCTTTGATCTTTGCCATTTTAATTATTATGTGTCTTGGTGTTGTCTGCCTTGGGTCCCTTGTGTTGGGAGATCTGTGGGCTTCCGTGGACTACGAGACTATTTCCTTCCCCAGCACGGGGAAGTTTTCAGCAATTATTTCTTCAAAGACGCTTTCTATCTTTTTTTCTCTCTCTTCTTCCTCTGGTACTCCTATAATGCAAATATTGTTCCGTTTGGATTGGTCACACAGTTCTCTTAATATTCTTTCATTCCTAGAGATCCTTTTATCTCTCTCTGCCTCAGCTGCTCTGTATTCCTGTTCTCTGATTTCTATTCCATTAACAGTGTCCTGCATCTCGTCCGGTCTGCTGTTAAGCCCGTCGATGGCTTGTCTCATTTCTGCATTGTCTTTCCTCACTTCCCTCACTTTCTCTCTCAGTTCTTGCACATTTCTCTGTAGATCCATCAGCATGGTTATGACTTTTATTCTGAAATCTCTTTGGAAGGTTGTGCATTTCCATCCCTTCAGGTTCCCTCTCTGGTGTTGTCTGGGTCTCGGTGAGCTTGGTCTGTACCATATTCCTCTGTCTTTTCATGGCGATAGAAGTGGTCGCTGGTAGGTGCCACATATGTCAGCTGGGCTCTTTAAGACTTAAAAAAAAAAAGAAGGAAGAGAAAGAAAAGAGAAAAAAAGGAAAGAAAGAAAAGAAAAGAAAAGGAATGAAAAAAAACCGCCCACCGGTAGTAGTAGATTTTGTAAGGATGCTGTAGGTGCCGCTGTTACTCCACTATTTCGCAGCCGTGGCCACGCAGCTCCCCAGGGCCCTTTGTGGCTCTGGCTGGGTGGAACGAATGGGAGGCTGTTGTTCTTTATGTGAAGTTTCAGTGCGGCTACTTTTTCCCAGTCACCAGCCAAGGGGTCCGAAATTCCTCAGGACTCCCAGCTTGCTGGGCCGTGTGTGCTCGGACTATCCTGGGCCCTTGGCTCTTTAAGACCGCCAAAAAAAGTGTGCGCTTTTCTTTTGTCCCGGGGAGCCTGCTGCAAGGACCTGGGCGCATTCCCAGCTTAAAACCTGCACCTTCTGCCTCTCCAGTATCTGATCCATCGCGCGATGTGTGTCAGTGCTTCTGGCGCAGATCACCAGGGCTGGTTATTTCGTGAGCCTGTACTTCCACTCCCTCCTCTGAATCCTCTCCTCCCGCTGGTGCCCTGGGGTGGGGGACTGCTCGGGGTCACGGCTCCGAATCTTACCCGCCTCGCAGGGTGCCGAGTCCTCTCAGGTGTAGCTGCATGCTGTGCACTGTCATGTTGTATTCTGCTCTCTCTTTTAGGAATAGTTGTATTTGCTGTATTTTCACAGATATATATGGTTTTGGGAGGAGATTTCCGCCGCCCTGCTCACGCTGCCATCTTCCTGGAACTCCTCCTCCACTAATGTTAACTGCCCACAAATCACTAATCCACTCCATTAACTACCACTAATGTTAACTACCACCCAAGTATTACAGTGTGAGGACCAGAAGATATGGCATTTAGAAGACAGGTTTTGCAGGAGTACAATGATTAAGACTTTGCTCAGAGGTCAGGCAAGGAGCAGGGTATGGTTAATGCAAGCAGTACCCATTGTGTTCAGCCAGAAAAAAAGAAACCACGGTAGGGCTTTCAACAGAGAAGACTGAATACAGGGACTTGGTAAATGTGTTTCAGAAAAAGCAAAAAGGGAGCGCTGAGGTAACACAGAGGTAAGTATTGCATGAAGGGTCTGCCACCGACAGGCTGGGGTTCAAAGGGAGGAGGCGGGGCTTATCCGAACCTAGAGGCTGGGAGGAGGGCCCCACAGAGGTGGACTCAGAGCTCTGAGGAGGGGGAAACACCCAGCTCCCCACCCTACAGCAGCTCAGGGGAGAGGCCCTGGGGCTGGGGGTGAGAAACTAAACCACTGCAGTAAGGACCTAGCCAGAATGGTTCTGAATGAGTTCAGAAAGAAGCAGGAGACTGGAAGCAGCTGTCACATCCATTTTTGGGGTGAGCAAACGGGAAGGTGAATGCTGCTTCTCCTGACTTCTACCCATCAGTGTCTCTTTACAACCCCTCCTTTGGCAGAGTCAGATATACAGCCACCTGGCAAAGGAGAAATGTGATTTGCTGAGCTCCAGCCTCAGCATCACAGAGATGAGATTAAGGGATAGGTTTTGGGGCTGAGCGACAATATCTTAACAACTGACATGTAGGGTGAAGAATTATGTATGGTTGCCAGCAAATCACCAACTAAAAGGAACTTCAAGTTTGGTATTTGAAGAGAAGAGTAAGAGACTGTGTTTAGTGAAGGGTTTGCTATGTCTGCCTGTCTGTGGTACTTTACTGTAATGAATATTGATCGTGTGTGTGTGTGTGTGTGTGTGTGTGTGTTTAAGGGTTAGGAAGAGGGCTTGGCCTTATTTGCATCTGCAGGAGTTCACTCCGTCATGTGGGAAGAAACACTATCACTCTCCTCTGAGTTAATGAGACTCCAAAATAAATGTTTTCCTTTAGATTACACCTTATAATTTATGATTCAGTCCCAGAAAAGAAACTTCGGTGTATTGGGAAATGGGAAAAGAAGAGGGTGCACTCAGAGAAACTTAATGGGGCCAGAGCTGGAAGGATTTGGAATAAGGACAAAGCCAGTTGCCAGTAAACCTCCGTTAAGCTTCATGTCTCCAGCTCTTAGAAGCAAGCTAATGGCTTACAGTTTTCTCCTCGTGCTTACATAGTTCCAGGAAGACATGCAGCTCACAGCCCAGAAAGCTTAGTAACTGAACTTTACATAACACCTGGGAACATAAGAGAGTCTGTGTGGGGAAGTGATGATGGGGCCATTTGCAGGTTGAAGTTAGCGCCTGGAAATTGCTCATCACCTGCTCAGCAGGCAGAACCACCGGAGACTAAACTGATGATGATTATGCAAGAACGGTACATGGGAGCAGAGTAAACACCATGTGAAAGGCATCACGGTTGTTGAATAAATTAGCAGCGCGTTGCAGCTTCGTGTTCCTTTCCCGGGTCTTGTTCAGGTTTCCTCTGTCAAGCACTGGTTAAGCCGGAGCCCACCACAAGAAGCACAAAGTGTAGAATTACAAGTGCACTGTTCGGTACACTCCCACATGGCACCAAAATAGCTAAATGCTGATCTCATAAACAACATTATCTGCTGGCAGTGGAGTGCTCTGGTACCCAAAGTCATCAGTGACAGAAATCAGAGAAGCCAAAGAAATTTCCGAGGGGTAGACTGTTTATCTTGTTCTGTCTGCAGGATTCCTGTTGGCAGCACCTAAGGGTTAATAGGACGAAATGCATAATGAAATTCATTTGTCAGAAAGACTAAAGGGCACAGGCTCTGGAGTCAGATGAATGTGGATTTTCCATCTCTTCTCCCACTTACTACGTGTGTGTGATCTTGAGCAAGTGACTTATCTAAGCTGCAGTGTCTTCATCTTTAGAGTGGGGATAATTATGCTCCCTCTCTTGCAGTGCATTTGTGAAGACTAAATGAAATGATGCAAATAAGATGTTCAGCAGAGTTCTTGGTGCAAAATAAGTGTTTGGGAAATGTTTGCTGTTCTTTCTTTAGTATTACTTTTGCTGTTATTAATACTTATTGAAAACTAGGTACTAGAGCCAGGACCTGGGGATGGAAAGATGAATTCAACCTAGTGCCTGATGTCAAGGAGTTCATAACCTACTACAAAAGGTATTCAAGGGCCTTTGTTTAGGGAAAATGACCCAGCTCAGGTGGTTGTGTGTGTATTCATTCTGGGAGCTTTTAATCTGGTGTGTGTGTGTGGGGAACAGGAGAACGAAGGAGGAATATAGCTGTGGATGCAAGGAGGTGACTGCAATCAAAAAGGGAGGCTGGATGTGCAGGGCTGGCTGGGAGTCACCGAGGAAGCAGGAGGAGACACCTTTGAGAGAAAAATCTGCTTTCTCTGCCTACTGCTTTGAGTCTTAGGAACTTACAGAGCTAGATCAATGTGAGGGACCCACCTCCTCTAACTCCTGACTTGTGTAAATGATGCAATGGTATTGAGCTAATGACAGGGGCTCTGTTAGATATCATTATGAAATGTGAATTTGTTCAATTGTAAGTACTGACAACTCTCTTGCTGTTAAATGGCTATCTCCTTGTTGTTGAAATTGATTATCTAGGATAAGATGTGAAATGTGTTGATTGCAAAATTGTGGGAAAGACCACAACTGACAGCAACTGCTCATAATCCTTGGGTTAGGAATTGAACAGGTGGGCCTCCTCTGGGCTTGTGAGCAGACCTTGATGGGTCCTGACAAACAGGCTTTCAGTATCTTCTGTGCAGAGCAACAGGGTGGCCCGGTTCTAAAAGGCCCCTTGAAAGATTTAAATGTGTTGCCTTGTAGAAGATGAAGGGTGGCAGGACCCCAAAGACCACAGAGGAAATAGCTGTGTACTGCCAAGATTTAATATACAGAGAGGTTATTTTGGGGGCCATCTATATCTTGGTAAAAGGAAATAAAGAACCTCTTAATTAAAAGAGTTATTAATTTTTCTATCCTGCAATAGAATATTAAGTCTCAGTTAACATACATGTTTACCTGGCTGGGTTTCTATGCAATTGCCTGTGCTCAGCTGTCAGAATTTGCTTATCTTGAGTGAGTCACTTGCAAATTTTGTGAGAATTTTTACGGTTGATAGGCGATCTCTATTCTCCTTCATGTTATTACAGAAATTTGATAAACCACCTGAATAAAAAAAAATGCATGAAATAACACTCTGGCAAAAGAGAGAACCATGGCTTTGGGGTATAAATTTTCTTTTTTGTACAAACATGTTTTTTCTTATATGGAGTCTGCTATTTTTGGTTGACATGTGCAAACAGATGAAAGAAGCTTAATCTTAGGTTAAAAGAAGCCACTAAATGGTTTATATTTTCATGAGCCAATAAAATCCAGAAGTTTTCCCCCTGGATAAGAACTCTTTCCACATAGCATATATTTCCAGAAATAATAATAATTAAAAAAAAGGGATCATTTCCCCTGTGTTCTCTCAAAATTGGTTTGGCTCTCGGAAAGGGAGTGCCATATGTGAGGCTTATAGTAAATTCATTCATGGGACCCTGGAACTTGCTGTACAGTACCCCAGAGTCTGAGCCATGAGAAAGTCATGGGTGAAATACCTTATCATTCAATCATTTTCATATCTTATTTTAGTGCTTTGATGACTAAACCCCATGGAGGGGAGTTCATTAAGATGATTTTATAAACATATATGCTCAAATGCCAGGTTCTCCCAGGATATGCAGAAGCATTATAAGAAAGTCAGGTTCCAGGCTGATATTAAAATTCATTCAGCACAGCACATAGGTTTGCCATCCCCTGCATAGTTTTGAATGAATTTGGGTATATGTATGTATTTATTTAAGAATGGAGTCATTAGGCTTAACTGCAAAAGTTTAGATATTAATTAAAAATGAAAACAGAAAGCAGAAATTGATTTGGAAGAGGACGCTGGCTTTAACATTAAGGAAAATGACTAGGTTGGTTAGAAGGTAAAAAATTCAACCACCACCCAGGCTGGCTTGAAGCAGAGCTTTCTTAGGGAGCTTGATGACCCTGAGTCTTCTGATCTCATCGTTTTCTGTCCCTTTTTCTCCTCAGTTGTCCTTTCTCTTCTGTCCAGAATGCCCTGTAGTGTCTTCCCAGAGGGTTTGGGTCTGTGGAGTTGTCCATTTGAATTTGTTTGTTTTCCAAATCTCTTGTTATAAATAACCTGGTTCTCTATCCTTGATCAAAGTTCTGTTCCTTGGGATTGACTAGATAGGGGATGGGCCCAGCCTGGACTTGGGAATGTAAAAATATGAATATAATGATAATAACAAAATCATGGTTCTGGTTACTGTTTATTATTTCATTAGCAGCAGGTTTATCACAGCATTTTTGTAATGGGAAATGAAAATAATCTGAATGTACATCGGTGGTGGAAATGTTGAATATATTGGGGTATATTAAGACTGGAATATAGTATTATTAAAATTAAACAGTAGATATATGTGTATTGACCTGGAAAGATGACCAGATATTCTTTAGTGTTTTAAAAAAAGGTAAATTTCAAAGTAATATGTATAGTATATATCAGGGTAAAAGAAAAGGGGAAAAAACCTCTCTATGTATGCATTTTTGTTTCATGAATTTGTATGAGCACAGAAAATGGTGTGAAATGACACACAACACACTTTACATTGGCAGCTTCTGAGGATGGATAGAGAGCTGAGAGGCAGATTATGAGCTGAAAGACTCACTCTGTATTTTTTATTGGTTACAATGAACATGTATCACTTGTGTAATTAAAAATCCAATCAAGTTTAAAATAAAGATGTTAAAGTTTTTATGCCCTCATGAAACCTTATATTTAATGAGTTCTTTCTGTGGGAGATCATTATTCTAGACTTTAACAGATTATGATAATCCTACTAACTCTATAGGTGTATGTACTAATATAATTTCCACCTTACAGGTGAGGAAATTAAAGGTTAGAGAGGTAATCTGGCCAAGTTCATACAGTGACAGAACTTATTCTGTCATATATCCACGTCTCTGCAAACTGGAGATCTGAGAAGAATTTAGGTAAAAGCATCAACAGACATGGAATTTTTATTTTCAAAAGCATAGTTTCTATGTTGTACATCCATACGATGGAATGTTATTTGGCAATAAAAAGGAATGCTGTTCTGGTACATGCTACACATGGTTAAACTGTGAAAATGTTATTCTAAGTGAAAAAGGCCAGCTACAAAATCCCCCATATAGTATGATTCCATTTATTTGAAATGTCCAGAATAAGAATAGGCAAATCCACAGAGACAGAAAGTAGATTGGTGATTACCTAGGATGCGGAGGTGCAGAGGCAGGGAGTGGAGACAGGATTGGGGAGTGACTGCAAATGGTACAGTTTCTTTTTGCAGAGACAAAATGCTCTGTAATTAGATTGTGGGGTTGGTTGCACAGTCCTGTGAATATGCTAAAGCCCATTGAATTGTGTACTTTAAATGGGTGAATTGAAGGGTATGTGAATTATATCTCAATAAAGATGTCACTAAAAAGTAACTCCATTAATGAACATTCTTCAATGGACAGAAGGTATTTGTACACCCTTTTTTGCCTGGATTGTCCCTGGGTCTCCTGGGAGGGCACTCATTCAGGTCAGATTACCCTGATTTATTGAAGTTCCAGGAATCTTGCAAGACAGTGTTAATGGAATGAATGATTCCAAGGACTTCACTTTTCTTTTTTTTTTCTGTAGAATGTCATGTTTAAGAAGTTTGCTTAACTCTACTTCCTTAAATGATCTCAATAGTCCCTTTTTTATTCAAAGCCTGCTTTGATTTTTGATGATGTTGCTGAATCTCGCCTGGAGTTGTGAGAACTCATGGATCTGGGGATTATCATTGGTTCTTTATTCAGCCAGGTTTTGCCCAACCACTCTTAAACAAATTCAGTTTCTCATATACTGTCTTTTGAACTTGTCACTCTTTCCTCTGACTCATTCATTAGCACAGGTTCAATTGTTAGTTTTCAGTTGCCCCAACACCATTAACAATAGCTATTGTGTTTTACTAGTGAAATAGTTACAGCTACAGTTGTTTTTAAAAATTAAAAATAATTATTACTAGCAATGGTTAAAATTACCATCAGGAGCTTTCTGTTATGAAAGTCACTGTTACCATTTGGGTTATGACTCACAATGCCACTACTGAGGTGACTGAAAAAAATAAAAACCTCAATATGTTAATGAGGATGACTTGTAAAAAAATCCAGCAAATATTTATTGAGTGCAGATTATGTTTAGGGCACTGGGATTTCCCTGGCAGATAGAAAACCTGTTAGGAACTTAAAATTTTTTAGGGGAGATAAAGCATGAGGGACTATAGGTTGAGAAACAATGTAAGAGTTAGCAATAAATACCCCAAATGCTAGCATTGTTCATTATTTCAAATATAAAAGGAGTATTTGTTAATTCATTCACTAAACAACTGTTTATTCAGCATCTCGTATAAGCAAGCTCTTGGGGCTGGAGGTGATACTTTGTGGGATCAGAAGTCTGCTGAGAGCTCCCTCTCTCTGCTTGTCTAGGAAGTAGGATGGAAAACTAAGCCTCAGGGAGTTTATAATCTAGGAGGGCAGGCACACCTTAATGACTCCTCCAGGCCCTAAGACTCAGGCTTCACACCTCCTTCCCAGGCTCTGCCTTTCAAAGGCCCCATTTTAGCCCTATCAGCAGAGTGAGAAACTTGTGGGGAGAAGGGGAGGTGCCCACACCACCCTGCTGTAGACACTGTGGGTACTGTGGGCCCTGGACTTCCCTGCCCAGGTGGCTTGAGTCAGCCCCTAGGATCTGTGCTTATCTGGAGAGAGTCTTTGGTCTACACATTGAAGGGACAGGTGAAGTTTTAATCCGTGGTAATGAAGGGAGGGAAGAAGAGATCATGGAAGAAGAAGTTGCCTTAGCCCCATGTGTAGAATGTATTTGGGGGAAGAACAAATGGTCCATTTAGTTTTTAGCAGCATTTTTCCACCTTTTTGTGCCATCGATCTGTTTGACAGTCTGGTGAAGCCTATGGCCTCCTTAGAATAGTATTTTAGATGCAGAAGTCAAAATAATATGATTGCAAAGGGAAGCACTTATACTGAAAATCATCAATAAACACGTTTATGATATAGTGATATTTGTATATATATTTCACTTGTAATACAATAAATAATAGGGTCTAGCAGCAATGTAATAATGGCTATAATATCCAGGTTTATGAGCATAAGTGGTATTTTAGGATATCTGTAACAACTATAGCATGATATGAAAATATCTGTGATCTCAAATGGTGACAAAATTACTGGTACTGCTAATACTGTGATTTGGTGCCTACAGTCACAACTGAAGAAAGCCCAAAGCTTGTGTGATTATTGAAAATAAAGATGAATGTGTTCCTCACACAAGTTCATGAAGTCTGTAAATTCTATCTACAGATGCTTGGGGAATCACAGACCCTGGTTAAGAACTTCTTTCGAGACTAGGGTTCAGCATAGTAATATATCCCTGTGTTGCTAGAGCTTTAAGATAGAATCTGATTTGCAAAATCAAGATTTATTCAACACCAGAAAGGACCATGCTTACTAAATAAACCCACACCATCCACGATGTTGTAGTTCTTCAGGCCACCAATATGTTTTGCCTTCTGTTGCCTAAGAAGACCTCTGGATGGTATTTGCAGAATGAAGAGAGACTATTGTTCTCAACCCCACAGAATGGCATCAAGTGCAAGGTGTGCAACAGAGGTCTGAATGGCTAGGTGGTCAATGGCACAGGGTGCTCTCTGGCTTCCAGACCTTGAGGAGAAGGTGGATGGTGGGAGAGAAGCTGCCTGTTGTCCTGGCTCTGGGTGCTGATTCCAGGCCTTTTTGTTTTTGGGCTGCTTAGCTATTTGTCAGTTGGTGAGATCTCTGTAAAACACAAATGAACATTTAGATGAAGAGATGGAAGGACCAAATAAGCAGAAGGAAAATGTGAGGGGCACTGGGAAGGCGTTTTTGGCAGTCGGTGTCCAGAGGGCTCGGTTTGCGGTGCTGAGATTTTCCCTGTGCCTGGGCCTAGTTTAGACGACGGCCTTTTGGTTTTGGAATAGGACAAAAGCTTGGGATGGAGCTGCTTATGTTAGAGGCAAATAAGGGCCCCTTTGTTCTCTAACAGTGAGGTGGGAACACTGTTCTCTAACAGTGAGGTGGGAACAAAAGGGCTTTACGTGTGCGGCTCCAGTCACAGCCTGACCACACAGAATGGGAAACCCTGGACACTTGGAGCTCCTGAGGCAGAAAGAAAATAAACCTTTCCGGTTCTGCAGCCCTCCGACCACTTCTTTTCTTCCCTGGGCAGTGTGTGTCTGCATTGATGTGGTCAGAACTGTGCTTGTGAAACTCATTCTTTGTGCGGTTTCTGACTGCTGTGGCTCTTGCGTCCTGGTCCCCGGGGGCACCTGGCGTGGCTCTGAGCTCAGTGTCCTCAGGGCATCCTAGCTAGGCTGCTCCACGGTTCTTTTCATCACCATCAGATGCCCAGGCTCGTAGGAAATGTCAGCTGTGCCACTTGCTGCACAAAGGCGTGTTCTCTCTGCAAAGGCAAAGAAGAAACATCTGATGTTGCAGCCAGCCATCTGGCTGTCTTTGGAGACTGAATATGCATTTTCATTTAATCTTCTGTTCATTACCTAGTTCACCCTCAACCATGTAGGTGGTGGGAATTGCAATGTTTGTGAAGCAGGCTCCCCACTGTAATCCATCCTTTTAATCCCAATCGTTGGGCAATCCCCACCAGTGACCTATTTCTAGTTGAGTGTTCCAAAAGCAAAGTGGGCTGCCTGTGTCTGTTTCCCTTGGGTGGTGATCAGCCAGTTTTCTGGCTCCTTAAGATGCAAAGATAAATATATTATTGAAAGATTTAATTTTCTATAGTTAATAAATTCAAGGGGGAGTGCCTCAATGGAATGGTGCTGTCGGACAAACTCATTTACATAAAAGGTACAAAAGATTTAGGTAGGTCAGAGCTTCACTGGACTTAAAAGCAAAATAAAGTCCTCAAACAGGTAATTTGGCCTGCCTTGAATGGGTTTTAATCACTGCTTTGCAAAATTAATAAACCCAAAGACTACATAGTCCATAAATATCCTTTTCCTGCTTGCCGAGCATATGAACAAGCTAGACTGACAACCTAGTCTTCACAGGGGCACCTGTGTCTTTACGACTTCTCCTTTCACTTCCTTTTAACAACACACGAACTGCCAATTACAGATGAAACAAAAATGGCCTCTGATTCCACACAGCAGAGAGGCAAGGGGAGAGATAACGACTGGTTAACCAGATCACCACATAGGCTAATTGTTCCCTAATTCCTCTTTCACCTAGGACAGGAAGATATCTGCAAATGTGAGAAGGAATGGAAAACACAAATAAAAGGCAGCAGAAGAGGAATTTGAGATAAAACTCTGATAGATGATAATCTTTCATGATCTTCCTTTAACTGACATTTCAGTGATGTGTGGTGGAGGAACCTCTGTATGGAACATTTATAATTCTGACCCTTGTCTGTTAGGAGGGCGTGGGGCTGAGCGAGAGCAGAAAGAGCTTATGACCCGGAATGAGAAAGGAAAAGAGAATGGGGAAAGTTCAGAGATTTTTAGAACTAAATCAACATTTGTAAAAATACCCAGAGCTTTATCCTTAGCAACTTTTGCACATACATCTTCTATTTTGTTTCTAATACATAGGTAGCTGGGTAGCCACTTGTATTTCCATGGGTTTACAGTCAATGCAAACTCCTAGGTGTCAGAAATAAAACAGTGATTTCCTTGTCCTTACTCTCTGTGTCATGTCAGCTGCACTGACACTTGCATACTTTGAGAAGCTGGAAGGGAAATCAGGTTGGCAAAAATGTGATTTGTGACTTAATATTGTTGGCACTGTTTTGTAAGGACAAATTAACTAAAAATGTAAGCAAGTAATATACAAACATATGGATTTATTCTACAACTGGGCTTGTTGGAGGTAACTTAAAATTTTTTTTTTATTAAGGTATCATGATACACACTCTTATGAAGGTTTCCCATGAAAAACAATGTGGTTACTACATTCACCCATATTATCAAGTCGCCCCATACCCCATTGAAGTCACTGTCTGTCAGTGTAGTAAAATGCCACAGTCACTACTTGTCTTCTCTGTGCTACACTGTCTTCCCCATGATCACCCCCATACCATGTGTACTAATAATCATACATAATACCCCTCAGTCTCCTTCTCCCTTCCTCCCTCCCCACCCTCCCCTTTGGTAACCGCGAGTCCCTCCTTGGAATCTGTGAGTCTGCTATTTTGTTCCTTCAGTTTTGCTTCATTGTTATACTCCACAAATGAGGAAAATCATTTGGCACTTGTCTCTTTCTCTGCCTGACATATTTCACCGAGCATAATACCCTCTAGCTGCATCCATGTTGTTGCGAATGGCAGGATTTGTTTCTTTCTTATGGCTGAATAATATTCCATTGTGTATATGTACCACATCTTCTTTATCCATTCATCTACTGATGGACACTTAGGTTGCTTCCGTATCTTGGCTATTGTAAATAGTGCTGCAATAAACATAGGGGTGCATATGTCTTTTTGAATCTGAGAACTTGTATTCTTTGGGTAAATTCCTAGGAGTGGGATTCCCGGGTCAAATGGTATTTCTAATTTTAGTTTTTTGAAGAACCTCCCTATTGCTTTCCACAATGGCTGAACTAGCTTACCTTCCCACCAGCAGTGTAGGAGGGTTCCCCTTTCTCCACATCCTTGCCAGCATTTGTTGTTCTTAGTCTTTTGGATGGTGACCATCCTAACTGGTGTGAGGTGATAATCTCATTGTGGTTTTAATTTGCATTTCCCTGATGATTAGCGATGTGAAGCATCTTTTCATGTGCCTGTTGGCCATCTGAATTTCTTCTTTGGAGAATTGTCTCTTCATATCCTCGGCCCATTTTTTTAATCAGGTTATTTGTTTTTTGGGTGTTGAGGAGTGTGAGTTCTTTATATATTTTGGATGTTAACCCCTTGTCGGATATGTCATTTACAAATATATTCTCCCATATTATAGGATGTGGAGGTAGCTTTTATAAATAAAGTTGTGGATCAATTATCAATTATTTATGTTTCTGGCTATTTTACATTTTGTCCCTAAATCCCCTAATATCCTGGCTTGTGAATAATTTTTATCAAATTAATTTGATAAAACCAGTTTTTGATAAAACCACCTTTTTTCAAGAAGAAAATCTGAAGCATGTAATATGTTATGCTTCAAAAAATAGACATCTAATAAATGCTTGTTGCATAAATGCCAAGCTCAACACTAAAGACTTATGGCTTTCTCCTGATTCTGGGCATGTTTATAAACACACCATATCTTTTTAATAATTAACTTTTCAGAAAGCGCAAACCCTATATTCCTCACAGCATTATTATTCCTTCTTTTAGACTAGGATATTGAGATTCATAAAGTTTTAGTGGCTTATTCACTTAAATTACTATTTTTTTTGTCTATCATTTTATTTGTGAAAAATTTCAAACCATTTCTAATGTTCTTTACTCCTTCCTGAAAATCCAAGTTTATGTCAGCCTGAAGAACTACCCATAGCATTTCTTATGAGCAGGGCTACTGTGATAAATTTGTTTTTTTCACTTTGTCCGAAAGACTCTTTATATTAATTTCATTTTGTTTATTTGTTTATTTTATTTATTTATTTATTTATTTTTAAATATAATTTATTTTGGTATCATTAATCTACAATTACATGTGCAATATTATGGTTATTAAACTACCCCTTCATCAGGTCACACCCACCCACCCCATTACAGTCACTGCCCATCAGCATAGTGAGATGCTATAGAATCACTACTTGTCTTCTCTGAGTTCTACTGCCCTCCCCGTGCCCCCCCAACATTACGTCTGCTAATCGTAATGCCCCTTTTTCACTCTTATCCGTCCTTTCCCACCCATCTTCCCCAGTCCCTTTCCCTTTGGTAACTATTAGTCCGTTCTTGGGTTCTGTGAGTCTGCTGCTGTTTTGTTCCTTCAGTTTTTTTCTTTGTTCTTATACTCCACATATGAGTGAAATCATTTGATACTTGTCTTTTTCGGCTTGGCTTATTTCACTGAGCATAAGACCCTCTAGCTCCATCCATGTTGTTGCAAATGGTAGGATTTGTTTTCTTCTTATGGCTGAATAATATTCCATTGTGTATATGTACCACTTCTTCTTTATCCATTCATCTACTGATGGACACTTAGGTTGCTTCCATTTCTTGGCTATTGTAAATAGTGCTGTGATAAACATAAGGGGGCATCTGTCTTTTTCACACTGGGCTGCTGCATTCTTAGGGTAAATTCCTAGGAGTGGAATTCCTGGGTCAAATGGTATTTCTATTTTGAGCTTTTTGAGGAACCTCCATACTGCTTTCCACAATGGTTGAACTAATTTGCAGTCCCACCAGCAGTGTAGGAGGGTTCCCTTTTCTCCACATCCTCGCCAACATTTGTTGTTGTTTGTGTTTTGGATGTTGGCCATCCTCACTGGTGTGAGGTGATATCTCATTGTGGTTTTAATCTGCATTTCTCTGATGATTAGCGATGTGGAGCATCTTTTCATGTGCCTGTTGGCCATCTGAGTTTCTTCTTTGGAGAAGTGTCTGTTCATGTCCTCTGCCCATTTCTTAATTGGATTATTTACTTTATGTTTGTTGAGGTGTGTGAGTTCTTTATATATTTTGTATGTCAACCCCTTCTTGGATACGTCATTTATGAATATATTCTCCCATACTGTAGGATGTCTTTTTGTTCTACTGATGGTGTCCTTTGCTGTACAGAAGCGTTTCAGCTTGATATAGTCCCACTTGTTCATTTTTGCTTTTGTTTTCCTTGCTCGGGGAGATATGTTCATAAAGAAGTCGCTAACGTTTATGTCCAAGAGATTTTTGCCTATGATTTTTCTAAGAGTTTTATGGTTTCATGACTTACATTCAGGTCTTTGATCCATTTTGTGTTGACTTTTGTGTATGGGGTTAGACAGTAATGCAGTTTCATTCTCTTACATGTAGCTGTCCAGTTTTGCCAACACCAGCTGCTGAAGAGGCTGTCCTCTCCCCATTGTATATCCAAGGCTCCTTTATCAAATATTAATTGACTGTATATGTTTGAATTAATGTTTGGATTTTCTATTCTATTCCACTGGTCTGTGGGTCTGTTTTTGTGCCAGTACCAAATTATCTTGATTACTGTGGCTTTGTAGTAGAGCTTGAAGTCAGGGAGCGTAATTCCCCGTTTTATTCCTCCTTCTCAGGATTGCTTTGGCTATTCGGGGTCTTTCGTGGTTCCATATGAATTTTAGAATTATTTGTTCCAGTTCATTGAAAAAAGCTGTTGGTAATTTAATAGGGATTGCGTTGAATCTGTAGATTGCTTTAGGTAGTATAGCCATTTTGACAATATTTATTCTTCCTAGCCAAGAGCATGGGATGCATTTCCCTTTTTTAGTGTCCTCTTTAATTTCTCTTAGGAGTGTTTTGTAGTTTTCCGAGTTCAAGTCTTTCACTTCCTTCGTTAAGTTTATTCCTAGGTATTTTATTCTTTTTGATGCAATTGTGAATTTTAATTGTTTTTCTGATTTCTCTTTCTGTTAGTTCATCATTAGTTTATAGGAAAGCAACAGATTTCTGTGTGTTAATTTTGTATCCTGCAACTTTGCTGAATTCAGATATTAGTTCTAGTAGTTTTGGAGTGCAGTCTTTACGGTTTTTAATGTACAGTATCATGTCATCTGCAAATAGTGACAATTTGACTTCTTCTTTACCAATCTGGATGCCTTGTATTTCTTTGTTTTGTCTGATTGCTGTGGCTAGGACCTCCAGTACTATGTTGAATAACTGTCTTGTTCCCGATCTTAGATGAAAAGCTTTCAGCTTCTCACTGTTAAGTATGATGTTAGCTGTGGGTTTGTCATATATTGCCTTTATGATGTTGAGGTACTTGCCGTCTATACCCATTTTGTTGAGAGTTTTAATCATGAATGGGTGCTGAATTTTGTCAAATGCTTTTTCAGCATCTATGGAGATGATCATGTGGTTTTTGTTCTTCTTTTCGTTGATGTGGTGGATGATGTTGATGGATTTTCGAATGTTGTACCATCCTTGCATCCCTGGGATGAATCCCACTTGGTCATGGTGTATGATCCTCTTGATGTATTTTTGAATTCGGTTTGCTAGTATTTTGTTGAGTATTTTTGCATCAACGTTCATCAGGGATATTTGCCTGTAATTTTCTTTTTTGGTGAGGTCTTTGCCCGGTTTTGGTATTAGAGTGATGCTGGCTTCATAGAATGAGTTTGGAAGTATTCCCTCCTCTTCTGTTTTTTGGAAAACTTTAAGGAGAATGGGTGTGATTTCTTCTCTATATGTCTGGTAGAATTCAGAGGTGAATCCATCAGGTCCGGGGGTTTTGTTCTTGGGTAGTTTTTTGATTACCGATTCAGTTTCGTTGCTGGTGATTGGTCTGTTTAGTTTTTCTGTTTCTTGCTTGGTCAGTCTTGGGAGGTTGTATTTTTCTATGAAGTTGTCCATTTCTTCTATGTCTTCCAGCTTGTTAGCATATAGATTCTCATAATATTCTCTTATAATTCTTTGTATTTCTCTGGGTCTGTCATTATTTTTCCTTTGTCATTTCTGATTCTGTTTATTTGTGTAGATTCTCTTTTTCTCTTGATGAGTCTGGCTATGGGTTTATCTATTTTGTTTATTTTTTCAAAGAACCAGCTCTTGGTTTTATTGATTTTTTCTATTGTTTTATTCTTCTCAATTTTATTTATTTCTTCTCTAATCTTTATTATGTCCCTCCTTCTGGTGACTTTGGGCCTCATTTGTTCTTCTCTTTCCAATTTCAGTAATTGTGTCTTTAGACTATTCTTTTGGGAATGTTCTTCCTTCTTTAAATAGGCCTGGATTGCAATATACTTTCCTCTTAGAACTGCCTTTGCTGCATCCCACAGAAGTTGTGCCTTTGTGTTGTTGTTGTCATTCGTCTCCATATATTCTTTGATTTCTGTTTTGATTTGGTCGTTAACCCATTGATTAATTAGGAGAATGTTGTTAAGTCTCCATGTATTTGTGAGCCTTTTTGATTTCTTTCTAAAATTTATTTCTAGTTTTATACCTTTGTCATCTGAAAATTTGGTTGGCAGGATTTCAATATTTTTGAATTTACTGAGGTTCTTTTTGTGGCCTAGTATGTGGTCTATTCTGGAAAATGTTCCATGTGCACTTGAGAAGAATGTGTATCCTGTTGCTTTTGGGTGCAGAGTTCTGTAGATATTTGTTAGGTCCATCTGTTCTAGTGTGTTGTTCAGTGCCTCTGTGTCTTTACTTATTTTCTGTGTGGTTGATCTGTCCTTTGGAGTGAGTGGTGTGTTGAAGTCTCCTCAAATGAGTGCATTGCTGTCTGTTTCTTCTTTTAATTCTGTTAGTATTTGTTTCACATATGCTGGCGCTCCTGTGTTGGGTGCATATATATTTATAATGGTTATATCTTCTTGTTGGACTGACCCCTTTATCATTATGTAATGTCCTTCTTTATCTCTTGCTATTTTCTTCGTTTTGAAGTCTATTTTTCTATTTTGTCTGATACAAGTACTGCCACACCTGCTTTTTTCTCTTTGTTGTTTGCATGAACTATCTTTTTCCATCCCTTCACTTTTAGTCTGTGTATATCTTTGGATTTGAGGTGAGTTTCTTGTAGGCAGCATATAGATGGGTCTTGCTTTTTTATCCATTCTGTTACTCTGTGTCTTTTGTTTGGTGCATTCAGTCCATTTACATTTAGGGTGATTATTGATAGATATGTACTTATTGCCATTGCTTTAGATTCGTGGTTACCAAAGGTTCAAGGGTTGCTTCTTTACTATTTAATAATCTAACTTAACTTTCTTGTTAAATTATTGTAAACACCGTCTGATGTTTCTTTATTTCTCTCCCTTCTTATTCTTTGTCCTCCATTCTTTATATAGTAGGTGTTTTATTCTTTGGCTTTAGTTAGTATTTGTATGGTCTGCTCTCTTTGCTATGATTTTATTTTCTCTGGTGACATCTTTTTAGCCTTAGGGATGCTTCCCTCTGAGCAGTCCGTTTAAGATATCCTGTAGTGGTGGCTTATGAGAGGCAAACTGTCTCAACTTTCGTTTGTCTGGAAATTGTTTAATCACTCCGTCATATTTAAATGATAATCGTGCTGGATACAATATTCTTGGTTCAAGGCCCTTCTGTTTCATAATGTTAAATATATGATGCCATTCTCTTCTGGCATGTAAGGTTTCTGTTGAGAATTCTGATGATAGTCTGATGGGTTTTCCTTTGTAGGTGATGTTTTCTCTCTCTCTGGCTGCCTTTAATACTCTGTCCTTTTCTTTGATCTTTGCCATCTTAATTATTATGTGTCTTGGTGTTGTCTTCCTTGGTCCCTTTTGTTGGGATATCTGTGGACTTCCGTGGACTGTGAGACTATTTCCTTCCCCAGCGAGGGAAAGTTTTCAGCAATTATTTCTTCAAAGACACTTTCTATCCCTTTTCCTCTCTCTTCTTCCTCTGGTACTCCTCTAATGCGAATATTGTTCCGTTTGGATTGGTCACACAGTTCTCTTAATATTCTTTCATTCCTAGGAATCCTTTTATCTCTCTCTGCCTCAGCTTCTTTGTATTCCTGTTCTCTGGTTTCTATTCCATTAACAGTCTCTTGCATCTCATCCAGTCTGCTGTTAAGCCTGTCCATCGCTTGTCTGATTTCTGCATTCTCTTTCCTCACTTCCCTCACTTCCCTCACTTCCTCCCTCAGCTCTTGCACATTTCTGTGTAGATCCATCAGTGTGGTTATGACTTTTATTGTGAATTCTTTTTCAGGAAGACTGTGCATTTCCATCCCTTCAGCCTCCCTCTCTGGGGTTTCTGTTTGATTTTAATCTGGACCATATTTGTCTGTCTTTTCATGGCTATAGAAGTGGTCGCTGGTGGTTGCCATGTATGTCAGCTGGGCTCTTTAAGACTGCCTCTTGCGGTGCCGAGTCCTCTCGGGTGTAGCTGCACACTGTGTGCGTTCCTGTGTATTCTGGTCTCTCTTTTAGGAATAGTTGTATTTGCTGTATTTTCTTAGGTAAGTATAGAGTTGGGGGGAGATTTCTGCCGCCCTGCTCACGCCGCCATCTTCCCGGAAGTCTCCTAGGTAACTTTTTTTATATGTCTCCCAGTTATCTCATCTTAAGAGAGAAAAGGCTTGCTTAAAAATGGCATCTTTCCTCTGACACAGCACCTTTCCTAGAGCTCCGTTCATCCTTTGCTGCTGTGGCCTGTATTCGTACAAACTGACGATCCACCCGAGCAGCAGCGATCCCGGGCGTCTGAAATCACTCATTAATTTCACTTTTGAAGATATTTTCACTGAATTTAGAATTCTGGGTTTATAATTATTTTTCTTTCAAACTTTCAAATATATTGTTCTAATGTTTTCTGATTTGTTTGTGATGAAAAGTCAACATCATTTGAATCATTGTTTCCCTGTGTGTCGTGCTTTTTCTAGATTAAAAAAAAGTTTGGTTTTTAGCAGTTTAACTGTGATGTGTTTAGTCATGGTTTTATTTGTATTCATTCTGCTTGGGGTTCCCTAAGCTTCTTGCGCTTGTAAAATCATGTCTTTCAGTGAATTAGTGAAACTTTTGGCTCTTAACTTTTCAAATATATTGTCTGCTTCATTGTCTCCTGTCCTCTAGAACTCCAGTCACCTGTATTCTTGGTAACCATTATTTTTATATTGTCCCACGGGTCCCTGTTCATTTTTTGTCAGTCTTCCTTCTCTCTGCTTTTACATTAGAATATTTCCACTGATTTATCTTCAAGTTCACGGATTCTTTCCTCTCTGTCACCTCCATTCTGTTTTCTTTTTATTGAAGTATAGTTGATATACAATCTTATATTGGTTTCAAGTATACAACACAGCTGTTCTAGTTACCCACATTATTAAATCCTTACCCCGACTAGTATACCTCCATTTTGTTTTCAAGGCTGTCCAGTGAATTTTTGTTCTAGATATTTTATTTTTCAGTTTTAGAATGTCCATCTTGCTGTTTTTAAAAGAATAGTTTCAGTTATCTGTTGATATTACCTTTCTTTTCATTTATTAAAAGTACATTTTTCTTTGTGTCATTGAGCATAGTTAAAATAGAAGGCTTTAATTCCATCATCTGGGCCATCTCTTGGTTGGCGTCTCAGGACTGTCATTTTTCTCTTGAGAATGGGTCACATTTTCCTTGTGAACTTTTGGATTATATCTGGAAGATTATGAATGACATGTTGTGGAAACTCTGGGTATTGTATATTTCATTCAATAGAGTTGATTTCTTTTATTATAGCAAACAATTAACTGTGCTAAAACTGCATCTACTCTTTCTTGGATGGCAGCTCCAATCTCAGCTTAGTTGTTTTATCATTCTCTGAACTGTTTGGAATCTTCCCATACATGCATGGTTCAGTGGCCAGAGATTTGGGAGGAGTTTATACATCGAATTTAGAGCTCCCCATTTCTTGTTCTCTACTTCTTGAGATCCTGCCCTCATGGTAGAAGCAATGAAAACAGGAAATTTACTCAGTGTTCTGTTAAGTGTTAACTTCCTTGCAGAATTTGCCTGCTCTTTGTTGCTCTCCTGTGTCTTCAGGTAGTTGGTTTTTGGTTTTGTTCCAGAGTTTTTTCCAGAGTTTATAATTGTTATCTGTGGGAAATTCAGTCTGAGTTTGTTTGGCCATTTTTAATTATTTTTGAACCTTTGGTTGTAGTCACAACTACCAGAACTAGGACTCTAAAAGCTAGCATTCCTTTTCCAATTCTAGAGCTGCCCCACTGGTAAGTTTTCCTTTAAAATGTCTGCTGTACACCAGTTCTCCTTAGGTGAGTGAGCAGTTAGAGAGGGTTTTGTTCTAGACCATAAAAATATAGGTCAGTTTGGATCTGACTGTGGTGCTCATTCACCTTTTATGAACCTTTCTTAGAAGTCTAAATAGTTAAAAGCTTTTGATATCCTGTGTAAAAAAATTAGTTACAACAAAATCCATTACAATTATCTCTTCATAACAAAGGTAATTCCAAGGTTAGTATAATGGATTATTTATTCTGAATCATATTTGAGATGAAAAATTGTCAATCTAGCAAAAGAACTGGGCAATTTTGTGGACTTGTCTATGATGGGATTTGAATTATCTTAATCAATTCCAAACATGGCAACAGTACACATAAGCTTGTTAAGTAAGTTTAAAACAGAAGCATGATGTTAACCTGTTGAATTTTTCTTTCTTGTTTGATGTTCTATTAGTTTAACTGTCAGAACTTTTTTTTAAGAGTTATTTTTTCATTTGACATGATTTTCAAATATAGTTTGGAACATATTACATAAATGATTTTCAGCCTACTGAAATATTAGATATTTATTTACAGAGTCTGAAACGTCGATATACTTAAGCATTTGGTAATGTCAGTCTAAATTGGAAAAATTCCAGTTTCATTAAAATCACCGCTGGAAAACTTCTTCATTAAGTATTTCTTATAATACACAGGTTGTGGACTATTATTTTGGAAATGAGAGTTTCAGAAACCTCTTTTACTCTATTACTTTGTATTTTTGATATTTTTCACTTCAGGTGTTTTTTTGAATAGACATTATTTTCTTCAAAATTGGAAATTGTTTGAAAAGCAGAATGATACACCATTTCATGTTTTGATGTTTAAACTTGATGTTGGTTAATTTGCTTCTCAGCAACTCAATCCTTCTTTTGCAATAAATTTAATTATTTCTTCTTGATTTGCTCTGTCCTTATAGTTACCTGCTTAAGAAAATGAAAGTTTAATCATATTCCTTCTTAGACCTTTTCTTAGATGGTGATCAGTGTAATTGAAGTAGAAGTTCCAGTTTGAATGCATCTTTTCATGTACAGGCTGACCTATCAGGTAGGAACTGTATTTCCTGGAATTTATGTTTTGACTTTGTACCTAGTATATGATACAATAAGTCTCTATGCTATTGGAAAATAGCTATATCAAAATTTTTTGTTTACTTCTTATGGTGATATTAAGACTCATTTATTCAAAACATAAATGGTACTCTGTTAGAAAGTTTAGCTAGTTCAACTGGTTGTTGGAGTGTTATTTTTAAGTGTAGAAACAATTTCTCCTTTCAGTAATTATGTGTCTTACACATAGTAGGTGTTTAATCAAGATATGCTTAAGTCTAGTGGGATGGGAAAATCCTAAGTAATGTTCTTTGGCAATATATAATTTTAATTTATGAAAGGGTTTATTGAATTCATTTCTCTTAACTTTAAGCTTTTTAGTTTTAGGATAATTAAATATTGATAGTATTGCTATGACAAGTAATACTGTTCCTTTATTTAAATGTCTTTTTTATTTAGTGTAAAAATGGAAGACTTTTATTTAAAAAAATGTTCTTAAGTATTTTTGCAGCAAGGGGGGGGGAAGTCCCTGAAACTTTGTGTAAACTAATAAAATCCTTCTAATTCAGAGTGCTATTTGGAATGGAAACTATTAAACTTAGGTAAGGATGTTGGTACATGGTATTCATGTCATAAATATCTACCAAGTTGAATTTTGTGGGTTTTGGGTATATTTGTAGTGTTGATCGGTATCCTAGACATCCTAGACAAACTGGAGGATGAAGGTATTTAAGCTTAAAAGAACTTTGAGAGAAGTGGTGGGCAGGAAATTATGAACTCTGTATAAAGGCTCTTTCCCTTCTATGGATTTCAGCCTACTAAATTGGATATTTTGGGGAAAAATATTTGCTTTGTAATTTGTATGTAAGAGTATATATATACTTTTCATTTCTGTGACTGTCATTTTTCATATTTACAAATCACTGAGCAATATTGCCTTTTTTTCCTTATTCATCTAGATCTTCCTTCTGCTTAAGTAAGAGTGTAACTGGAGATTGACAGACTCCATTGTGTTACATTCGCATTGTGGTGCAGTGGAAGTCTCAAGGCTGGCTAGTTATAGTTTCAGCCTGCACTTGTACTAACTGTCACCCTCCTCCGTCCTTTCCCTTAGTCCCATTCAGTGCCTTATAGCTGGTTTTGTACAAGGAGTTTTGAGCTTTTTGAAAGCAAGAGCTGTACTCATCTCAATGCCTCTCATAGGACCTGATATAAAGTAGTGATTGTTATGTAAAAAAAAAATCACCATTGTTGTGAAAGAAACAGCAGTTGTTATTTTTGTTGTCATTGACCAAATGAGTGAACTGATGTATAAAGTAAAGATATGTGGGATCATTCTTAGCAAGATTGTGTGGATCACTGGTGGAGAGGCTGACCCAGGACCCAGAACGGGAAGCCCCAAGTGCCATGTAAGCGTTGTGCTTCTGAGGCTGCTGTCAATCTATGAAAGTAACCATTTCCTTCACAGAAACCAATACATATAAGCTAGCACACATTACCTTTGAGTCTAGATTACTTAGTGTGATTGTATGCATAAATTAAATTCTCCAAATGTTTGTATGATTGACACAAGGAAATGAACCTCTCCTGGTGTTAATGAAGTTATGATAAAGAAAGTTGCCTGTGAGTAATGGTCAGTCAGTCTGTCTGTTTTTTGGTCTGCCTAGGTAATCAAATCTGGTTGTGATTTGGCTAAACTGAATCCAAAACTGTTTGAGCCTTTTAGCTCTGTGGAATTTCAGCAGGTTTGAATTTTTCAGAATTATTCATGAAAAATCGCATCACACTCAGCATTCTAGGACAAAGGGAGCAAAATCATCAGGCAAGAATCAGTGCTATCTTTATAATCTGCCAACATCTTTAAGCAACACTAGCAAATGTGTGAAGTAGGTCTAAAATTATTGACATTAACACCAATGAAATTGTGAAGTAGGCATCAAAAATCTTTAAATAACATCAAGACATTTGTAGAGAGGGCAGGTAACTGTTTCCTCAGCTCTGCCTTTAGATTCGGTCAGGAGCCTCCTTCTGACTGGCCTGCCTTTGAAGTGGTAGTTCTTCCCTTAAGCTGTCAGGTGTTCTGATGGTAAGTGCCTCACAGTCCTTGAGAAATCATGTCCACTTTGAAAATGGAGTGGCCACGAGCAAGAGCATGTGGGTCCTTACTTCTCATGGAGAAACTGAGGACTGAAGAGAAGAGATTAGAGAGGGATGTGGTAAGTGAAGTACACCAAAGATCAAGACCTTAGAAGGACAGAGGGAGGGAAAACGCTGACCAGGATTGGAGAATGCTGCAAGTTGGGAGCTAGGGAATAGCCTCAGACTTGGATTAGTATAAATAAGGTAGCTGAGTTGACGGGCTTTCAAATTTTCTGGTAATTAGAGTCAATTAGATGGTGGCATTTCACTTTCAAGAATCTCAAAGCAGAATATCCTGAGTGCTCTAATGATGTCTGAAACAGCGCTCTATAGCATTCGTGCCATCCTTGTAGTCCCACTACACTGGAACGGTTTATAAAGTAAAAATGTCACATCATACCTTTATTATAGGACCAACTCATCTCTAATTCTTCAGTAACCGTAGAATATCACAAGGAGTTAATTGAGGCGGACGTCTTGGTCTAGGCAATAAAAAAACAACACCGGAACAAGAGGAGAATGTGGAACAATGAATAGGGCAGTAACCCAGGGTCTTAAAAGTGATTTCCAGGAAGTCTCAGTAAAGCTCCTAAATTGTCTACTTCTACTAGTCCATATGAAAGAATGCAGGAATAGGTCACGTTTCTGAAGCATGCATCTGTGTTTAACTCTAAATACCAGTCCTTGCATCTTTGGCACTTGCTCTTGTTAGGAGTTCCCAGTGATTCTTACCATGAGTGGAGTGGGTCTTCATGTATTTCTCTCCACCGTTCATTTGATAAGAGATTAATACCAAGTTGAAGGCAAATGTCTCTCCTTTCTTATGTGTTTATTCTGAGATCTTATCTTATCCTAAGACCTAAGTGATTACCTCTAATAAAGGACTTTGCATCATAGTGCTGGGAATCCCACCCAGCACTTGGCAGGCAACTCTAAATAACCAGAGTGTCATTATAAAATCCATTATTTTAACTTCTTGTTGTGTGATTAATTCCTAAGAATGGGTTGCATTTTGACGTATGGACTTTAAGTCTTCTATGATTTTTGTGAGTGATTTTTTCAAAGATTTTAAAATCTGTATCGATGGGGTCTGTTGTCAAGCATACCAAAAGTTCAAGGCTTGACTTTCATTTAGCAGTAACCTGAATATGCCCGAGGACACTATTTTCCATGAAAATATTCTTTAGTTTTTTTCATTTAAATAAATCAGTTGAGGAAGATGGCAGCATAAATAAAAGATAAAGGTGGACAAGTATCTTGTGAATAGAAACTTAGGTAGATACGGATCCCCAGGCACATCTCTGCTCAGCACTTGCCATCAGGGGGGTGGCCTGTTACAGATCGAGTTAAACCGAGCTTCTCACAGGACCCAGATGCTGATGCTGTGCCTCACATTCCGCCAAGGTCATTGTACGGTTGCTAATTAGTACAAATCGCAGCCAAAGATGGTCTCTGAGTGCTGCGTTTAAGTAACAGCAGAAGAACATGGCCACTTCTGAAAGTCAGTGCAGTTCTCCAACATGCCCAAGTGCAGTGATCACAGACTCTCCTGGAGGAATCAGAAGGTCTTTATCTGGAAAAGCAACACAGAGTGGGTGCTGGATCTGGTCTCAGACACAGTGGAAACTCAGACTCTTCAAGCCAGGGGAGACCCTGAAGAGCTACAGTTGTGACATGTGTATATGGAGAGTTGGCTTTGCCTATTATCTGTTTTGACTGATCGAAAATTGGGACAGAAGAAACAATTTCTTCCCACCTTATTCTCATTTTATTTGTATATGTTTTCCTTTCTTCCTTAAGAAGACTTCTCCTCCAGGGCTAAGGGAAGAATGGCTCATTTGGCTTCTGAATACGTTCTGTACCTGTATTTGCTAAACTGTCTAGTTACCATGAAGTCTTTCAGTTTGAATCCTTCTTGGGCAGATGAAAGGCTTGTGGAAACACCCAAAGTTGACTTCACTTTTGCTTCTCCTGTTGAAATGGGGTAGCCTTCCAATTCATGGAGCTAAAATTCATGATATGGCATTAACTTTCTTGAACAGGGTATAAGGCTGGTGCTTAAAAAAACTTCTTTTTAATGGCAACTAACCACTATGCAGCTGGACCAGGAAGCTCCCTGGCAGTATAACGGCCCTGAGGAGAAATGTGGTCACTGATCAATAAAACCCCAATGTGGGCAAAATAACAGGAGGCCAGTTGTGATATTGGGGATGCTCTTTTCACCTTCTTTCTCATTTCTTCTAAGTCTGTGTGTTTGTGTGTGGCAGCTCTCTATTTATTTTCTCACACAAAAGCTCAGTGGAGGAGCTGTTCTCACTAATTGCTAATGGGCCAAATTGCTGGTGCTCACAAGGAGAGATTCTGGTGACAGATAATTAGGTATCTAAATAGTTGAAAGTGTCAGGACAGAAAAACGACATCTTCACTTCAACAGGTTCATTTTTGAAACTATTGGTGGGGCTTGTGCTTTTTCCTTTTATCTTCAATGAGAAAAATCCAGAGAAACTGAAAATTCCCCTTGACTCCAAACTTCTTTTGCCCTTGACATAGTTCTTAGATAAAGAGGGTACAGAGAGGCCCTTGGGAAGCCACCAGCACTGGAGTCCCTAAGACTTTCTCTCTAAGCCTGCCTGTAGCCTCTGCTGAGCAGTCTTTTCAGAATGGGTAATGTTTTAGTTCTGGAATAAGTGGTACTTTTTTAGGGCACTGCTTTTATGCAGTGGAAGTGAATGTCTGCTTATGGTGGCGATTAGGAGATATACTCCAGAACAGTGTAGGAACACTCTAACAATTAATAGAGTCCTCAAAAGTTCAGAAAAAAATAAAATGATTTTGGTGGGGGACGCTATGGGAGTTTTGGATTTGAAGGGAATCCTTCTGTGATTTTTTTTTTTAGTAAAATATTGAATCTTTTTTTGAAGCAAATTATCACATCCCAATTTATCCTGTGTAAATCTGGAATGCCACATGGAGTCTCAACTTTAACTGGAGCGTGCCTTTGCTAAGCTAGTTCAAAGCTAGGAAAGGAAACCCCAGGAAAGCCAAGTCCTGCTGTTGTCTGGACTGCTGGGGCTTGAGAGCACACAGTAGTTAATCACTAAATATTTGTTGAATCAGTGGGACAAAGGAAGAGGTGGACAAGGAATTAATACTCTAAATAATATGAGCGAAGAGATAAGATCCAGAATTCCTTGTTAGTGCTTATATTTAAAAGAGGCCTTGATAGGTTAAAATGGAAAGAATTTTGTTTGGGTTCTTAATGTAAGAGCTGAGTACGAATTTTACCCTAATGCAATTTCTAGACCAGTGGAGTCCTTTATAAGTTTATGTAGGCTACAGGTAGTACCTGTGGAGAGAAATGACCTGTAGCCAGCCACCTGGGGGTGTTTGATCGCACTTTCTGATTGACATCCTATTTCTGTGTCAGGACACGGTCGTAAATTCATGCACAGGTCATGAACTGTCAACATGTACATTTCCAGCACTTCTCGTTCCATGCCATGACCTTTCCTTATGAAAGGTTAAATGGGAACTGATACGGGGTGGGTGTGGGTAGAATACTATTAAATGAAAACATGGTCCTGCTGTATCTCTTACTTACAGTGAAGCTGAAGACACAGACTCTCATATCACGACTCCCTTGTTCATGCTATACTTGGAGAAAACTAGAACCACATGTTTGAGTGGCACCTTCTGAGCTCCTGTTTCCAAATTCCAAACTGAGCTGACACATGGTATACATGATTTCAACTCAGAAGCAGATTTCACTTAATCCATAGGGCATCTGAGTTACATGAGTACCAAATGAGAAACAGATGTGACTGCAGGTGCATTCTGCCCTGCTTTTATATAACTAAGTCAAAGGTGTCTTTGATTTCAATGTGAAATTTGGCAGACAGCTTGTCCATAAAGCAGTTGAATTGCATTGATTTTTGGTAAAAGGGCTTCTCTCTCCTCCCATCTCACTCTCACCAAACACATTCAAACATGCATAAAACTCCCATTAGAAAGAGCAGAATGTGTTAAAAATAAAATTTAAATTGAAGGCCAACCTGTAAGTTTCCCATTCTCCCTCTAAATGGCCATCAGTTTTCTTGCTTTGGATAGCCTGATTTTAAATAGGTAATAATTACCTAGTAGTCCAGAATGGTTCCACATCTATTGTGTAAATAATATGGCTTTTAAATATATTAATGAGTAAATATTTAACCAACAAACCAAAACAGCTTCAAAGAAGTCAGTCAACAGGCATACAACACATTAAAAAAAATTGCCTAAATAAGGATTTGTTCAACAGACCATAGCCGTTCATGGCTCAAGAAAGAATATTCTACCTGTTTGTCTGGAAAAGTTGCTAGTAAAGTCCTCATGTCCTGAATTGAAGGCTGTGTTGTGTGATTGATGCAAAGCCCTGTCTTACTATTACCTCATGGGCTGGGACCTCTGGAGGGACTCTCTCTATTCTCAAGGCTTAGCACGTAGAAGGTGTTCAATAAATATTAAACGATGGTGATGATGAGTAAGACTCAGTCTGGGGTCTGGGTAGGCAGAGTATCATTCATAGGAAAGCGGCCTATTTTGGCCATTTCTGGGAAAAAGAGTCTGTTTTACCGTTTTAGCATAGGTTTATTGACCTTGGGCAAGACATATTATATGTCTGGCCTTCAGCTGCTACATCTGAAAAATGAGGAGATGATCTAGATGATGTCCAAGATCCCCTCAGTTATAATTTAGGTAGGATTCTGTGGAAAGTTTGGGTGTGCATTAAGAATTTTTTTTTCTTCTTCTTTAAAAAATTTTTTAAAATTTTGGTATCATTAATCTACAATTACATGAGCAACATTATGGTTACTAGACTCCCCCATCATCAAGTCCCCACCACATACCCCATTACAGTCACTGTCCATCAGCGTAGTGAGATGCTATAGAATCACTACTTGTCTTCTCTGTGTTATACTGCCTTGCCCGTACCCCCTACCCCACCCCCACCCCCACTACATTATGTATGCTAATTGTAATAGCCCTTTTTCCCCCTTATCCCTCTTTTCCCACCCATCTTCCCCAGTCCCTCTCCCTTTGGTAACTGTTAGTCCATTCTTGGGTTCGGTGAGTCTGCTGCTGTTTTGTTCCTTCAGTTTTTTTTTTGTTCTTATACTCCAGATATGAGTGAAATCATTTCGTACTTGTCTTTCTCCGCCTGGCTTACTTCACTGAGCATAATACCCTCTAACTCCATCCATGTTGTTGCAAATGGTAGGATTTGATTCTTCTTATTGCTGAATAATATTCCGTTGTGTATATATACCACATCGTTATCCATTCATCTACTGATGGACACCTAGGTTGCTTTCATTTCTTGGCTGTTGTAAATAGTGCTGCAATAAACATACGGGTGCATATATCTTTTCAAACTGGGCTGCTGCATTCTTAGGGTAAATTCCTAGGAGTGGAATTCCTGGGTCAAATGGTATTTCTATTTTGAGTTTTTTGAGGAACCTCCATACTGCTTTCCACAATGGTTGTACTAATTTACATTCCCAGCAGCAGTGTAGGAGGGTTCCCCTTTCTCCACATCCTCACCAACATTTGTTGTTGTTTGTCTTTTGGATGGTGGCTATCCTAACTGGTGTGAGGTGATATCTCATGTGGTTTTAATTTGCATTTCTCTGATGACTAGTGATGTGGAGCATCTTTTCATGTGCCTCTTGGCCATCTGAATTTCTTCTTTGGAGAAGTGTCTGTTCAGATCTACTGCCCATTTTTTAATTAGATTACTTGCTTTTTGTTTGTTGAGGTGCGTGAGCTCTTTATATATTTTGGATGTCAACCCCTTCTTGGATACGTCATTTATGAATATATTCTCCCATACTGTAGGATGTCTTTTTGTTCTACTGATGGTGTCCTTTGCTGTACAGAAGCTTTTCAGCTTGATATAGTCCCACTTTGTTCATTTTTGCTTTTGTTTCCCTTGCCCGGAGATATGTTCATGAAGAAGTTGCTCATGTTTATGTCCAAGAGATTTTTGCCTATGTTTTTTTCTAAGAGTTTTATGGTTTCATGACTTACATTCAGGTCTTTGATCCACCTTGAGTTTACCTTTGTGTATGGGGCTAGACAGTAGTCCAGTTTCATTCTCTTACATGTAGCTGTCCAGTTTTGTCAACACCAGCTGTTGAAGATGCTGTCATCTCCCCATTATATATCCATGGCTCCTTTATCGTATATTAATTGACCATATATGTTTGGGTTTATATCTGGGCTCTCTATTTTGTTCCACTGGTCTATGGGTCTGTTCTTGTGCCAGTACCAAATTGTCTTTATCACTGTGCCTTTGTAGTAGGGCTTGAAGTTGGGAAGTGAGATCCACCCTGCTTTATTCTTCCTTCTCAGGCTTGCTTTGGCTATTTGGGGTCTTTTGTGGTTCCATATGAATTTTAGAACTATGTTCCAGTTCATTGAAGAATGTTGTTGGTATTTTGATAGGGATTGCATTGAATTTGTAGATTGCTTTAGGAAGGATGGCCATTTTGACAATATTTATTCTTCCTAGCCAAGAGCATGGGATGAGTTTCCATTTGTTAGTGTCCTCTTTAATTTCTCTTAAGAGTGTCTTGTAGTTTTCAGAGTATAGGTCTTTCATTTCCTTCGTTAGGTTTATTCCTAGGTATTTTATTCTTTTTGATGCAATTGTGAATGGAATTGTTTCTCTGATTTCTCTTCTGTTAGTTCATCATTAGTGTATAGGAAAGCAACAGATTTCTGTGTGTTAATTTTGTATCCTGCAACTTTGCTGAATTCAGGTATTAGTTCTAGTAGTTTTGGAGTGGAGTCTTTAGGGTTTTTTATGTACAATACCATGTCATGTGCAAATAGTGACAATTTGACTTCTTCTTTACCAATCTGGATGCGTGTATTTCTTTGTTTTGTCTGATAGCCGTGGCTAGGACCTCCTGTAGTATGTTGAATAAAAGTGGGGAGAGTGGGCCTCCTTGTCTTGTTCCCGATCTTAGGTGAAAAGCTTTCAGCTTCTCTCTGTTAAGTATGGCGTTGGCTGTGGGTTTGTCATATATGGCCTTTATGATGTTGAGGTACTTGCCCTCTATACCCATTTTGTTGAGAGTTTTTATCATGAATGGATGTTAAATTTTGTCGAATGTTTTTTCAGCATCTATGGAGATGATCATGTGGTTTTTGTCCTTCTTTTTGTTGATGTGGTGGATTATGTTGATGGATTTTCATATGTTGTACCATCCTTGCATCTCTGAGATGAATCGCACTTGATCATGTATGATCCTCTTGATGTATTTTTGAAGTTGGTTTGCTAATATTTTGTTGGATATTTTTGCATCTATGTTCATCAGGGATATTGGTCTCTAATTTTCTTTTTTTGTGGGGTCTTTGCCTGGGTTTGGTATTAGAGTGATGCTGGCTTCATAGAATGAGTTTGGGAGTATTCCCTTCTCTTCTATTTTTTGGAAAACTTTGAGGAGATTGGGTATTATGTCTTCTCTAAATGTCTGATAAAATTCAGCAGTGAATCCATCTTGCCTGGGGGTTTTGTTCTTGGGTAGTTTTTTGATTACCGAATCAGTTTCGTTGCTGGTAATTGGTCTGTTTAGATTTTCTGTTTCTTCCTTGGTCAGTCTTGGAAGGTTGTATTTTTCTCGGATGTTTTCCATTTCTTCTAGGTTATTCAGCTTGTTAGCATATAGATTTTCATAGTATTCTCTAATAAGTCTTTGTCTTTCTGTGGTGTCCGTCATGATTTTTCGTTTCTCATTTCTGATTTTGTTTATGTGTGTACATTCTATTTTTCTCTTAATAAGTCTGGCTAGGGGTTTATTTATTTTGTTTATTTTCTCAAAGAACCAACTCTTGGTTTCATTGATTTTTTTGTATTGTTTTATTCCTTTCCATTTTATTTATTTCTTCTCTGATCTTTATTATGTCCCTCCTTCTGGTGACTTTGGGCCTCATTTGTTCTTATTTGTCCAGTTTCAATAATTGTGAATTTAGACTATTCATTTGGGAATGTTCTTCCTTCTTTAAATAGGCCTGGATTGCAATATACTTTCCTCTTAGAACTGACGTTGCTGTGTCCCATGGAAGTTGTGGCTTTGTGTTGTTGTTGTCATTAGTCTCCATATATTCTTTGATTTGTGTTTTAATTTGGCCGTTAACCCATTGATTAATTAGGAGAATGTTGTTAAGTCTCCATGTATTTGTGAGCCTTTTTGTTTTCTCTGTACAATTTATTTCTAGTTTTATACCTTTGTGATCTGAAATGTTGGTTGGTAGAATTTCAATCTTTTTGAATTTACTGAGGCTCTTTTTGTGGCCTAGTATGTGGTCTATTCTGGAAAATGTTCCATGTGCACTTGAGAAGAATGTGTATCCTGCTGCTTTTGGGTATAGAGTTCTGTAGATGTCTGTTAGGTCCATCTGTTGTAGTGTGTTGTTCAGTGCCTCTGTGTCCTTACTTATTTTCTGTGTGGTTGATCTGTCCTTTGGAGTGAGTGGTGTGTTGAAGTCTCCTAAAATGAATGCATTGCATTCTATTTCCTCCTTTAATTGTGCTAGTATTTGTTTCGCATATGTTGGTGCTCCTGTGTTGGGTGCATATATATTTATAATGGTTGTATCCTCTTGTTGGACTGACCCCTTTATCATTATGTGATGTCCTTCTTTATCTTTTGTTACTTTCTTTGTTTTGAATTCTATTTTGTCTGATACAATACTGCAACACCTGCTTTTTTCTCCGTATTGTTTGCATGAAATATCTTTTTCCATCCCTTCACTTTTAGTCTGTGTATGTCTTTGGGTTTGAGATGAGTCTCTTGTAAGCAGCATATCGATGGGTCTTGCTTTTTTATCCATTCTATTACTCTGTGTCTTTTGATTGGTACATTCACTCCATATATATTTCGGGTGATTATCTATAGATACGTACTTATTGCCATTGCAGGCTTTGGATTCTTGGTTACCACAGGTTCAAGGGTAGCTTCTTTACTATCTAACAGTCTAACATAACTCTCTTATAATGGTATTATAAACCCAGTCTGATGATTCTTTATTTCCCTCCCTTCTTATTCTTCCTCCTCCATTCTTTATATGTTAGCTGTTTTATTCTGTACTCTTTTGTGCTTCCTTTTACTTCTTTTGTGGATAGTTTTATTTTTTGCCTTTAGTTAGTATTTACTTGGTCTGCTTTCTTTGCTATGATTTTATTTTCTCTGTTGACATCTTTTTAGCCTTAGGAATGCTTCCATCTAGAGCAGTCCCTTCAAGATGTCCTGTAGAGGTGGTTTATGGACGGCAAATTCCCTCAACTTTTGCTTATCTGGAAGTTGTTTAATCACTGCTTAAATTTAAATGATAATTGTGCTGGATACAGTATTCTTGGTTCAAGGCCCTTCTGTTTCATTGCATTAACTATATCATGCCATTCTCTTCTTGCCTGAAAGGTTTCTGTTGAGAAGTCTGATGATAGCCTGATGGGTTTTCTTTGTAGGTGACCTTTTTTCTCTCTCTAGCTGCCTTTAATACTCTGTCTTCATCTTTGATCTTTGTCATTTTAATTATTATGTGTCTTGGTGTTGTACTCCTTGGGTCCCTTGTGTTGGGAGATCTGTGTGCTTCCATGGTCTGAGAGACTATTTCCTTCCCCAGCTTGGGGAAGTTTTCAGCAATTATTTCTTCAAAGACACTTTCTATCCCTTTTTCTCTTTCTTCTTCTTCTGGTACCCCTATAATACGTATATTGTTTCATTTGTATTTGTCACAAAGTTCTCTTAATATTCTTTCATTCCTAGAGATCCTTTTATCTCTCTCTGCCTTGGCTTCTCTCTATTCCTATTATCTGATTTCCATTCCATTAACAGTGTCTTGTACCTCGTCCAGTCTGTTCTTAAGTCCTTCTATTGATTGTTTCATTTCTGTTATCTCTCTCTGAACTTCATCCCTTAGCTCTTGCATATTTCTCTGCAGGTCCATCAGCATGGTTTTGACTTTTATTTTGAATTATTTTTCAGGAAGATTGGTCATATCTATCTTACCAGGCCCTCTCTCTGGGGTTGTCTGAGTGATTTTTGACTGGACCAGATTCTTCTGCCTTTTCAGGGTGATAGAAGTGGTCCCTGGCAGGTGGTGTGTGTGTCAGCTGGGAGAACAAAGTCCCTTCCTGTCTGCTGGTTGCCTTGCCTTTCTCTGCTGCCTGTGCCGATTACCTTTACACAGTGAGCAGTCTCTTGGATAATCTCCTGAGCTGCCATGGGTGGGGCTGCCCTTGGGATAGCCTAGGACACTGCAGGGGCTCGCAGATGTGCCGGGTGGGTTCTCCTGCGAGAACGGTGCCCTTTCGTGCCTTCTGGACCTTGCTCCGGCTTCTTCTCTCTGTGCTGGGCAGCTGTGTGCTCGCAGCAGCCTCTGGGTCTGTCCAGTTAGCTGTGCGCTGGGAGGAGACTGGGCGCTGTGGGCAGGGCAGTTCCTTGGCTGCTCTGCAGCTGTGGCAGGTCAGCCGGTTTGCTTGCAGTGCCTGTGGGGGTAATGCACGGCAGGCTGCTTATCACTGTGAGGGGCTTTGGAGCTGCATTACCCTCCAGTGGGTTAGGGCATCTGAAGTTCCTCAAGATTCCCAGCCTGCTGGGCTGAGTGTGCTGGGATGATTTTGTCCAGCTGTTGATTCCTTGTCCCTTTCAGACTTTTAAAAAGCGCCCACTTTTCTTTTGTCCCAGGGGAGCCAGTGTTGGGACCTGCTCTCAGTCTCCATCTCAGATTTTACTTTTTGGTTTCTCTAATATTCAGTACACCATGCAATGTGTGTCTGTACTCCTGGTGCAGATTACTAGGCCTGGTTATTTAGTAGTCCTGTGCTTCGACTCCCTCCCCACTCTGATTCTTTTCCTCCCACCAGTGAGCTGGGGTGGGGGGAGTGGTCGGGTTCCGCTGGGTCATGGCTTTGTATCTTACCCTTTTTGTGAGATGCTGAGTTCTCGCACATGTAGATTTAGCCTGGCTGTTGTACTGTATCTTCTGGTCTCTCTTTTAGGAATAGTTGTATTTGTTATATTTTCAAAAATATGTATGGTTTTGGGAGGAGATTTCCACTGCCCTACTCATGCTGCCATCTTGAGCTGTCCTCCTGCATTAAGAATTTTCTACAAAAGAATCCACAACTTAAATTTTCTTTAGTCTGAAGTTGCCACACCTGTGTGGAAATTATTATCGGCATTTTTCTGACTTAGATACCTTGAGTCAGGTCTAAGTTTGGTCTCACAGGTTGCACACTGCACATTCACATAGATGATGAACTAAATGGTGCCTACCCCCCACGTTATGCAGTGTTGCTGCTCTGCCTTAAATATACAATATATTTTCTTTCTGGCTAGGGTTCATGTTAGTTTTTTTTATGCCTCTGTTGTAATTCTGCCAAATTCTTCCTTCAGAGTCTTTTTCCAAGAAGACTCTTCCCAAGCCTTGATTAGTATGAAACTAACATCTAGTTTAAAAGGTAATCATTCTCATTCATATGGGTTTTGCTCTCAAAGTGAGGGAGGAATGATCCAGAATTGAGGCACCATGCTGTTTTTTTAAACCCTTTCTGGCATTGTGCATGTAGGGTAGGATAGTATTAGACAGCAATAGAACATAGGTTTTTGGTGGCCTGGGGGTTAGGTAGCTTCTGTATTTTGCATGTTTCCAGTCTAGAAAGGAATCAACAACAGATTCTTGTTTCTTGAAACTCTGCCCAGTGTTTGGCTGATGGGACTTTTCCATCTTGCAGTATGGAGAGAGTTTGGTCTTGAAGTAGGGTTGATCTCATCCCTAAGTGGGCTTCAGACCTGGTGGCCTGGGGAAGGCATGAGTGGCATGATAGCTGACTGCTTGTCTGCTCCCTTGCTTGGAGGAGGCAAAGACAACTGGGATTTGTTCAAGTCAGTTTGCTCCCTTATGGGGAACAGAACTGGTCTCTTTAAAAAAAATCACTGCTTAAAAATAACAAGTAGGGGTACTTCCGGGAAGATGGCGGCGTGAGTAGGGAAACAGAAATATCCTCCCAAAACTATATATATCTATGAAAACACAGCAAATACAACTATTCCTAAAAGAGAGACCAGAATGCACAGGAAAGCGCACAGCGTGCAGCTACACCTGAGAGGACACGGCACCCCACGAGGCGGGTAAGATACGGAGCTGCGACCTGGCGAGACCTGAACACTCACCCACTCCAGCGCACCGGCGGGAGGAGAGGATTCAGAGCTGGGAGGAAGTGGAAGTACACCCCGCGAAGTAGCCAGCCCCGGTGATCTGCGCGAGGAGCACTGACACATATTGCGCAGTGCAGCGGAAATTGGAGAGACAGAGGGGCAGAATCTGAACGGGGAACGCACCAGGGTGCTTGCAGACAGCTCCCAGGAAGGAAAGAAAAAAAAAAGCCTGTGCTTTTTTTCAGCGGTCTTAAAGAGACAGGAGCCCAGTGGAGGAGCCGGATCGCCCCAGCACACTCAGCCCAGCAGGCTGGGAGCCCTGGGGAGTTTCGGACCCCTTGGCTGGCGACGGGAAAGAGTAGCCACACTCAGACGTCCCACAGAGATCAAAAGCCTCCCATTCATTCCCACCCATGCCAGAGCTATAAGGGCCCTGCGGAGTGGCCATGGCTGCAGAATAGTGGAGCAACAGCACCACCTACAGCATCCCCACAGAATCTACTCCCAGCGGGCGTTTTTTTTTTTTGGTTGTTTTGTTTGTTTTGTTTTCTTCTCTTTCTTTTCTTTTTCTTTTTAAAGTCTTAAAGAGCCCAGCTGACATACATGGCAACTACCAGCGACCACTTCTATAGCCATGAAAAGACAGACGAATATGGTCCAGACAAAGTTCAACCAGATAACCCCAGAGAGGGAGCCTGAAGGGATGGAAATGCACAGTCTTCCTGAAAAAGAATTCAGAATAAAAGTCAAAACCATGCTGATGGATCTACGGAGAAATGTGCAAGAGCTGAGGGAGGAAGTGAGGGAACTGAGGAAAGACAATGCAGAAATCAGACAAGCGATCGACGGGCTTAACAGCAGACTGGATGAGATGTAAGAGACTGTTAATGGAATAGAAATCAGAGAACAGGAATACAGAGAAGCTGAGGCAGAAAGAGATAAAAGGATCTCTAGGAATGAAAGAATATTAAGAGAACTGTGTGACCAATCCAAACGAAACAATATTCGCATTAGAGGAGTACCAGAGGAAGAAGAGAGAGGAAAAGGGATAGAAAGTGTCTTTGAAGAAATAATTGCTGAAAACTTTCCCTCGCTGGGGAAGGAAATAGTTTTGCAGTCCACTGAAGCCCACAAATCTCCCGACACAAGGGATCCACGGAAGACAACACCAAGACATATAATAATTAAGATGGCAAAGATCAAAGATAAAGACAGAGTATTAAAGGCAGCTAGAGAGAGAAAAAAGATCACCTACAATGGAAAACCCATCTGACTATCATCAGACTTCTCAACAGAAACCCTACAGGCCAGAAGAGAATGACATGATATATTTAACGTTATGAAACAGAAGGGCCTCAAACCAAGAATATTGTATCCAGCATGATTATCATTTAAATATGATGGAGGGATTAAACAATTTCCAGACAAACGAAAGTTGAGAGAGTTTGCCTCTCATAAACCACCACTACAGGATATCTTAAATGGACTGTTCTAGAGGGAAGCATCCCTAAGGCTAAAAAGATGTCACCAGAGAAAATAAAATCATAGCAAAGAAAGCAGACCATCCAAATACTAACTAAAGGCAAAGAATAAAACACCTAGAATATAAAGAATGGAGGACGAAGAATAAGAAGGGGGAGAAATAAAGAAACATCAGACGGTGTTTACAATAACTTAACAAGAAAGTTAAGTTAGATCGTTAGATAGTAAAGAAGCAACCCTTGAACATTTGGTAACCACGATCTAAAGCCAGCAATGGCAATAAGTACATATCTATCAATAATCACCCTAAATGTAAATGGACTGAATGCACCAATCAAAAGACACAGAGTAACAGAATGGATAAAAAAGCAAGACCCATCTATATGCTGCCTACAAGAAACTCACCTCAAATCCAAAGATATACACAGACTAAAAGTGAAGGGATGGAAAAAGATAGTTCATGCAAACAACAAGGGGAAAAAAGCAGGTGTTGCAGTACTTGTATCAGACAAAATAGAGTTCAAAACGAAGAAAGTAACAAGAGATAAAGAAGGACATTACATAATGATAAAGGAGTCAGTCCAACAAGAAGATATAACCATTATAAATATATATGCACCCAACACAGGAGCGCCAGCATATGTGAAACAAATACTAACAGAATTAAAGGAGGAAATAGATAGCAATGCATTCATTTTAGGAGACTTCAACACACCACTCACTCCAGAGGACAGATCAACCAGACAGAAAATGAGTAAAGACACAGAGGCACTGAACAACAAACTAGAACAGATGGACCTAACAGAAATCTACAGAACTCTGCACCCAAAAGAAGCAGGATACACATTCTTCTCAAGTGTACATGGAACATTTTCCAGAATAGACCACATACTAGGCCACAAAAAGAACCTCAGTAAATTCATAAATATTGAAATCCTACCAACCAAATTTTCAGATCACAAAGGTATAAAACTAGAAATAAATTTTAGAAAGAAATTAAAAAGGCTCACAAATACATGGAGACTTAACAACACTCTCCTAATTAATCAATGGGTTAAAGACCAAATCAAAACAAAAATCAAAGAATATATGGAGACTAATGATGGCAACAACACAAAGCCACAGCTTCTGTGGGACGCAGCAAAGGCAGTTCTAAGAGGAAAGTATATCGCAATCCAGGCCTATTTAAAGAAGGAAGAACATTTTCAAATGAAGAGTCTAAAGACACAATTACTGAAATTGGAAAAAGAAGTACAAATGAGGCCCAAAGTCACCAGAAAGAGGGACATAATAAAGGTCAGAGAAGAAATAAATAAAATTGAGAAGAATAAAACAATAGAAAAACTGAATAAAACCAAGAGCTGGTTCTTTGAAAAAATAAACAAAATAGATAAACCCCTAGCCAGACTCATTAAGAGAAAAAGAGAATCTACACACATAAACAGAAACAGAAATGAGAAAGGAAAAATAACGACAGACCCCACAGAAATACAAAGAATTAAAAGAGAATATTATGAGAATCTATATGCTAACAAGCTGGAAAACATAGAAGAAATGGACAACTTCTTAGAAAAATACAACCTTCCTCGACTGACCAAGCAAGAAACAAAAAAACTAAACAGACCAATCACCAGCAACGAAATTGAATTGGTAATCAAAAAACTACCCAAGAACAAAACCCCCGGACCAGATGGATTCACCTCTGAATTCTACCAGACATATAGAGAAGAAATAATACCCATTCTCCTTAAAGTTTTCCAAAAAATAGAAGAGGAGGGAATACTTCGAAACTCATTCTATGAAGCCAGCATCAGTCCAATACCAAAACTGGACAAGGACCTCACCAAAAAAGAAAATTACAGACCAATATCCCTGATGAACGTAGATGCAAAAATATTCAACAAAATATTAGCAAACCGAATTCAAAAATACATCAAGAGGATCATACACCATGATCAAGTGGGATTCATCCCAGGGATGCAAGGATGGTACAACATTCGAAAATCCATCAACATCATCCACCATATCAACAAAAAGAAGAACAAAAACCACATGATCATCTCCATAGATGCTGAAAAAGCATTTGACAAAATTCAGCATCCATTCATAATAAAAACTCTCAACAAAATGGGTATAGAGGGCAAGTACCTCAACATCATAAAGGCCATATATGACAAACCCACAGGTAACATCATACTTACAGCGAGAAGCTGAAAGCTTTTCATCTAAGATCGGGAACAAGACAGGGATGCCCACTCTCTCCACTGTTATTCAACATGGTACTGGAGGTCCTAGCCACGGCAATCAGACAAAACAAAGAAATACAAGGCATCCAGATTGGTAAAGAAGAAGTCAAATTGTCACTATTTGCAGATGACATGATACTGTACATAAAAAACCCTAGACTCCACCCTAAAACTACTAGAACTAATATCTGAATTCAGCAAAGTTGCAGGACACAAAATTAACACACAGAAATCTGTTGCTTTCCTATACACTAACGATGAACTAACAGAAAGAGAAATCAAAAAAACAATTCCATTCACAATTGCATCAAAAAGAATAAAATACCTAGGAATAAACCTAACGAAGGAAGTGAAAGACCTGTACTCTGAAAACTACAAGACACTCCTAAGTGAAATTAAAGAGGACACTAAGAAATGGAAATGCATCCCATGCTCTTGGCCAGGAAGAATAAATATTGTCAAAATGGCTATACTACCTAAAGCAATCTACAGATTCAACGCAATCCCTATCAAACTTCCAATAGCTTTCTTCAATGCACTGAAACAAATAATTCTAAAATTCATATGGAACCACGAAAGACCCCAAATAGCCAAAGCAATCCTGAGAAGGAGGAATTAAACAGGGAATTATGCTCCCTGACTTCAAGCTCTACTACAAAGCCACAGTAATCAAGGCAATTTGGTATTGGCACAAAAACAGACCCACAGACCAGTGGAACAGAACAGAAAATCCAAACATTAACCCAAACATATACAGGCAATTAATATTTGATAAAGGAGCCTTGGATATACAATGGAGCGATGACAGCCTCTTCAGCAGCTGGTGTTGGAAAAACTGGATAGCTACATGTAAGAGAATGAAACTGGACTACTGTCTAGCCCCATACACAAAGGTAAACTCAAGGTGGATCAAAGACCTGAATGTAAGTCATGTAACCATAAAACTCTTAGAAAAAAACATAGGCAAAAATCTCTTAGACATAAACATGAGTGACTTCTTCATGAACATATCTGCCTGGGCAAGGGAAACAAAAGCAAAAATGAACAAGTGGGACTATATGAAGCTGAAAAGCTTCTGTACAGCAAAGGACACCATCAGTAGAACAAAAAGACATCCTACAGTATGGGAGAATATATTTATAAATGATGTATCTGATGAGGGGTTGACATCCAAAATATGTAAAGAACTCAGGCACCTTAACAAACAAAAAGCAAATAATCCAATTAAGAAATGGGCAGAGGACATGAATAGACACTTCTCTAAAGAAGAAATTCAGATGGCCAACAGGCACATGAAAAGATGCTCCACATGGCTAATCATCAGAGAAATGCAGATTAAAACCACAATGAGATACCACCTCACATCAGTGAGGATGGCCAACATCCAAAACACAAACAACAACAAATGTTGGCGAGGATGTGGAGAAAAGGGAACCCTCCTACACTGCTGGTGGGACTGCAAATTAGTTCAACCATTGTGGAAAGCAGTATGGAGGTTCCTCAAAAAACTCAAAATAGAAATACCATTTGACCCAGGAATTCCACTCCTAGGAATTTACCCTAAGACTACAGCAGCCCAGTTTGAAAAAGGCATATGCACCCCTATGTTTATCGCAGCACTATTTACAATAGCCAAGAAATGGAAGCAACCTAAGTGTCCATCAGTAGATGAATGGATAAAGAAGAAGTGATACATATACACAATGGAATATTATTCAGCCATAAGAAGAAAACAAATCCTACCATTTGCCACAACATGGTTGGAGCTAGAGGGTATTATGCTCGGTGAAATAAGCCAAGGCGAAAAAGAGAATTATCAAATGATTTCATTCATATGTGGAGTATAGGAACAAAGAAAAAAAACTGATGGAACAAAACAGCAGCAGACTCACAGAACCCAAGAATGGACTAATAGTTACCAACGGGAAAGGGACTGGGGAAGATGGGTGGGAAGGGAGGGGTAAGGGAGAAAAAGGGGCATTATAATTAGCAGATGTAATGTTGGGTGTCATAGGGAGGGCTGTAGAACTCAGAGAAGACACGTAGTGATTCTATAGCATCTCACTACGCTGATGGACAGTGACTGTAATGGGGTTGGTGGGGGGGACCTGATGAAGGGGGTAGTTTAATAACCATAATATTGCACATGTAACTGTAGATTAATGATATGAAAATAAATTATTAAAAAAAAAACCAAGTGGGAGCTGAAGTACTTTTCAGGTAATGGGTAAAACTAGCTCTTTCTTACTGAAGTCATATTAATATTTAAAGCCTGGATTCTGGGCTTCGAGGTGTTCTCACTAACTTAGTGGAATTTTTACCACCTGGTACTGATGAGAGTTGCTTTTTGCCAAGTGTACCCTCTCTAGAGCATGCTTCATTTCGCTGGCGGCATTTTCAAGTCTAGGCATGGAGCTCTCGGATGTGCAGCGTACAGGAGACAGGTAACCTCCCCCTGCCTGTCCACACTGTTTAACTCGAATGTTGAGATTATTTGACATTGAAAATTAGACCTGTTTTACCAGCTGGGCTATATACACAAGCTTCTAGGAAATGAGCAGCCCAATGCCCAACAGTCCATATTGTAATAGCAGTATTTAAGATGAAACATGGAGATTGAAACCTCTTCAACAGAATTCTGCCTAGTTAGCCTCTTCTGATGTTTATATGTTGCCTCTGACTAATCTCTCAGTAACAGTAACAGAATCGTTTACCCCAGCAATGTTGAGACCCTTCTTTGCATCGGCTCCTTGAGACCATAATCCAATCTCTACACAGACCTTTGAGGTAGTGGATATTATTATCCCATTTTTTCAGGAGAAGATATTGAATCTCAGAGAAGGGAAAGACATTTGCTCAAGGTGGGACAGTCTTCAAATCCGGGCATAAAGCCTGGCTTTATCCTCCGGCCTATGTTGAGGTCCTTCTGTTCACTTCAGTGAGAAATGTAAGCTTCCCTGCCACATCTGCCTACGCCATCCTTCCTTCTTAGTCCAGCCCCATTTTCTAGTCTCAGGCCATTTTGTAGGGCCTCTTCCAATTGCCCCTAGGATTCTTCCATCTTTCCACAAGATTTCCTTTTCTTCACTACTTCCTGGTTATGTGATCTTGAGAAAGTTCTTTAGTTCTCTGGCATGAAGTTTCCTTATGCATATGTGTATACACAATTATATACATCTCATTACAGACTTTCTCAAGGCTTAAGTGTGATAATACCCATGATATCTTTAGCATGGTGCTGGACACATGGTAGGGCCTCAGTAAGGGACTTTGTATAATGTGGGCATTCAAATCTTGTAGAACGGATGCTGCATTCCAACTTCAGCCACTTAATGTCTCTTCCAGCTGTGCCACCTTCCCTTTGCACTGCTTATGTACTAATTCAGAGTCTCATGACTTCATGCATTGATGTAATGCAACTGGCTGCTAACTTTTTTTCTCATATCAGTTTTTTCTTTTTTATAATCCCATACATTCCTGAAAAATTAATTTTAGCAAAGCTCTGATCATATCATTTTTCTGCTCTGAAACCTTCAATGACATCAAACTGCTCATTGATTTCGGCAGACACTACATGGGAAATTCTAACTGAAATGCCCAATGTATCTCTTCCTATTGCCTAAATGTATCCTCACTAGATTAAAGTTTATCCTAGAGATATGATCATGTGTGTTCTGCCATCTCTCCTTTCAACAGAAGTTGTCACCTGCACAGTCTTACTGAACAACACACATGAACACAGCTGGTGGGACCAGAGGTGGGTCCTTGATCCAAAGGCTGCCAACTCATAAACTGTTTAATGATCTATAATGTTTGACTCAGCTCTAAAAGATGACTTGGTCTAGTTATATTTTATCTTGGGAATATCCACTGAAACCAAGAAGAATTGTCCAGCTAACAGAAGGAATTGAAGCAAAAAAGTCATGAAGTAGGCTGATGGAGATAGAAAACCAAAGACACGTGTAGATGAAATAATACGTGAGCAGAGTTAGCATGGCTTAGCACATGTTGGCCCTCAATAAATATTTGCTGAGGGAACAAATAAATGCCAGTTGGAACAGGAGAGGAGATGAGGAAGCTGATATATCAAGTGTGTGTTAATAGTGTTAATGTGGACCAAAAGGAAGACCTCCTAGAGGGAGGTCTCCATCTTTGTTCTGTGTGGGGCTGAAGGCCTATTATGGCTCCTGGTCCTGGATTTGGAGACATTGTAGTACCTTGTCACTCCATATGCATCCTCACAAAAGTGCCCTTTATTTGAACTAGCTTGAGTGGGTCTCTGTTTCGGGTAAACTAAGGCAGGACTGAACCACCACTGGAATGGGAACTGAAAAGCATAGATTCTACTTCCAGTTGTATTGCTATTCCTTAGCACTAGTGAGTCAATGGGTATCTAAAGAGTGCCTGTCTGAGTCTGGCATTTTTCAGGAGTCGGGGATGTGGTAGTGGCCAAAGGCAGTCTGCTCTCTAGATGATTCTGTAAGGGCAATAGACAATACACATGCAAACAAAGGAGTGAAATAGTTTCAGCCACAGGTTAGTGCTATAGAGAAGATGGAAATGTGAAAGAGAGTGACTGGAGGGCTGCTCGAGCCAGTGATTGGCTTTCTGAGCCAAGACCTGAGAGATGAGAAAGTAGTAGCCATATAAATATCTGTGGGAAGAGCAGTCTGAGCAGAAGGAATTGCCATGCAGAGACAGAGCCAGGAATGAGAATGGTCTGTTCAAGGAACAATGATGGCCAGTGTGACTGGACTGAGTGAAAGGGGAGCAGTACAGAGAGATGGGGTTTGCAGGGTCAGACTGTGTAGAGAGACTGGCAAGTTTATGATTCATTTTAAGTGTGAAGGATTTTAAGCAGGGGTGTGAGATGATGTGTTTATGCATTAGAAAGATTATTCTGATTACTATGTTGTACATCTACTGTAATACTTTGAAAGAGTGGAAGGAAGGAGGCTAGGTCAGAGCTATTGGAATAAAATAGGCAGGAGTTGACCATAGTGTAAATGAGGGTCATAGTGGTGGGATGCTTTAAAAGAGTGGAATTAGTGATTTATTCTTAGAAATGGAACTAGTATCTGCATTTAAAACTAATGCTAACTTAGATATGGGGTCTATGAGGAATGGAGAATTAAAGGATGATGGTGAGGTTTTGGAGCTGAACAGCTCTGGAAGACTGGTGCAATGCGTCAAGGTGGAGAAGGTATGGGGCAGGGGGATAGAACAGGGAGAGGCTTGGGGTAGAAAAGCAAGTTCTGTGGGGAGGTCGGGGCCTGAGAGTTATTAATATGTGGTGACACTTAAACTCATACAACTGGATGAGCTTTCTAGAGAGAGAAAATGTGAGATGAAGATAAGACAGAATTCTGGGCACCTTGGCTGACCTCAGGCTGCTCATTTCATTTTCCTGGATCTTGGTTTCTTCTGCAAATGAGGGACATGGACTAGATCTCTACACTGGCCTCTCACCATAACATTCTTAGGTTCTATAATTGAAATAAGGACAAATACATAAATCATCCAAATTTGAATTTAAAATCATATATTGTCGAAGTCAAATATACTCAACAATGGCTTCCCCAACCAAACAGTGGCCTGCAATAAGGTCAGGCTCACCTGGCTGTGAGAAGCTGATTATTATTATAGTCTTTGTTCAGGAAGTAGAATTTCAGGAGAAGACTGACTTATGAAAAGTACCTGTTTTTTTTTTGTGCTGAAGTAGAAGATCAAGGGGAAAATGACATTAATGGGCAAAGGTTGTGGTTATAACAACGAGACCCTGCTCACCTGTTAACTTGGGCCTCGACTGCCTAGTTATTTGAAAATTCTTTGTGTTTCATAAAAGGCATCTGTCCAGTAAGAACAGCTTGTACCTGACTATGGCACCATTTGTTGATCTGGCTCCTTGGCCTGTGTTAAACCAATACCAAGGCATTTGCAGCAGACAGATTCCAGCTCGAAGGTATTTGTCATGAGGAGGAAAGTTGCTGACAGGATGCACATATTCTTGCCCTAACAGAAGGAGAGCTCAAGCCCAAGCCTTGCCATCAGCCAGGGCGCATGGAAAGTAACTTAGATAGGCACAGAGCATAATTTGTGAGCTGGGGAGCGAGGCTGAGAGGAGCAATTAATCTTGGGACTTTGTAGAAACTAGTAACACCAGGCCCTGACACTCTGCTATTACTCAAGGAGCCCAAAGCAGTTCATAAACATGGAATAATTTATTCATGCCTCCAAGTTTTTCCTGTCAGACAGCTCAGTGTTCTCCTCTCCTCCTCCTCCTGTGACTGGGGAAGCATGCTGAGTCACAGAGAGGTAAGGTACCTCCAATCCCTCCACAATTAGTTACCAGTCACAGGATATGAAAACCTTAGTGCAAGTGTTCTCATCCGCCTTGTTCAGTATTTCCCAGTTTAATGGAAATAGTCCCGGTTTCCTTAGGAGACTTGGTAGAACTTTGTCGATAGGCTAAAAGCATTTATGAGCTACAAAAATGTCCAGCTGTCAGCCTGGTTTTCCACCCTAGCTAAGACTTATTGGAATTGCTTACATGGCTGAGGTGCAGTCACATGGCAGGAAATGTCCTAGCCTTGTGGTAAAGACGAGTAGAACACTATAAGGTATTTTTTCAGGATCCACATGGCCTCCCCTGCAGCGTGGGGCAGCCCACTGAGCCTCTCACCAAAAACATCTGGGGCCCGCTCCTGATCGGTTCTGTCAGACTCTGGGGGTGGGACTTGGAAGCCCATAGTCTTTAGGTGGTTCCACTCTGCTGCCAGGGCTGAAAACCAGAGGCGGAGCAGAGAGACCACTGACTCTCCATTTGTTTGCTGTAGGTGTGTCACTCAATGTTTCTGAAGTTTGGTTTCTTTATAAGTTGAAGATGATAGGAATACTTAACTAATGGAAACAGTTTCCATCTATCCTGTAACCAGGGTAATTTCCTTTTTTAAAAAACTGAGGTATAACGGACATACATTCTATTAGTTTCATGTGCACAACATAATGATTTGATATTTGTCTATATTGTGAAATGAATTGCCACAAGTCTAGTTAAAGGGATTTCTGTAGTATGATAGAAACACACTTGTACATCCCCTTAATTGATTAAAAGAATAAAATGTGAAAGGACCACAACTTTCAGCTTTGGGTTTAATTGAAATTAGATAGTAAAGCTGAATGAGTGGTTGGCTTTGCCAGGACACCTCAGTTTCAGCCTTCCTAAAGGGCAGGTCCTTTTGTTTCTAACCAGACCTCAACTGTCCACTTCATCAACAGAAGCTGGGGTGAAAGGCCAGAGTGGAAGGAAGGTGCTTTCTAGTAGGTGGGCAGGTCTAGCTGGGTCCCTGCACCTAGTGAAAGAGAAATGATGGCCCTCGCCTTTTCAGAAGACGTGTCTCAGCAGAAGCAGAGCTCTGGCCATGAGGAAACATAGTTTGACTCCAGCTTGACTTCTCCTTTGCTTAATTTCATCCTCCGCCCATCAGTTACTCTGGGGTTGGTGCCTCTCTTTTTCTCTTTTCCTGGTCAGGACCTGTTGGGACTCCCAGTGTCTGAGGAGCTCGCTGCCTCTACTTGAGCTCTGCCGGGCTGGAAATAAAGTGGAGTCAGTGAATGGCATTTCCACCAAACCAGCTACCTTTCAGTCCAAGGCTTTGTCTGGGAGAGAAGAGCCCATTGCACACATGGAACTCCAGCTGCATGGCCCAGCTGAGCAGACTGCATCAGTCTCCAGGCCCTCCTCAGCCGCATCGGGTGTAGAGTCACTGTGTCGGTGGGGGCTGTAATCACAGGCCCTGCCCAGCCTCCCAGGGAGGGACTGGGCCTCCACCCCTCTCTCTTCACGGTGGGGAGCAGCAGAAAGAAGGAAGTCTGCCTCGGGTGGGGTTAATGAGGGTCCTCGGGTTCCACAGGTGATCTCAACATGGTTCCCCCCTGGGCCTACTGTGGAGGCCACCTCCACCCCCAACTCGATTTAGTTTTGGGCAGGCAACTCACTGGGAAGAGCCACGGCACTGTCACACTCTGACTCGGAGCCTCCAGAGGTCTGTGTGGGTTTTAAGATCATTCCCCAAGTTGCAGCGCACAGCTATAGCCGGGTTCCTGAAGCTGCACTTCCCATCACCTGCCCTGTCTGCCAAGCGCAACACTGAGGCCATTTCCCATCCATTTACCCTTCTGTCCCTCCCTCCCTCCATCCAAACAGCATTTCCAGGTATCTCCTGTGTGCCTGTGTGCACTGTGGTGGGTGCTGAAGGGCCATGGATGAGGAAGACACTGCTGTCGAAGATCTTAGGGTTAGTGAGAAAGTAACAGTGAGCCGAGGCTGGCTGATTAGTGGCATGCCGTATGTTGAGATTCTGAATTTTACAGCAGGAGCCTTGGTTGAGGATGGGGAGAAGATGACTTCCCAGGATTTTCCTGAGGTTAATCAGTGCTCTGGGACAGCTGATTCGCCTCAGGGACCTTCTGCTTTGAGAGGGATCTGGTGGGAAGTTGGGGAGTTGGGGCTTGGTGGTAGCTCTGGCTGGAGGCCTGCTGGTTGTCCATCCCTGCTCTCACCCGACAGGGGAGGGAGGGTCGGGGAAGCAGCGGCAGAGGGTTGCTCTCCTATGTCTCACTAGCCCAAGCTGCCCACTCAGGGAAAAAGCTTGAAGACACCTCCGTCCCATTTATTATTTTGGAAGGAGAGAAGTGACAAGTGCAGAGATGGTGGTGGAGGCTGCTTTCAGGGGTCTATTTAGAGCCTGACTCCTCCACTCAAACAGAATTCTGAGCAGGCTTTCAGGTGGGTGGAGCTGTTGCTTGGCTGGGCAGTTTTCCTTTGGATACCAAGAACAGCTACCTAAACCTTGGTTGAGGAGGATCTTTCATTTATTAGCGGGAGGAAATGGGAGAAGGTGTACTTTGTGAGCTTAAGCAAGCCCCCAGATTCCACTCCAGCTGGAGCAGATTAAAATTTGTGGCCCCTTCATATTTCCTGAGGAAATAGAATATTTTTTTCACCCCGAAATGACAGGTCACTTGTTCTGCAATGAGGCAGTAAGAATTGAAAATAAAGAGAGACAGACCTAAAATTCATTTTGATTGAAGCCAGACTTGGTTTGATGCCTGTTTACAATGACCCAAGATAATGTTGCTTCATTACACAGTATTATCATGTTTGCATGGGGTTTCTGGAAAAATTGTTATTTGCTTAAGACATGACTGAGATATGATCACTTTTCACTGTATTTTGGGCTAGTTCCATTCTTCCTGAGGTAGAAATGTGGAATGAGGATGAGTATGAGTTGAGAAGCAAAGAGAGATGATAGCCTGCATTTCTGTTTTCCCTCTACGAGGGAGCTCCAGAATGAGCTAAGTCCCTTTTCTCCCCTGTTCCCTGGGGCCTTCTTCCCTTTTGGCCTGAACACTCTCAGCTCCTACGGCCCCCTTGCCCATCCTCTCACGAACACCTTTGTTGAGCAGCATCATGCAGAGAAGTTGAATGATATGTCACCCAGGTTCCTCTTGTCTTTGAGAGAGGTTCTCTGGGAGAATATGCAGGGAGGGGACTGCTTCCTCAGACCCACCATCTCATTTAGCCAATAGCCAGGGATCTCTGCAGCCCAAGACGCCTCCCTTAAGGTCATGTTTGGGAGAGTTTCGGGTTGTTGTACCCAAATGCAATTTTGATGTCAACATAGAAACCCCTAATATACTTCCCATTCTGTTGGATAATAGCTATCAAGAACCAAAGATGATAGAAAGCCACATATTTGTGGCACAATTCTGGTTACAAGCACCTTGCCTCTCCCCATATCCCTAGTTCCTATCTCCCAACCCATCCGTTTATCAGAGTTCACCTGCTGTTCCTTGATGGAACTAATATTGCCAGCACCATATCTGCCACAGTTAATTATTTATTCATTCAACAAACATTTAATTCAATGCTTCCTATGTAATGGGGACACAAAGATGGGAGATCTGGTCTTGTTTGCAAGAAGTCTCCAGTCTAATGGGAGTATAGACATGCACAGCTGGTATCTTACAGGAGGTTGTGTGGGTGGTAGTGTGGGTGCACCATGGAGGAAAGTGAGTATGAGTTGCTCAGGGGAGCCAGAAGGAACAGCATGTACAAAGGCTCAGAGCCACAAAAGAGGATGGTACTTTCTGGGACTGGTGAGAAGCTCCATGTAGCTGGAGCCTAGGTTATACGGGGGAGATGGCACATGGGGTTTGGTCTCTGAACCTAAGAAGAGCCCCGTGGGCTTGCTTAGGAAGATCTATTTACTCCTATGGGTGATGGGAAGCCGCTCAGGACTTTCAAAGAGGAATGACAGGAGCAGATTTTGATGTGCTGTCTTGACAACTGGATATAGATTTAGAGGAGAAGAGTTGACATCCTCCCGCTGCTCTGTAGTGGAGGCTGTAGTGTGTCCCCTGATCCTGGGCACTTGTCCTCCAGCTGTTAGGAGTACTTCCTGCTGCTATCTCACAGCTGAGTCCTTCCCAGAAAACTGGCTAAAGACTGCTGCTTGCTCAAGACCCTAAGAACATATAAGAGCTTAGCTGCGGCTTGGGACAACTCTGAAGGGCCATCCCAGATCCAGAGTGCCCTGTGGGATCTGCTGATACCCTTGTTGTGACGACATCACAGCTCAGCTCCTCTTTTTGCCTGATTCTGCCTCCTTCTCTCCCTCCCTCACTGGTGGCCTTCCAAGAGCGTTACCCAGTGGGCAAAACTTCATCTCAGGGTCTGTTTTGCAGAGACCTCAACCTGCAACACTCTTCCCAGGCTGGAGAGTTGGTGGCCTGCCCCTCCTCTCTTGGGTCACCCTCACTTCACTAAGTATTCGTGGCAGAAGAACAGAAGTTGGGACTTTGGCACACCACACTTTGCAGTTTCTGATTCTTATTGTACATCCAAACCTTTCTCCAGCCACTTGCATGGAGGAGAGCAGAGGTCACTGGCCATCCTTTTTCTTCAAGGCATGGGAAGGAAATTTAGACTTTTCCCACATAAAAAAAGGGAACCTCTGCTGCAGTAACCAATGGAACTCTGGTTTTGTGGGATTCTATTGGGAAGTTATGACTTGCTTTATTTGCTCAGCATCTGTCTCTGCTCTTAACCAATTCAAAGAGAATCTCCAACTTAATACTTACAAAAGGTCATAGGATTTACAATTAAAAAATAGGTAATAAATGCATAAAGTACAAAATTCATGTAGAAAAATTGTTTTGAATTTTTGGAATAAGTGATAAATCCATATAGCACAATATCCAATAGGTACAAAAGGGTATGAGGTAAATGTGCTCCTTTTTCCTTCCCCTGATCCTTTCAATACTTCCCTTTCTCCCTGTCCTTATCTCCAACCCCAAACAACCAGAAACTAGTTTCCTGGCACTTTGCAAAGGTAAAAGATTTCTCTCTTTCATCCTCTCTGGTGAACTGATCTCCACTGACAAAGCCTCAGTATGTAAAGGCTGGGAACCAGGTGTGTCATATAATTGAACTGGTTTATTTCTCAGGCTATGGCTAATTTATAGATTTTCAGTGTTTGAGGGGTATTAGATGCTTACAGAAGCCTTTCCTAGTTTCCCTCAGGAAATCCCTACTCACTTTGAGATGCTATGCCTTTGTGTTTACATGTCAAGGCATAGTTTCCGTTTTAATGTTAGACATACCTTTTAATTTTTAATTATAAAATAAGATAATATCATTTCAGGAAATGTAAATAAGCCATACCTATACTGCCACCATCCAGAGATAATCATCTGTACCTTGCTGGACATACTTCTAGAACTTTCTTTTTATGTATGTATATATACATTTATATAAATACTCTTTTAAAAGATGATATCACACTCTTAGTTTTTCAATTTGTTCTACTCTAATATACTCTGTGAATTATCTTTCCATTTCAATAAATCATTTTAACATTCGCATTAACTGGAGCAACCTGCTATTATAAATAGGCCCAGTCATGGGGTGGATGTACTTGGTAGAAGTTTATTTGTTGCTCTTGTACCAGAACTTGAACGTGAATAGGCCACGAGGGCAGCTTTCCTCCAAGTGGGCATTCAAGGACTCAGGCTTTCTGAGAATCTGTCATCTTCAACACCCGACTTGTGGGGTTTGATGATCTTAACCATTCCACCCAGCCAGAAGGAGGAAAGAATATGGGGGATCTCATAGGTGTATCCCTGGAAAGGGCGCACATCATTTGCATTCACATTTTACTGACTAGGCCTCAGGTCATGGTCACGCCAAAGAGTAGAGGAAGTTGGGAAGTATATGTACTATGTACCCAGGAATAACAGGAAGAATTTGGGTGAAAAGCTAGCAGTCTCTGTCATGTACGTATTAATATAGTTTGTCTGTGGTCTCTCCTGTGCCTGAAAAGCTGAATCCACATCTGATTCATCCCAACACTTTTTATATTTGGCACATAGGCTGTCACTGCTCCATAGATATTTACTGAGTGAATGAATGGAGCTTATTTAGGTCTATTGTTCAGGATTCATGAGAATCTACTACTTCTGTTAAAGGGTAAGCAAAACACACCTCTCAGATCACAAAGGAAATGTGGGATAAAAATCTGACACCTGAGAAGTAAAAACCTTCTTACTGGAAAGGCAGGGAACTTAGCTGGACCAGGAATGGAAGTAAAGAGAATTCAAACTTCCTAAAGCTGAGGATCCTGACCAGAAACAATCTGGACTGGCTTCGTAAGGGAACCTGTGATCTTTCCCGGAGCTGGATAGAGCAGATCTCCCTATGACCTTTATGGGGCTGAAAGGTAAGCCTGGCTGTTTTTCGTAGTCTGTATCTTCACAACGTGCTTACATTTACAGTAAAGAACTTTTTTATTGTGGTTCCTGAGAAGACAGGCCTGAAGGTGTTTTGTTGAGGGCTTGCTCTGAGAAGTAGGGAATTCTCTGCAGCCTAGGAAATGTCGTGGCCCCAGGGGACTGGCAATGGGGGTCCGGGGTGGCTCGCAGAGAGCAGCTGCTAAGGACACCTGGCATCCTTGCCTTGCTGGTGGGCAGCAGGACCGAGACCTTCACTCATAAAACAAATGTCTATTTTTCTATGCATCAGGTGATCCCAATAGTGATTCCAGGCAGGCAGGTGGGGCCAAGGGAGGTCGTGCCAATTTTCCATGTGCCCTCTTCCCAGGAGAGCCATACTGTTTTGTCTCCCTTCTGCTAACCCCCTAAGCATACTGACTGGTGCCAAGGCAGCTGGCAAAGGCAGCTGAAACCAGCCCAGGATTCCCTTCCCTCTCCAAACCTGGATTTTACTGTAATGCCAGCAGCCAGTGAGCTCGGTGTGTGGTCTCCCCATTCTGACCTGGCCACCTGTGCCCTTCACCTTTATTTTGGGACATCCACTGTGGAATAGTTGACTTCTTACTGTGCGATCTGATCCCCCCAATATGGACTTTCAGAAACTACCTAGAGATTCTGGGCTCTGCTTCCTCTTTCCTGTAAGAGGGTAGCAGAAAGAACTCTGGTAGGTTCTCATGGCCAGTGGCTGTCCTGTTATGGGGCCGAGAGCACAGTGATTCGGTCCTACAGCTGGCTTGACTGAGGAGTGGACTAAGGACTTGGGGGCATCCTGAAAGCCTTTGCTTTGCAGGATTGGTCCCGACCTCCTGGGATGCCCAAGGCACTGAGGAGGAGGGAGAAGTAATGCTCAGCCTCTCCCCCAGTGTGTCTTCAGAAGCTGGTGGCCAGTCAGCAAACATCTGCAGGCAGGCACACATCCTTCAGGCTTATGGATCCACCTTCTTGCCTCCGGCAAAGGGACAACAGATGATTGGGTGAGGTAATTTCATTATTGGACAGAAGGTCTGGTCCTTTAATATTTTAAAACTTACTTGAAAATCATCTTAATGTGTTGAAGGCTACTTGCTTTTTCAGTGGAGTTTTTAAATGGCGTAGCAGTTACTTTGGCTGCAGTAAAAGCTTGGAGTAAGTCAAGTGAAGAGTATATATGGTCTCTTTTCAGCATCCCACATGGCACATGTAGTTGGGAAGATTTAAAGCATTTGGCCTTCAGATCATAAAACTCCTAGAACTGGGGGAGGAGGCGGAGGTGAAGAGACAAAGGAAAGGGAGGAGAAGGGTAGGAGGATTCTCCTCAACACCCGTAGCTGTGGAATAACCCTGTTTCATAGAGTGCCATCCATCCGACAGCCTCGGATCCCTGCCTGGGATCACATGTAACCTCTAGGAGGTAGGAGGCAAATGGCAGCAGATGTGAGATATGCAAAGAGAGGTAGAAGGCTGGGGTATCGGCTGGTCGCCGAATGTCATCTGCAACATCATGTAATGTTTCAACACCATGACTGCGGCCTGGTGTCCCGACCCCTGTGAGACTGCTGACTGCTCACCTGGCCTTGCTGGCTGAGTAAAGGATGCAGGCCGCCCTCTTGCTTACGGACTCCCTGGCTGGTGGGGAGGGCTCCAGGAAAGAACAGGAAGGATCATTCAAGGTAGAAGTAGGAGCAAGGCTCTTGGGCTGAGCCTGCTGATAGCTTTATTTACTTCCACTTTAATTATGAAGTTGTTTGTTTGGATGGGGCTACCATTTGAGAGCCCTCAAAAGCAACTGAGAACATAAAAGTAATCACTATTAAAATAAAATTAGTGGGAAAAAGTGCAGCACGGTTGGGTGGAGAAGGGAATATCATAACTTCTAACCCCTCCCTCAATAATTACTTCCCACCCAATGAATCTCATTAGTTGGTGTATAAGGGGGGAACTATAATTTAGTCATGGTTGAATGTACCCTATTTCCTTTCAATATGTAGAGACTTTTTTTTTCATAATTACACTTTTGCAATGAGAGAGGTATTGGAATTCTCTGTGGTTTGGGAATATCTTTGCTTTATCCTGAAAGCACCTGTCTATTCCCTCCGTGCAATGGTTTCTAATCCTGCCTAGAATGGAGAGATACAAAATAGGCTTCTAATTTCATGGTTGAAGTGAGAAGAGATAACATCAGTTCCCTGCATAAAAATTATTTCTAATACAAATCTTCTAGAAGCTTGCCTTTGTGGCTGCAACATGGTCAGGAGGATTAGCGTGTGTATGTGGTTTTCATTCATGTTTATTTATAACTAGATCATGGGAAGAAATTCGTTTCTTAACCCAAGAATTAGGCAGGGCATTCTATGTTATCAATGTGAGTGTGCAAGGTGATTCCTTTAAAGCGTTTTGTAACATCCCTTGAGCTAGAACCATGGCGAGTGGCAGGTATGCCGGCCCTCGGTGGGGGGAGATACATTTTAGGCACCCTTAGCAGTGGTTATCTTATGATGATCATGTGTGCAGAGGCTCTGCATGTGGGCCACGGGCATTTGCTGCAATGTCATGTAAAAGAAGCCAAGAGAGGAGAGGGTTAAGGAAAATAAATGGGGTCCAATGTGAACATCTGTCCTCTTTTTCAGTTTTTTAGAAGATAAATGTTTCAGATTTCAATCTGTGGTTCCCAGCAGTTCTTTGGGAACACTGCAGTCGGCCCACAAAAATCGCTACTGCTGAGCCAACCCTGGATAATGCATCTCAGCAGGGATGACATAATGTGCTAAAAGAAGACTATGATGTAATGCCCATCTCAGAAACCAGAGCCGATTTCCGTTACAAAGCCTTGGAGTGTAGCAGGAGGTAATGAGCTAGCATAAATTGTGCAGCACAGAAAACTTCTAGGTTTGATATTCCAATCTGCATGTTTAAAGGCAAAAAAAAAAAAACAAAATAAAATAGAATTCCTAGATCTGCTGGGCTTAAGAGCATCTGTTCAGCAAGCTCTGCCACCCCTTCCAGTTTGGACAGGCGGGTGCCCCAGGCTGCACAGATCACCTTGGCCCGTGTGGGAGATAGTTGTCTGGGTCCATAATCTGCAGCAAGGTGGTGATGTAATGCGTAATGCTAAATCTGTTTCTGCAGATAATGTTTTGAGAAGCGGGTGTGGTCTTTGAAGGAGATCGTGCCTTCCCTGGAATGGGGTGGGGGGGGGTAACTGGGCTGCATATGCCCAGGAGAGTCAGGGTGAAGAGCATTGAAGAAAGTCATATTCACCTTGAAAACTTTATCAGGTGCAACCTGCTCTGGCTTGGAGAAGTCCATGCACGAGGCACCTGAAGCTCCCAGATAACCAATCTCTGCAGCCTCATCTTAATTAGCGATGATGCCGACCTCCTGGAGTGCAGCCTGCCTGGCAACCAGAGTCCAGCTCTTTGTTGTGTTTCATATAAATGTTGAAAACAGCTGGAAATTCGTCTAAGCCATGATCTAAAGTGTCAGAGAATAAGGAAAGGAAAGTGGGCTGTTTGATTAAAAAGTGTTTCACCCGTTCCCACTACAATTTCCTATTTTCATTCATTCTTCCCTTCATTTTACTTTTCAATGCTCTAAGTGTTTGCATGAGGAACACATTTCTATTTGTTTGCCTTCTATGGTTTCAGGTGCTTATTCTCGCTGGGGACATGATCCTGTAACCCACCCTGCATACCAGTAACTCCCTCTGGGTGGAAAGGCAGTGGTTTTGTGTCACTTGTTGCAGATCGGGTCTTCAGTGCCACCGACCTGGGTGGTGACAGCTGGCTTCATGAACTGAATGCTGTGTCTTTAAATAGGAAATTAACATCAGGAGCAGATGAAATTTTTCTGGTGTAAGAAAATGAAAGAAAACAGAAAACATAGGTTAAAGAATTGCTCTTGTGACATGCAAACTGACATGAGCATTGCTTTCTAGGCTTTTCTGTGAAATGTTAGCAAATCTTTTTGGTGTATTCTTCCCTTCTGAAAGGATAGTCACCATCACAGCCATTGGCGGTTATTTGCAGACTGGTCACCGGTCAGATATTAAGTCTATGAGTCATAATTTTTATCCAGTGCTTTTCAGTGTACAGCAGGTGCTAAGAACTCCTTCCATTGTCTCATTTCATTCTGACCAGAACTTGCCCTATGGGGTAGGTACTAGTATTGCTATGTCCATTTTACAGAGGGGGAAACTGAGGCTCAGAAGGTTTAAATAACTCCCCAGGTTCACAGCCAGTTCACAGCTGGCACTGGCATCTCTCCTATCCTAGACTCTGAAATCCAGTGCTTGACCACTAAGGAGACTAATAATCCGATGATACCAGATACGAGGTTTAGGTGGAGGCTTCTCTTCAAGGTGAGGCATTCCACAGGGCAAATGAACTCCTTACATTAACATTTGCACAAAGCAAAGGATTGGTGATCCATATCTTTGTATCTGCATCACTGGGCCCAATGCTGGGCACATACCAAGTGCTCAGTAAGTGTTTGCTAAGGTGTGTGTGTGTGTGTGTGTGTGTGTGTGTAGATGCGGGAAATGGAAGAATGAGTCCATGAAAGAATAAAGTGAAAATCAGATAGAGAGCTCTCTGAGAATGATTTAGACTCAAGTTGCTTTTAGTTTATCAGGGAAGATGGCCTGAAGCAGATGGCTAGCAATGTGTCGGCTTTAGCAGCTAAGTAAGACAGGAGGGCTTTATTATTTATCCCCAGACCCTTTAGCACCCAACTAATGATTGAGGCTGCCCAGTGAATAGGTGGTAGAGAAATGGTAGGTGCAGATTGCATTCTTTATTAATAGAAGACCCTCCATATGCAAATCTTACCAATTCAATAAGGTCAATTTTTAAAGGGAATCTGATATAAAAATGAATGGGGACAGGAGCAAAACTGAACACACAAGAAGCAGAATTATTGATTTGTAATCGATTGTCTCCTTTATATTCAACAGCCATGGGTCTACGACTATATAATTATTGTTGTATTTACACACCAGAAAGGAGATTATGAGGCCTCCTCTGCTCTTCTTTAGTCTGAGATATGTGGGATCAGATGTCTGTTTGTTTATCCTGGTCTTTCTAAACAAGGAGACATAGAAGGGACAATAAAAAACTTCTCACAAACATCCTCAACCTACAATAAGAAAAAAAAAACTCGATCAATCTACAAATATTGAGCCACAGCGAGACCATCTCAGTGGTCGGTTCAAAATCGCGTGCTTCAAGTATCCATTTGACATGGTGGAATTTTGTTTTCATTACAAGTACCTGACAAAATGCTCTCTCAGCCTTCACACCAAATTATTCTTGCCCTTTCTGCATTCGTAATGCCTAGTGAAGCTGTGTCCTTTTCATTCTCACTTTGAGGGCTCTCTCTCTCTCTCTCTCTCTCTCTCTCTCTCTCTCTCTCTCCCCCCCTCCTCTCTCTCCCCCTCTCTCCCCCTTCCCCCTCTCCCCCCCTCTCTCCCCCCTCTCTCCCCCTCTCTCTCTCTCTCTCTCTCTCTCTCTCTCTCCACCCCTCTCCCCCCCTCCCCCCCCTCGTTTAGATCATCGTAACAGGCTGATCACTCCCTCTAGTGTCTTTCACTCCAATTCACAGTGGGCCAATCAATCTGCCTAAGGGCCTGGCCTCTGAAAAGTTTCAGTGTCTACCCATCACCTAGAGAATTTAGATTGAGCTTCTAGCTCCTTATTTTAGATATGCTGCAGTTGGCTTCCTACAAATTTTCCAGCTGTGTATCTCTCTTCATTTATCTGTCCTATCCTTTAGCCAGACTGGGCCACTTGCTGTTTCCCAAACAGATATTTTATTCTTGTGCCTTTGTGTCATTTCCTTTTTTTTTTCAAGAAGCCTGTTCCTCGGTGTCCTCTTATGTTTAATATCTAGAGGCAAGACCTATGTCTTCTCCATATTCATGTCCCTTAGAAGGTGCAGCAGAGTTCTCAGCACATGGCAGATGTTCGGTAGATGACTGTCAAATGAATTGAATAAGCATTTAAAACCCACAGTTGTAATATTAAGCACTGAGGCATCACCAGTGCCAAAGCTGGAAAATGGGGCTCACTGGAAAAGATAAACTTGTCTCTGCCTCTTTTTGCCCCTTGGATATGGGTGACCCAGGATCTCCAGTGATATAAACTTGCTGATATCCAGTTTATCTGAGGAGGCCAAAGAGAACATAAAAAATCATTGGGAAGAAAAAGGTGATGATGAGATGCTGACAGGCAGCCTCTGACTGATTGGCTCTCTTGTCTCATCTAATTTTTTCACCCTTTACTTATCTCTTTCCTGTCCCCCTTGCCCTCCTCCTATGTGGTCATGAGTGGTCAATAAAGTTAAGAAAGATACTATTATATTTCTGGCTCCATGGAAATTTTCTGGTTCTGCTGAATTATTATGTCTGTTGAGAAAATTTAAGTCTTGCTTTCCCATTCTATCAAATGAAAGGGTGATAATGGATTAACCCTGAGTTCCCTTTTGGCATCAGGATATGCTGAGATCTAGTAAGAGGCAGTACTAACAACATTTCCCCTTCACTCGGGCTGTGGAATTCTTGCGTAGAGCACTGACATTTTCTTTGCTATAGATAGCTTTATGGAACATATAGAGAACAGAAACACATGTTGAACCAAATAAAATCCTTTCATATTAAACCTTGAGAAGGTGGAAAGGATTTGAGTTGATTGGTACAAAAACTCATAGGGTTGAAGAAATTCACTTTAATGAAGAATAAGGTAATGAAACTCCCCTATAACATATAGCAAAGTAGAGAAAAGAGTGGATATTACTGTGTTAAACTTATATGAAGAGAGGGGTAGCTAAATGTAATGATGCCTTTTCTGGAAGTTGGTGTAGGCACACACATCTCTGAATCCAAGAAAGACCTTTCTTGTCCAAACTCAAACAACTGTTAAAAGACATGTCAGTGAACCTCCATCCTTGAATAGCAGCTATGATAAGATCCATCTCTGACATCCTTAAAGCCTTTCCTTTGACTGAAGATCACCACTTCAGCTGATCCAGGTTGACCTGAAGCCAGCTACTTCCTGCCCAGATCAAAATAACTGTGAGCCAAGCCAAAGGATAAGAGAGCTTGAAGGGATCAGTAGAAAGAGATGACAGTGAGGTGAGGCCCATCAATTTGTTATTGCCTCCATGATTGGTTCCCAGGGTCTCCTGGGCAAATAGGGAATCGGGGAGACCTCCCTGGGGATACGTGTGGATCAAGGGCAGTTCCCCGTGACTGCTGTTGACACCCTCCTTCCAGGAATGAACTTACCAACTGACTTCAAAAGGAGCCCAGCCCACGCCTGCCATGGCCCACGGTCTTGTCACCAACACCTTGTGGTTAACTGAATCAAAAGCTTCCGACAGGTCTAAAATTAGTCCAGCTAAACATATCATTAAGGAGTTAGGGAGGAGTGTGAATGACCTTTCTTCAGCCCTGGTCTCCCAGATCCAGTCAGCTCTGGGGGCTCACTGGAGTAGTAAATCAGGCTTTTAGGCTCTTGAAATAAATGACCCTTTAGATTGATTTTTTTAATTGCCTGAAGGTGCATATTTTTAGAAAGTTTGGAAGCATTCTGTTCATCTATTTTGAATCATTTGAGTGTAAAAATGTGGCATTTCACACTTTGGGATATTCAAGTCCCCTATTCCTTTTTTTAAAGTCCAATATTTTTTTAAACCTTTCAAATTAGTTTATTTAAAGGCCAAATTTGATTTCCTCACAGTTTCTGGGTAGGAATATAACTTAACCAGCTTTGAGGGAAAAGAAAACCATGGTGGTTCATCATAAAGAAGTTATAAATATGCAGGAATACTATTCTAAGCATTATATTTCTGGTAGGGATTTAAATACCCACAGAGAAGAGAGACAGAGGCAGGGTCTGTGTGTCTACTTTTTTACACAAACCTTTGATGGTAAATTAAAGAAAAAAAATGTATTCTCTTTATCCTTACTTCTCAAGGACACCCTCATCCTCCATTTCTTTCCAAGTTCCAAGCATAAAAGACCCAGGGGAAGAAAATGAAGATGACATGGTGCCATTTCTGAACTCTTGCTTGACATAAGCCAGACTGTTTCAATTTCTTTACCTTCCAGCCCAATTATTTTGAAATTCATTGGTGTTCTCACTAAGCCAGCATGTTCCAATGTATGATTCCTAGAACATGGGGTCTGTAGGATGTTAATAGATGTGACTCGGAAAAAGAGTTTTGAGTTAAACAGATTTCTTTACTGCCAGGCCTCTTTTCAGATTCCCTAATGTGTGATGTGAACCTCCAAGAAGGGAATTGGTATGTGGTATTTCTCATGCTTATGTAGCCTGGACTAATTTACTTCTCTCTCTCTCTCTCTGTCTCCATCTCTTTCCTTTTTCATTTCTCTATTTATTAAACTAGCATCCAGGAGACTGGTGATTTCAGAAGCACAATCTGTGAAGAAAGAGAGGATGGTATTTGTAATTTCAAAATTATACCTCTTTTTCAGTTGACTGAGTAGCTCAGTTTCTTGAGCAGTGACCATCTAGAGTGGCTGCTGGTATGTTGCAGCTCACCCGCCACCGGACAGTGGCCCTGGATGGTCAGTCTTGTTTTCTCTGGGCCTCCATTCCTTTAGGTGTAAAATGAGAGGGCTGGGCCACATGATCCTTTGGACCATTGTAGGGCCCCCTCCCTACATTCCTGCCAGGTGGACAGTCACAGGGCTCAGCTACCTGGCTCCTTAACCACAACTGCTTGGACTAGAGGTAGAATAGTGTTATCTGTTCAGGTTTGAGTGGCATACTTTTGGCTTATTCTTTTTCAGATATTATCAAAGAGTCATTAGTTGTCAGAGAATAAACCTAAAACATTTTAGGCTAAAGGAAATCCTTTAACAAGAGGCAGGCATCTGAAAATAGGAGCTTGGCTAGAATGTGGCTTCTCAGTCAGTATTTTAATATAGATCTCACAGCACAGCTAAGCTAGTTTTCAGGATTTTTAATTAAAGTGTGTCTGTGCTAATGCTGTAATTATAAACAGGCTCTGTCAAGTCAAGGAGCATTTGCCCTTCAATCATTTTATTTCAAGGCAACACTGCCTACTTTTGACAAATGAAAAATGTCCTGACTTTGGAAGTCTGTCACAGAAAGTCATAGCTTTTATAGTTAAGTATCATATTTTCTCTGTTTCTTCTACCTCAAACCCAGAAACTGCTACAAATATATGAAGAGCCTTGGACTGGAAGTAAAGCCCATGTTCTATTTAAAGACACTAGACTCTAAGCTCAGTAGGCTCTGGTTTCCCAATCTGTGAAGTGAGATACCAATTATACTGTCTCTGGGAAGCACACCTCCAATGGCTTCTCTATCCTCTTCTGATCAAAATGTACCTGCCCCTGGGCCTTTCCCTCAACCTCCCAAGCTAAGAGTCTAGAAAGATGCTATAGGAGATTAGGTGTTCATGGCTGAGAGCTCCATTGCTTTCTTGGGGATGTTCTTGTGTTTGCAGCAGGACTCTCCTGCATCCAGGCTGCTGTCATGTAAAGGAATGCATTATTCCTGATGTGAATATCATATTCTGAATGTGGCAAGTGTTTTTGTGGCATGGCATATTTTGGAGACATCTTCATTCATACTTCCAAGCTAGATTCATTTTTCCAGGTCTGTTTGTCCTTAATAACTGTATAGAGAAGCAGGGGTGAAGCCTCATTATCTACACTGTATCCCCACCTTGGCTCAGACAAGCAGCAGAGGATCAGAATGGTGAATATAGCATCTGTCTGCATGTAAAGGAATTCTGGGGAAGATTCTCTTCCCCAGGAGAAATCACTGCATAGCTGTCATGAGTCTACAATCTGTCCTTTAAATTTGTAGAGGCAGGCTTTGCTGTAGCAGTTTCTCCCGTAGCCTCTTTCTGATAAATCAGCTCACCCTCTCCGAGTTTCTCCAGTGTAGACGGTAGGTTGTGTGACCTGGCCCCCTTGGACCTCTCAGCCAGAACTGACTGGGCTAAGAGTAAGCACCTGATCCCAGAAGCATCAGGCTGTTGGCTGGCTTGATATTTTCTCTCCCAAGCATTTGAATTGTGAGGCTTAGATTAACCACACTTGAAATTACAGAGACAAACCTGTCAGCACTGGGCCAGATACCCCTGTGGCCATGAGGGGCAGGAACTGGTCATTCTAAGGACATGCACCCAGTCCACCTGAGTCTCCACCTGCCCTTATGTTTGTGACCCGTCTGAGGACCACCTTCCCTCCATGCTTTAGAGTTTGCTCCTCACCTTAAAGCCTCATCTTGGCCCTGCTTCTGCATAACCTTCCTATTGTCCCCACCATCTCTCCTTTCCTAAAATTTGAGCTGAGAAATTCTTAGGAATGCCTTACCTGTTGGTTTCTTTCCCATCTATATGGAGGTTTGTCTGCCCATTTGTACATGATGGAGGAACGACAGGTAAGTTTTCATCTTGTTTGGAGAGCACATGAAGTGACCTGACTTAAGATACAGGTTGTGTGACATCTGTGGAATCCACCTTTTGGGAATGGATGGGGATAGCTCAAAGAGGGATTTCTTTTCCATAGACATTTTCCAGAACACCGACAGAGACTGAGTTGTGATCACGCTGTGTTTGGGCAATTGGTTCTAGCTGTTTTGAATGATGTGGTTTGATGTAGAACTTGAGATAGGTTGGGAACTAAAGGAGATTTGGGTGTTTTATATGTTTCTTTCAGAGGGAAACACAGAGAGACTAATGCCTGGGGGGCTGAGATGGGGGCCTAGGGATGGCATAGTGTTGTGTCAGGGATCTGAGATCGTGTTTGGGTCCAGCCTTTTTTCCTCAACATGCTCCTCAGAAGCTGTGGAAAGCAAATGCTCAGGCATATGGGCTGCTTTCAGTGATAACAAATGTATTGTATATTTTTTCCCTATATTCCTGGAAACTGCATTCCCACATGGCTGGATATAAAATAGCCTCTCCCTTGTTTTAGATTACGTGGGCTTTAAAAGATGATGGTGACATATTTTCAAGAAATTAGAATGTGGGGGGAATGTTATGGTGTATCCTGTGGTGATTTCAGTGACATTTCCCAACTGTACTTTTCTATTGGTGTGGTACACCCTTCAATTCTGCGATGAGTTGGATGTCGTTAAAACACCATGAATTGCAAACTCCATAAAGTGAAGCAAAGCGGAAGTGGTTAGAAGGGCCCCTTATAAAAGTCTACTCAGTTTGTATGAATGATTTAAAATTCATGGAGCCTCCTTTGTTATTAAGAATAGTGGAAATGAAAATAAAGTTTCTCGTAAAGTAACAGTATGACTTTATATTGTCTTGATACGCCCCTGAACATGGAAGGTGGGCACTATTTACATCTATGTTTTAGTGATGATAGTCAAAGAGATTAATACACTTGCTTGAAATGACTTTGCTGGTAGTGGAGTGAGGGCCCCACCTCTTGCCCTGCCTTTCTGTCCAGCCATTACTGTGGAAACCAGCTACATCACCTGCCTCCCTCTTTATGCTTGCAGGATTTTTGCCTTGGCAGTGTGGGGCACTTGCCGCTGCCCTCCAGGCCATTCTCATGTATGCATAAATCTGGAGCTAGTTTGATAGACTAGTTCCTATAAAAAATCCTTGGCCAGTGGAGGGTAGGAGCTGGTCAATAGAGGCTCCCTTCCTGGATCCCTCCATTTACGTACCTGTGCAGTATACCTTGCATTAATTTTTCCTCCTTTCTGGCTTCACTCTTTCTGGCTTCTAGCTGTTTCCTATATTCATCTCCATAAATTAGTGACCCATTTGCAAGTTTTTATATCAGGCTCTTTCTTCTGTGGAAATGCAGTTTCAAGCTAGGACAGAAGGCTTTTGGAAACGCTATCTTCAAGATCACTCACTAATTATAGTGGGTATTTGTTGTTTCTGTCACTCAGTATCTACCCTTTCATCTTAGGATAGCCATTATTTGAATTCTTCTTTTTCTAACTCAGCCATGTGGCTTTGGTGTGCCTGATCCCATGCCCTGATTCCACATGTTTCAACCACAGTCTATTTTGGAGGTGAATATGTGACCCAGTCAGATGCTCTAAGACTTCTCCTGGGAATAGGACTCTTGCTCTTGTGTGCTGGGCTGGGCCCCTGAGAGGCTGAGAGGTTTATGGTGCCAATGCTATCATGTGGGACTTCAGGCTGGGGAAAACAAGACTGACTGAAGGAAAAAAAAACACATTCTGATCATATTATTTGAGTCCTGAATCCATCTATGCACCAAACCAGATCTACCCCTGAATTTTTAATTTGTGTAAAAGCTCATAATTGCCTTTTGGCCAAGCTGCTCATTTGCCACGAGTGTCTCAACCATGCTCCAAATCTTTGGGGTGTCTAAGTTTGGGCCTTTCCTGCATGGCAGACATCAGGGCACATGTCAGTTTCTGTCACACAGTATCCTCCCAACAAGACTAAGGAAACTACCATGGGGAGATAGACTTTCTCTCCCCATCCACACCCATCCAATCAGACTGAGATGTTCTGGGTGAAATAATTTGTGGCAGCGTTTCAATCTTCCCTCCTAGAGGAAGAGCAGATTCTCAGTATCTTTGCTGATGAAATCATGGAAGCTGTGGCTAACATGGAGTAACTTCTGCCTTGAAGAAGGGCTGGATTGGCTGTGTAGTGTTGACTTTGGTGTGGCTCACTCCTTCTGGAGCCCTGCTGCCCTCTTTCACTTTCTGGAAGTGCTGTTTTGGAGGAACACTCTATGCATTTATAAGCATCAGTACAGTGGCTGGGGTCACCTTGGCTCTATATTCTACTCTTTGTGCCTCAGGCTTCACCGTCTGGTTCTCATTTGTGCTCATTTTGCTTATCCAACTTCATGGACTTCTTCGCTAATCTAACGCAGTGTCTTCTGCAAACCTGTGTCTTCTGAGGAAAGATAAGTCAGATTTAGAGGAGTTGTAGCAGAAAGACCTTTCCCTTGAGGGATGGTAGCTCATTGCCCACATCTCTGTTTCTGCATCTCTGGGTATCAGGGCCTGTATAACCCGAGGGTATGCTGGAGTTAAAGCCTTGCTAGGCAAAGGGGTAAGAGCTGCTTTCCGGTTTCAAAATGGCCCAAGCTATTGAATGTCTTGCAGAGAGCCACCTAGAGCTGCTTTGGTTTCTAAACTGCCTCAAACTCCACATCGAAGTGTCTCTGTTTCTTTAAAGGATCAGAAATCCATAAGCTCATCTCATCTACTAACTGGGCTCAAAGCCTTTTTTCCACATTCCATAGCTTTCCTAGTTCTCTGAGGTATAGAAAGCTTGAGGTGACCAGAGTCACTGTGGGATAAACGTAAGGGCCGAGGGCAGACTTGCAGGCAGAGGTCCTGAACTGGAAGGAGATGCTGGACTAAAGAAAGGTTCTGTTCATCTTAGCAGGCTCCCTGAACAATGCCTTTTTCCTAGGGACCAGATCTACCAGTGTCCATCAAATCATATTCTCGCTGTTGGTTCTGTATCTGAAGACAATGCTTTCCTTTGAGAAAGATCTGTTTATCTCTGGCATTGGGGTTTCTGTTATATTTGCCAAGTGGCCCTGTGGCTCAGTCTTAAATTCTGAGTGTGCTTATGTCTTCCTTTGAGTTATTATTAATTTTTACTTCTAGGTAAAGAAGTATAATGTGGCTAGTTATGTAGTTCTCACATAAACTCTAAAACAACCATGCCTTTCCCTCTTGGTGTAACTTCAGTAATCTACTTTTCTGCCAAGAGAATTGGGTCCTGTTAAGAAAGAAGATAGCTGGGCAACAGGAGGAAGCAGGAAGGGGCTTCCCAATATTCTGGTAGCCTTGGGCTGACTTGATGCTTCATTTGGCTTTTCTCAGCCCATTGATGAGGGCCCCAAACAAAATCCTGCTCTATTTAGGCCTGCCTTTGGGGACCCCAAAGAGGACTTGTTAAGATTACTTCCTGCTTCATATGAACAAACAGAATTGCATGATGATTTAAAATAAACAAACAAACACAGCTCACCAGCACCATCAGACACCCTCAGGCATTTAAGATTTATAAGTCAAAGGTCTGGAGAGGGCACATCTGCCCTCACAGAGCTGAGCAGGCTGTCTGCACATGGCCGGCATTAGGAATTTCTTAGACATCCTGTTGCACAGTTGTGAAGTTTATCACCAAGTCCTCCAGTGGGCTTTTCCTGGTGGTCATTTCATAAAGCCTTTAAAGCTGCTCTTTAAGTGTTAGTGGGTGCCAGTTCTGTGTAAGGCACCGCACTTAGCACTGTAAGACAGTACAAAGAAGGGTAAGAAAGTGTTCCTGCCCTCAGTGCGTTCATAATCTTGACTGGGGAATCAGGGCACAAAGACAAAATTAGACAATGAAACAAATGTTTTGTAGGAATGGAAGGCTGCAGTCTGGGAATGTTACAAGGCAGCTTGGGATTACTGACTAGGTTTACTCAACAGAATTAACTTTTTCTATGAAAAATAAATACATGCATTGTTGTTTTACAGAACCTTAATATTCATAGCCACCCAAAGACAGATGTAGATTTTATTTCTGATGATGAATACCCCATGATTTATTTTGCAGCTAGAACATAGAAACAAAGATGCTGTTGTTATTTTATTTACCAAAACTAACAGTTGATGGAACTAGATTGGCTATTTTTATGGTCTAGGAAAAGTTCCGAGCCTTTGAGCCACTGAGAGTACACTGTTACGTATCTTAAGAAGTCAAAGAAGCAACATGTGATAGAAAAAAAAGAAAGGAAGGAAGGAAGGTAGGTAGGTAGGTAGGTTCTGGAGTCAGATGGCACTAGGTTCACATCTAAGACTTACCTTGACCATCTGTGAGCTATGTGACCTTGGGCAATTTATTTAATGTTTTTAATGTTCTATTGAGTTACTGGTGAAGCAGAGACAGTAATATCTCTTTTGCAGGGATTTTGAGGGGAGAAATTATTTAATGCTCATAATGCATCTAGCACAATATGTGAAACCAATAGGCACCCCATAATGATAGCTTTTATATGGAGGTGACTATAAACATCTGAATTACCTCTTGTTGGGTCATTTTGAATCTTTACATGGAAAGGATTACTAGGAATTGTGACATATGGTGAGGGTTCAGGGTAAGCCATGCTGGGCTGTATCTTGACTAGAAGTTATACAATTTTAAGTGCCAGATGTATAATAATAATAATAAAATAATAATAACCCAAGAAGATGTTATTGGCCTCAATAAATTTAGAAAATCTTGAATTTGTTTTTACTAATTGGTAATTCATAATTAGTAAAAACACTTCCTATACTTTTTTTTTCAAATGAGATTCATAGCTTCTAAGATAAAAGGTATAATATAGCTGATATTGCTGGTAGCACTGTTTCAATAATTATGGTTTGGTCACAGAAAAACTTGTCTGTGTCATCACAGGGAGGTAAGACAAAAACATTTAAAGAAAGCAGTGGTTTAAACTCCTGGGTCAGGGTCAAAGGCATTTATATTACACAAAATAGACAACATACAAGGAATTATTCGGATACTGTTAGGGGCTGAATTGTGTCTCCCCCAAATTGATATGTTGGGGTTCTTACCTCCAGTACCTCAGAGTGTAACTGTATTTGGGGATAGGGTCTTTTAAAGGGTAAACTAATGTCAAATGAGGTCATATGGGTGTGCCCTAACCCCATATGACTGGTGTCTTTATGAGAAGAGGAAATTAGGACATAGACAGGTACAGAGAGAAGATGACATGAGGGCACAGGGAGATGACAGCCATCTGCAAGCCAGGGAGAGAGGCCTCAGAAGGAATCAATCCTGCTAACACTTTGATCTTAGACGTCCAGCCTCCAGAACAGTGGGGAAATAAAAATTCTGCCGTTTAGGCCACCCAGTCTACGGTACTTTGTCACGGCAGCCCTAGCAAACAAATACAGATACCAGAGTAGTCCTAAAGAATTGGGAGCTTACAACTTTGGGCCAGGATCATTCCTTCTGGATTTGGCCACTGTTTTTCTCAAAGGTAAAATAAATAAATAAATAAATACAGAGGAGCTTGGGAGTTTGGGTTTCCCTGAACCAGTTACTTATTTTGCTGAACCACAGCCAAAATGTGCTATATTAACTAAGGAAGCCTGAAGAAAGAGTGCAAACTGTGTTTTAGCTGATGTCATTTAACATGTGTGAAAAATCAGCTGGAGTAAGTGGGGGAATGAGGACTTGCCATTAAAATGAAGACGGAAACCCTCACCATTCCAAATCTGGCTTGTAAACAACAGTGTAGAAATGTGATGAAGCCCCTAAGGTGCGCAGTTGGGAAGGTCTGCATGTGAACCTGCATTCCAACACTTTCGAAGGGTGGGGTTTTGTTCAAGTTACCTAATCTCTCCAAGCCTCTGTTTTCCCATGTGTAAAAAGGGGTGTTTTGTATGGTTGCTATCAGGATTAAATGAATTAATAATGAGTTATTGTGTAAATGTGCAATAACTGTAAGCTGGTATTATTTATGTTAACATTAAACACAAAGTTTTTAAGCAGTGACTTGGTGATGAGGAAGCAATACACATTTTTGCAGACCAACTCTGCGGAGGACCTCATGCTCATCTGTAGTGGTTTGTACAAATGGTACCAAATGCCGTGGATGCGACATGATATTATTTTCTAATGATGCAATTGCTGATGTGGAGACTTCAGTGGTTGTGTACTCTCACTTATAATAGTGTGGGATTACCTTACAATGAAACATCCTCACTGCTTAAAGACTGTTCATAAAGGGGTCAGGATAATTCTTTGGGCCAGGGTGGGCTGTGGTTAGTCACAGTGTTCTTTATTGATTCTTTTGAACTGGGGGTGGTTTTCTCTTCTGGGTACTTGTATATGTATGTTAGAAGAAGTAGGATATGGTTAGTGACTTATTTTTAGATCTCCTATAACTCTAAGCTTTGCCTCTGTTATAATTCCAGGCACCATAGCTTCCTTGGTTACCATTGCTTTGCTAGCTCCTTTTACTTTGTGTGGTAAACCAGTCGATCCCTGGGGCTGAAGAAAATAAATTACATATAGTTAAGGGCTGAGAAATATATTTCTTTCACAGATCTTAAAGAGGAGTAGTGACTCAGACCTGGGTGAGCGTAGTGTTACCAGGACCTCTTAAAATAGGAATGTTCTTTCCCCTGAAGCTGTAGGGGATTAGAGCTGTGGGCCTGGGAGTTCCTGAAATGAGTGCCTCCCGAGCTGCCCCAGGGCACAGCGTGGGCCCCTGCACCTTCCTGGAGGAGGGTGGGGCCTCTCAGTCCCCATGGACACCCTTCCTGCCCCCTGCCACAGTTGAGCTCCCGGAGAAAGGACAGTAGGGCAGATCCTGGGGGAGGTGAAGAGAAGAGAGAAGGGAGCTGAGGCCACAAGGCTCCAGGGGGGAAGCCTGCTGGCAGCACCACGTAGCCTCAGGGCAACTGACTTTAGTAGGGGAAATGTTCCTCTGTAGCTGCAGGTGGTGCACAGTCCCCCTACACAGCCCATCAAATCCTTTCTGAAGCGGATCCTGCCTGGAATATGATGTTACTTTCTCCAGAATATTATTTGAAATTTAGAGCCTAAAATCACAAATAATTTTCCTTTTTACTGTCTCCTTCCAGAGTGGAAGACCTTATAGAACTCATGGAAATTTGGGGGCAGTTTCTAAACCAGGATCAAAATAAAAACATATTCTTTCTGGGAGTGCTGACAAGCAGCCTGTTGAAATCTGAAGGAAAATAATCTGAAACATGCCTGTCCACTTCACAGGGAGAAGAAACCTGGGAAGCAACCATGCCAAAGGGGAGCTGGGGTGCAAATGGACAGACACCAAGCAGCCGGGGTGCAGTGAGAGAAGGCAGCATGAAAGGCCAGGCCTGTTCCGGGACACGCACCCAGAGTCACAGAGTCACAGAGTCACAGAGACTGGAGGCGACAAGCTCTGCTCTCTCAGCTCTGTGGGGAGTAAGCATCTGGACTACCACATTGATTTTGTGCAGCTTAGCTTAGGAGCACACAATTTTAGGGAATTTGGAGAAGGGCAAAGAGAAGGAACAGCTGGAGATGAGGAGGACCCAGGGAGTCTGATCAGAGGAAAGATTAAAGGAGCTAAATATAGGTAGCTAACAGGGGGATGGTACGAGTCTACTCTTTCTGACACCTTAGCAGGCAGAACTTAGCAGAATTATTTATAATAGGAGATGGTATTATTAGAAGGTAAGAAATGGGAATTGAAAGCCAAATGGCACAAGAAGATGTTCTGGGTGATTGTATTAGTTTACACAAGAGGACCATCGTTTCCCAAGGAATTCCAGTGTGTGTGTGTGTGTGTGTACCCCATTTCTTGAGATATTGGAAAGCAGATTTGTAGGACAGTGATACTATAAACTTCTCTGGGTCAGAGACCATTGCAGCTCAAAGTGACCTAATATATAGATCCCCAAGAATGGGGCGCTATGAGAATATAATTTAATTACTTGATCAAAGTGAATTATATACCTGTGGTCACCCGACCTCTAAACTTGGCAACAAGGGTCCACACGTAGCTTCTAGGAAAAATTTTTGATTTGATTTTTTCAAAAAAAAGAAAATTTAATATGATTTTTCAAAAAATTTTGATTTGATTCTTACAGTCAGTTCTATGATGGGAAAAGGAATTCTGCCAAGGCCGAGAAGTAGAGGGCTTAGACCTCATGAGGAGGAAGCATGGCCCATCTGTGGTGGACACAGAGAGGCCCGGAGAGTGAAGTAGAAGGCAAGGACCATGCTCTAGTAAGGGCCCATCAATAACTTGGATATACGAATCTTAAAGGATGCTGTGACATACACGGTTCCTGTTACAGGGTTAGAGATCTGGCTAAGTGTCTGGAAAACCATGGAAGAAGGCATATTGTATAAGCAGGGGTTGTGATTCAGACTGAAACAAGTCTGCCTTTTGTTAATTCTAGTTTCAGAAACAAAAATGTGCTGCTGGGTTTGGAGGACAGCTGGGAGAAGCCCCTGGACTGGGATCCATGCAAGTCTTCTCAGACTTTGGGGGCCTATGAGGGGCCAGACGCTTTTGCTGTCTATTTTTATTTATAAATAAGTCCTACCTCCCAGGTGCTGGAAAGCTAATCTAGGCTGACAGATTTCTTTACTTGCCTGCCTTGGCTTTCAATGGCCTGTGTCACTGCTATTAATAGTAAACTCTATATTCTTAAAGAGCTTTGCTGTCTGCTCTGCCAGTCCCAGAGCAGACCTTGGTAAGAAAGATCAAGTTGGGGTTAGGCTGGAGGAAGACAGAAGCAATTAGGGAGAAGGGACAGGGAGGCACCAAAAGAAGAAAAGCTAGGAATTTCTCCAGGGAAGTAAACCTTAAGCTGACTTTGAAATTTTCTTTGATAACGTTCCTCTACAATTGATTTTAAGGTCTACGTAATACAAGGTTAAGGAGCTCCACAGGACCCATGGGTAGATGGAAAGTGATTCTGATTACCAGGTTCGTTGGCCTCTGTGATTTGAGGACTCAAGAGATGATCTTGTTGAGTGACCTTCTTTTCTGGCTTGCTTTCCCTTAAGCAAATATAAAAATCATCCTCTTAAAACAGAGCAATATGTATTTTTTGCTGGTCTCTTCCTTTGGCTTTCAAAGCGCATTGCATATTTTGGAAGAAATTCCCATCAATTTCGGTGCTTTTGTGTCTTGCTTATTTATCCTACTGTGGCCCAGGGTCTCAAGCAAAGACCACACAGTGCTCCCAAACACTTTAGAAGTAAAATCTTTATTAATGGAATTCTGGGGAAATAGAATTTATCCTTAACTCCTAGTTAAACATAAAACCCCTTTTGTTTTAATCCTTGATGTTGAAATCGTTTCTAAATGTTTACATTTGCTTTTATGTCTGTGCACAGTATGTGGACACACTCTAATCCTGCTCTCATGATTCAGCATCTTGCAGCCCTTCCATTCTAACGATGTCTTATTATAGGAGTAGAGGGTACAGAATATTGGAATGGGTCTAAGCCTTGACTAAAAAGGCTCCTCTAATTGTGTTTGAATCCTAGGACAGACTGATCTTCCTGATTCAGTTCTAAATACCTTCAGACTCCAGCCCCAAACATAAGCACTCCTTTAGTAGGTCCAAAAGAATCTTTTGCTTCCATGTTACCTCCCCCTAGGAGGATTATGAAGCCCTGATATTGAAGACTGGGGGAAAAGCTGTGTCTACCAACAAGACGAAAACCTCACAGGAACTATTCTCCTGGGGCATGCTGCATGTGGCCTTACTTTAAGACCTGAGGCCATGTGCTCCTGAGTTTCTGTCTTGACATGCAAGAGACCTGGATGGGCCCTTGAAGCACATGGAGGTTCTAGCTCTTTCCCAATACAAACAGCTGAGGAAGTGTAAATGTATTCATTTATGTGGGGTAGTGGAGTCACGCTGCCATCTGTCTTGGTGCTCCCTTTGAGTTCAAGGAGAAGTGCCAGTTGGAAGACATAAATAGCCCATCCAAAACCAATTTTTAAAACTCTTCTCTCTCTCACCCTTTCCTATCCTAGTTGCCAGAGTAGTGGTAATGGGGATCACATGAGACAGAGAAGACTATATGGTGGCAGGTCAGGGCTCCTATTTGCCTTGGCTTCTGCTTGTTGTGACCATGAGGAAAGAACCCAATGCATCAGAACTTCTTCACAACCTCTTTCAGCTACAGGATTTACCACATTTATAAAATGGCCAAAGAAATTAGAGCTGGGTCAAGGACAAGAGGCTTAGTCAAGGGAGCCCCGTGGTTCCTTGCTTGTCATGAATGATGTATAGAATGAGGTAATGCAGCCAAAATTAAGTGAGAGCTACAGAGTCACTTCCCACACAGCTGGGAGTGAAGATTTTGATGACTATATGATTTAAAAAAATATCCTGGAGCACCAGAAGGCCTGAATTCTAGAATCACATTACTTTACAACCATATACCACGGGTATATATAGCCTTCAAGGAAGTAGGGCTGTCTCCAGGAGAGAATGCCACAGATACTTTGACCTTGGGAGATTTGGTAGAGCCTTTCCTCCAATTTTTCCTCCTCCTGCATTTGTGGTCTTAGCCTCCAGCCTAGAGAATCAGCATGATTGCTATAGGAAACTTCAGTGACGCAAGGTGTGGTTAGAGAGGATAAGAGGTGAAAAATCTGAAATGGAGCAGTATGTCCAGAGGGACCTAATTGCCTAAAGCAGAGTTTACCAAAAGAGCTGCTTCCAAGATCCACTTAGAAATAGGATTTTGCCTGCCTTGAGCTTTACTTTACTTGAGGCTGTATTTTTGCTGTTTGCCATGGCTCCCTTTTCTGGCTTATGGACTTTACTTCTGAGGAAAAGAGTCAAGGAGACATGGGCTAACTCCCTGTTCTGGCTGTGTAGCCTTGGGCCTCATCTACAAACTGAGAGGAAACATCTGCCACGAAAAAGGATTTTGAGGATGGATGTAATGTCAACGGCTAACAAATATCAGTTCTCTTCTCCCTTGTATTTTCCCATCCTTTATTATTTTTTTCTGTTGACTTTCCTCAGTAATATGCTAGTAGATGTATACCTCGAAGCTGATTCTGTTCCTAAAGTGGGCTATGGCCTGCTCTTTTTGGAAACCCTGCTTTAGTCAATTAGGTCACCTTGGAGAAAAATATTCTAAGGATTATTAGAGAGAAAGAGAGGAAGAAAACCCCCACCATTTAAAGAAATCTTTTGGGTGAGTATAAAGAAAGGGGTGAGAAAGAGGACATTTTATCCACCATGAGTAAACATAGAATAATATTCTTATAACCCACTTGTCTATGGTGTCTTGAGCATTAGCAAGATACTGCTTGAAAAATAAAGAAAGAGATTTTTCCATGGACCTGCCGCTATTTGACATTTGATTTTATTCCACCTACATTACTTGGGAAACCTACAAGCTGAGAAATTTTTATAAAAAGAGCTATTTCCTGGGGTTTCTGGCAGAAGCAAACACAAAACTGATATGGTAGGATGAACTCTTAATCTGGGTCTCTCCGGATTTCCACAGATAAATGCTTGTTATACGTGAGCGCATGATAAATAGTTGCAAAATACACAAGAAAGCAATCTATTATAAATGTGCATAAGTGGACATTAAAAACACATTGGAATTAGTTTCCAATAATTTAAGATGGTAAAGTCATTGGGTAGAAGCTATGGCAATAATGTTTTAAATGATTAAAGAGACATAATAGGGAATTTAAAATATGAGGATAAAGCTATTATTAAAAACAGTAAAAAAAAAGGAATTTTGAAAGAACTTACTAGAACTTCTAGAAGGGAATATAAATGAATGCAATTGAAATGAGAGTTAGTAAACTGGAAAGTAGATCTAATAAAATTATCCAGAAAATAACTCTGAGAGATAAAGTGATGAGAAATATATAGGAAAAGTGAAAATGTAGAATAGAATGAAAAAGTTTATATATGTTAATCATTGTTTCTAAAGGTAAGAATAAAGAGAGTAGGGGAAAGGCAATATTTGAAGGGATAATGATTAAGAATTTTCTGGAGTTAAAGGTAGATGTCAGTCCTACATTTGGGAAGCACAACAAATCCCAAACAGATTAAGTAAAAAAGAAATGAAATCTCAAAATTCAAAAGATGAAGAGGAAATCTTAGAAGCAATAAAAAGAAACAGTATATTAGTTAGAAGAACTGGCAACAGACTTTTCAATAGCAAAAAGAAGAAAAATATTTCCAATGCACCAAGATAAACTTTTATCACATCCTCACTCTTGAATGATAATTTGGCTGAACATGGAATTTTTCATTGACACATTAAATCCAGGAATTAGAAGGGAGATACAAGAAGGAATAATGAACTCAAATTAGTAATCATGGGACAAATCTGGATTAGTATTGATTTTCTAAAATAACAATGTCAACAGTGGCATGATTTACAGTTAAAAAGATAAGGGAAAATTAAAAGCTGTCTGCAAGCAATTTGCTAGACAGAAATGCACTGTTTGGATTTAAAGTGTTCTAAGTTCTTGAACTGCTTTGGAGGACTATAAAAATATTGATCAAATTCAGGCTTTGTTAAGATACTTACATATTAGGTACATAAGGTACATGCATATGCAAAGTATGCATATTAATCCTTTAAGAATAACCGCTAAAGGTCAGAAATTAAATATGTAATTTCCAAATCAGGAGAGAAAGGGTAAGGAATAAAGAATTTAATCCAGTAGAAGCCAAAATAGAAATGTTCCTTAGGGTAAAAAGGAAACACAAAATAAGATGATAGTAATAAATTCTAGTATGTCAGTAATTACAATAAATGTAAATGGACTAAACTCTCCTGTTAAAAGATCAAGGTTATCATATTTTTGAAATAAAAAACAAAACCCAGAGGCCTATATAAAACATAAAGACCCTCAAAGTTAAAAGCAAATGATGGCAACAGATACTTCATATAAATGTTAACCAAAATAAAGCTGATATAGCTAAAAATAGGGTTTAGCTATTAGAGGTAAAATGGTCTTTAAATAAGGATGAAAGAGATAGTATGCTAGGAAGAGCCAAATTCCTTTCAAGGAGTCCTGGGCCATTTCAAAAAACTACTGTGCACCATTATAAATAGTCTTAGTGTATATATAGTAAATATAAAAATAACCCAAAAACATCACCATCACATTCTCTGACTATAATGGAATTAAATGAGAAAACAGTAAGTAAAAATTCTTTTAAAAAACTATTTTTGGAATAAAAGTAACTAAATAAATCATGGGTCAATTAATAACAACAGAAGTATTTATAATTAGACAATAATGAAAATGTCATAGGTGAAAGTAGTGTGATGGAGCTAAAATGCTACTTAGAGTGCAATTGACAGTTCTTAATTGCTTTCATTATAGGCGAAGAAAATCAGGACTTAATGAAGAATCTAGTAAAAGAACAGAGTAACTAAGAAGAATTAAAAGGAAGGAAAATATGAGGCTGGAAACATAAACTAATAAAATTAAAAGCTAAAAACTAGGATGTTTCATTAAAATCCAAGAACTGGCCTTTTTGTGTTCCTTTACACATCCTGTCCCTAGGAAGGTGGGATGACTGACCTAATTGCTAAATTTGAGAGGAATAAACTAAGTTCACTCAACCCAGCTCTGCCCTTCCTTTTTCAGAGCAAACCTGTCTGGAGCCGGGATAAGTTTTTCTCCATTTTTCCATGGCATGGATCTTACCCAGGCAGTTGTTTTGGGGAATTCTGCTGGCTCTGTCAGTAAGTCAGTCTAATTCTGGCTCTCATATTAAGCTACAATCTCCAACAGTCTTTATCACTACTAAAACTACTCCTTTAATTTGATTTCTCAGTTTGTTCATAACATGGCAGGAAAGAGGGAAAGCACAAATAAATCTTTTTAGGAATGAGTAAGGACACACTGGCAAGTTACAGCATATATTAAATCATAAAAAGATTATACTATGGCTAACCAAATACCAATAAATTTAAAAACATTGATGAAATAGACTATTAAATAGAAAAATATAAATTTACCAAAACTATCCCAAGAAGAAACAGATAGTCATAATCATTAACAAAATCCAGTCTTTTGTAAAAATCTACCCATGTGCATGTTTATGCACACATGTAAAACTCCTAATTTACAGATGAGTTCTATTAAACATTCAGTTGTATACAAATATTCCAGAAAATAAAAAGAGCAAATGCTCTTCAACTTATTTTATGAGATTAGTATAACTTTGATAGAAAACTAGATAAATGATATTAAAACAAAAAATCAATATGACAAAGGAAATTTGCAGACCAGTAATCATTATTAAATGTGGGACAAAAAAATCATAGATATTTGCAAGTCAGTATCCAGCAGCATCTTTCTGAGTTTTGTATATGCATACTTGTGTGCATGTATGTGTGTGTGCATAAACCAAGTAGGGCTTCCTATGTAATGTAAAGATGGCTTAACAATGGAACCCATTTTAGTGTAATTTAGCATATTAAATAATTAAGGAAGTAATATCATTCAATCACTTAAATTGAAGCAAAAAAAGCACTTGAAGAATTCAATATACTTTTGTGATAAGTTCTTAGTAGAATGGAAAATTGAGGAGGATAGCTACCAAAATTTTAGATCAAGCATTATAATCTATGGTATTACAGTTAAAGAGGCATAAGACAATGTGGGGAAAATAGATGTTCCTATGGCCAGGACCCTCACCTGATCCTAAACTACTTGGTGATGCAATTGGCCTACTGCTAGGCTAATGATGCCACACCCATAGGCAATAAGCTATTATTGACTGAATCACTATGTAAAGAGCTCTGCCCAGAGGTCTGGGCTGAGGCAGAGATGGAGGTAAATTTGGACCTGCAGACTATTGGATGCAGATGAGATTCTAGTGCTTGGCCTTTGGCTGGTAGAATAAAGCCAGGTATAAATCCTTTTACCCCAAGAATGTTCCATTGTCATTTGTCAGTTTCACTGACTCCATAGTGAACCTGCCCTAGGTTGATGGACAAGACAGACAAGAATATATGTCATCAGAGCAACTATTTATCAATATACTAGAAGTTCTAGCTAGATTTTAAATAAAAAAATGAAATGTACAGAATGCTTTTCTTATTTTTTAGACAATATATTTACATATCTAACAGAAACTGTCAAATAATTCAAATAATAAAGTTGTTGGATAAAATATTGTTGTAGTTTGGGTTCCAGAGAAGGCAACTCTGTGAGAGATAAACCTGTAGAGTTTATTAGGTTGTGTTTTTGATGCCAACGCCTGTGGAAGAGAAGGGCATGAAGCAGGACTGTGCAAAGGGAGAAGTTGAGCTGTTATGTTGTCCTAAAGGCAAGCCCCAAACAACCCCAGGGGAGGATCTGAAGCTGGCAAGTCCCTCTAAGAATTGACCCAAGTTGGGGTGAAGAGGCCAAGCCATTGTAGCCCTGAGTTGACCAGTTACTGGCTGTGGGTGGCCTGGGAAGGGGCATGGCTCTGGGATTGGCATCTCCTTTTGCCCAAGATGCTTCTTTAGTAAAGGCTGGTAGATGAGGTCTAATTGCTGGTGTTACTGCCTACGCCTGAGGAGATAAACTCTTCAATCCTATAGGGGTGTCTGGGAGGCCCTGGGATCTACTTAGTCATTTCTAAGGGCTGGGAGCTATTCCTTCAGGGTTCCAGTGGGAGTCTATACCTTGGGGAAACTTGTTAAGGAGGAGAGTGAGATGGACCATAGCTCCTATTGTAACTGTTCTGGGGGGCTACAACTGACACTCATTGGTCCCTGCTTTACTATGCATTCTGGATCCCTCCTCTCTTAGCTAGTTCCTCTGCTAGTCTCAGTGGCCTACCTGGTGGGTGACCCAGATCCTCACTGCAGAGAGCCGTGACACCCTGGCCACTAGTGTCTTTCTTAGGCCAGGGTTCAACTATCATCAAACTTGTGTGGAGAGGCATCACTTAGATGCCAAATAAATTCTTCCTTGCCTACATTGTGAAACAGCAACCATACCTTCTCCTGATAATATAATCAGCATTAATAACCTGGCCACTCCAAACCTGCTAGTCATTACGATAACTGCATCTCCTTGGCTTCTAACAGTTAAGTGCTGCGACCTGATTTCTATTATTTCAGCATCCTAGTATCCCTATTGTTCCCAGTGAGACCAGTTTTATAAAGGCCTCTTCTACACTGTCACCCCTGGCCTGCACAGGGGAGCCACCACTGAACTTAGGGAGGCTGCTGGCCCTCTCACCAGCACATTCTTTATTGCTTTGGGTCCCTCTATGGAGCATCGGCATTCTGGGGATTTTTCAGTTTTATATGGAAGTTCATTCTTGTATGCCTACTTATTTGAGTCTTTTAACTATTTCTTCTGTTTTCTGTGTTGGCAATTGTCTTGCCAATGGGTTTCAGCCCCGGGCAAGTTCACTGTGGATTCAATGTGACCAAAGAAATTGACAGCAAAACCTTCTTGGGGTGAAAGGGTTATACCCAACTTTATTTCCTCGGTGGCAGGTCAGTCACTAAAATCCCGTTCACTCAGAGCGAGTCTGCATGCAGTAAGCCGGTCTCTGCCTCTGGGCCCCTCTGCCTGCACAGCCGTCCTCTGGGCCTCTGTCCTCGGTGCTGCCACAACTCCAGCCTCTGCTCTGCTCTCCTGCAGCCTTGCAGTCATGCCACCGTGTCACGCCCAGAGCACTCGGTGGAGCTCTTTATATAGAGTCAACAGCCATGTATTGCCCACAGGTGTGCAGTGAGCTAGTCAACCAGGGCCAGGTGAGAATCCTGGCCACAGGAACTCTCATTTTATCCACAGCAATTCAGGCATTTCTACCCTCATTTAATGTGAGTAAGGGTCAAGCAAGCTTTTTCCACAAAGGGCTGAGAGTAAATATTTTAGGCTTTGTGGGCCATGAACAGCCTTGTTTGCATATCTTTATTTTTTTTTTTTACAATCCTTTAAAAATGAAAAACACATTCTCAGCTTGTGGGCTGTACAAAAATATGGCATGGGCAAGATCTGGCCAGTGGACTGTAGTTTGTGAGCCCCTGGCCATGGCTTTTTTAGGTTTCTGGAACCATCCTACCAGGGAGGGTGTTTGCACACTCTCCCGGGCTTTAACAAGATCCATGTTAAATCCTGTGTCCGTCACAGTGCTCCTAAATTAATAAACTCTCCCTTCTTCAACTTTATATTCTGCCTCCCGCAAACCACCATCCTCAGAACCCAGTCCTGTGCCTACTCCCTAGCTCCTGCTGAAAGTTAGCTTGGTCCTGAGTTCCTATTTTGCCATATTCTCATCATGTTCCTTTTCATCATGTTTGGCTCATTCAGGCTGGGTTTCCCAAGTTATTGTCCTACTTGCACAGAGGGCAGGCAGAGGCCAATCCCAAGAGGGATGGATGTTGTCCCAAGGAGAGAGGTCCTTTCAATATATGCGAGTAAGAGGGAAAGAACTAGACCTTAGCAGGGAGAGGTGGGCCCCTTCCTCCAGAGCAGAGAGAGGTTTCTGGGGGATGCGGTGATGAATGTTTCAGGTGCATCAACCCAGTGTCCCTGTTCCCGGGAGAGCATTCATTCTTTCATAGTCAGGGCTCTGAACTCACGTAGCCCACCTGCACGAGCGGAACTTGATCTTCTTTGGAGCTGGGATCCTCCTGTGGTGAAGTCCTGGGCCTGCTCTCGAGCCCTCCATCTCTACTCTTCCTTCAGGTTGCAAGATGTGAGAGGCACTTCAGATAATACTATGAAGATCCTTGGGCTTTCACATTGAGTTTTGAATCAATAACTAAATTCTCTTAGTCTTCTTGTATCTTTTTCAAAGAATTAATAATCTTAGGTATAGCCACCCAATTCCACTGTCCGTCATCATTATTTGCCCCATATTTCTCAAATGCCTGATCAATCACATTCTCTTCTGCCTTCCCTTTCACCAGATACCATCTCAGTTTGCCACTGGGGGAAGTTGTGACAATTTCACCTCTACCTTGTGCCAATGATAGGTCCTCACTGCGAGGCAGGCAGAGGATGACTCAGCTGCAAAATTTCATCTTAGCATCTTACTTCATGGACTGCATCAGGGTGGGCTCTGTAAGAGGCGGACTCTGAGGTAGAGATCAATATGCGGGAAGCATGTTCTTGAGGTTGATACCTGTGGACAGGACAGAGAAAAGGCAGGACTGAGTAGAGGAGAAGATGGGCTGGCACATAGGTTCAATAAAGACATTGGTAGGGCAGCTCTAGAACTGGGGTGGCCCTGCAGAGTTTTCTCAGGCTGGTGTGAAGGCAGTGAGTCTTTATTTCCTTTCAGTCGGCCTTGCATGTGGGATTCCCCAGGAAAGGAATGTGACCTAAGGTAAGGCACTTCCTAAAGAGCACCAACAGCTCGGCACTTCTTGCCAGTAGGTATCTCCTCCTGGCTAAATAAGCCCTTCAGTCTTAAAGGGAGATGTGGGTGTTACATCACAGCACTCACTACTAAGGTCTTACACACTGGCTACAAAGGTAGAAAATCTTCAAAGTTTGAAAACATAATTTAAGCAATTCTAAGGTGTCTTGGAATAAATCTAACAAATATCCAAACCATTTTAAGAACAAATTGTAAAACTTTATTAAGAAACATTAAAGTAGACTTAGATATCATCTCTATGGATGATAAGATTCAATATTTTAAAGATGTTAATGCTCTGTAAATTAACATAAAATTCAAGAGCTCCTAGATTTTTTAAAAACTTTACAACCTTACCCTAAAATTTATATAGAAAAACAATGGCCAGGAATACCCAAAACAGGTTTAAAAATAGAACAAGGCAGGAAGACTTCATACTGGGTATCAAGATTTATTAAAAGCTAAAATAATCAAAATAGGAGGGTACTGCCAAAGGAATAAATAAATAGACTAGTGCAATATAATAGAGATTAGACCCTTGTTTGAATAAATACTTAATCTGTGGTAGTAGTAGCATTGCAAATTAGTGGGAAAAAAATAGATTAAAAAAAATGGTGCTGAAGCAAGGATTATTTCTATGGACAAAGAGAAAAATATATCTCTGCCTCATTCTATATATAAAAGTTTGGTTCCAAGTAGGTTGGATATGTATAAGTTATAAAACTCTAAAAATTTTACAAGAAAATATACAGAAATATCCTTTGGCTCTTAGATAGTGACAGCTTTCCTAAACAAGGCATGGTAACCACATGTCAAAGGGAAAATACTGAACTTTGACTCCTTTAAAGGTTTTGTATAACAAAGACAACTTAAATGAAATTCATAAGAAGATATTTGCAATATATATAACTGACAGAAATGATATGTGGCATTATTTAAAGAACTCCCAGAAAACGGTAAGAAAAAGACAAGCCAATATAGAAATAGGCAAAAATAAGAATAGGTAATTCAGAGAAGATGAACCATGAATGGCTGATACACCTTTGAAAGGTAGTTCACTTTCCTCCATGATCCTGGGAAAGTTAATAAAAACCACAATGAAATAATTTTCATATCCATCAGGTTTGAAAACTTGATGGATATTCCAAGTCTGCAAATTCCAAGTGTTGGTGAAGATGTGGGACAAGGAAAATTCATACTCTGCTCTTGGGAATGTGAAGTGGGAGCATACATTAGAACAGCCACTTCAGAAAGTAATTTGGTAACACCGAATAAAATTTAAAACGAACTTAATTTTCAACCCAGAAATTCTCTGCTGCCCTAGAGAAAATTTCTCACCTGTGGACAAGAATGTTCAATTTTAGTATCATTTGCAATGGATGAAAATTGGAAATAGTCTTAATTTCCATTCACTGGAGAATTGGTAAGTTGAAGTATGTTCGTAAAAGGACATATTATATTGAAGTTAAAGGGCTCTGCAGCTACATGTCTCAATGTTGACAGACCTTAAAAGTAAAATTTTGAACCCCAAAACCCACCCAAGTAGCAGAATATTTATAGTATAATAACTATTTTGTTTATGAATCTATCATATTGCACTTATGTATTTCATATATGTAATACTGTTACATATATACATGTATTACATATTAATATTATACATATGCAACACATATATTATGAAATATTATGTAAACATGAATGGAAGTAAAAGTCACCAAATTAAAGAGAGTAATTCCTTCTGCAGAGGGGAGTATGAGAAGGAGAATAATAAGATTGAGAAGGGGGCTTTCATCATATCTCTAATTTTTTTCCTTTTAAAAAAGCCATGAGGGTATAAAGATAGAAGGCAAATTTTTAAGCTTTGAGGAAGCTGCATGGTGGGCACATACACATTTGTTGTTTTATATTCTAAACTTTTTAGAGTATTTGACCTACTTCCAAATTTACTAAAAGAAAAAAATTAGGAGTTCAAATAAATGGACTCAGGAAAAATCTGTTTTTGTGATTTGATTAAAATTAAACTTGCAAATCCTTGTTTCTGGCCAGTGCAACCCAGCTTTCATGGACCATAGCATTTAGCGTGATAAAATCCATCACAGACTGTACAGGGACTCTGAAAAAGGACAGTTAGGCGAATGTGACTAAATCAAACGTGCTGATCAGATGGGATTTCTTTAGTCTTTCTTCACTAGGGATGCTGAGGGTGGGATGGGAGAGAGAGCCCGGGCTCAGAAAGCAGTCAGTCCAGGAGCTTCAAAGGAGACTCAGCACCTTGCGCAGCACCTAGTCAAGGCCCCCTCCCTCGTTTCTGCTCTCAGGGTCGGGCTCCCTGCCGTTCACCGTGACCCCCTGCATCCTGGCATCTCTCTGTGCACTCATTAACTTACTGCCCTAGGCCTCCTGGTCAAGAAGCAATGAGGCTGTGGCATTCCAGGCCTTCCTGTTACAGAAAGAGCATGCAGGCGGTGCACTGACGCCATCCCTTTGTGGGTTCAGTGCAAATGGAGACACTGGGCCGTGGGGAGTGTTGGTGATCAGAGCCGTGGGAGGGAAAGCTGGGAAAGACAGGGAAGAGGCCTTTAGAGGCCATCCAGTTAAGCTTTTGGGGGGTGTGGAGTGTGTGTTCAAACTTTCTGTTGGAGCAGAGTAGGTAAAACAGGCGATCATGAAACTTCTCTGGTTAAAGCAAATGGGGGACCCCAAAAACTAGTCCCTTGGCTCCTGCTTCCTCCTCCCCATCCCTCCCCTTGCATTTGCACCCCTGACAGCCCTGGCCAGGCTACAGGATATTGTTCATGTCCAAAGCCGTCATCAGTCAGAGGAGGACACTGAGCCCCAGTGGGGCACCGTGATTTCCTCAAGGTCATGCTCAGCTGGTGGGGGCAACGCCCCTGCCGGGGGCTTTCTACCTCACCCTTCATGGAGTTTCTTGATTTTTCTTAGAAGTGAGCCAATAAACAGACTATACTGATTTTTTCCTTCCTTCCTTTATCCATTCTCTATATTCTAGATTCAAAAAGCACAATTTTGAATGTTTCTGTATCAAGCCATGATGTTATCATTTTGCTGTGCTACTGCTTATTTCACTGAGCTCCGTGTGAAGGAATAAGAGTTAATTCTTAAAGTGTTATGATCGTGCAGGAGGGGAGAGGGATCTAGACTAATCCCATGTGAATTAGGAAAAAAATGTTAAAAGGGAGAGGAATAGCCTACTCTGCCTGTTCTCTCCAAACAGCTCTCCTAAACCCCTCATTTAGATAATAATTGGTTAACCAAGCTGCACCTTTAACATGCCAATTATCTTCCCTTCAGGTAAAACCAATTGATCACTTACACCACAAAGTAAATATTAATAACATTTCTTGAGAGCTTTCTACATGCCAGGCACTGTGCGACGTGTTTCATATGCACTATCTTATATAATCCGTATAATAATGGTATGAGGTAAATACAACTATTATCGTCATTTACAGAAGGATAAATGGAGGTTTGTAGAGGTTAAGTATTTCACTTGAAAGCACAGGGCTAATTAATGGCAGCATCAAGATTTGAGTTCATGCCATCAGTGGCTGTGTCATCCTGTAATAGACAGTCAGTCTTATACCCAACTACCCAGTTAAAAAAATGTGTGTTTCCTTGGATATGTGGAAGAAGGGACAATGAATTACAGAGCAGGTGGGCATGGCTGGGTGGGGTTTTCCTCTCCATTTCACAACCTGGCTTAAGTTGCTTCTGTAAAGATTTTGATTAGAGAGTCCTGAAAATAAAGTAGAGAAGAAGAAGACTCAAATATAACCAAATTACAAGAACCAAAAACTGCCCTTAAAGTATAAGATTTTCTGTAAAACACTTATGTAAATGAGAGCATAATTTCTGGGGAGCTATATGTTTCTATTAGCCCTGATTGCCTATTGCCTTTGTAGACTTTCAGCTCCTAAAATCAGCTTTATAGTGAGAAGGGACTGTTAAGGACATTTAAGGAACATAAAAGTTAATTACTGATGATCCACTTTAAAGAGAGAGAAACTGAATTTTTGAAACAAATTCTTAAAAAAATAAATTTTTGGAAGTGGTGTCAGTCTTCACATCATTCAGGTTCATTTGCAAGAAACAGACTACCAAACTCAAACTGTTTAAAACAACAGGATGTTTATTAAGTCTTTTAACAAGCAATTCAGAGGTAGAGTGGGGTTTATGTTTGACTGATGTGATGACTCAAAAAATGTCATCAAAGGGCCAGGTTCTCTGTCTCCCCATTCTGTTGTTTGAAGCTTTGATTTCATCCTCAGGCTGGTTTTCCTTGTGCTTGCAAACTGGCTGCCAGCAGCATTTGGGGCTATAATAGGCCTCTTTATTCACATACAGTGAGGAAGAGAAAACCATGGCTTCCTTTTTTTGCTTTCTCTTATGAACCAAGAACATTCCCAGAAATCTCTTTTCCTTCTCACTGGCCAGATTCAGAGACTGCATGACCATTTTTTAGCGTCTCTGGAAAATGAGTTGAGATGACTCAGAGTCAGTTAGGCTCACCTCTTTAAATGAGGTCATCGCCTCAGACACCACTGCTTTTTCTCGGTAAGAGAGAGGTGGAATGTATGTAGCAGAGGCAAGCACAATCCCCGGTGTAGAATTTGCTAATGCCAGATGGGTACCATGATTCACTGACATATTCAAGAGACATGTATTAAATATCTACCATCTGCTCATAACCAAGAGACTCTAAAGAAAAGTTACACATGAAATCATTTTCTTATTAGGTGACAAAAAATGACACACTGGCTCATGCTCCTTCTACTTTCTCCTCCCTACCTTTTGGTGTAAGCACTCAACAAAAATCCCCACAGAGCCAAAGATTGGACTGAAGATGAAAACTAAGCCCAAATTGATGAAACAAGGAAACAGCCCAATTTAGTCAACCATTTTATTTACTAACCAATTATTTTATTAAACACAATGCTTTAAAAGAATCAATCTTTCTTTTTACAGGACCAGCTTTCCTTTATCAGGTGATAGATTACACTAACTTAACCTTTAGTTCTTGAGAGCATTGGGTATGTATTTCCATCACCCACAACTCATCAATTTGACAGCTAGAAACTTTAGTCTTGGGCTTATTCTGTTATATACTTACATCTTTTATTTTTGGAGGGGTAGCAGAATGGCTCAAAAATTCTTATATGCAGAGCTCAGAGTGCCCTATATTGGCAAAATAATTTCATTTGTATGTGTGAAATACCTTCAGAAGCACTTCCCTTGAAAGCAGTTGAGATATGGGTGCTGAGAACAAGTTATGAGTTGTCTTATCTTTTGGTTTAGCAAGATTTAAAGCCAAATTGGTCAAATAAACAATTTTAGCACTCTCCCTCTTTTACCCCCTCCCCCTCCCTCCCCCCACCAACTCTGCCACAACAGCCCAGCTGACTGGCACCTGCCTTTTTATTAACTGCAGAAAAGTGAAAACTTAGCAACAATGAAATCAAATCTCTCTCTGCTTTGGCACCAGTATGCTCATGGAGAGTGCTAAAGGCATGTGGAAGATTTAATGCTTAGGCAGAGTGTAAGATTATTTTCTTCTGCCCCAGCAACAGAGCTATTCTAAGAGCTCTGATTGCTTAAGAGAGGCAGGGCGCAGACATGGCCTCCCTTTTTTGTCTCTTGCTTAGACTTTTAAATTCTTGTTGGTTTGTTTATTTGTTGAAGAGATTATAGCATAGTCTAGAGCAGTGGTTTTTCTGAATTCATTCTTCTGACTCCCAGACTGATCACTAATAGCATTTGTATTTATAAAGAGATAAACATCAATATTTTTGCTTTGACATCATTTTATCATTTAACTATTAGTTCAGAAAACTCAAGAAGCATCCTATTCTAATTTTAGCAAGTGTTTTGATGGTGGAAGTGAATGAAGAGAAGTGGGAAGGAAAGGGATGTGGGAATAGGTGGCCTGAGAATTATTTTGCTGCACCAAAATGGCAACATGGGACCTTGACTTGCCATAGTCCTAAAGTCATGATTGCTCAGAGCTCAGCCTTTCACCTTCAAATGACTTTATATTTTATGACTTTAGTTTCTTGTGGAGATTAGACATCAACTCCCAAAACTATTCTACACTACCCTACCTGTCTTTCACCATGTAAACTTTTATCCCAGTCTGAGTATGAATCCCAAATATGTCAAATTTTTCACACATGGAATTTGAGATCCACTACTCCAGAACCTTAAGAATATTCTGAATACTCTGAAGAATGTAATTAGTAGCCAGTTGGAAGAGAAAAACATGAGGCTTTCTGGCTGAGTCTATTGCCAACCTAATCATGACTTATTTAGTAAAACATCAAGGACTTGCTGAGTTGTTTTGGTGAGCTGTAGATACATTCTCCCATTGTTATTCAACTCAATAAATGGAAAATCATCTATCCTTTGTTTAGATTAGAAATATGGAAGCAATCCCTAAAATTTCCATTTTTGTTATTCCTTACATCTAATTCATTCTGAAATCCTGTGATTGTCTCTACAAAATACACAAAGAATGTGTCAACTTCGTCTGCCCATGCCACCCTCATCTCTAATCCTCAAGACTTTTCTGTCTTGTCTCCTTGGCCCAATATTTGCTTGTCTGTAGTCCATTCTTTACCATGAGGCCAGAATTTTCTTTTAAAAATACAAATCAGAGTGTGCCAATCTCCTTCATAAAACCTCTATGGTTTCCCAATACTCTGAACAAAATCCAACTCCTAACTATGATCTCCTAAGCCCTGCTTTATTTAGCTTCTGCGAACTCCTCCAAAATCTCTATTGCCTTCAATTACTAGGTCCAGAGTTGTTACCCTCATTTTTTTTTCCTTCTGACTGGAAAGGTTCTTCCTCAGTTCTTCACATGGCCTTAGCTTAAATGTCACCTCCCCGAGAGGCATTCCCTGCTTATTCTTCCAAAATGGTGTGGTAGTTACTATGGTCTAATATCCATTCAAACTCTCTTTTCCTATGCTGAGAATGCAAAACTAAAATTCACATTTCTCAGACTTTCTTGGAGGTTGGAGTCTAGAAATGATTTAGTTTCTGTGAACAAAATGCAGGGCACTCAATTTGTGGCTCAGAGGATGTCCATTTTGATGGGACTGAGCATTATTTTGCTGGTGTGGGTTGTGGCAGGAGTGGGATGATTCTGGAGCAAAGAAGCTGTAGCTATGTAGTAGCAATAGGCAGCTTCCTGATTTAGTGGTTTTAGAAGAGCAGCAACAGCTATTTTAATTGCACTGGGGGCTGGAAAGGTTGTGCAGTCAGCAGAGGTGTGGCATTTTCTTAATATAATAGGTTCTTATGACAGATCATGAAGAGGCTGGGGATTGTTCTTGAGAGGTCAGTCTAGAGCCACTCCTCCAACCCTCTTGACAATTTTATGATCACTGAATTCCCTGTATAGAATCCCTTTCTGCTTAAAGTAGCTTGAGTGGATTCTGTTGTCTGCAGTAAAGTCTGGATCAGTATAAGTAGCTGCCATACGTTACTGTTTAGGTCATCTTTTAATTTTTTCTTTACCTTTACCATAATTTAAATTAAGACCTGTAGTCTATAAAACACTGATTAAAGAAACTGAAGAAGACACAATATGGATAAATAAATGGAAATCTATCCCATGCTTATGGATAGGAAGAATTTATATTGTCAAAATGGCCATCCTACCCAAAGCAATTTACAGATTCAGTGCAATCCCCATCAAAATACCAATGCCATTTTTCAATGAACTAGAGCAAAGAATCCTAAAATTTATATGGAACCATAAAAGATGCCTAATAGCCAAAGCAATCTTGAGAAAGAAGAAAAAAGCTGGGGGAATCATGCACCCTGATGTCAAGCTATACCATAAAACTATGGTGATTAAAACTATGTGGATACTGGCACAAGAATAGATACATAGATTAATGGAACAGAATAGAGAGCCCAGAAATAAACCCACGCATATATGGTCAATTAATATATGACAAAGGAGACAAGAATATACAATGTGGAAAGATAATCTCTTCAATAAATTGGGTTGGGAAAACTGGACAGCTACATGAAAGAGAATGAAACTGGATCACTATCAAACACAATACACAAAAGTAAACTTGAAATGTATTAAGGACCTAATTATAAGATGTGAAATCAAAACTCTTGGAAGAAAACATAGGCAAGAATTTCATGAATATCAGCATAAGTAATTTTTTTCTGGGTATGTCTCCTTGGGCAAAGGAAAGAAAAGCAAAAATAAAAGGCAAAAAAAAAAACTACATAAACTTAAAAGCTTCTGTACAGCAAAGGACACCATCAACAAAACAAAAAGGCAACCTATGGTATGGGAGAATGTATTTGCAAATGATATATCCAAAAGGGGCTAATATCCAAAATACATAAAGAACTTATACAACTCAACACCAAAACAACAGATAACCCACTCAAAATGGACAGAGGAGCTGAACATTTTTCCAAAGAAGACCTTCAGATGGCCAACAGGCACATGAAAAGATGCTCCACATTGCTAATCATCAGGGAAATGCAAATCAAAACAACAATGAGATATCACCTCACACCAGTCAGAATGGCTACTATCCAAAAGACAAGAAATAACAATTGTTGGTGAGGATGTGGAGAAAAGGGAACCTTCCTACATTGTTGGTGGGGATGTAAATTGGTTCAGCCATTGTGAAAAACAATATGGAGATTCCTCAAAAATCTAAAAATAGAAATACCATACAACCTAGCAATTCCACTTCTGGGAATTTACCTGAGGAAAAAATTACTAATTTGAAAAGATATATGCACCCCTATGTTTATTGCTGCATTATTTACAATACCTGAGATATGGAAGCAACCCAAGTGCCCATTGAGAGATGAATGAATAAAGAAGAGGTGGTACTTATAAACAATGGGATATTATTCAGCCATAAAAAAGGCGATCTTGCCATTTACAACAATGTGTATAGATCTAGAGGGTATCATGCTAAGTGAAATAAGTCAGACAGAGAAAGACAAATACCATATGATTTCACTTATATGTGGAATCCAAAAAACAAAACAAATAATCAAAAAAGAAATAGGCCCATAAATACTGACAACAGACTGTTGGTTACCATAGGGGAGTGGAGTGGGGAGGTAAGTGAAATAGGTGAAGGGGATAAAGAAATACAAACTTCAAATTATAAATTAGTCATAGGAATGAAGGTATAAGATAGAGAATATAACCAATAATATTGTAGTATCTTGGTTTGGTAGCAGGGGATAACTACACTTACCATGGTGAACATATAGCTTATTATTAAGTTACCATGTCACTATGTTGTACATCTGAAACCACTATAATATTGTATATCAATTATATTACAATAAAATAAACAGACCAAAAAAGGAATTATAGGTCTGATTAGGAAAGCCCCAAGCCACAGTTTTAAACAGACATGGTCACTTTTAGATAGGTTTTCAAAACATCAGGCTCCACCCTGATAAAAGAAAATTTTAAAATCTTGTCATTTATCTAATAAAGACTGGGTATTAAGAATACAAAAAATAATTAATTATACTGTTCATGTTTTGTCTCTCTCCGGTACAATAAAAGCTTCATGAGGATGGTGTTTTGTCTGTTTACTTCACTGCTTTGTCCCTGGCACCTAGGACGATTCTTGAAGCATGGGAGGTGTTCCATCACCATTTGTTGAACAAGCATTTGCAGAGATACTCCACACCATGACCTAGCAATCTTAGCAGGGGTGTTTGCTCTGCAGCTATAGTCTTTCATTTGACTCACTGTTTGTTTCTGGTCCAGCTCCAATTTAGTTCTTCTGTATCAGCCATGGAAATATGCACTTCTGACAATGATGACAGAGCAAGCCCTTGAATTCTCTGAAAGTTCTGCATCAGGGAAGTTCTGCTATATGGTGTCTTGCACTGCTATCAGCAGAGCACGGGTCAGCCAGATTTCATTACCAGCAGAGTCGGGCAGCAGGGCAGAGACTGGACTAGGAGGGCCAGCCCAGCTTGGCCATTGTAGGCCTTTCTTGCTTGAAAGACTGTTTCACAAACAGAGGCATGTCTGGGCACTCTGCTTCTGAACAACTGCCCAAGATCACCCCATCTATTCTGGTTACTTGCACGTCTCTTTTCCATAATCCAACATGCCTTCTTCTTTTGCAAAATGGTCGCAAGGCCACAGCATGCCCTAGCTAATTTAATACTGTATCTATTCTTTCTAAGAGCCCTGACTTTCCCTTTGCCTATTTCCAAATGAAGGAAATGCTTGTCCAGAAATGCAGGTAGTCTTTTTGCTTTTTTAACAACAGAGAAGTTGGGTTCTTAGCATAAAATGTTGAATAATAGATTATTTGCCTAAAACAGTCTATACCCCTCATTCAGTTTTTTATCTGAGAGGTTGGTATGGGTTCTGGTACATAATGGATACTCAATAAATCTTTGAAGAATTATTGAATGTAGCATGTTAAATTTAGCAAATAAAAAAAACCCCAAACAAAACAAAAAAAGAATGATTGAATGAGTGAATTATCCTAGTTTTGTGCTTTTTTAAATTTGGCAAAAGATTAATATTTGCAGAGGAAGACTTAGTATATGAGAAAAAAAGATCCCACATATGACTCTGATTGTATTCAAGTGTGTTCCTGCAATTAGGCAGGATTTCATTAGCATTTTCTCCACATCGTGTTTGCAGAATATCATTGCAAGGTTTAGTTGACAAGTGCCATTCACAAGCCACATCCCTGAACTGAAGAGGGTATCCTGCTGTGTGGGGCTTTCTTTCCTCAGCCCTGACACAAATAAAATGTCAAATGCCAAATGTTCTATTTTTAGAATTTGTATACAGAACAATGTGCTTCACCAAGGTCAGGGCAAGCACCCACTCAACTTTGCATTCATGAGCAAAAATGTTCGTGACAGGTAACCTTCAGAGGGAGGCTGTCATTGGCAGGAGGGTGAAGGCTGGGAATTGAATCTTCCTAAAAAAGTCACATCTGCTGGCTGGCAGGAGAAGGAACTCATGTCAGGGCAGGCAACTGCCAGGCACTGGAGGGCTGCTGGTTACTAATTAAGCTGGGCAAGGCACTGTAAAAGCGACGAGCACTCCCCCAGTTGAGATTAGGCAGGCTGTCACAGCTGGGAGGGGAGCGGGGAGTGGAAAAGGGTGAGGTCAGGGAAAGGACAGGGAACAGGTATGTCCTTGGCTTTGTGGGAGGGAGAGACCTCACAGGGGTGGCCAGGTGCTCTCTTTTGTCTCTGGAACTGCCAGAGACAAGTAATGTCTATCTCTAGGGCAGAATTCCTGCTCTTGAGTTTGAGGCACTTCATGGGTTTGCCAGCTGTCTCAAAAGGCAGTGTGAAATTCTCAAATCCAAATGGTTTCCAAGTCTCTTGACTAATACGTCTATCACACAGCTACCTTCAAAGTACCTTTTGAAGGCTAATTGTTTCCACTCTCAAAATGCCTGGGAATAGCTGTTGTGACTGCTACTGTTTTCACTTGTTTGCTATATAACAAGTCTTATGTTATGTGGTTTGCAGATATTACAGAACTATTGAATTGAAACCTCACAGCTGGTGAGATAGGTGTATTTATCTCCAATTTATAGATATAGTGCCTGAGATCCAGAGAGGCTGAACACCCTGGCCTATATCACAGAGCTGGAAGAGAAGCTGAAAGCAATTCTGCCCCCATCTAGGGCAATGAGTCCCCAAATAATAATTCTTTGTTGACTGCAAAAGATTTAAAAAGACATTTGGCCCTAAGGCATGCTGTTTTCCATAGTTGGGAACGAACTGTACATTACTGCTCTTGTGTCCCTCAAACAGTTTATTTCATTAAATGCAGATTAAACTAGGTTTTTTCCAGACTCAAGTGAAGGAAGGAAAATGTGGACTGGGTACCGGATGGGCAGCAAGCACAGGAGGAATGGGCTGCTGGCTTACAAAATACAGGTGAGCCAAAGCTGCAGCTTCTCCCCCCTTTCCCCCATTCCATGTCATCCTTCCTTGATGCCTGAAATTCTCCTGAACAGAATCAAGTGTTCAGATGACAGTTCTCATAGTCCCCACTAAAGTGTCAGTTTGGTACCTGTAAGGACTAATGCTTTGATAACAATATTAGCACTCCACCTGTATATATTGATTTCTCTCACTTGATTTTCTCAACAAGCCCTAAGGCAGCTGTTTCCTCTTGGCATGGGTTAGTTTACCAAGAACAGACAGCCCTGAGCAAATGCCTGAGTGAATGGAGCAAAGGAGAGGTTAAGTTTTGATGTAAGATAGGTCATCAGGAGAGGTTGTCAGGTAAGGTCAGGAGCATTAGGCCCTGTCCCTTGGAGGTGGATCTGGATGGAAAGTAAAGCAGGCAGAGATTGGTATCCCAGGAAGTTAGTGTAAGGCCGTGGAATGTTGTGGAGCTAAAATGTGAGGAAAGTTTGTTCAAGGAGGTAAGCATGTAAACAACTTGGAATACTTAAGTTTCCTTTTTCTAGGTAAGATTTATCAATGTACCACTCAACAATTATATTTTACCTAAGAAATAAGCCGTATCTCTTAATAATTGTGCCTTGGCAGTCCTAGAGGGAGCACTGAAATGTGAGGACAAAGGATGTTGTGAGGTTGATAAACACACTTCTCATGTCTGAACCAGAATAGGGCACTCTGATGATGCCAGCCCTTGCTCACATGCTCTTTCCCTAGTTGACCAGAGCACCCAGATGGATTCAGAGAAGCATTTATATGTACTTAGCCACAGCGTGAACCCACCTCCTTGGAGAGGACCCTGGCATGTTCCCTGGTGGGCAGTTCCAGGGCCTCTGACCCACTCCCCTCCTCCTAGTCTGGAGAACTTCTGACTCTTTCCTGTAGTTTCCCCTGCTCCTGTTCTGCTTCTGACACTCAACCCAGTCTTAGAGCCCTTTGAGAGCTTATTGTTCTCTTAGGAGGGGGACATTACCTGCAAACCAGTCACATCACCCTTCCCCTGGCGTGTCCCCTCCCTGTATATTGGTAAAGGCAGCCCTGGCTCCAAGCAGATTTGCAATTCAGCAAGTTTGGTTTTCATTTCCTCTACTCCTCCTGCTCCTTTTCAAACCAGCCAGTGTCTACTGCCCTCATCCGGCCTCCTCCCCTGTCACTACCCCCTTTACTACATTGTGTGTTCTGGCCCTAGACTACCCCCTACTGTGGATCACTTTCCTCTTCCTTTTTTAGCCTACCTCTTCAAACTTACCTGTCCCAGGTCTCATTGTTTCAGGACCTGTTATCTTTGTGGGTGATACCAGGTTGTCCAGATACATGAAAATTTATCAACACATTAGCTAACTAATATGTTTCTTCTTCCTGATAAGCAACATCTTAAAACACTGCAGTGTACGCTTTTATCTATATAGGAAGCCTTCCAAGGAGTGACTGTAGTAGCAAACTTAAGAATTATTACCAGCCAAGCGGGAAGACATCTCAGTTCCTGGGCCCCATCCTATACAGTCAGCTGCCCCTTCTGTGTCTGTGGGGGACAGGCCCTGTGGTGGAGGTCTGGAAGTCTAGACTGGTGCTTCAGTTACGACTCTAAAAAGATCTTGGCATCTAAATCTCCCTCTGCGAGGTAAGGGTTGATAGAGGGTGATCTCTTTGCTCTAGGTGGGGATTTAGAAGGCTTCTAAATTATTGCACAGTACTCCGCAAACACTGAGTGTTCGGGAAAAGCTTAATGAAAGGTTTGGATGAAATTTCTCTAGAAGTTGGATAGGAGGTTGAGATGGGATCCTTGGCAGAGTCCAGTGCTAAAGAGTGAACTTCTTGCAATGCATTAAAAAAAATCACTAACTGAAGTATTCATAGCCATTAGATGCTTTCTGCTCTAAAAAATATCCAAGTCTGGCAGGTTGGGAGTTGATTGCTGCCAACCATTGTCCAATTCTGTGGTACTATCTTTAGGCATCTTGGAGACATATTATGCTGTGAAGGTTTTTAGGCGGGTAGAGGAGGGGTGAGTGGGGGGCAATACCAGGGTATGACTTCCCTCTTTCTCAGAGTTAACTGTACAGAACATGCATGCTTTCAGATGTTGGCCTGAATAAATCCTGACCACTTACCTTGTTCCAGAAGCCACCTAGAATTGGATTTGGTAATATTTATAGGCAGAACAGAGTGTCTCAGGATAAATTCCATGATACCAAATTGCTTATGAGGGCATCTTGACTTTTCCATTTTCTCTTGGAAGAGAAGCTTGGGGTATGAGTGCCTTACATTTGGCCACTTTGATTTATATGGAAATGTACCTTTTTGAGACCTGAAATGCCACCTCTGCAGTCTTCACTTGGACCCCATAGCCACTTCTGTACAGCCCAGAGTAAAATCAGGCCCTGTTCTAGGAAAATGGGCTACACAAATGGACCTGATTATGGCAGGGTTTGGGTTGAGACATAAATCATGCAATGAGAAGAAACCGGAAATATTTTGCTTGACATAAGGTGAGCATAATTCACTTTTTTGCAGGCTTTATTGCTGTTTCATGTGTGTATGTCATGACAAGACAGAACAGAGAGCACTGAGCATTTGACTCAGTGTTTGTCTCTCCTCTCATTCTCTGGATTGTGTTACTCTGTGGGACCCTGCTGCGGGTTCCGTGTCTGCACAGCATGCACAGCAAGAGACAGAGGCAAGGCCAGCTGGCTTGGCCTTTTCTATCTCATTGCTTGTGGTCGTGTTTTCTTTGGCAACTGTTTTTGGAGAAACTATTAATGCTATTCCCTAAGGAAATGGAGGGGAATCAGACCTTCCATCAGCCATGGGATAGATTTCCCATGCCTGGAAGGCAGTCCTGTACTTGGAAAATCCACTACCCTTGGTGATAGTGACAATTACGTATTTTTATTTCCTTCACCATTTTATTTTTTGGTGTTCTTTTAGCCCCACCACTTTCTTTAAGGCAGAGATTCCTTTATTATACTTATACATCTTTAATACGTGGTCTTTTTAATCAGGAGGAGGTGACTTGCTCAGGGTAGTCTTGCTACAATAACAAGAAGAGAAACTATGGAAGGAAGAGGAGAGATATTGGAACTGAAGTTTTGATGATAAAATTGGATTGAAAGAGAGACCACCAGTAGATTAAGGTAAGAACGAATATTTGTCTATTTACCTGTTTATTCATTTAACCTATGGTACCTACATTTAAGGGCATACTATACAGAAATTAAAAGGATAACATTTTAGGAATTGTAGAGGTGACAAGAAAAGGAGCTCTGATTGCTGGCAATGGCTCACACTATCCCCTGGCCCTAGACCACAACCCAGAATGGTATATGAGAAAGAACTGAACTTTTATCGTGTTTTAACCTTTTTTTATTGAAGTATAGTTGATATACAGTATTACATCAGTTTCAGGCCTACAACACAGTGGCTCAACAGTTGCCCACATTATTAAATCCTCACCCCCACTCGTGCAGTTTCTATCTGCCAATATAGAAAGATGATACAGAGCCACTGGTTATATTCTCCATGCTACACTTCCATCCTTGAGACCAACTTACATTATGGTTGATTGAGAATTTTATGCCTCTTTATCTACCTCACCCACCCCAGCCCTTCCCCCATGGTAACCACCAGTCACTTCTTGAGTCTACTGCTGTTTTGTTCATTTTGTTTTGTTTTGTTTTTAGATTCCACAAATAATTGAAATCATATGGTATTTGTCTTTCTTTGCTTGGCTTATTTCACTGAGCATAGTAACCTCTAGGTCCATCTATATTGTTGAAAATGGCAGGATTTCTTTTCTTTTTTATGGCTGAATAATATTCCATTGGGTATATGTATCATATCTTTATCCATTCATCTATTGGAGGGCATTTGGGTTGCTTCCATATCTTGGCTATTGTAAATAATGTGGCAATAAACACACAGGTGCATGTATCTTTTCAAATAAGAGATTTTGTTTTCTTTGGGTAAATCCCTAGGAGTGGAGTTACTGGGTCATATAATATTTCAATTATGATGATGTGGAGCATCTTTTCATGTGCCTCTTGGCCATCTGTATGTCTTCTTTGGAAAGATGTCTGTTCAGGTTCTCTGCCCATTTATTAATTGGGTTATTTGTTATTTTCATGTTGAGGCATATGAGTTCTTTATATATTTTGTATGTTAACCCTTTATCAGATAAATCATTTATGAATGTATTCCCCCATACTGTAGGTTGCCTTTTGTTCTATTGATGGTGTTCTTTGCTGTACAGAAGCTTTTTAGTTTGATATAGTTTATTTTTGCTTATTTTTGCTTATTTTTGCTTTTGTTTCCCTTGCCTGGGGAGACATGTCCAGAAAAAAATTGCTCATGCTTATGTTTAAGAGATTTTTGCCTATGTTTTCTTCTAAGAGGTTTATGGTTTCATGTCTTAAATTTAGATCTTTAATCCATTTCAAGTTTACTTTTGTGCATGGGTTTAGACAATAATCCAGTTTAATTCTCTTGCATGTAGTTGTCCAGTGTTCCCAACACCAGTTAATGAAGACACTGTTTTCTCCCCATTGTATATTCATGACTCCTTTATCATGTATAAATTGATCATATATGTATGAGGTTGTCTCTGTGCTCTCTATTCTGTTCCATTTATCTATGGGTCTGAAGAACAAATATTTAAAAACAAAACCTCTGGATCTGTGAATTCAGATGGTGTTCTTGAGTCTATTCTCAGAAGTAGTACCAATCCAGTGCTGGTTACAATGTGGGCACTTGATGGTTGTTGACTCACTGATAATACACCCATCTAGGACTGAGCCAAGCCCCAGATTTCTGCTCCTCTTTAAAAAAATTTTTTTATTCATATTCATGCTCAAAAAGGTTTAGAAGAGTGGGAAATAAGACACTATCACTTGCAAATGTTTTGGAAATAATGATATTTTTCATCAAGTTAGGGGTATTAAGCCCACAGTTCCCCATTCCCAGAGCTTAATAGTAGAATAATTAATGGAGACCCCTTGCTGTGGTCAGGAAAGAGGCTGTGCAGGTAAGTGGAAGTAGAAATCCTAGTCTCTTTCATGGAGGGTTGATGACGCAGGTATGGAGAAGGAGGCCTTCTCAAACTCTATCCCATGGAGACCAGGCTCTGCCAGCCTGATGAGAGCCAGACACAATGGACTGGAGTGAGTGGAAGGATAGAAGAGAGGCCTTAGCCAAAAAGTCACAGACTTACCTGTTTCCTTGGCAACACTTGATCTCTCTGCCTTGCCTCTCTCCATGGAGAGAAACAAGCTTAAAATAAAAAGATTTCACAGAAATAAGTGTTCAACTGTGTGTACAGGGTCTTGGTTTTTGTTTTGATTTTAATTGCAAAGGTAATTTAACTTCAACATTAAAGGATATTTTGAAAAAGTAGAAATATTATTGATAGTGCTTTCTTTTAAATTTTTTAATTCTGTTAAGTATTTTCCATAGTTTTTGTAACCAATATGAATTACTTAAAAAAAATAAAGTAGTATTAAGACTGAAAAAATACATCACTTATAATCCCTCAGGCTACTGTATCTTTTTACATTTGAGGTATTCTCTCTTTCAGTGTTTGTCAATTTTGTGTGATTTTGGCATGCATTAAAAATTAATTTATTAAGGTAACATTTACACAACATAAAATCAACCATCTTAGAGTGAATAACTCAGTGGCATTCAGTGCATTCACAGTGTTGTACAACTACCACATCTATCTAGTTTCAAAACATGTCCATCTTAATTTAAATGAAATGGTATTCTATATTAAGGAGTAAAACCTCTCACCGATTAAGCAGTTTTTCTGCATTTCTTTGCATTTCCCCCTTTCCCCAGCCCCTGATAACAATGAATCCGTGTCTGTCCAATGGATTTATCTTTTCTGGATGTTTTATAGAAACAGAATTGCATGTTATGTGGCCTTCTTTCACTTCATATACTATTTATACTGTTTTCGGGGGTTCATCCATGCTGTAGCATGTTATCAGTACTTTTCCATTTTATGGCTGAATAATATTCCATTTTATGGATATACCACAGTTTGTTTCTCCATTCATCCATTTGGGCTACTTAAACATTTTGGCTCCTGTGAATAGTGTACAGTGGATATGCATGTGCATGTTCTTGTTTATCTCTTTTCCATTCTTTTGGGTATACACCTGGTTACTCTGGTATTAACATAATTTCTGGGTTATATGGTGATTCTATGATTAACTTTTTGAGGAACTGCCAAACTGTTTCCACAGTGGCCTAACCACTGTGTCTTCTAGCCAGCAATGTATGAGGGTTCCAAATTCTCCATATCTTAGCCAACATTTGTAATTTCTCCTTGACATACTTTTAACCATTCTGAACATGTCATCTTATGCAACTGATTAAGTATTAAGTATTAAAATTTATTTTAACCTGTAGCATTTGTATATGCTGGTGCATTTGCCTTTATCTGGGTTGCCACTTCACAATTTTGTTCCATTATCTCACCTTTTCTCAGATACAAAGATTCATTCCTGTGACTTTACATCTGATAATTTTGAGCACAACATTTAATGTTGGAGCAAATTCTCATGAATCTTAGAGCAATCTCTGAATTAGACATATTGGTCCTTACTCTATTTTTTTGATTACATGAACTTTTTGGAAGCATGATATTTAGAACAAAGCTCTGTCCTGAGAGCCAAGGAGGTGCTCACTTTTGGCTTCTGTGAAAGCTCTGCTGAAATAGGAATATGTATATGACACAGATGAACCAGATGGGAATGGTCTTGCAGTATGTACTTTTCTTCAGCCTCACTCACATTCCCACATTTCAGCCTCACACCGGGCACAGGAATGAGGAAGAATGAAACTGCCCAGCTAGGCCACAAAGTTTGGAAGCAGAGGGAGAGGCAGGATGGCCTGGTACCTACAGGAATGGACAGGATAAAAGGCAAGAAGGGTTATCTTGAGCTGGATTTGCCTGCTGTAACTCAACTGGTGAATTAAGTCAGCAGGGAAGAATGACAGAAGATGGAATTCAGAGTTTCTCAACCTTGGTACTATTGACCTTTTGTGCCAGAAAATTCCTTGTTGTGAGAAGGCTGTGCTATGCACTGTAGGATGCTAGCCTCCATCTAACCCCAGCCTGCCTTGCCTAGACTTTGCCAAATGTCCCTGGTGAGATGCCTCCCATTTGAGAACTGCTGGGCAAAATGAATACGAATTTTTTTACTTACCTATTCATTATCAGTTGGTTATTATTTAAAGCTGGTATTTTTGAGGCCCTGCTGTGTGCCAGACACTATGTTCAGCATTTTCATTAGTTTATTCCTCAGCAAATATTTGAATGTCTATTCACGTAGGAAGTCAGCCTATAATGTGGACTAAACAATGGTAAATTCCTGTCCCCATGCAGCTTATATTCTAGTGGAGAGATGGGCGTATTGAAAAATCACACAAACAATCACACTTGCAACTGTGACAAGTGATATGGGAGGGGAGACCTTGGGCGACTGTGACAAGAGCAATTTTCTAGTGCTCCCTGTATAACAAGGCTTTGTGCTGAAACCATTACATGTGTTAGCTCATGTGACCTCCACAACAACTGTGTGAGGGAGGTACTGGTGTTGGTGTTCCTGCCCATTTCGTAGGAAGGAAACTGACTCTTAGATGGGCAAAAGTTGCACAGAGAGTAAGTGGTGGAATCTGGGTTTTGAACCTGGTACGTTGTCTTTAGAGCCTGAGTTTCCAACCACTACCCAAGATCTCCTGTGAAGTGAGAACTGCAAAATGAATATATATTAACTGGTTGAGGAGGGAAAAGAAGAGTGTTTCAAGGCAGAAGCAAAAGCAAATGGAGAGGTCTTGAGGTGGGACAGAGCATAGAGGATGACAGCAACAAAAACTCCAGAAACAGACTCACAAATACAGAGGACAAACTGATGGTTGCCAGAGGGGAACAGGGTGGCCGGATAGGCGAAACAGGTGGAGGAGATCAAGAGGCACAGACTTCCAGTTATAAAACAAATAATTCAAGGGATTACAGCATAAGGAACATAGTCAATAATATTGTAATGAGTTTATGTGGTGACAGGTGGTAACTCCACCATGGTGAGCACTTTGCAACGTATGTAAATGTTGAGTCACTATTGTGTACACCTGAAACTAATATAGTATTAGGTCAACTATTCTTTAACACAAAATTAAAAACAAACAAACACACAAAAAAAACAATGGCGAGCATGGCTGGAATGGGGAGAATGTTGGAGGTGGTAAAACTGGAGAAGGTGGCAAGGTGGCAGGGTCACTGCACCTCGTCTTACAGGCCACACTGAAGATTCATCTTTACCTAAAAAGAGCAATGGGGAGCCACTGAGGGCTTTTAAATAGGCAGGAGATACTCTCGCCTGTGACTTCATTGCCATATTTAATATTTGCAACCATGAAATGAGAAAAGCATGAAAGCCGTTTTGTCCATGAAATGGAACTCAGGGAACCACATGCTTTGTGAAGGTCACAAAATTGAAAAGTGGAGAACTGGTCTTTAAATGCAAGTTGTCCCATTCTGAAGCCCATTCTCTTAACCATCACACTATGTAGTACCCTTCTGCTCTGGGGCCTCAAGCACGGCTGGTTCACTGAGCACACCTCCCTGATGGTAGCTAGTGGTTTTGGCTGAGATCTGGAAACTGTCCCCTTTGGGTCTCAGTGTGTGAATACAGACACAATCCCATGCATCTCAATGGTCATTCTTTAACTTTTGAATTTTCTAGTCTCTGTTTATTGTTCACCCTGTCTCCCTGCAATTCTGCCCTGGGACGCTGTACACGTGGCCTCTGATAAGAATCACTCCATTCAGAGCAGCCGGCAGGAAGATGTCCTGTTTGCTCAAACATGCGTGAAGGTCCCCACTCCCTCGACCTCATGGTGGTGGAGCCTGGAACTCTTTGGCCGGCCTTCTTCTGTTCTTTGGAGATAGTGTGTTTCCCCCTCCAGGTAAACTTCAAACTAGTGTTCATTTAAATATTAATTTGCAATTGCACAACCTCAGCTGCGATATTACCACATTCTCTGGGGATTAGATTGAGTGAGCCTTCTTGCTCACTTTAATCACGTTTCGGCAGTGCCGAGACTTGCAGCAGAGCCGAATTCTGCCTTGTACATCATCCAGAATGCTCTGTAGTGCTGACCGAAATAAAATGAGCCCCTTCATCTTATACATGGACAATTAAACTTCAAACACTGTTTATCTCAGTCCCCAAATCCTCAGAATGCAGAAGCAAATTAATTTTAAGTCTGTATCTGCTTTAAATAGTAATTGTTTAATCAACAGGCTTGATGTTTAATTATATTCTTCGTTCGTACTCCCTGCAGGCTTGAATAGACCACATAATTCCTGGGTTGCTTTCATTTCTGTAATTAGATCATGTGACAGAGCCTTACTATATTACAGTTGACTCTAGTTGCTTCTCTCCCATCCCTCCTAAATTCTAAAATGGTTTCTCATGAATACTTAGATTATAACAGCCCAGTATACCATGGAGCTGTGAGTATTTGCTTTAATCCTTTATTCTTCTTTCACCCAGTACTTTGCTTGGGAGCCAGTGATTTTTACTGGTGGCTGCTACATTGTGTTGGCTGTATCCTTTCAGAATTGAGTTCTTGTCCTTATTTTGAACTTATGTTTCCCTAAAAGAAAACTGTTCTTGACCACATCGAAACAGACTGTCTAGACCCCTTGAAGTCAGTGTTATCCTTATAGAAGCAATATTTAAGGTTCAAATTGAACAAAAAATATATATACTGGGCTATTCTTTTCTGACTATCTGGGGCTTGCTTCATGGAGAAAGAAGAGGTAATTTTCCATATTAGAAAGAGTCTCCAGTGATTTATTTTTATTTGCCTGGATTCATCCCATAAAAATGAGAGCTGGACATTAGATAATTAGGTCAACATTGAAATCTATTCTCTAATTGGAATTTGTTTACCCCATACAATATGCCTAATTTTTTATAGGTCTGTGCTCGAAGTGATCACTCAGCCAGACTGGCTCTCTTCATTTACTTTATCATTTATATCCTCCAGTTCAGTATCATTCAGATTTTATTTCCCAGAGTTCTTGCAATTCTTAATGTTTTTCTCATTTTTGTTATTGAGGTATGTAAAATTGGGTAAGGCATAGAAAGTATGGCCTAATGAATACTATAGAAACTGGGGGAGTGCTTGGAAGTTGGGGGAAGAGAGAACATCATTTTTGTTTGTTTAAAAAACCACAGGGTCTTTTCAATAAACTAGAGAAAATCGTTCTAAAATTCATATGGAACTTCAAAAGACCCCGAATAGCCAAAGCAATTCTGAGAAGGAAGAATAAAGCTGGGGGCACAATTGCCAGTTAGTGAGAAATCCAGTCTCCAAATAGATGGCTTAGACCAGGGAAAGTGAAGAAGGGGCTCTGAGCAGGGAAAAATGACCAACTCGGATGTGGTCAGGTGTGCTGTGAAAGCTGGTACAAAGACATTACAGATTTCAATGAGCTGGTCAGCTCAGCACTGACCATTGCCTGCCTCTCTAGGCCATTTCTGGATGCACTGCTTGGTCTTCCTAAAATGCTGTTTTTACCTTTGCACAATGATTCTTCCTGCCACTTCAAGCCTGAACCCTTCAGGACTTCCCTGATCTGGATTGTTCTCACCTGCTCAGAGTCAGGCTTAATTCACACTTGTCTCAGCCCAGTTCTTTGCCAGAAAGGAGGGAGGAGAAAAGGTCAAGTGATTTTGGTTGACCACCTATTAGGCAACAGACTCTAACCTAGAAACTTTGTATATCCTCTCTTATTATGTAATTCTCAGGGATCGCTCTTGTTTTTAGGTAGAATAGTGGGGCTCAGTAAGGTGACATAGTCTGGCTAGAATTGGAGGCTGGTCCATCTGAAACCAAATCTTGTTTCCACTATGCCACATCACCTTCCTGGTTTTATTAATGTTTAGAGGAAATAAGTGATTTATTAAGTTCCCATGGTCAATAAGTGCTGCTTGACAATCCATCTGTTTGGGATTTAAAAGGATTCCTTAGCAGTCACATTTTAGCAAGCTCTTACCCACTTATCCTGAGTTTGAGTCCTGCTTACTCTGTAGTATTTCCCCCTACCTGGAAATCTCACATCAAGATCTCCTTTCTTTGAACTTCTCTGGCACTTACACCATTTAAATACACAGTGTTATTGAGTCTATAAGTGCTTCATATAAGAGAACGTAAATTCTGGAGTCAAGACGTACGTAACAACCACCATTTCTTATATATTCCATCTATCACTCTATAAACTCCCTTTCTAGTGACATAGTTAACATTTAACAATCTACTATCAACCCGTATTCAGAAGTGTGATAATAGCCGAGCAGTTTAGACAGAGAACTCCCTCCTTCGTAGGGGTGATTTTTAACCTTTATTGTACATAAGAATCACCTGGGGTTAGCGTTGAACTGTAGATTTTGACTTAGTAGTTCTAGGGTGAGGCCAGGGTTTCTGCTGATTTTATTCCTCCAGGAGCCACGCTTTGGTTAGTGAGCCTAGAACACAAATTTGCACATCAGAGGCAGCTGACAGCCCACCGAGGACATTCATTGCAATGGATGTGATGAACGGACAGCCGTGGATGCTCAAATCTGGGGAACAGGGACAAACGGCCCATCAAATTAAGGGTCATAATGTTGCAAGATGAGAAAGTGAGAGTAAAAATATATCAGTGACAGTGAATTTGATGAGGGTGGGGTTGGCACGGAGTATTGTATGGCAAAGATTTGTTCTCCTTGAGAGCAAAGTGCTTCGACTCACTGCCATTTTAATGCTTCACTCGAGGGCAGAGCAGCTGCAGGAAATGTAAGGAGTGACAGCCTCTGAGGTGTTCTTGAAAGGGAGAAAAACGTTGTTCTTAGGCTCAGCTTAGTTCTGACTTAGTCCTCTGACTTAGTCCTCTCCAAAGAGGACCAGGAAGGTATTCGTTTGGCTCTTGGTTTGGGAAGTGTATTGGGAGAGGCCTATGATGTGCTATGACGTCCTGTGTTTCTTGTTCTCATTTGCAAAGTTCTTGCTGGACTGTAGGACAGAAGAAATCACTTTTCAGAAAAGAAGGAGGAAAACTGGTGATGTATATGCACATGTGTGTACACACACACACACACACACATGCCTGCCCTCTGCTCTTGATGTCCAGTAAACTGGTGTATGGAGTTTAGCAGCCACGTCTCCAGACTGTGTGTTTGACCCTGGAGTCAGGTGGAAATTTCACTGGGGGCAGGGGCGCTGGTCCTCCAGAGCACATTGTAGACTGCTTCTTGGGGATTCCTGGAGAAGAATGGGAAGATGGACCCTCCTTCCCCTACCTCCTCTCCCTAGGTCTCAGGAAAGTGCTGAGGTCCCTGATTGATTGTTAGAATCAAACTGAAAATTTTAATAGGAATCGAAGAAGTTTACCTGAGGTACTGGCCAGAATCAATCTAACTTACATTTTTAGAAATCAATACTGTATTTCCTATAATTCAGTCTATTTGTCTGTCTCCCAAATCACCATTGCTGATTTAAAAAAATCATTACTGCCTTTGTCAGACATTTAACTATCTATGATCCATACCATCTGCTGCATATTTTTCAGTTTTATTTTAGGATTTTAGTGAAGTTTTTTTATTTGTTCATTTCACATCTCTTATATTAACTATTATGTTTAGGACTCAGCTCAGCTTTCCTCAAACCATCTGGAAGAGGATTGGATCAATCTCATGTACATTGCTGATTTTGGAACTGGATCAGAATTTTTTTTTTTTGAGATTTATACAATTTTCCCTCATTGGTCATGCTCCAGAATATCCTTGCCCATTGCTGAAATTTTATTCACAATGTGGTCTTCCCTACCTACCAAACACTGGCAGTTTGTATTGGCCTTGATATTTTTGGGTGGTCATGTTTGAAAAAACCTTTGGGTAAAGGAATGGAGCAGAAAGAGCTAACCCTGTTGGAAATAAATATTAGGTATAAAATATTACCACTAACATAATGTTGGGGGGACACGGGGAGGGCTGTACAACCCAGAAAAGACAAGTAGTGACTCTATGGCATCTCACTACGCTGATGGACAGTGACTGTAATGGGGTTGGGGGGGGGGACCTGATGAAGGGGGTAGTGTAACCACCATAATATTACTCATTTAATTGTAGATTAATGATATCAAAATAAACTTAAAAAAAAGAAAATATTACCACTCTCTTCTATTTCCTGCTAATCTTTAGGAATTTCAGATGTGAATTTGGCTAAGTACATTGTTTCTCTACTCTCTTCTAGAAAAGCTTGTGACACTTTTGTGAGTCTTCGTGCTGAGGTCATGTTTTTCATCTGTGTGTCTCATACTCGGCATGTAAGTGCTCAGTAAATACTGATAACTGAATCAATGAATGGCTTTATCTGATTAGCCAAATAATGGTTCCATGATAGGAACCTTTTTGAATTCTGTGAGGGACTGGCTAGGAGGGGCAGCCACATCTTTTCCTTCATAAAGTGAAGGTCAGTGTCCCTAAAATCGGTATCTTTGCTTCTTTGTGTTTATTTATATAAGCACAGATACTATATTTCTATATGGAGAGATTCTATATTAAAACACAGAATTGATTTATAATTTGCTTCTAGTGAAACATCTCATCTCAGAAGGTGGAGGGAACTGCAGAGGGAGACAGATGGGGCAGCAGAAAGGACGTGGGCTTTGGAGTTAAACAGAAGTGGGTTTGAGCACTGGCCTCCCCTCTCTCCAGGGATGGAACCATGAGCATGTTATGATGCTGAGTCTATAAAAGGCAGATATTAATGAAGTACAAATGAAGTATCTTAATAAGGCCTCAAGGGTCCTGTCTGACCTGGACCTCATGTGCCCCACCATTCTTCCTTTGCTCTCTGAATTTCACCCAACTTCCTTCTTCCAGTTTTTCAAGAGCCCTAAGCTCCTACCCACCCACTGCACAAGTAGTTCCCTCTGCCATCCCTACTTTTTATCTATTTAGTTCTTATTCATGCTCCAAAGCTCATACACAGCATCACGTCCTCAAGGAAGCCTTCTCTGATCTTCCTCAAGTAAGTGAGATCCCCTGGATGGCATACCCTGAGCTTTGTAAGATTTACCGTGATTGTCATTAAATAATAATTATGTGTTAGTTGTTCAATCCCCCCCTACCCTTTCCCCAGTAAGAATATTCACTCCATGAGGGCAGAGACATGCCTCCCTTATTTATCTCTGTTTCTGCAGGGTTAAGCAAGAGTGCCTGGCACAAAGCAGCAGCTTAATAAATGTTGTTTGGTAAATGAATTAATGAATGAAAAGTGGTTAATAGAAGCAAAACACAAACTAAGTACACAGTTATTTTCATTTCTGTCCCATCCTCCCAACTGCCTTTTCTGAGGCTTTGCACAGGAGAGTAAGAAAAATTAAAAGGGTTGATAATTTGGATGGGCACATCCTGACCTCCTTCAGCTGCCTGAAAATTTCTCCTTGGCTGTTCCTCGAAGTCCATGATTCTTAAGCCTTACCTTGCACCAGAATTACTTGATGAGCTTTTTAAAACTGCAGATAAAGATTTCAATCACTAAAGGGTGGGTCCTGCACATCAGCATTTTAAAATGCTTTCCAGGTGATTTGAATGTGTAGCCAGGGTTGAAAATCACTGCTTTGGGCAAGAAATTATTTTGAAAAGACTTGTTAAAATTCAAGAATGTCTTTGTATGTCTGTTGGAGTGAATTAAACACTTTAGCATTGGCCAGCACTTCTGTACTGACTGATCAGATTGGCCTTTGGAGAAGGGGAGTGGGGAGAGACTGATCATCAGATCGGCAAATCATTAGATATTTGTAAATGTCCTGAATGTGTACCAGCCCGTGGTGGGCATAATTAGATGGAATCCTGCAAAGACAAACTGTATCTTCTCGGTGTTTTAGAGTGAATTACGCTGGGCTGGTCCTGCATGTGCCTTTTTCCTAGGTGACACAGTGCTGGAATGGGATTCTCATGTGGGAACAGCTTCAAGGACTTTGCATAGAGGAGAGTGGTCTGAATGTGCTCTGGGGAGGGATTTTGGAAGTCAGTTGGCAAAAATGAGGGGAAAGAACAAGTAAGCTTTGACTTCAAAGAATGAATTTATAGAGTCTTATTAAATAAAAAAGGGAAAATAAAAAGTTGAATAATAGTTTGGAGCATAGAAGCTCTCTGGTGTAGCAGAAATGCTAAATCTTAGAACTCCGTTAAAGCAGGGGTTGGCAAGCTACAGCCTGTAGTCCATACTTTGCCTGTCACTTGTTTTTGGATGACTTGTGAGCCAAGAATGGTTTTTACATTTTCAAATGGTTGAAAAATAATGAAAAGAAGAAATATTTCATGACCCATGAAAATTACATGAAATTCAAATGTCAAGTGTTCACAAATACAATGTTATTGGAACCTAGCCATGCTTATTCTTTTATATATTGTCTAAGGCTGCTTTCGTTCTGTAACAGCAGAGTTGAGCAGTGGTGACCGAGAAGTGTGTAGCCCACAAAGCACAAAATATTGACTCTCTGGCCCTTTGCAAAAAGTTTGCCGGCTCCTCTATTAAAGAATCAGAGGAGGAACTGGCTAGAAGCGTTAACCATGGGTGAAAAAAAGCAAGAGAAAGGAAGATGAAAGTATTGTAACGATTGTTTACTAAGTACAGGGCACATTTAATCCCCTCAACAACTCTTAAGGTACAGTTAGGGTTCTGGCAAAGCACAGACGCACATCAAATTAAAATAATTGGAAGAGGGTTTAATGAAGAGACTATTTACAAACTGAGAGCAGGGGTAGAGATCCATACAAGCTAGTGCAGTATTTCTGGGCTAGTAACAAAGGAGCTGTTACCACCTCTGTACCTGGAGGGCTGAGGGAAGGGAAGAATTTCCAGAATCCAGAAGGAAAGAGCTATATAGATAGGGCTGCCTGGAGAGCAACAGTGACCTTCAGTGGAAGGACACAGCTAGTTCGGTAGGATCCCATCGGGAGTGAACCAAGCATCAATACCCTGGCCTCACCCTCCTCCCTTACTGCAGTCTCTTGCTGGAGCAGGGGGCTGTTGCATCCCAAAAAGAGTCCCATTGAGGAATTTCATACAGGTCGGCCTCCTGGGGCAGAAAGGATAGTGCAAGGGGCTCTTTGCTGCAAACAGAAACTAGCCTGCACAGGTGTTACGGAAAATACTGGAAAACCTGGACTGGATCACTGACGGAAGAACCAAGCGGCACTTGGAGGTCTTGGAGTGTTGAGGTTTTATTTTACACTGGCGGGCTCAGAGGGGAGTAATCTCCCAAGGTCTGAGCCCTGAACACAGCAAGGGGAGCAATTTATATTATTTTGATAAGTGGCATTTCTGCATGCGCAGGGCAAAAGAGGAGCCTGGAGGAGGGGAGGAGGGAGCTGGGAGCGCTTTGCAAACTGGAGGAAAAAAGCCATTTGCTGACCTGAGTGCTGTATTGAATATTTTTCTTATCACAGGTGGTACCCCCATAATCATTGGCCCCCACTTTGCTATTGTTTTACAAATGTTGAAACTTACAAGCCCCTCAGTAAATGCCAGGCTGGGATTGGAACCCAGACACTCTGATTCCAGGACCCGTTCTCTTAACTATCGTGTTATCCTGAGCTTAGATGGAAGGAACCTTAGAGGAAATCCAGTTTTCCTCTCACAATTCGGGAATGGCTTCTTCAGCAAACTTTTCAGGCAGTCCTTTGGCCACTACCTGACTGTGCGGCTGCATGGGGCCGACCTGTGTCTTGTCATTTTCTTTCTGCCGGGGGATCTCTCTTGCAACTGGAAAGTTCTCCCTTAGATTTGACAAACTCAGGAGATCATGTTTAGTAATTTAGGAAATTCATAGTTGTAGATATAGAGCTATCGATACATCGATATCTGAAGCTTCAAGTTTTCTTTACCCACTTTCTTATATTTTTCTCATCAGCGTTAGTAGGAAAATTCCCCCATTTCAATTTTCCTTTCTGTGGCTCTCTTGGTGCCCTTCTCTGTATTCAGTTGTATGACTTTTTATGGACACTCCCTCCTCCAGCCAGATGGTCTCTTCCCATAGCTTCCTTCATCATTCAAAGTCATAGCCTTTGATTGGAAGGAACCTGGGGTGCACGGTTTTCTTTTTCTTTTATAAAGATTGAGCTTTTAAGAGTCATGCAAGGTGCATTTCCAGGTCTTTTGGTGGCTGCTCCGTCCCGTGTGAATCAGCGAAAGTAGGCGACAGGCGGGGAGAGTGAGGCGTCCTGGCGGGCTCTGTGCTGCGTCTTGCACCCACTCTGGGAAGAAGGCTGACCTGGTGAGTGCCGCCGCACCAGGCGCGCAGATCTGCCTTTTGTGCCCCACAGTGAGAAGGCATGCTGGGCACCCTTCACCCTGGGTGTGATGACGGTACCTCTAACCTGCTGGTGCTCATGAGTCCTGCTCCTGGTTCCATGGGACGTAGGATGTGGTTTCTCTTTCAGAATAAATCCAGGACTTGACGAAGCTCTGTGGGCTCTGATGATAGCCGTGACAGCAACAGAATCTTATTGCATGCTTGATCCTTGCTATACCAGCAATAGTTCTCAACATTTACATTTACCATTTGAGTCCAAAGAACCCTTCTTATGTTTTTATATTTTGAAGTCATTTTGTGAGTAATTTACAGAAGTAAAATCAGAGATATTGTGAAAGACTTTATTAGGAATTTTAATAAAAATTTAAACATAGCAAGTCCCACTTTCTTATTTCATGCTTTCCTGGTTTAGAAGGTATATACACCTCAAATGGGCAGCACCCCTCTGAATGTCATTAACTGGTCATCACCTGTCAGGTACGATTCTGGAACGTATTCTTCTTGTGAATACCAATTCCAGATTTCAAATATATCTCTGAAAGATGTAGTTTATCACTACTTCTGATTTTATCTTCTTGCAGTTTTATCATCAAAATTTGATCTTTTGAAAACTTTAATGGCTCATTATTTTGTTTGAGAGGTCAGCCATCTTTGTTCCATAATTACAAAACATTTCAGATTTATAGACATCAGTTAGAATGATCAATTCAACAGAATTTTTGATTTTCACATTATCTATATTCTGCCATCCATCTTTTTATACATATCTGTCATGTCCACTTATGACCCATATCAAGCAAATTTTGGTATAAAATCATTATAAAAGATGAAAGAATATTGTCACTCATCTTTTTAGCAAAACCCAGGGGTCCATGTTCAGATCATACGACATTGCATGATAATGTTCTTATTGAGTGACTAACTCATTCAGAACACTATGTTTCCTTTTTGTCCTTAGAAATACAGTGTTCATTCATTGATTGTAGAGTCTGAGAAAATTTCATTTAGGATATTTTCATCTGAAGACTCATAGTCTGAGATTTCACTTATATGAAATCTCTTAACCTTAATCTTCTGGTTTGTTTAATAACTGTGAAACATCTTCCTCTGCAAATGTGCTTATTTTCACCATTATAGGCAGAGAATGAAAATTATGAATTCTCAACTGTTTATTGAAAGATTGATAAAAAAAACTACAAAGACGGTATCTCAGGTCTTCTCTTAATCCTTGAAAGAGCCTGCGATGCTTGGAGCAAGACAATAGGAACACTGAAGAGTAATGTGATGGTGGTGGTTTATTTCACTATTGCATCAAGCTTTCAGGCAATTTCATCACTTTTCCATGCCACATTATTTTAGTACTTTTGAGCAGTTGAGAATAACTGGTGAGTAATATCAAATAATTCCTAAAGTGATGAATAGCAAAATATTTTAAGATAGAGGAAAAATAAAATTTCTAAGGTCTCATAATCTTAAACTTATAAAAATTCCAGATAGAATGAATTTCATTCTATGTTTGAAAAAGCAAATTTTCTTTGTTTTTTGGAAGACTTCTAAGAAAGAGCAATACAGTATTAATTCCTATGAAAAGAACAACTCAAAATGAAATTCACAAGCTGAAACAGAGCCCCCTTGACCCTGATATACCTACAGTTAATGTATATTAGGCAACATGCTAAGAAATTTATGGACATGACTAAAACCAGTTCAAGGATCAAAAAATAATAGAGTTTCAGTTTGGGGCGATGGAAAGGCTCTGGAGATGGATGGTGGTGATGGTTACACAACAGTGTGAGTGTACTTAATGCCACTGCAATGTACACTTAAAACTAGTTACCATGATAAGTTTTATGATATGTAGATTTTAACACAGAAAATATAGCAATAATGTTTACTTAAAGGTATTTAGATAGTATACATAGACTTCTCTTTCTATCACCAATGTGCAGAGAACAATTCCTTAGTCAATCACCACAGTCCAATGGTGCAGACGCTTTATTCCTTTGTCTGTGACATGCCTTCCACCTCCCCTTTTGAAATTCTTCATGAGTCTGGGATTCCTTATTTACTTCTTGAGAATTTCTTTCTTCTGATTAAAAAAACGAAACAAAACAAAAAACTCTTTCCATGTAAAACACCATGCATTTTTGGCCAAAATAGCTTCTGACACCCTCAAAAGGGAAAGCAAGCATGCTCTTATCCCAAAGGCCAGAGGAAAACAGTCTCCTTTCTGCAGCCTCTGGACTTGGCTCTATGTTGCCTCCTTCAGACTCTGTTTATGAATGGCCATGACACTGTCCAACACACTTATTTGCCACTCATCTGCCAGGTGGTAGTAATTCTCACTAATTTGTATCAGCTCCATATATGTCAAGCTCAATTTGATTTTGTGATGTTTTTGAAGAAGGTAATATGTGATTAGCTGGGTGTTAGTGGGATTGTTTTCTGCAAGTTGGGTGATGAATTCTAAATATATAATATACTATCTAAATATCATTAAAAATGATAAACACAGATAAGCATTATTATTCTATTCTAATAAAAATCATATTGATGTGAATAAACAAAGAACCCAAGTAAGCAACAGAATATGTCCATTACTTGAGTGGAAAATAAAATATTATTCACAGCTCAAAGACATTTATTTTAGGGTAAAGGTAATTGGGGTAAAGAGCTGGAAGAGTGTCTAGGAGCTGTAGTTCCAACCTGGACCAGCTGTCCAGTGAATCATCATTTTGAATAATTAGGATAAAAGAATATCTCTAGGACTCAGAGGGCCCAGTTAGGGTGAAGGGTGACAGAAAGCATCCAGATGATCTATTGTGTTCCTTAAAATGCTCCTAAGACCACCTTTCCAGGTACATGCTGGAAATGCAGATTCCAGGGCCCTACGCATGACCTACTGAGTCGGAATTTCCTCAGGTGATTCTTTCGCACAGGAAAGCCTGAAAACCATGGCTCTCTCCGTGCCTCTTCAAGGGGAAGGAAGGAGCTGAAGACAATATAAGGAACCAATCAAGATTCAACGTCAGGATTTATGGGATTGCTACAGTGTCGTGTAGGGTCTGATGTAGGATCCAGGAACGAGGATGCAAGAAGAGCAGCAAACGAAGAGATCTCTCGGGAGGCTGTGATTAAATTAGCGCAGTTGGAAATGCCAAAAAAGGGAAGCAGAAGTGAGGCAGATGGAGTCATAAGATAGCAAGGTTGAGAACTTGGGAGACCTGAGGTAGGAGAGGCACTGGGTGGGGGACAGTGGGCCTGACCGACAGGCAAGCTTGGGGAGGCTCCGCTGGGCAGGCTCCGGTAGGCTGGGGCTCAGTGCTGTGCTGTCATAGCAACGAGCCTTCCTCCTCCTCTCCTTCTGTCCTCGGCTGGACGGTTAAACTCGCAAACCCCATTTCCTGTCACACCTCTCTCTTGTGTTAAGCATCTTGTGGCAGGTACTCCTGGTGCAGACCTAACAACCAAGTTTCAGACATGGGGAGCTTTGCAGTGTAAGAGGCTTCCTCAGGGCTCAAAGAACACACTTGCTTCATGGCACTGGTCACATCCTTTACACATCACCTCACATGTCTCTCTGGCTCATGAGGGCAGGGACATTTCAAGTAGCAGGATCAGTGTGAGCACAGCAAATGACAGGGTGAGAAAAGAACCCAGCAGTTGGGGATCACGGGTGTGTGTGTGCACGTGTGTGTGTGCGCACACACACGCATTCACTTTTGATACGAGGCTGGAGAGGGCAGCCTACTGAAGACTTGTTTGTTTGGGATTTATCCTGAAGGCAATGGGGATCCATGGAAGGGTTTAAAGCTAGAGAGTGACACGAGCAGATTTGTTTTTCGCCTAAGAAGTACAATAGCTGGGCTGCTTATTTTGATCATATCAGTGACAAGAGAATCAGAAGTGGGGCAAGTTAGTTGCTTTCTCATTTTCTGCTCAGACAGAAATGTACACATTTTGAGGAATTTAGTGGAGGCTAGACCTTAGGTCACATGGCTGGGTTTGGCCTCCATCTTTCTCCCTATTCCCCACAGTTAACTTTATCTGATGTCCTTTGTAAAGAAAACAGATTTCTAGCTCTAAGCAGGAAATGAAAAGGGATGTTCTTGGGATGAATTTGTCTTTTGGAATTTTCTCATATGTTCTTCCAAAATTTGAAAGCAATTGTTTCAAAAGGGATGCAAATGTTAATGGCTTTAAAAAGTTGTTGATGGACCTATTCATTTTTGCAAAAAGAAACACAAGAAAAATGAGCCAGAAGCTAATGAAATTTGTTATCTAGAGGGGTGAGCGGAAACCAAGTGCAAGAATAGACTTCTCTTGAGTATGTCTTTTGATTTGGTTTTGACTTTTAAGCTGTGTTAATGGTTTACATTTCCAAAAGATAAAATTAAACCAACAAATGTGAAAAAAATAGATACTGAATTCAAACAGTAAAAGAAGAACCTAACATTACATCAGATAGATAAAAATCATACACTAGAAAAATTATTCTTTTTTTCCTTTATCCTCTCTACCTCTTTCATCCACCTACCCCAACTCCTCCCCCATGGTAACCACCAGTCCCTTCACTGTGATAGGAAGTTTATTTCTGTTTGTTCATTTGTTTTGTTTTGTTATTTTAGATTCCATATGTTGAGTGAAATAATATGGCATTTGTCTTTCTCTGCCTGGCTTATTTCACTTAGCGTAATACCCTCTAGGCCTATACATTTTGCAAATGGCAAGATTTATTTCTTTTTTATGGCTGATTAATATTCCACTGTGTATATGTTCCACATCTTCTTTATCCATTCATCTATTGATGGACACTTTGGTTACTTCTATATCTTAGGTATTGTAAATAATGTAGCAATAAACATCGGAGTGCATATATCTTTTCAAATTAGTGATTTTATTTTCTTCAGGTAAATTCCTAGAAGTAAAATTACTTGGTCATATGGTATTTCAATTTTTAATTTTTTGAAGAACCTCCATGCTGTTCCCCACAGTGGCTGCAGCAATTTACATTCCCCCAACAGTGTGGGTGGGTTCCCTTTTCTCCATATCCTTGCCAGTATTTATTGTTTCTTGTCTTTTGGATAGTGGTTATTCTGACTACTCTTCTTGTCTTTTGGATAGTAGCCATAGCATTCTGGTGTGAGGTGATATCTCATCATGCATTTGATTTCAATTTCCTGATGATTAGTGATGTGGAGCATCTTTTCATGTACCTGTTGGCCATCTGTATGTCTTTTTTGAAGAAATATCTGTTCAGGTCCTCTCCCCATTTTTAATTGGGTTGTTTGTTGTTTTGGTGTTGATTTGCATGAGTTCCTTATATATTTTAGATATTAACCCCTTTTTGGATATATAACTTGAAAATATATTCTTCTATACAATAGTTATTTTTTTATTTTGTTGATGGTGTCCTTTGTTGTACAGAAGCTTTTTAGTTTGAAGTAGTCCTACTTGTTTATTTTTGCTTTTGTTTTCCTTGCCCAGGGAGATGTATCCAGAAAAAACAATTAGGCTGAGTTCAAGAAATTCATCCCTATGTGTTTTTCTAAGAGTTTTATAGTTTCATGTCTTATATTTCAGTCTTTAACCTGCTTCTATGTATTATGTTAGCCAATGATCCAGTTTCATTCTCTTGCATGGACCTGTCTAGTTTTCCCATCATTGTTTATGTAAGAGACTGTCTTTTCTCCATTGTATATTCTTGCCTCCTTTGTCGTACATTAGTTGACTATATATGTACAGGGTTATTTTTGGGCTCACCATTCTGTTCCCTTGACCCATGTATCTATTCTTGTGCCAGTACTATAGTACATTAATCATTGTAGCTTTATAGTATGTCAAGTCACTTTTAAGCCCAGTATTCTGACCAATGTGATATTTTCTAAGAACAAGAATTAAAATGCAAAGAAATCTTGAACTTTACTTACTATGCTGTTGGTAGCAGTAATGGTATGGTAATACTGAAACTGGTGTGTGTATTGCAGGACTGGATAAATGAGTAAAAATACTGTGGTTGTTGGTAACTTCAGGTCTCACAATGGAATAGGGGGAATATAAGTATGGATGGGGAGATGATGTTCTTGCCTGAATTATTAATATGGTGGTTATAAAATGGTAATTTCCAAACTCATACTTCATGTATTAGTTGTGTTCTTCTATAAAGAACTTTCTCTTCTCCTTCCCACTGGTGTTTTTTTAATATCAGGATGTATTCTTTTTTACTCTCAATGTGTTTTAGCTATTTTTTTCTCATTAGCCTTTTTGATGTTTAAATTATGCCAGTTTTTCCAGTGAGAATTCCTTCAAACTCGATCCTATTTCCTTCTGACATATCTCCATTATACTAAGAAATATATTTTTTGAAAAAATAATTATTGACATATGAAATCTATACTGATACTGCTGTGACCAATCTAGTACCACGAACCAAAATCAAAACAAAGCAGAAAGGAGATCAAAGTAAAGAAGCATTTCGGCTCAATACAAAGTGAGATCCTTGATTAAGTCCTGGAGATATATCTCTGTATTTGTATTACATATTATATATCTATATATACATATATAATTTAAATATATACACACATATACATTTAAATCAGCTACATTAGATGTTACAGGGACTATTGGAGAACTTAAAGACTGTATATTAGATATTAGTGTGGTATCAATGTTAAATTTTTTGAGTAAGATGTTTGTATTGTAGAAATGAAGAGAATTTTTCTGTTCCTTTGAACTACACCCTGAAGTATGCAGGGGTGGAAGTGGCATGAAGTCCTAAAGCTAAAATAACTAATTCTCAAATGGTTAAAAATATGTTTATATCTGACAGAGAGATAAAGCAAATTTGGGACAAGATGAACATCTGGTGTATCTAGAGGAGCCGTGTTCATACTACTTTTCTTACAATTTTTCTTCAAGTTAGGAAGTTGTCAAAATGAAAAGTTGGGAGAGGCAGTACAACATGTTGGGTTGAATGAGAAAGGCCCTGGAAGTCAGGGCTGGGGTCCAGCTGAAAACTTAACCTCTGCAGGATATTCTAGAGGGCTTCCCAAAGGCAGTGTCACATGGGAAGGTGGTTAGAGGCAGATGGCAGAAACCAGCATCTGGGGCAGGAGTGATTTAGGGCTTATGAGCCTTGGAATTTTAATGATGCAGTTATTTGTTTTAAACACATATATAACATTTCATTTTATATACATATTTCAAACAAAAAAATTCAGGTCATATTCCAGCTCCATTCCCTTCCCAGTCACCAAATGGGAGGTGCATTTATTGGCTTGTCTGGTAGGTGGGTTTTAGTCCAAAGTTCCCCTTCATGAGTGATTTCAATTCTCCCTTGGTATTCTTGCTGTGGAATCAGTTAAGTGATTGTGGGAGAGTACATTTAAGATATCCCCTATCAGAAATGTGGCTTATTTTCTGTCAAGTTTGACTTTGTTGTTTTTATCTGATGCTTACCACACAGCTTCACGTAAAAACAGGTTTGCTTCACTCCCTCCCCTCCCTCCCTCAACTCCCAACACAGATTTGTATTCTTGGCATCCTGCTCTTGTTTGATGAGTTTCAGGAGGCCTCAATTCTTGTTTTGTCCCCAGGAGTAAAGCAGAGACTGCTTTAAACTGATAATGACATGATTTTGCTGCCCTATAGACAGTCATTTAGACTCTGTGATATGTGGCCACTGCCTCGAATTCAAGCAATGGAAATGACATCATTATCAGCCAACTCTTTATGATGAAAAATGACCCACATTAGGAAACAATCTGCACCCAAGGAAACTTTGGTGATCAATCATCACAATTATAATATGCTGATCTTTTATGTAAATCCAACCCACAGTGAAGCCAGTTTGGGTGGAGAAGTTGGGGGAGGAGAGATCCTGTGGAAAAGAACATTAGTACAGTATAATTAAGCAAAAGAGAAAGCTTCACATAATGTACGTTTCTCAGGGGACCATTTCATGCCTTCGGGACCCTCACGGATCTAGGCTGAGAGGGTTGCATCATCTTCATTAAAGGCATTTGTCAAGTGCCTAGAGCCACACAGAAATGGCTGGGCTCTGTGCTGCATGAAGTTAGTTGAAACAGGCCAAAGGCCCTCCTTCCAGGAGCTGGAGCCCTCAGGGGCCACCTCTCTGATGGGGAGGTGCAGGGGACAGGGGCTTCCTTGTGCGGGGAACCCACCCCAGAGGATGATGTTTCGTCATGGGGAAGGGGTGCCTGCCTTGTCTTATTCTATGTCAGCCCCTTCTGATGGGCCATCATTTCAGTGCTCTGTGGCCAGTTGCAGGCTCATGGTGGCCCAAGTATGAGGTGGGATTGTCACATACACCTGCAAGAAGGTGGATTGTCTTCAGAGAGCACAGAAGGGTGGGGCCTTTGGTGGTGAATCTTGCCCTGATCCATAGGCACAAACACTCACTCATGAACACCCCCTGTTCACGTGTGGTCCTTGGAGTTTGTGTTTTGTCTAGTCCCTTTTTCTCAAACCTAGAAAATGGGGCATGTGTGAGAATGTGTGAAGAGGTGTAAGGAAGAGGAAGAGGGCAGAGAGACAATTGATGTGGCTGCATTCATCAAAAAAATCACAGATACCAGACTCATCCAGGTGTCTCTGGTTCTTATGCCCTTAGATACATGAGGAGCACAAGGAGAAGTTCAGCTCACTGTTGCCTTGCCAAGAACTCCTGAGGCAATTGGCCCATGTAGCCACGTAGCCCTTGGCTAGTGAGTGCTACAAGCAGGATCTCCATATCTTGGTCTCCATCTGGGATACAGCAGCCCCTTCAACCCTATTTTTCTCTGCAAAGAACCTCATGGTGTTAACTCTTCTGTCCTTTTTGACTTTATCTACAAAACCTATGTAACTTTCAGGGGAAAATGTGTTCCCAGACCAAGGCAAATAAACCAGGGAAACCTGTGAAGCCAAAATCAGCCAAAGGGAAAAATAAAGTGGGAGAAACCCATTTATTGCTTACAAGAATCCTGACTCCGTTTGTCTACTCCCGCTCACCCTGCCAGGGACTCTCCCCGAACTGGCTGGACTAAGGAGAGAACAGCTTTTCTCCACCCTTTGTAAACACCTATTGATGTGGAGATGGACTAAGGCTAGGTGAGAGATTCTGGAAAAATTGCAGTTTTAGCCACAACTTGTCACACATACTCTTCTTATTCTAAACTCAATGTCTAGGTTATGAGGCCCTGGCTTGCTCCCTTCCTCCTCTGTCTTTGCTACTCTCCTGTGGGATACAAAGAGCCTTTCCACCTGCGGACCAATATTTGAGATTCCCTCCTAGGAGTTTGTTCCTTGTACTAACAATTTTGCCCTCCTATGAAATGGAAATGCTCCCAGTAGGGCAACACATTAAGCCTTGTGTGGATTTGTGGATTGTGCACCCTTTTCCATATGGCAGCTGAAAGCAGGTTTCAAAAGGGGAAAGGGAGGAACAGTCCAGAAAGCCCTGCCTGGCAGGGCAGACGGGCTGGAGTCTCCCGGAGAGGGGAAACAGGTGGTCCAAGTACCTGTGAAGAGGAAAATAGAATCTAACATGAGTCCATGTTCACTCAGAGTCAGGAACTGTTCTGCCATGCCATTGGACCCCAGAGGAACCTCAGGGTGCTGTGCGGGAGCCGCTATTATCCCTTTTGGTAGAAGAGGAACCCGAAAGAGAGGTTAAGTGACTTGCTCATAGTCACATGGTTCACGGGCAGAGCTGGGATTCAAACCTTGGCAGCCTGCCTTTCACCATCGCCCTGCTCTGGGAGGAGGAGAAGCACCTGTGGGGAAGAAGTCGGCCAAGCTTCTGGAGAAGGCAGTTCCAACTGCAGTCACCCAGCCCGGCCTTACTCCGGCCTCACTCCGCGGCCCTTTAGTTTGTCTGTGGCTGTGTTAGAGATGTGCCATGGTTACAGCAGGAGGCCACACCCCGTCAGAGAGACTGAAGGGCTTGCCAGCACAGCTCTCTCTGTTCTGGTGAGGTCAGGCCCAGAGCAGTCTTGGCAGAAGCCAAGAACCCTTCCTGGTCACCTCTGGACTTGTAGTGCCAGCAGCTTCCTAATCTGACCTGTCACAGGAGTTTAAAACTGCCAGGAAATGCCCAGCAAATTTGTCTACAGAGATTAATGAAATCAAATCTTGGGCTCTGCGGACGTCACTGGGCATGCTCCAGTTGACCTTGGTTGTAGCCCCAGTGGCTTCTTCCAGACAGCTCTTCAAGGGGAAGGAAGATAAACTAGTTCCTGAGGGTGTTGTATTGAGCATTCTCTCACCCTATGGGGGGCAAGGGTGTGTTTTTTTTGCATAGGAAACAACCTCTTTTACTCTGGGCTAAAAATGGGGAAAGAAAATCACTTAGGAACATACCCTAAAAAAGGCTCTTTTGCTCCCTGGTGTAGCTGACATTAGTCAAGCCACCATCCCTGTACTCCCCACAGTGACAGAGTCAAAGAGTAAGACTCCTCTGGAAGCTTTGTGCGGTGGTCCTGGCTCATGGAATGTCTACCTCCACACCCGCAGCTCAGGTCTGGTTGGCAAAGGTCAGTGTGGGACATTTGAAATAATCATTTCATAGCTATGGTTTAAATCATGCTTTCTCTGATGAATGATCCATACATGGTTACCAGGAGTCATTAATTGCTGTCAGGGTTCATTTTCCAGGTGGTGGGAAAGGGGGAGGGTAAAACAGCACAGAATCAGCTTTGCCTCTCTGTTGAGCATGGCTTTTCTGACCAGCTCAGGCCTTTCTTCCCCACTTCACAAAGAGGGTGGGACATGGGGACTCTGAGTATGTTGTACTTGGAGGGACAGAAATAATTCACTGTGGCCAGGAGCATAGGGACTGATCTGCCTATGCTCCTATGGGATATTTACAAATCCCCCTTCGTCTTTACCTTTGGTGAGACTATCATTCAATGTCTGAGGTTTTGGGACATCCTATCACTAAAATTTCCATGGTCATGGTAATATTCAACAGGCTCACAAATCACCACTCATGTCCAGTCTGCCTCCTAAAGCTCACCAGTAAAGAACCCCCCAGAAATTCTTGGACTTTCTTTTTCATTAAGTTTCTTTCCATTAATTCCTTTTGTATCTGAATCCTTCAGGGCCTATACATCAGGTATTTCTAAACAGAAGCAGATTGGATCAGTGAGTGCCAGGTGGTGAGTGTGGTAGGGGATGTGATGACCAGTCTTCAGTGGGTAGAAAAAGCTGAATGGTACAGTGCAAAGAACACTGGGGTCACAAGAACTGGGATCAAGAAATAACCAGGTATTAGCTGAGTGACCTTGGATTTGACTTAAAACTCTCTGAGCATCAGCTTCTTATCTGTAAAGTGGAAATAAAAATACCTACTTTGAAAGGTATGGGGAAGGCTCAAGTAAGATAAGGGACGGGGAAGTGCATTGGGAACGACAAAGTCTTATATACACACAAATTGCAGCTTCTGGACTTAAGTTGGATCAAACAGTTCTTGAAAGAAGATGGTCTAAATCTGGAGCTTTGCTAAACAGATATTCCTTATTGATTTTTTCTCCTAACAAGATTTAATCTATACTCTATTGTGCCTAATTTTTCAAAAGATAGGCAAGTTAAAAAGTCCTGTCTTTAAATTGTGTTGGACAGGGCCCTGAACCTTGCTGTGCCATTGTAGTGACAGGTCAGAGACGTAGCACTCTGTGTAATCCAAGAAACAGGTGCATGTCCTTACAAAGGAATTCCTGCCTGACTGCCGCGATGGACCCTCCTGCCCCATGCTCCCTTCTTCCACCCCTGCCAAGCTGCTGCCTCAGAGGGGTGCCAAGGTCTGTAGAGTTTGGGGGCTGCCGTTAACATCTACACCCAGGGTCTGCAGGCCTTTCAGAAAGAAGGATGGTTTGCCATTTAGAGAATTATTATAATTTCTGCCACTTATCGTTTCCTGTGCGCCAGGAGCTGAACTAAGTATGTTGCATGCATTACCCCATTAAATCTTCACAATAGTCCTGTGAAGTAGGAACTCTTATCACCCTCATTTTACATAGAAAGAAACTGAGCTTAAAGAGTGGTAGGTCAGTTTTCCAAGATATCAATAGTTAATGTAGTGCAGATCAGCAGTCCCATGTGGGTCTGGCTGACTCCAAAGGTTGCCTTAGCAGAATGCTGCTCCAGTGCCTGGCCAGGCTGGGACTGGATACAGCATCCAGAGCCTCAGATCACACAGCGAGATCAAATTCGGCCCCGGAGAGTGTCCCCCTCTTGCTGAAGGGAGAAGAGACAAAGGGCGGGCACTACACGCGACTTCCATCTCGGGGCACTCATGTCCCAAGCCTGACATCAATCCCCAGACTAAGAATGCCACAGGTTGATTCAGCAGGTGTGTGGCTGCACGTAGTGCACGTGAGCTATGGGCCACCTTTGCTTCAAAACCTGTTCATTAAAACAAAATCTGGCCATTTAACACATTTCCAAACAGCTTTCCCCACATTTTTGAGCAGTTTAAAGGGATGGGGTGAGCTGCAGGTCATTACAGCTCTTCCTTATGACTTCTTTGATTCTGACTTCTTATTCATTCATAATTTATAAATTATTGTCTAGAAAAGGAAAGGAAGGCAGAAAAGAAAAGAAAGGGAGGGAAGGGAGAGAGGAAGAAAGAAAAGAGAAAAACAGAAAGAAAGTTGGTTTATTCAAGAAAGGTAAGGAGGAGAGAGAGAATGGGAAAAAGGTGAATGTGATCCAGGGTTGAGTAAAGCAGCCTAACACCAAAGACTTTTATGTCTTCTGCACCCATCCAGTACCATCCCATAAATCTGTACATTACATTCCACTAAATGTGTCAGACATGCAACTGTGCTTGCAAATAACTGTTGCCATTGAATGAATCTCCCCTGGCATATTCATTTGAGCTCAAAATAACCCATATAACCCAAGAGTAAATCAGTGACTGGACACCAGTGCCAAGCATAATCTCAAGCAACATTTAACTGGGTTCAATATTTATTTCCCTGCCTTGAGTCATTTTCAAATGATCTGGACTCAGTTCAGACGGGACCAGCCCTAATTTTATGGTGCTCTTGGAACCCTTCCAGCAGCACAAGGGCTCAGATGTCAGGGAGTTCCAGAAAAATGAGATCCCACAGCAGATTTCACAATTTAAGGCACCCTCCTTCCAATATTTTGCAACATATGGGCCTTTTGATTGAAGATGTAACTTTCTAAGCACCTCTAAGAAGTATCCTTACTCACAGCCCAACTCCTACCTCATCCCTAGGGATGGGGTGGGTACAGTTAACCTGGTTAACAGCTTGCATAAATAAAATTTCTGGATATCTGCAAGTAAAAAAAGAGTAGTCTACAATTTATTACCATTTTTCCAAACATGACATTTTCCACACAGTTATGGACTCCAGATTTGGGAAGCTTTGAGACACATTAAAACAGCAAATAATACTGCTCTGAATTTGATGGCTACAGGGACCTATCAAATAAATAGCAGCCAATTCTCAAGCTTTTGTATCTCACATGCTCAATCAATAGAAAACCAACCAATTTTAGTGTACATCAGAAATAAATCTCAAGATGGCAGAATTGACTTACAGCCTGTTAAAGGGGTATTGAACTGACATTGAGTGACCTCACACTCAGCCAAAGCATTTATTATAAAAGTCTGCCGTGGTTAAGTGAGATGACTGATATCAGCCCATTTTGTTCTCACATGCAGGCTCCTACCTTTTTTTAGCTGGGAAAAGAGCAAAGGACCTCACTCATGAATCAAACATTTTCCTTTTCTTTATTTCTCCTTAATCTAGAGACGATTAATCTTAATTCAGAATAACAGCCTGCATTCTGAAGTTTGAGAGACCTAGGTTCACACCCTAGGAGCATCATTTATCAGTTTTTGAGCAAAATTTTGAGCTTCTCTAAGGAACAGTTTCCTTATCTGTAGAACTGAGAAGAATGGGATAAAATAATGTATTTAAAGCAGTTAGTAAAGTGCCTGGATACATACTCAAATTCTAGTTCTATTACTGTTATTAATTGTTATAACTATTGTAATTGTTATAAACTCTCATTTTTATAATTATTTGTTATTTTGACTCCTCACTTCACAATTCCATAGATTATTATGCCATCAGCACAGGTAATAATAGCAATAACAACAATTATTGACACATTTTGTTGATAGCTACTAGGTAGCAGGCACTGCACTCAATGCTTTAAATATGTTTTCTCATTTAATTCTCACAACAACCCTGTGAGGTAGATGTTATTATTATCTTGATTGTTAGAAATAAGGAAACTGAGGTTCAAGAAAATGAATGAAATTGCCTGAGATCACACATTTGACCAAGACCCGGCCGTATACTACGTTACCCTGGCCCCCCTGCCCCACATCACATAGATAATAGCTTTTTGTGCTGTTACATCCTTAGGGGGACAGAAAACTTTAATAATTTGGAGGAAGTCACTGTATTTCTCTGGACCTTAGGTTTCCCATCTATCAGATGAAAGACATGGAATAGATTATATTAGACATTTTAAGATTCCAGGATTCTAATGGAATCAGGAGTTGTCAAGAGAGACCAACTTGGACACACAGAGACTAATCTATGGGTAAATAGATTTTAAAGGTGTTGGAAAGGAGATTGTATAAGTATGGCAAGTTCTGCATGGTCACTTCCTCCAAGCAGGCTGGAAGGAGGAATGTCAGTGGCACTTTCCATAATGGCTTAATTCCTTCTCCTTCAGCTGAGGAGGAAGCTGTCAGCTCAGCCAACAGGCTTGCCTGCAGTGTACATGGCTGGTCTAGCAGAAACTGGCACGATCCTTCATCTGGATCAGGCATCACTTCCTGCTCCCGACCTGGGTGCCTCTGAGACAGGAGTAACTTAACAATAACCCCTTCTTCCCAAATCCTAAAATAAACTCTCTTGCCATTCTGGGAATAATGTTGTGATTAAAAAGTTATTTACATTTGATCCCCCAGAATATAAAGCCATTGATTGCTATTGTCGCAGGGTTAGGATGTTTAAAATATTTCACATCCTGGTCACAAGCGCAGCAGTTTCCAGATATAGCCTGTTTTGAGGCTGAGCTTCCAGGTAGGAATAAGTGGCTGGAGGATGGAAGGATCTGGAGGTGATAGAGGGGCGTCTGAGCCTCAACTTCCAGCTGCACCCAAAAGCCGTGGGCACTTCCTGACGAGCTGCTGAGGTGGTCTAGTGCCGTGACACGGACACGGTGTCCTGGCTCTGAGCCCTGATTTCTACCTCTTAAACACAGCTGTCTGCTGGTCCCGGCCTCCTGAGCCATTGTTTATCCTGGCAGTGTGAAGGGCTTGCAGAAATATTGTATGTGCTGGATTACCTTTTCAAAAGTAGTCAGGACCCCACATTGTGGCTTTCCACTCTTTTAGGTTCAGACTAAGGTAAAAGAGAGAAAAAAAAAATCATCTGCCTCCAGTTCCTAGAGCTAGTTCCTTTATAATGTGTGGTTGACAGACACTAACCTCTGAGAGTATTTGATCTCCCCAATAGCTTCAATCAAACCAGAGATTATTGGGGGAAAATTGGAATTAAACAACTAATTGACTCTAAGGGTACTCATCAGTTATACGGTTAAATTAGAAACAAATTTTGTTTTCTTTATTTGACTTGCATGCATAGACACAGACCAAGTCAGAGCTCAGACATATGCATGAGGGAGTACGGTCAGCTGTCTCATGCCTTCTGCCAATCTGAGGAATATAAAAAGAAAATCTCAATCGGGTGAAGCATTTTAGTGACGCAGAGAGGGACAGGAGTTGATGGTATGTTTTATGGAATATTCTGTCAACATAATATACCAGAAGCCAAGAAAACTCTTAATCTAAAAGTGACTGGCCTGGCTCTGATGGTTTGTACCGACCCATTTATTGGAAGTCAGCAGAAAGTCACTCATTCGTTGACCTTTTTCATGGGAAGACTGGAGTTAGGTTGTTAAGCAAGCTTTGCTGTCTTTTAAATATTATTTACCAAAAATGTATAAAGGAAATAAAAATATCTGTTTTTATTCTGTCTCCCTAACCTTGCAGTTCAAGTCTTGTCAGAGATTTTACCAAACCTGTTTTTCAGGGATTTGAAGTCTGCTCATAAAAATTAACTGCAGGCTCTTGTGCAAGTTAAAAACAGAATTCATTTGCTTCTTTTAAAGTAAGTATTTAAAAGAAGGACTAATAAAAATATACCCTCCAAATGGTTTTTCTGTGGCTTTCTGGCCTATTTGTTTAAGGACCCGTTACAGTTCAGCAGCTCATCTTACGCCTGGCCCCCAGAAGCACAAAGTATTTCCGGTTTTATTCAGAGCCCTCAATGGAAAATGCCAGCCATTCTTTGTTTTTCCTGTTGAAAATTGAATTAAGAGCTCAGGAAAGGTATAAGATAACGTCCCGTACAGTGCTGGCATTCCCACGTGGGTTCCCAGGGGGTAAGGCCCACTCATCTGTTGCCACATAGCCCAACCCAATTTCTTTGGGGCCCCAGGAACAAAGGATGATGCATTTCCAAGGTAATGTATCATTTACCTGTCCTCCAGGGTTAGCACAGCCCAGTAGGAAGCTGAGAAAATACCAGCGTGGCTGTAGGCAGCTTCACTCATTCTTAAGAGAAAGGGAAACCTCTGTGACTCTGCAGAGGGTGGCCTCTTTGGCCACTATTCAGTACAACCTCTTCTTGTATTTTTATCTCATCTTCAAGTGAGGTCATAATGCCTTCCCCCTGCAGCATTAATGCAGTGCCCCAAGATTAGTTGCTTGGTGGAAGGGGGGACCATATTGCAGAAGATACCGGGATTCTTTTGTTAATTTACTCATTCACTTAAACATATGATAAATGTGGACCATGCACAACACCCAATTCTAGGTGATAAAGTTGTGAGTCAAAAGGTGTAAGCCTCGTCCTCAGGGAGATGGAGCTCCCAGGTGAGGAGAAGCACATCACCACGGTGCAGTGTGCGCAGTGAGTGAGTCAGGACCAGGGTATGGTCTCGGGGGGCAGGGGAGTGGTGTTGAAGCCAAGGTGGGGAGGCGTTTATGGAAGGCTTCTTGGAGGGCAAAACTCATGGGTGAAGTTTGAGGAAAAATAAAAATGACAATTCTGGTATAATAAATGCAACTAAAAATTCATAGCCAATATAGAGATGTTGGTGACTGAAATTAAGTCCCAAAGGGTATAGCCTCTCAGGATATAGCCTGGTGTCTTTCCTTTCTAGATGTTTCCTTGAAGAAGGAACCATTTTATTCCCTAGCATCCAGTGTGGTCTATAGAAGACTTTATCCCACTTACAATCAAAGCCCAAAAGGTGAGATTACATTTCACCAAGCTCAGGTTCCCATCCCCACCCCTATTATTTCCATATGAAGGACTAACCTGGTCACTGATGCGTGGCCCAGCCACGGTGTCCAGTACAACGAGGGACCTCACTGGAGATGCCTCTCAGGAAAAGTGTTCATTGCCTGTTCTTAGCACAGTGCTTTAAGGGTGCAACCGCTACAATCACCACGGAGTAAGAGTGAACTGGTGTATGGTATCAGGAGGGTCCCTTCTCCCAAAGCCAGGACAGTAACCTAAACAGTGCTGCCCTCCAAATGGAGCAAAGCTTCCTTAGCCTGAGAGAGAATCGCCTGTCTTTGACTCAGCTGAGCACCTATCAACTAGCAGGTGACACAAACTCATGCCCTTTCCTCAAGGGGGCAGCTCAGGCCCCCTCTAGTCCTCTAGCTGTATTCCTGATTTTAACAGGCATGGGTGTCTTGTTTCCTGGCTCCTGGAATGTTAGGTAAATAAGTAAAGAAAGGGATAGGGTTGAAAGAGTTGGCTTCTAGAGGTGGCCAGGAGAGATCGCAGACAGTGTGGCAATAGTGAAAGGGAAGAGGAGATCCATGAGAAGTAGAGACATGAGAATTTAAAAAGCAGGACGTTCTGGCCAAGTGGGCTAGTGTAGATTCAGTGAGAGCCTGGAGTTTTTGCCCTCTATTGTGAGTCTTGGATTCTGCATTCCTGGCATTTTGTCATTAAGTACTGTCTTAATTTCTAATTGACATGAAAATTATGGTAATTTGTGATAGGAAAGGATTTTCCCAAGTCACTTTATAAATCATTATGAAGTTACTGTTCTCCCTGATGAGAAAGGAGTGGAACATCATTCCAGGTACTCTCTTCATAAAGGAAAGTAACCCAGCCCAAATGATAAGCAGCAGACTGTGTACTGGGAACCTGTTTCTGTACTGGTTCTATGCTGTACTGTGCCTATTTCTGCCTTTCCTTTCTCTAACTCTGAAAATAATTTTCTCCTGTCATTCATTTTTCTTTGAAATGGGGCTGGTTGTCCTGACAAAAACATACAACTGATACAGCTTTGTAAGAGAAGTGTATATGCAGAGAGTTTTTAGAAACATAGTATATAATTACATGAGGCTTGGGAAGGGAAGGTCAAGCCATCACATGAATCTCAGGTGACATCTAGGAGTCAACTGAAGAATAAGAGAGGTGGGAGAGCAGGACATAGCCAGGTGAAGTAACCTGGCTGAAGTGCTAGGAGGGGCAGTACTGGAATTGATAGGAACCCCCTTGAATCCTGAAACTTGTCATTAGGTTGGGATACTAACATTGAATTTGTGTGCTATTCAACATGTTTAACCCACCTTTTAATTTTTATACATCTTCTAAATTTTATTTGTTACCCATGTTGGAACTCTTTTCTTCACATTACATTTGACATTATTTTATGGCTAAAGCTTTGAAGGTTTATAACGAGGTGGCCTCCCAATAGCAGGTCAATCAGAAAGACTTGGATTTGGCGCCGGTTCCCAGTGATCTTAGTAAGCCATTTAAAGGGAGCCCAGTAAAATGCCTATGTTCTGTCCTGGAGATGGTTGGCTGAAGTGGTCTTGGATCTTCAGAGAAACCTCAGGAACCAAGACTGCCACAGCCATACCGCTCTTGCCACGTCACATGCCACATCGTGGCAGAGATGGTACCTTCCATGGAAATTTCTCTGATCCTGCCTCTGTGCCAAGTTTCACTTGGCCTCACCTATTACTGTGGGGTGAAGAGAACCATATGAACCCAAGCATGATGATTTATTGGCTATTTTGGGGCTCTTTCCACTCATAAGCACCACCCTGTCTCCCCTCTCCATGAACCATAGTCCAGCAGGGTCATTCCTATAAAGCCCTGTGAGAACTCCAAAGACCTATGCACATCCATCCTATATCCAATCACAAATATTAGACACCTACTGCATGTCTAGACCCATGCTAGACAAAACGGGGAGTATATGTTCCTGTAACTCATGATCCCAGCTCACCAGTGGAGTTAATGCCATTGTGCAGATGGGCACAAGCAGGTAGGATGAGATATAAAATGATATAGAAAGGATACAATGCAAGTATACTGTGAGGTAGCCCAAAGATTGGTGTATGGAATATGAGGAGAACATGGGTTTTACTGACAACAGATGTGGGGTGAAATCCTATCCCAGCCACCTTCTAGCTCTATAACCTCAAATGTAAAATAGATTGGGATAACTGCTTAGCATAGGCCCTAGTATGTAGTGAGTATTCAATACATACATATGATACATACCTATGATAAAATTTAATTTATATATCAGGCACAGTAAGAGATTAGCAACAATAACGGGTAATAAAATAGACCAATTATAACGATATACTTTAATGAAAGTTGTGTGAATGTGGTCTCACTTCCAGAATATCTTACTGTACTATACTCACTGTTCCTGTGATACTGTGAGGTGATAAATTGCTACATGACGAGAGGACGTGACTTGAATAATATAGGCCTTGTGATACAGGGTTAGGTTACCAGCGATCTCACAATGACACCCTGACTGGGGGTAACTGAGACTGTGGGAAGCACAGCCACAGGTGGTTGGGGACTGCGTGTGATGACGATGAGTTACAGATTACAAGAACTGCAGAATTCAGAGGAGGGGAAGTTCAGTGCCGGCTGAGATGGGAAGAGAAGGCCTACAAACCAGAAAGTGGTGGGTCCTTGAAGAATGAGTTCAAATTAGAGTTGGATCGGGTTGGGAGAAGGGCACCCACAGGCAGTCAGGGACAGACAGGAGGGCAAAGGTGTGGAGGCAGCAATGGGAAGGGAAGGGCCTTCCTGGGGAAATTCAGGGGAGGGGCAGTGGGAGAAGCACGGAAGATGAGGGACAACCAGATCCTGGTGAGTGGCTTAGCCTCCCTCTCTCCTCCCAGGTGGCCCTCACTGCCTTGGGCTGCTTTTCCCCATCTGCAGCCCAGCAGCAGGAGAGCTGTGCCAGGGGCTTTTGGAACAGTCTTCGCGGTCCCTGCTGTCACCACCGTTTAGCAAGGATGTCCTCCTCCACTGCAGGTAATACAAAGACTAGTAATTGAGAATCTTGTTGTTATTATAGTTGTTGTTGATGGGGGAAGTGGAGACACTTGATATATTAACTGGGAGGAAACAGCCAGCAGATAAAAAAAGGTCCTGGAAATGAAACCACATCTGTCATTTTCTTACGGGGTCTCCCCCTCCCTGAGGCCCTTGTAAAATCCTGTGCGTTCACAACTTTGGCAGTCTAATGACATTCTTACCACTAGAAAATGATCCCCTCTCCCACACCCAGAGGGACTCAGTGAATGTGTTTATACTTGTTAGTGTCTTTTCAGTTTGGCTTCTGTAACAGTTGTATTTTTTCTGCTATTTCTTACTAATTACATAGAGTGGCAAGTTTCTCCCACCCCTAGAAAACCCACAAGCATTAGCTCCGCCATTGCCATTCACAAACCTGCTTAGCTGAATGGGAAGAAGGCTTCTACAGCCAAATTGCTATTTTGAAAGAGTGATTATGTGTCCCTTGGGAATATTTTGAAGTGTGGTTCTTGATAGCCTCACCAAGAAGAGAAGCTAGTACATTTCCCATCCAAATAGGTCTGGAAAGCTCATTGCAAATGAGTTTCTGAAGTGAAGGGTCAGTAATAGCTGGTACCTGGGCCATCTAGCGAGTCCTTTTCTTAAAATAGGGTAATGGAACTAGCTTGGTGCCTAATGACCACTTTGAGCAGCCCCGTCCTCTTTTATTTTAAAACGGAATTAGTGTAGCCTTTGGAATTGTCACTGTGGCTCCTTCAGTCACAGAGGAACAGCCTGCAAAAACCATGGGTGGCAAACTAATTATATATTAGCTACAAACTGGAGATGCCAAGCTACTTGGTGGGAGGATGTCATTTTATCCCCTTCTCCCTCCATGATTCGTGCTGTGCAAACAGGGAAAATAAGATGTCTTTTACCTACTGATCTCTTGGGATGAGGCAGAGCTGTCTGAAAAGAACATGTAGGGGACTGTTTTAATTTTAAATTGGTTTGCCAGTATTTAATTTATTTCTTCTATTTTAAAAATAATTGTTTCCTTTGTCGCACTGGCTTCAGGCGCAACAACAAAGAAAGGACATTTTCTAATGAGTAAGATGTTACATGGCAACAGTGATTTAGCTTATTGTTTTAAACACATAAACAGTGTTCTTGGTTTTCCTCATGGGGAGAGTAATGAAAGTGAACTTGATGTCTATTTGAGAGGCATGGGAATTCTGTAGCCTTATTAAAAAGACAGGTAACCCTAAGCTTGGATGCTTATCAACTCAACCCATACCAACCCCAAAAAGCAGACCTGTGATTAAGAAGGAGGCAGCTCCTCTGTTAGGAATGCATTAATATTTATTGTGCTCTGGGGGCTTGGGGGGGTAGTGCTCCCCAAGAAATTAAAAAAGGGGTTACTCCCATGTGTGATGTAGCCGTCACTTCAAGTCTCTCGGAAGGAGCATCTGCCACAGAGGACAGGCATCCTGTCTGCCAGAGGATTCACGGTGATGGAAGTCCTAAGGATAGGCCTGTTACAAGGGAAAACAGAACCTAAACCACAGCAAAACACTTTCTTTTAGAATTCAACTACCTCTTGCATAAAACAAGCCTGGCTTTTGATTTTAATTTTCCCCTTTTTATCACCACCTCTTTTAGTTGCTAGTCTCTGAGAAATCAAACAATTGCTAGTACCCTTGGCCTCTTCCGGTAAATATTAAGAATGACTCCCAGGTTTAACCCTATATCCATAGTTAGCCATTCCGTTTTCTTAGAACCTTATGTCAGGAAGTTCTTGAAGCAGTTTCTTTCTGAAGAACATGCCTTGGTCAGGTTCCCCAGTTTGTCAGGTTCTGTGGTGATTAACTACAATCTTTTTGAGGTCTTTACTTCTCTCTTTCTTTCTTTTTTTTTTTTTTTGCTTTCCCCCACTCCTGATCATTTATCTGTTGGTTTTTATTTGCTGTTGCTGTGTTTCAGTAAGCATTTCTTCCATTATATCTGTGACGTGTTGTCAATTTCATACCCATCAGAACACTTCTGTATCAACATCTAAGACTAAAAATTAAGTCTTACATCTACAAGTAAATGTGTCGACAGCATAAAATAAAAAGATAACATCCTAATGTAATTAGGAAAGGTGGCTATGCATCACAATTACAAAAAGAAAGTGGGTCCCCCTGTTGCAAATGCAGTAGATTATTGAAAACCCATCATGCATATCAACTGGTGCAGCTCTTTTGGAAAACAATTAGATAACACCTATCACATTGGAAAATGAACATGCTTTTTTACTCAGTAATTTCATTGTTAGGAATTTACCTTATTGATGTAAACCTACAATACATAAAGATATATGCAGGAATTTTGTTGAACATTGAATAGGAATAAAAATTAAAACAACTAAGTATCTTACAAAATAGGCTGAATAAGTAAAATATGAAACATCTTTACAATGTAATATCATATAGTAGTTAAAATGAAATAGATCTATTTAGACTGATATGGAAAGAGTATGGATTATGTGAATCAGAAAGTTTCAGAACTGTTCACATAAAATGATTTCATTCATGTGAAAAAGAACAGTATAGGATTACATTATAATCAACAGAATTACATTATACATAATTCACGTAGAATGATTTATGTTAAAAAGTACAGCATAGTATTACATTATAATCCAAAGTATAAAATAAATATATATAAATATAGAAGTCTATACTGATATAAAGAATTAAATGATTTAATCAAATAATTTAATCAAATATTTAATTAAATAAATAAATAAAATAATAAATTAAAGAATTAAATAAATAATTTAATTCTTTATATTAAGGGGAGAGGAAGGGGAAATATTTTTCCCCTCAGAAGAACTGCAAATAATATATGTAGATACTACCCCCTTTAGGAGGTGGAACTTAATTCCCTTTGCATTGAGTATTGATTAGGTTTAGTGACATGCTTCCAATGAATGGAGTATGGGAAGGGAAAATACTAACTTCATGGAGGAGACACCTGGTAGACATTATCTTAGCCAGGTGGTCAGCGTTAATATCACTAGTTACAAGCCATGTTGACAGATGGTACCTCTGATGTAATGTGATGAGAAGGGCACTGAGACATTGTACAAAATATCTGACCAATACTCCTCAAAACCATCTAATGAAAAATTAGAAAGAGGTAATGAAAAAAAGGCAAGATCAAGAAATCGAGCCGAGAAGACTAAGAGATGACAACTAAATGCAGTGTGGATCCTGGATGGACTCTTAGAACAGTAGAAAAGGACATTGGTGAAAAAAAGTATTGAAATCTGAATACAGTCTGTAGTTCAGTCAAAAGTAATATACCAATATTAATTTCTTACTTTTGATAAATGAACCATGACTGGACAATGTTAACAATAGGGGACCTGAATGAAATGCATATGGGAATTCTTTTTAACTTTTCTGTAAATCTAAATTTTATTTTTTAAAGTTTATCTTAAAAAGGTAAGGAAGGGTTTGATAAAACACACACATGCTTAGATATTTCTGGAAGGCTAAACTGTTAATACCATTTACCCCTGATAAGTTGGATTGGGGTGGGATGTGTGGAAAATGGAGAGAGAAAGAGAGAAAGAGACAGGCAGGCAGACCATGACAGAAACAGAAAGTGACAGAGCTAGAGAGAACGGTAAAAGTGGAAACTTTCTGATTTTCACTTTTACCTCCTTCACTGTTGGATTTTTCCCCCATGTTTGACTTTTATAAGCCCACTATGGTAATCAAACCACTCTCATACATCAATGTGATCTCACCTCATCTTTCCAAAACAAAAGAGACACTTTATTTAGCTATTGTGTGGAGCACAACCCAGTATATAGTCCTGTACAATGTATTAGCTCAATTCAATATTTATGCCCACCACATAATGAATCTTATACCCTGCAACTCACATTCTAAGGTTTGAGTACCTCCTCAGTCTACAGCTTGTCATAATGTTAGTAATAGTGAATCCTTCACCTCAACAATCACCCTTGCTAGAGATTTGTTCTATTCAAAAACATTTATGTTTTGTCCATAGTCACCTTTTAAAAAATTTTTTGATTTTGTATTTAGGTTGCTATACCCAGTTCACTGTAGTAATAACCAAAAATGTTTTGGCCCATATTGGCATCATCTTGAGGTCATGGATTGGTTCAACAGAGAACTTCTCAGTGAGAAACACTTCCAATTAATTGTGTGAACAGGGGAGAAAATTATTATGTCAGTAAGAGAATGTTAAACTTCTAGATATCTAGGAAACAGTAAAATAGATCACAATAATGAAAGTCACTTGATATAATTTAGTTCATAAATAGAACTCACTTAGGGACCACCTTTCCTATCTCCTTGCGAGATGCAGTTAAGATTATAATGTTAAAATAAAGAGTTTGTGCAGGGGTCAAGAATTTTTGAGAATGTGTATAAGAAAACATACACATTGCCTGGTGATTGAACTGGGGAAGGGGAGAATGGAAGTATGTGTACTCAGAGAGGAGTTAGAAGGAAGGGAGTAAGATGTGATGTTCTACTTCCATATAAAATAATCATATGTTAATGGAGATAGGTTGAATATAAAAAATTATCTTGGCATCTGGCTAAAATTAATGAATTGTGTACTGTGTTTTGAAGGATAAAGTTTGAAAACTTCACAGAGACTATTTTCTTAAACACAGCTTTTTGTGGAGATTTATTAAGTTTTTTTCATAAATCCACTTTTTGTTTTTTCTTTGTTTATGGTTTAGACTAATTCTCTTCTGTTTCTTGGCTTCTTTTTATGTAGGTACATCTCTGGTAACTGGGTCTAGTTTTTTTTGATCCAATCTGACAGTCTCTATTTAGACCATAGGCAATTAATGGAGTTATTGGTATGGTTGCATTTTGGTCTACCATTTAATTATTTTTTGTTTTGTTGTTGTTTCTCTATGCCTTCTTTTTTTCCTTCTTTTGAAGTATTTGAATTGTTTAAAAGATGTGTTTATAATTATCTATTGTATTTCCAGACATAAGGCTTTACATTGTTTGTAGTGGTTATTTTAGAGATTATAATATACATGCTTAACTTTTCAGTCTACTACTTAGAATTAATATTGTACTACTTCATATAAAATGTAGAAACTATACAATTGGATGAGTCCATTCTGTCTCCATATCCTTTGCACTGTAATTATCACATGTATTATATCAACATACATTCTGACATCCATTGAGACAATATGTTTTTTGTAAACACTCATGAATTTCAAATAAATAAAAGGGAGAAGGTCCTTTAAATTTACCCAGATATTTACTCTTCAATTTGATATCATTTCCTTTCAGCCTCCAGAATTTCCTTTAGCTCTTCTTATCATGCAGATGAGCTAACAATAAATTTTCTTACTTATATTTTATTTGAAAATGTCTTTGTCTTCATCCTTGAAAAATATTTTCTCTGGACACTGAATTCAGGATTAAGTTGTTGTTGTGGTTTTCACTCTTTTAAAAGATGTTCTCGGGTATACAATGGGGAAATGACAGCCTCTTCAACAGCTGGTGTTGGCAAAACTGGACAGCTACGTGTAAGAGAATGAAACTGGATTACTGTCTAACCCCATACACAAAAGTAAACTCAAAATGGATCAAAGACCTGAATGTAGGTCATGAAACCATAAAACTCTTAGAAAAAATATAGGCAAAAATCTCTTGGACATAAACATGAACAACATCTTCATGAACATATCTCCCCAGGCAAGGGAAACAAAAGCAAAAATGAACAAGTGGGACTGTATCAAACTAAAGAGCTTCTGTACAGCAAAGGACACCATCAGTAGAACAAAAAAAATCCTGCAGTATGGGAGAATATATTCATAAATGACATATCCAATAAAGGGTTGACATCCAAGTTATATAAAGAGCTCACGCACATCAACAAACAAAAAGCAAATAAGCCAATTAAAAAAATGGGCAGAGGAGCTGAAGAGACACTTCTTCAAAGAGGAAATTCAGGTGGCCAACAGGCACATGAAAAGATGCTCCACATCACTAGTCATCAGAGAAATGCAAATTAAAACCACAATGAGATATCACCTCACACCAGTTAGGATGGCCGCCATCCAAAAGACAAACAACAAATGTTGGCGAGGATGTGGAGAAAGGGGAACCCTCCTACACTGCTGGTAGGAATGTAAATTAGTTCAACCATTGTGGAAAGCAGTATGGAAGTTCCCAAAAAACTCGAAATAGAAATACCATTTGACCCAGGAATTCCACTCCTAGGAATTTACCCTAAGAATGCAGCAGCCCAGTTTCAAAAAGACATATGCACCCCTATGTTTATCGCAGCACTATTTACAATAGCCAAGAAATGGAAGCAACCTAAGTGTCCATCAGTAGATGAATGGATAAAGAAGACGTGGTACATATACACAATGGAATATTATTCAGCCATAAGAAGAAAATAAATCTTTCCATTTGCAACAACATGGATGGAGCTAGAGGGTATTATGCTCAGTGAAATAAGTCAGGCAGAGAAAGACAAGTATCAAATGATTTCACTCATATGTGGAGTATAAGAACAAAGAAAAAACTGAAGGAACAAAACAGTAGCAGCCTCACAGAACCCAAGAATGGACTAACAGTTACCAAAGGGAAAGGGACTGCGGAAGAGGGGTGGGAAGGGAGGGATAAGGGGGAAAAAGGGCTATTATGATTAGCACACATAATGTAGTGGGGGTGGGGGGATACAGGCAAGGCAGTATAACACAGAGAAGACAAGTAGTGATTGTATAACATCCTACTATGCTGATGGACAGTGACTGCAATGGGGTATGTGGTAGGGACTTGATAATAGGAGTAGTCTAGTAACCATAATGTTGCTCATGTAATTGTATATTAATAATAGCAAAAAAAAAAGATGTTCTACTCACTTCTGGCTTACACAATTTCCAATGAGAAGTCATTGAGTTGTATCACAGTTCTCATGTATAATGTGTTTTTATTCTACTGCTTTCACCACTTTTTTTCTTTATCTTTGGCTTTTCACAATTTGACTACAATTAAACTAGGCATAATTTTTCTGTTTGGAGTTCATTGAACTTCTTAGGCCTATAAACTTGTCTTATGCCAATTTTGTAAGATTTTCAACGATTATAACTTTAAATATTCTTCATGCCCATTTTGTCTCTCCTTTCTTCATGAGACTCCAATTTCATATTTAGTAGACCTTTTATTATTATTCCACAGTTCTATGGGTTCATGAAGATCTGTTTCATTTTCTCCAATCCTTTTTCCCTCTGTCTTTTGTATTGGATAACTTCTATTTATGTGTCTTCAAGTTTACTGATTCTTCTATAATTTCCATTGCATGCACTATTAAGCATGGTGGATTTTTAATTGTAGGTATGATATAGTTCTGTTGTACTATTTCTGTATAGTTATTCTTAGTAATATTTTTCTCAGCAGAGACTTCCTATCTTTGCATTCATTGTGAGAATATTTTCCTTTATTTTGTTGAGGGTCATTTCTTTATATGGTAAGAAATTTTGGATTTTACCCTGGATATTGTGAATGATTGGTTTTAGATATTCTTAATTCTATTATATTTCTTGTTTTGACTCAGCAGGCCATTAACTTGATGACTCAAACTGCAAACTCTCTCTTTTGTTGTAGCTCAACACTCAGTTTTTGTTTTTTGTTTTTTGCTAAGGTACTTGGAGTCTACCATATGCATGTGTGATTCAGGGGTCATCCAGATAGTAGGAGAGAGTGTACATACAAAATTTGGGGCCCTCACTCTCTGGATCACTCCTTTCTGGAATTTCCTCACTTTTCAGTCACTGTGGTTACCCTAAATTCTGTTTCCTATTAGAGATTTAGTCACCTTGTGTGACACTGGCTTTAGCCTGGTTTCAAGCAGAAGGCATAAAAATACCATTTTTTGTACCCTGCAGCAATCTCTTCTATAAAATCTCAGCTCCTAACCAGAATTTACCTGCTTGAGTTCACTTTCTAGTAGCCTTTGGATATTTGATTCATATTTGTATAGTTTGTTCATACTTTATAGTTAACTACTGGAGGCTAGGGTCTGGCGGGAACTTTCTTGGTCATACTGGAGGTGGAAAAATAGTTAAAAATAAAGCCAACTTCTTTGATAAAGTGGAAAAAGCATGACCCACCGATTTTCCATGGAAGTTCAAAATTTGGGACTAAGAGTATGTTTGGAAGAATGTATAAACTCAGTTAAGCTCCACAGTGGGTTTTCCTTGTATAAAAACCCCATCAAACTATATAAGCTGGATAAACACAAAAATAAAACATAGAAATACTTCGGGCATAATTCTGCTTCAAGCTCATTGCCAATATTTAAGGGCCTTAGTCTGAAGTCTGTGATGTAACATTTCTGAATAGGTGAGAGAAGATTTAGCCAAGCCTTCTGAAAATAGGTACCAGCCCAGTGATGCCCTCTAGGACTTTAAGTGGGTCTTTTAGGGACTCTAAACCCTCAAGCTCTTCTCAGGTGAAGTTATCTAATACCGGCTATTGAGTGGGAGACAGGAAGTCATACTAATGTGCATGAATCCAGAGACGGCTGTGGGAAATGGTTATCTGTGGAGGTATGTTAAATTCCCAAAAAATTATTTATGGAAAAAAATACAAGAATCGCTGGTCTAAACTTCTATATGAAGAGAAAGTACAAGTGGAAAAATTATTATATATAATTGAGAAGTCCTATGTGGGGTTCGTTCTGCACGTGTGATTTCTGAATCAGAAGTAGGCAGGTGAACATTTTTAAGAGAGGCAAAAGCCAAGTTTCTTGATCTTTTCTTAAATGTGGATGCTTCAGAGCCCATTTTCTGTCTTCTACCTATTTTTATTACCAGTTGTCCCATGACAGGCCTGAATTTGAGAGGCTGAAGGGGAGGGAAACTACACAGGCACTAGGGTCAGTTTCAGACTCTGGCACATAGCTCAAAAGCAATTCATTAATGTTTGACAAGTATAAAACTTCATTGCTGGTGATGTGTGAACCTGAATGATTGCAGCTTGAATGTCCCCGTATCCAATGAACTTGGAGAAGGCAGATTATATCTGCTGTGTTGATGCGCTGAACCAAACTGATTTACTGATTCAATCATCTCTGCTGGTGGTGTACTTGCTGTTGGTGGGGACGTGGCAGTCTGGGAAAAGATCTTTGAAACGCTCCAGGAGAGCTCTACGTTCTGCTCCTAGAGGAGTCCCCAGGCAAGCTAAGCTGGAGGATCTGGAGTTTTATGGGAGATCAGGGACTAGTAATGGCTCAAAGAAGCTTTTGCAACTGCTCATTATGGAGCCTCCCCTCGAAAGGTCTCCATATTTTTCTTTGGCTTGATGTTTTAGTTGGCTTGGGATCACTTTGGCTAAAGGACTTCTGCCATTTCTTTAGGTTGTTTTCTGGAGAACAAAGTCCATCTTTGAGTTTCCTTTACACAGCCTGGGCATCCCCCAGGCTGTGTCTGGCTCTGAAGCCCTCCCAGTATTCTCCTATCTTTTTACGAGGAGGTGGTCAGAATGGACACGGACTTAACTTACCACCCTTGTAAGGATATTTATCTGAACCAGAGGGTTACTTGCTGCTTACATTAAAAGGAGCTAGTAGAAATTCCCTAGGTAGGCACCCTCTAAATAATCTGTCTCCCATCTTTTTTGTAATTTTGATACCGCAGACGGTATCTGTGACACAACACCATGTCACCACGTGCCTTTGTGACAGCTAGGTGTCAGGTCGCTGCAGCAAAGTGGATGCTGATTGGGATGCAGGGGTTATTTTGACAGAGATGAAGACGTCACTGGCCACTGCCAGACATAGAGACATCTAAACACTCTGTTCTAAGGATGATCACACTCTGCTGCTGCACCCTGTTCCACGCTGAGATGCTGGGCTTTTATCACTGCTCTAGACTCTGACCTTGAGAATTCTGAACTTAACTCTGGAATTTCAAATTCCCTTTGTTTTTACCCCTTGCTATGTTTATTTTGCCCTGAACCTACCTATCCGCTGTGTTTCTCATTCCAGACTTCAGAAGTTATTTCCAATTTTAATCTGCCCAGAGAGAGGGTTTCAGTAGGAAATCTTTTTTCTTTACACCAACAAGCCTTTATAAGATAAATTGTTCACAGCTCTTCTGAGGAGACATTTTTCTTAAATGGAAAAAAAGGAAAAATGTCAAATTTTCTTAGAATATTATGTGTTAAAAAGAAACTATAAGGAGCTTCTTGCATTTGAAATGCAGTAAAAACAGAATGACAAACACTGCTATGAGAATGTAGACTGGTACAAGTTTTCTGAGAGACAATATGGACAATGTTCCAGAAACCTTAAAATATGCTTACCTTCAAATTCTCTTCTAGAAATTTTATCTAAATGAAATAAGAGGCACTAAATATTTATTTAAACTGACTTCACTGTGAGTTACTAACATAACCCAAGTGCTCCAAGTGAGAATTAAATAAATTTTAAGTTCAACCATACAAAATTATGGATAGTTGACAAATGTTGACCTACAAAACAGCTTTGTGTATGATTCAACCTAATACATTTTAAGATGCTCACATGATAGTCTATGCAGGTACTGAAAATTGTATTTTTAAAGAATACTTAATAGTCATAAAGTATTATGTAATGAAGGTAGGATATAGAAGTAAGTATATAGCATGAGATCTCCATTTTATTTCATTAAAATGCATGATCAGAAAAATGACTGGAAGAAAACAGTAGTTCTCTAGGTGGTTGAATTACTTGTTTTATTTTTGTCCTTACACTTTCATGTCATCTCCAAATTTTTGTGGTTATAACACTAGTATTCTGCATTTCCTCCTAAAGTCATATAGTAAGCATTTGCCGTGTTGAATCATTTTAATGAATTCACAATAATCTCCTCAGTAGAATTCTGTCAATTATTTAAAGCCATTCCTTCCTTTCTTATATAAACAACCTAAGACTCCTCTTCCCGCTCTTCCCGTATTTACATAAAATATATTCCCGGAAGTATAGTCTCTGCTAGACATGGAAAAGAATGAACTAGAAACTGAATGTTGCCCATGTACTTTTTGAGAACCTCACCCCTGACCCTGTCAGTCTTTTGAAGGGCTGAAAAGACACTGCTCTAACTAACACTGTTGTTGTTAATGGAAACATCATTCTCCACAGTTCTGATTTCAAGGCAGTAACATTTAAGAAGCTCAGCTCAAGTGAAACAGGTTAGTGTTTGCATTCCTTCTAAACTTATGAGGAAAACTCACAGAAATCAGATAGAAACATTGCCAATCTGTTGGCACACACGACTGCCCAGTTGTCATTATTCTCCTCTGTTAGGTGACATTTATATACCTTTGATTGCCCAGTGCTTGCTTGGCATAAACCCATCTGGAAGCCCATGGCTGAAGGGTTTAGAGGAAAACTATGTAAGTAGTTTTAAGTAGGTAGTGCTACTATGTATGTAGGGTAGCTGGGCTACCCAGACCTTTGATGTGTGAGGAAGTCCTGCGTGCATGGTGCTGAGGATTGGTGTGATGAATGAAGCTTTGTGTTCTTCCTCACTGGTAAAACATGGATTGGAGGAATACTGTCTCTTCTTTCAGAAAACTTTGGTGCCTGAATATATGACTTGGAACTGGTCTTCCATCATATTTTTGTTTGAATGCAGAGGGTATAAGGCAGTCAAAGGATGCAGAAGGGCAGGATCCCATAGCCTGCATGATATTTGGGAAGTATACCCTCTCCATCCTTCAGACCTGGATGCCCCATGTGAGTGGGTGTCTGTTGAGGGTCTGGCCCAGCTGGGAGGCTAGATCAAGCCAACTGCCCAAGAACTTGGGAATGTGGAGGCTTTCTTAGGGCTTAGTAATGTCTGTATGGCAAAGCCCAGGAGAAAGGAGCTAATTGTCTTCTGCTGGTTTGTTTACAAGCATCTGTTGAGCTTTTCTTTTTTTTTCTTTTGGTATCCTTAATCTACAATTACATGTGCAATATTATGGTTATTAAACTACTCCTTTCATCAGGTCCCCCCCACCAACCCCATTACAGTCACTGTCCATCAGCATAGTGAGATACTATAGAATCACTTCTTGTCTTCTCTGAGTTGTACAGGCCTCCCCATGCTCCCCCGAATATTACATTTGCTAGTCATAATACCCCTTTTTCCCCTTCTCCCTCCCTTCCCACACATCCTCCTCAGTTCCTTTCTCTTTGGTAACTATTAGTCCGTTCTTGGGTTCTGTGAGTCTGCTGCTGTTTTGTTACTTCAGTTTTTTTCTTTGTTCTTATACTCCACATATGAGTGAAATCATTTGTTACTTGTCTTTTTCGGCTTGGCTTATTTCACTGAGCATAATACTCTCTAGCTCCATCCACGTTGTTGCAAATGGTAGGATTTGTTTTCTTCTTATTGCTGAATAATATTCCATTATGTATATGTACCACCTCTTCTTTATCCATTCGTCTACTGATGGACACTTAGGTTGCTTCCATTTCTTGGCTATTGTAAATAGTGCTGCGATAAACATAGGGGTCCATCTTTCTTTTTCAAATTGGGCTTCTGCATTCTTAGGGTAAATTCCTAGGAGTGGGATTCCTGGGTAAAATGGTATTTCTATTTCGAGGTTTTGAGGAACCTCCATACTGCTTTCCACAATGGTTGAACTAATTTGCATTCCCACCAGCAGTGTAGGAGGGTTCCCTTTTCTCCACATCCTTGCCAACATTTGTTGTCTGTGTTTTGGATGTTGGCCATCCTTACTGGTGTGAGGTGATATCTCATTGTTGTTTTAATCTGCATTTCTCTGATGATTAGCGATGTGGAGCATCTTTTCATGTGCCTGTTGGCCATCTGAATTTCTTCTTTGGAGAAGTGTCTATTCATGTCCTCTGCCCATTTCTTAATTGGATTATTTGCTTTTTGTTTGTTGACGTGCATGAGTTCTTTATATATTTTGAATGTCAACCCCTTATCGGATATGTCATTTATGAATATATTCTCCCATACTGTAGGATGTCTTTTTGTTCTACTGATGGTGTCCTTTGCTGTACAGAAGCTTTTTAGCTTGATATAGTCCCACTTGTTCATTTTTGCTTTTGTTTCCCTTACCCGGGGAGATATGTTCATGAAGAAGTCACTCATGTTTATGTCCAAGAGATTTTTAACTATGTTTTTTTCTAAGAATTTTATGGTTTCATGACTTACATTCTAGTCTTTGATCCATTTTGAGTTTACTTTTGTGTATGGGGTTAGACAGTAGTTCAATTTCATTCTCTTACATGTAGCTGTCCAGTTTTTCCAACACCAGCTGCTGAAGAGGCTGTCATCTCCCCATTGTATATCCAAGGCTCCTTTATCAAATATTAATTGACTGTATATGTTTGGGTTAATGTTTGGATTTTCTATTCTGTTCCACTGGTCTGTGGGTCTGTTTTTGTGCCAACACCAAATTGTCTTGATTACTGTGGCTTTGTAGTAGAGCTTGAAGTCAGGGAGTGTAATTCCCCCTGTTTTATTCCTCCTTCTCAGGATTGCTTTGGCTATTCGGGGTCTTTTGTGGTTCCATATGAATTTTAGAATTATTTGTTCCAGTTCATTGAAAAAAGCTGTTGGTATTTTGATAGGGATTGCATTGAATCTGTAGATTGCTTTAGGTAGTATAGCCATTTTGACAATATTTATTCTTCCTAGCCAAGAGCATGGGGTGAATTTCCATTTGTTAGTGTCCTCTTTAATTTCTCTTAGGAGTGTTTTGTAGTTTTCAGGGTATAGGTCTTTCACTTCCTTCGTCATGTTTATTCCTAGATATTTTATTCTTTTTGATGCATTTGTGAATGGAATTGTTTTTCTGATTTCTCTTTCTGTTAGTTCATCGTTAGTGTATAGGAAAGCAACAGATTTCTGTGTGTTAATTTTGTATCCTGCAACTTTGCTGAATTCAGATATTAGTTCTAGTAGTTTTGGAGTGGAGTCTTTAGGGTTTTTATGTACAATATCATGTCACCTGCAAATAGTGACAATTTGATTTCTTCTTTACCAATCTGGATGCCTTGTATTTCTTTGTTTTGTCTGATTGCCATGGCTAGGAACTCCAGTACTATGTTGAATAACAGTGGAGAGAGTGGGCATCCCTGTCTTGTTCCCGATCTTAGATGAAAAGCTTTCAGCTTCTCGCTGTATGTATGATGTTACCTGTGGGTTTGTCATATATGGCCTTTATAATGTTGAGGTACTTGTCCTCTATACCCATTTTGTTGAGAGTTTTTATCATGAATGGATGTTGAATTTTGTCAAATGCTCTTTCAGCATCAATGGAGATGATCATGTGGTTTTTGTTCTTCTTTTTGTTGATGTGGTGGATGATTTTGATGGATTTTCGAATGTTGTACCATCCTTGCATCCCTGGGATGAATCCCACTTGATTGTGGTGTATGATCCTCTTGATGTATTTTTGAATTCGGTTTGCTAATATTTGTTGAGTATTTTTGCATCTACGTTCATGAGGGATATTGGTCTATAATTTTCTTTTTTGGTGAGGTCTTTGCCCACTTTTGGTATTAGAATGACGCTGGCTTCATAGAATGAGTTTGGAAGTATTCCCTCCTCTTCTATTTTTTGGAAAACTTTAAGGAGAATGGGTGTTATTTCTTCTCTATATGTCTGGTAGAATTCAGAGGTGAATCCGTCAGGCCCAGGGGTTTTGTTCTTGGGTAGTTTTTTGATTACAACTTCAATTTCGTTGCTGGTGATTGGTCTGTTTAGTTTTTCTATTTCTTGCTTGGTCAGTGTTGGAAGGTTGTATTTTTCTAAGAAGTTGTCCATTTCTTCTAGGTTTTCCTGCTTGTCAGCATATAGATTCTCATAATATTCTCTTATAATTCTTTGTATTTCTGTGGGGTCCATCATTATTTTTCCTTTCTCATTTCTGATTCTGTTTATGTGTGTAGATTCTCTTTTTCTCTAAGTAAGTCTGGCTATTGGTTTATCTATTTTGTTTATTTTTGCAAAGAACCAACTCTTGGTTTCACTGATTTTTTTCTATTGTTTTATTCTTCTCAATTTTATTTATTTCTTCTCTGATCTTTATTATGTCCCTCCTTCTGGTGACTTTGGGCCTCATTTGTTCTTCTTTTTCCAATTTCAGTAATTGTGCCTTTAGACTATTCATTTGGGAATGTTCTTCCTTCTTTAAAAAGGCCTGGATTGCAATATACTTTCTTCTTAGAACTGCCTTTGCTGCGTCCCACAGAAGTTGTGCCTTTGTGTTATTGTTGTCATTGGTCTCCAAATATTCTTTGATCTCTGTTTTAATTTGGTCATTGACCCATTGATTATCAAGGGGAATGTTGTTAAGTCTCCATGTATTTGTGAGCCTTTTGTTTTCTTTCTAAATTTTATCTCTAGTTTATACCTTTGTGATCTGAGAATTTGGTTGGTAGGATTTCAATATTTCTGAATTTACTGAGGTTCTTTTTGTGGCCTAGTATGTGGTCTATTCTGGAAAATGTTCCATGTGCACTTGACAAGAATGTGTATCCTGTTGCTTTGGTGTGTAGAGTTCTGTAGATATTTGTTAGGTCCATCTGTTCTAGTGTGTTGTTCAGTGCCTCTGTGTCTTTACTTATTTTCTGTCTGGTTGATCTGTCCTTTGGAGTGAGTGGTGTGTTGAAGTCTCCTAAAATGAATGCATTGCTTTCTATTTCCTCCTTTAATTTTGTCTCACATATGCCGGCGCTCCTGTGTTGGGTGCATATATATTTATAATGGTTATATCCTCTTGTTGGACTGCCCCCTTTATTATGTAATGTCCTTCTTTATCTCTTGCTACTTTCTTCGTTTTGAAGTCTATTTTTTCTGATACAAGTACTGCAATACCTGCTTTTTTCTCCTTGTTGTTTGCATGAAATATCTTTTTCCATCCGTTCATTTTTAGTCTGTGTATATCTTTGGGTTTGAGGTTGTCTCTTGTAAATAGCATATAGATAGGTCTTGCTTTTTTATCCATTCTATTACTCTGTGTCTTTTGATTGGTGCATTCAGTCCATTTACATTTAGGGTGATTATCAATAGATATGTACTTATTGCCATTGCTGGCTTTAGATTTGTGGTTCCCAAAGGTTCAAGGATTGCTTCTTTACTATCTAAGAATCTAACTTAACTTTCTTGTTAAGTTATTGTAGACACAGTCTGATGTTTCTTTATTTCTCTCCCTTCTTATTCTTCCTCCTCCATTCTTTATATACTAGGTGTTTTATTCTTTGCCTTTAGTTCATATTTGGATGGTCTGCTTTCTTTACTATGGTTTTATTTTCTCTGGTGATATCTTTTTAGCCTTAGGAGTGCTTCCCTCTAGAGCAGTCCATTTAAGATATCCTGTAGAGGTGGTTTATGGGAGGCAAACTCTCTCAACTTTCGTTTGTCTGGAAATTTTTTAGTCTCTCCGTCATTTTTAAATGATAATCATGCTGGATACAATATTCTTGGTTCGAGGCCCTTGTGTTTCATTATGTTAAATATATCATGCCATTGTCTTCTGGCCTGTAAGGTTTCTGTTGAGAAGTGTGATGATAGTCTGATGGATTTTCCTTTGTAGGTGATCTTTTTTATCTCTCTAGCTGCCTTTAATACTCTGTCCTTATCTTTGATCTTTGCCATTTTAATTATTATGTGTCTTGGTGTTGTCTTCCTTGGGTCCCTGTGTGGGGAGATCTGTGGGCTTCCGTGGACTGCGAGACTACTTCCTTTCACAGCATGGGGAAGTTTTCAGCAATTATTTCTTCAAAGACACTTTCTATCCCTTTTTCTCTCTCTTCTTCTTCTGGTACCCCTATTATGCGAATATTGTTCCTTTTGTATTGGTCTCACAGTTCTCTTAATATTCTTTCATTCCTAGAGATCCTTTTATCTCTTTCTGCCTCAGCTGTTCTGTATTCCTGTTCTCTGAATTCTATTCCATTAACAGTTTCTTGCATCTCGTTTAAGCCCGTTGATCACTTGTCTCATTTTTGCATTGTGTTTCCTCACTTCCCTCACTTCCTCCCTCAGCTCTTGCATATTTCTCTGTAGATCCTTCTGTATGGTTGTGACTTTTATTCTGAATTCTTTTTCAGAAAGATTGTGCATTTCCATCCCATCAGTCTCCCTCTCTGGTGTTTTCTGGGACTATGTAAGCTTTGTTTGTACCATATTCCTCTGTCTTTTCATGGCGATAGAAATGGTCGCTGATAGGTGCCACGTATGTCAGCTGGACTTTTTCAGACTTTTAGAAAGAAAAAAAGAGAGAGAAAGAAAAGGAAAAGAAAGAAAAGAGAAAAAAAAAGAAAGAAAAAAAGAAAAGAAAAGAAAAAAAAAAGAAACGCCTACTGGGAGTAGATTCTGTGAGGATGCTGTAGGTGGCGCTGCTGCTCCACTATTCTGCAGCCATGGCCACGCCACTCCACAGGGCCCTTTGTAGCTCTGGCCGGGGCGGGAACAAATGGGAGGCTGCTGATCACTTTGGGAAGTCTCAGTGCAGCTACTTTTTTCCAGTCACCAGCCAAGGGGTCCGAAATTCTCTAGGACTCCCAGCCTGCTGGACTGAGTGTGCTGGCACCATCCTGCTCCTCCGTTGGGCCCCTGCCTCTTTAAGACCGCTAAAAAGGCACACACTTTTCTTTTGTCCTGTGGAGCAGCTGAGAGGACCCGGGTGCGTTCCCCGGCTCAGATCATGCACCTCTGACTCCAATCTCCGATACACCACGCGATGTGTGTCAGTGCTCCTGGCGCAGATCACCAGGGCTTGTTATTTTGCAGGCCTGTTCTTCCACTCCCTCCCTGCTCTGAATCCTCTCCTCCCACCAGTGCTCGGGTCCCTACAGGTCGTGGCTTCGTATCTTACCCGTCTTGCTGTGTGCCCAGTGTAGCTGCAGGCTGGGTGCTGTCCTATATCTTCTTGTCTCTCTTTTAGGAATAGTTGTATTTGTTGTATTTTCATCAATATATAAGGTTTTGGGAGGAAATTTCCTCCACCCTGCTCATGCCACCATCTTCCCAGAAGTCCCTGTTGAGCTTTTCTATGTATCAGATGAGATGCTGGGCCTGAAAATAGCAGCTGAATAAAATGTGCTTCCTACTTTCCAGGAGCTCATGTGAATGGATGGGACAGGCAAGTAGATGGATCATTTAGAACCCAAGAGTTGGTGACACAAGAGAAATAAAGAGCATTATGGGGGATACAGAGGAAGAGGCCAGATGGGAAGTTTCCAGAAGAGGTGAGATTTGAGTCCAGTGTTGAAGGATGAATGGAATGCTGCTGCTGTCAGGATGTTGAAGAAAGGGAACAAAATACCCTTCCACAGAGGGGCAGCCACAATTGCAAGCCTGGGGTCAGGGAGGCATCTCTCTGAGTTCTGGAGAAATACGTTTATGGGCCCCTGGATCATGTCAGCTGCCTTTGCAACCGCTGATCGTGAGCTGCGGCAGCCTTTGTATTTGTAGCCCAAGTCCATGGCACACAGTACACTTTTTATGTCATCCAGATCATTTCTTTCTTTCTGAAGTTTCTATGTGATAATATCATGGTTAGCTGTTTCTAATTATGAAAATGACTCATGTGTATCATTAAAATTTCATACAATACGTGAAAAGGTAAGGAAGAAAGTAAGCATCACCTCAAATCCTTTGACCTAGAGCTCATTGCTGTTAACATTTGGCAAACATCCTTCCACATAATACCCTAGACCCACGCTGAAGCATTTTTATAGAAATGGCACGCAATTCAATTCAATAGGCATTTAGTGTGCCAGGCTGGACAAGAGATTTGGCATACAGTAGGGAAAAAGCCAGATAATGGGCTCTGCCTAGTAGTTTCACTCCCAGTCTCAACTTGGGCCAGGCTCTAGAAAGGTAAAGCTGATTACAGAACCACACAGACTGGGAGCCTTTTCGATTACAGGCTTTTGCACGAGCTGGTTTCTTTGCCTGGATTACTACCCTATACCCCCCATACTATGGACAGATTTCCATGTCAGTAGATGTAATTCTACAGTAGATTTAATGGAAGTATGTTTTCTCTTTTATGGATACATCATTGATTCATTTTTATTTTTAACCAGTGACTTATTGATAGATTATAGGCTGTTTCAAATTTTTTCTATTATAAACAATTGTGTAACAAAAATCCTTTTATATACATCCTGACCATTTATCTTAGGATAAATTTCTAAAGGTGGAATTACTAGATCAAATGATATGCACAATAAAATTTTGATACATGTTGCCAAATACACACTGCCCTTCTGAAAATTTCTGTCAACAGTAAGTAAAATACCATTTTCCCATACCCTACGAGCAGTAGGAATCTTCTGTGTGTAAAATCTTTTGACCATATGATGAAATTTCATTGTTTATTTTTATTTGTCACTAGTTCGATAATTTCTCATCCATTTATTCATTCTTCTGTGTCTTGTTTTGTGAATGTTCTATTCATATGCTTTGCCCATTATTATTGTTTTCCTATTGGGGTACGTTTCTTTTGCATATTAGTGATTTACAAGTCCTGGTCATAAACTAAGGGCATTAACACTTTGACAGTTATACCTACTGCAAACGTTTTTTCCATGTATCATTTGACATTGTTATGTTGTCTTTTGCTATAGAGAGGTTAGAACAAACAAAAATAATGTAGTCATATCTAATCACCTTTTCTTTTGTGGTTTTATATTTTTCTATGTTATTTTCTTCATTTCTGATCATATTGTCTCATTGCTTGTGCCCAACTGAATTTGAGGTTTGGATGAAAGCCAAATGGCTAAGAATTCACTCTAATAAGATAGAGACTGTGTTATTTGGCAAAAATGGGGCAACACTTAGGTAATGTGTCTGAGATCATCTCTGTCCTCTCATTCCAAGGCATGACTTTTATCTTTTTCTTCAGGGATCATGGGGTCCCTATGCTGTGGTTCCTGGTCCATCTGATGCCAGACATACATAAGGTGGCCTTTCCACAAACACACAAATGAAGAAAACCATCTCTTTAAGAAGAGAATCCTCTGCCAGCCCCTGTCTGGGTTGAGCAGTACTGAGGATTGAATGGAGCCTAAGTTACAGGGGGGGCGGCTGTACATAAGTTACAAACTGATGTACAGATAAAATCTGTTCTGAACAGCTAATGCAAAATAGCCATCGTTTGTTAAGTGTATATTCTGTGTCCTCCAATGTCTTACATGATAGATAATCTTGTCCCCATTTTACATATCTTAAAAACTAACAAGGAAACAAGGCTTTCAGAGGGGAAATGATTGGCTCAAGGGATGGTAGCTACTAAGTAGAAGAACTGGGATTTGAACTCTGATCCTAGCTGAATCTAAAACTAGTAGAACAACAATAAGCTAGTGTTATTGAGTACTCATCGTGACAGGCATTGTTCTAACTTCTTTACATATATTAGTTCTTCAAATATGATAACCATTTGATGTAGGCATTTTCATTTCAAAGTTGAGAACACTGAAGCAGCTAAGTAGTATGCCCAAAGTTGCACAGCTAGTAAATTGCAGAATCAGCAACTGAACCATAACATTCTGACTTTGACTTCATCCAGATCTATTCTTTCTTTTTAAATTTTATTCTTAAAAGATAGTAACTTCATTATTTATAATTATGAACACCCTCATGCTTGTTAAAATTTCAAAAATACTTGTAACAAATCACTGTTGTTTCCATCACTCCATTCTATTTGCTCCCCACATGTCCTGAATTAGCACTCGTCCTTGGGAGAATTTAATACCCTATTCCCACCCCCCATGCTTTGAAGGTTATGTCCTGTTATCTTTTCTTCTTGAAATATAGTTTTTGGGTAACTACTAAGTGGGGAAAAGGAATAATTTATAAAATTACCAGGCAATCTTGGTATTGTCAAGCATGACCAAAGTAACTGGAAAGTTAATAAGTGAGTGATTATTTAATTACATAACTATTAATGCTTTTCCAGGAATCGAACCATTTAGTTTTACACCTGAACATTTTCTATGAAGTTGGTTGGAAATAACCTGTGAGACAGCAGAGTTCTGAGCTCCAAAGGTCATTACACTGGGGCCACCATTATTGATTCCACCATGGGGCTCTACTAAAACATTGATTGAGATATTGACTATTTATTTTAATGCATCCTCTCTTTTAGTAGGCCTGATCACATTGGGTGATCAAAAAAACTGTTTTCTAGGTTTTGCTCCCTAAACTGGAAACTTTTCTATGATATGCTTATATTTTCTTTCAACTGGCAACCTTAGCTAGAAAATATTTTCCCAATGCTTGGTCATATACTAAGTTTGAGTGTACAAATGATGAATGCCAGATTTCAGAAAGTCTTCTGATGCATAGAGATCATTTGTATTTGGGCATTTTTCCCACCCCCTTTTCTCAACACACACATAATCCATCAACCCCTACAATTTCTCTTTCCCCTCAACTAATTGGTTTTGGGATGTTCAGCAAGGACTGGGGCATGAATAATTCAATGAGAGTTATTAGACAGAAACAAAAGTGAGAAAATATTTATTCCTGGATACAAAGAAAATGTTTCTTATCCTTAGAAGAGGGCCTTTTAGCATGTGTAAGCATCATCTGGATGGCTTGCTAAAACACAAGTTCCTGGGTCCAGCTCCTGGAGAACTGGATTCGGTGGGACTAGGATGGACTCTCAGAGTTGCCTTTCTCCTGTGTTTCCTTATGCTGCTGATTGTGGAAGTTTTAATCATGGCCACAAACTCTTCAACACTCCTTCCCTTTGAGCTATTCTGGTCCTCTACTTCTCTATCACCTCCATATTCAGTTACCCAGTAAAGCCTGTAGATGCTCTTTAATGCTTTAATGCTCCACATACCTGCTGACTTCTTTGCACTGACTACCACTGGCCAAATTCCTACCATCTTCATCACTTACCTGGACTATCATAAGTGTCTCCTTCTTCTTCATGCCTCTAATACTGCCCATGCCTGAAATCCATCCACCACTTTATAGACAGTGTAATCACCTGATATTAAAATCCATTCCTTCTCATCTTTCTTTCTTTCCTATAAAGTTCTCATTCTTCTTTTAAAACTCACTTCAGAAATTATCTCCTCAAGGAAGCCTTCCTCAAGACCCTGATGGTCTGGGTGGGTCTCCTCTGTCTCCTATATCCCCTGTGCATACTTTTAACTCAGCTTCTTTTCCATTTATTGAAATTGCTCGCAGTGGTTTCTTCCATTAGACTTGAAGTCCCTTCAGGAGAAACTGTGGTTTACTTGTCTTAATGTTAGGCGGGAATTCCTAGGCAGGAATTCCCGCTTAACATATTCACTTTGTCTTCCCTACATCTCCAAACCGAATTTCCTCCCCAACAGTACCACAACCACCTAAGATGGGAAGATAATAGGTGCTTAATAAATGTCAGACTGCGCTAAGCAATACACTGGGTTAGGGGCTGAGGACATGTTGAGCAGGATACCAGTCATTCATTCATTTATTCATTAAATATTTATTGAGCACTGTTAACGGGCTGAATTGTGCCACTCCCTCTCAATTTGTATGCTGAAGTCCCAACTCCCAGTACCACAGAATGTGATTGTATTTAGAGATAAGATCTTTAAGGAGGTAATTAAATGAAAATGAGGCTATTAGGGTGGGCCCTAAAGCAACATGATTGGTTTCTTTATAAGAAAAGGCGATCGAGGCACACAACTGGGGAAGGCCATCTACAAACTAAGGAGAGAGGTTTTCGAAGAAACCAACCCTGTCAACACTTTGATCTCAGACATCTAACCTTTAGAAATGTGAGAAAATAAATTTCTGTTGCTTCAGTCACCCAGTCTGTGGTACTTTCTAGGGTAGCCCTTGCAAACCAACACAAGTACTTATTATGTATCAGGTGTTATTCCACATCCTGGGGAGATTTAGGTGAATTCCACACACATGAATTCCCCTGCCCTCATGGAGCTTGGATGTCTCTTAAATGTGAGTGACTATTCAATCAACACATAAATGGGCTTTGCATGTATAGCCATGGGTTCACACAAAGATGACACAGCTAAAATACTGATTTCAGAATTTACAACACAGCTGCACAGACAATGCTTAACAGGCATATTAAAATAAAGACTAAGGACAAAAATGTCCCTAGGAATGCCAAAATGAGGAGGGATTGTTCAAGACAAAATGTGGGGAGATTATCCAAAAAGACGTCAAGGAGGTAGAACTTCAGATAGGTAGGGCTTACACTGAGAGGAGGAGAGTCTATACTCAGGGGGAGAGCGGCACAGGCCAAGTTCCAGAAGAGGTTAGCCGGATGCCTTCAGGCGTAGAGTGGAGACTATAGCAAAATCATCTGTTGGAGAATAATGAGAATAATAACCTGTTGGGGAATAATTAACAGTAATTGCCACTATTGTTCTGTATTTTCTAGGTGCCAATTATAAGCATTATCTCATTTAATCTTTAAGGCAAAGCTAAAAGTAGTTTTTATTATTTTCATTTTATAAGTTAAAGTACAAGACTCAGAGCAATAAAGTAATTATCTGTGGCTATTAGTTGAATAAATAAGAGATGATGCCTACCCAATAACTGGTAAGGAAACAATGTGAGATCCTTTTAGAGGAAACAATAAAATGAACATAATTGCAAGCTCAATCCAGTGGCCATTTGTAGGGTGATATACATCAATGCTTCTCAGACTTGACTACATGTTAGAATCATTTGGGGAGCTTTAAAAGTTCCGATGCCCAGACTGTTTTCCAATATCCAAGATCCTAACCAGAAATGTCTTTTCCGCCAAATCCTTCCTCCCTGATTTCTCCTCTCCCATACGTACGCACCCTGAACCCCAATTCCCTCTACCTCTTCTATTTCCACTGCAATTATTTTGATTTGGCCTATTTCTCCAAATCAGATTAATTCCCTTAAAAATGTGGTGCCCAGTATGAATTTTCCCCTTACGGCAAGTTTCCTGAGTACTTCCCATCTCCTCATTAGTATTACCAGATTAGACAAGCCAGTCATAGACCCTCTTTAAGTTTTCTCCCAGTCCCCAAGCAAATGTGGAGACTATTTATCTTTCTATCTATCATCCATCCATCTATCCAACTTTGGCAGTTCTGGCAGGGTAGCTCTGGTATAGATTGTAAATATTTAATCCTTTCTTCTTACTTTATTGATGTTTTTAATCAACAAAGGGGCACATATTTATTCTATCTCCTTTATCTACTGTAAACTTCTTTTTGTTTGTCTGCCTGTTTTTCTTCTCTTACCCACTGAATTCCCCAAGTGTTAAGAGCCACACCTGTTTTATTTACCCTGACCACCAATTAGCAAAAGTAGCTTCATATGTAATAGTAAATATTTTTCTACTCTTTCTACCAAAAGAAAGGTTAAGGCCTACACAGCCAAGCTGAGCATATTAGCTCCACCTTCAGTGTGGATTTTAAATTAAAATGGAAAATACAGCAGCCAGGGTGAGAGCCATGTGTCTTCTTCTGCCCACCAAGGCTGGGCACAACCAGCTGCTCTGTGGTCGTGGGAGGGGTCTGGGTACACGGATTAGCTCGAGGCGCCTCTGATCTGGCTGCAGCACAGTGATCCTGCCTGAATGATCCATCTTCATTCCACTTCTATTTTCCTACCGGCAATACAGTCAATCCTCGTAAACTGTGGTTCTCAGATTCATTACTGAGTGGGTTAACGCAGATATAAATATGAATAGAGTCAAGAAAAGTTTAGATGAATTAATAAAGGGTAGGTCCATTGACTTGTGTTTTTGAAGGGAAAAGGAAGAATATGAGTTATCCCTACCAATGAGAATATCACCCAGAGTAGGCCTCTCTTAACAAGTGTCTTCTTGGCCCTGTCCTCAGAGATGACCAATCTGTATTTCTTACAGTTTCGGGGGCATAGACATACACTGAGGTCACTTATTCTGTGTATATCTCGGGCAGTTTCAATCTGAGACATGCATGTGTGAGCAAATGCTGCTGTCCTATATGTCATCAGTGAACCTCTAACAAGAAATGGAGATTTCAGAAAATACTTAAAAGGTATCTCCTGTTCTGGTAGTCCTTAAATTTTTGTTTTGTTTTGTTTTTTGACTTAAGATGACAGAAATTTATTCTCTGACCATTCTGGAGGCCAGAGGTCTGAGATCAGTCTTCCTGGGCTGAAGTCATGCTGTTAGCGGGGCTGCTCTCCTTTGGGAATCTGCACCTTGTCTCTTCCGCCTTCCAGTGGCTGCTAGCATTCCTTAACTGTGGCCACATCACTGCAATCACTGCTCCTGTCCTCATTTGCCTTCTCTGTGTCTATTCTCCCTCTGTCTCTCTCTTTAATGCTTGTGATGACATTTACGATCTGCCCAGATAATCCAGAATAGTCTTCTCATTGTAAGAGCCTTATTTAAGCACACCTGCAGAAACTTTGCCACCCAGTGTAACATTCACACATTTCAAGGATTAGGACCAGGGATTAATATATCTTAATCCAGGGATTATGACAGAAATTAATTTTTCTCATAAAAGAAGTCTGAAGATTGGCAACCAGGCTCATACGGCATTCTACAATGTCAGCAGAATGATAGTTCTTCAGTAATTGACCAAATATATTATGAGGCAAATTTCAAATCAGAGTTGTACAAATGCCTAATAAACTGATGAGCAAGGAATCTGTGGTTGATCTTAATACCAAGAAGAAAATCATATAGGAGAACCCAAGAGGCCATTCTGAAGAAAATGCCAAGTTTCTGTGGTGGAGACACCCATCCGAAGGGATTTTTTCTTTAAGAAGAGCAGAAAGAGTTTGTCATCAAATCACTTCAATAGTGCCTTTCTGGTAAAGTGCAGAGGACAACTTAGAATTTCTTTTACAGAGTGTTGACTTTAGGCCTCATTATTTTACCTTTCAGAAATGTTCCAGACACTGCAAGTAACTTATGCAGAATGAAGGATGACAGGTCAGTTAGCTGCCAAATCAAGGATGAGAAGACTGGGGGACATTTGTACTGGAAAATTCCACTTAACCTGAGCAGCCAGGGTCCAGGGGAAGCTGACATTTAGGAAAGGATAAATACAAACAGTCTTTTCCTGGTACCGTTAATAGTGTGGCAACAGAAAGAACAAGCTAAAGAAACTCAACCCAAACCAGACAATAGCAACTTCCTGTTGCTTTAAAAAATAACAGTAACCGCAACAAAATATGAGATGGAGCTCCAGCAGTAACAATAAACAAAAGAGAGGAAATACGCTTTTGAAACTTGGGGTTCCAAATGGCAATCATCACTTGTCAAGGATTATTGTGTGACTGTTGACCACAAGCTATTCCCTTGGCCACCCAACAGTGAGAGCTGAAGAGCATGAGGACACCAGGGATTTTCCTGTGTGAAAGGTGGAGTTGCAATGCTCAAATGCTTACGTGGCCTGAGCTCCACCACTAAGCTGAAAAGCACTGTTTTCTTAGCAACTGAATTGTCAAGTAGGTGGAGGGATGCAGGGACTGCTTTCTTAGGAAGAGGCATTCGTAACCCTGGATTTATTTCAGTAGAGAGCAGTTCTTAATAGTCTTTGAGATTTGAAAAACAAAATGTTAATTCTTTAAGGAAATCAACTCAAAACCAGGACTGGCAAATATCATTAGGGTATTCAATGTAATATATTGGTCATTAATGTTAATATGATTGAACAGATGTGGGTAGGCTGCAAAATCATACATTTTCCTCTAAGCTTTTGTGGCCTGGTTCATTGGTTTATTGAGTGAGTCAGAGTGCTGTATGAATTTCATACATCCTAAGCCCTCCTAAAGCAGGGGTGTACTCCCTAGCAGGCAAGGTCTCTCACAAGTTACTATTTTTACTGCCAAATATGAGATGATTTTTCCCTAGATGTGGGATAAGCAGTGATAAAACTTCCCAGTCTTAGCTTTTTATTGTGAATAAAAGTGAAAACTACTTAATCATGAGATAACACAGCATCTTAATAGTGGATCTAGACAATTTTATTTAAAAAGTCCCTATGGAATACTGGAAAAGAGAGAACTTGATGCCATTGCTGGTAATTATGGTCCAGAGGGAAAAGTAGTACAGATGTTCCATGTGAAGGTTAGGGATGATCATTATTCTCTTGACTTACATTTATCCTTAAAACTTTTTTCTTTGGAATTTTTTTGAAGCTGGTAACATCCATTTAAACCCTAGACATTCAAAAAATTTTATGAAATCCAGCTCTGATAAAATCCCCCCATTTTCTGCACTAGGAGAGTGGAGGTTACGTATGCTTAGATCCCAAGTTCAGCAAGATATCTACTTGAAGTCAACTAAAATTGAACAAGTTCACATGAATTTCCCTGATTCATTTTTATTTTTAAATCTTTTGTTGAGGTTGGCATACAATCATTGCACCTATTTAAAAATGTGCAATTTTGATGCATTTTGACATATTCATACATTCATGAAACTATTACCATAATCAAGACAGTGAACATAACCATCACCCCTGAAAGTTTTGGTTCCTTTATAATCCGTCACTCTGCCTCCCCTCCTCACTCTACCCTCTATCTCCAGGCAACTACTGATCTGTCATTATAAATTACTTCACATTTTTTAGAATTTTATATAAATGGAATTATCAGTATGAATTCTAGTTTACATGGCTTATTTTCTACAGGACAATTGTGTGTATTAATAGTTTATTCCTTTCAATTCCAGGTAGTATTACATTATATGAATATACCCAAATTTGCTTATCCCTTTTTATTGAAGGTAGTATTCCATTGTATAGATATACCAAAATTTTTCTGTTAACCTCTTGATAGACATTTGGGTTGTTTCCAATATTTTGCAATTACAAATAAAGATTTTAAGGACATTCATGTACCAAGTCATTGTATGGACATATTTTTTTTTCTAATGGGTGGAGTGGTTGGATTGTATGGTACTGTATGTTTAATTTTTTAAATTTGATGTTATATTTTCCTTATTTAAAAATTTTAAAAAATATTTGAAAATTTCAAAATTTACAAATTTCCCTTAATATTTCTTTGACTAATGGGTTACTTAGAAGTATGTTGTTTAATTTCCAAATATTTGTCATTTTCCAAATGTCATTCTGTTTTAGATTTAAAATTAGGTTTAATTTTGCTATATTCAAAAAATATATGTGGTACAATTTCTATTATTTTAAATGTGTGAGCTTTGTGGGACAGAAAATGCCCTATCTTCATGAATATTGCATGTACATTTGAGAAGAATATGTGTTCCACTGCTATCACATGGAGTGACCTGCAAACACCAGTTAGATCAGATTGGTTGGTTGTGTTGCTAGGCTCTTCTATATCTTATTTTCTGTCCACTTTTCCTATTAATGACTGAAAGAGAAGTGTTGAAACGGTATTGTCCATTTTATCCACTGAAATATTGCTCATATTAAATCTGTTTTTCCTGACATCAATATAGCTTCCTTGGCTTTTAAAAAAATTAGTGTTTGTATACCATGTCTATTTCCATTCTTTTACTTTTAACCTAGCTAATAATTTATATTTAAAGTTGATTTTTTTTTTAGATAGCATATTGCTGGATCTTATTTTGAGTTTTATCTAATGGATAGTCTCTGTCTTTTCATTGATGTGTTTTGATAGTTTACATGTAATAAAATTATTGATTTGGTTAGTTTTAAATCTACCATTTCAATTTAACTTAAAATAAGAGAAAATTGTTTGCCTTCATTCATCCCATTTCTACTGCTCTTCATTTCTTTGTATAGATCCAAGTTTCTGTCTGGTATTATACATCTTCTTCCTGAAGAACTTTCTTTAACATTTCTTATAGTGAAGATCTAATGGCAATGAATTAGTGGAGCTTTTGTCTGTCTGAGAAAGATTTTACTTCTTTCTTCCATTTTTGAAAGCTCTTTTCTTGGGTTTAGGATTCTAAATTGACAGTGTTTTTTTCTTTCAGCACTTTAAAGACATTACTGCATTGTTTTTTGGCCTGCATGGCTTCTGGTGAAACAGAAAAGTCTGCTCTATTCTTATCTGTTTCCCTACACTTAAAGTAGCTTTTTTTCTCTAGCTGCCTTCAAGATTTTCTCTTCATCGTTGTTTTCCTGTAGTTTGAGTATCTTGCTTAGTGTTTTCTAAACTTCTTGGATCTGTGGTTTGGAGTCTTTTGTTAATTTTATTAGACCATGTGACACCATTCTATAGCTCTTGGAAACTATTTTTTTCTTTATGCTTTTGCTTGACTTATTTCTATTGACTCCAAGGTCACTGACTTTTTCAGCTGTGCCAAGTTTACTGATGAGTGTGTTAGAGGCATTCTTCACCTCTAATTGTGTTTTTCTTTCTGGCATTTCTATTTGATTCTTTGTACAGTGTTCATCTCTCCACTAAAACTACCCTTTTGACCTTGCATGTTGTTCCCTCTTCCATTATAGCCATTGAAATCTCATCAGTGTTTTATGTATTCTTGCTATTTGTTTTCTCTTTATGTCATTGTTCTTTATTCCCTTTCTCCTTTTTACTGCTTTCTTTTGAAGTATTTTTTATGATTCTATTTTCTTTATTGGTGCATTAACTATAGTTCTTTTTAAGGTAACAGCAGCTTAAGGATTTATAGTACACTTAAATAGTTAACCTAGCACAGTTAACTTATGGTTAACAGTACAGTCTACTTTCAAGTAATGTTCTGCTTCACATACAGCATAAGAACTTTGCAATAGTATATTTTCAGTTCTCACCTTCTGTCCTTTATGCTATAGTTGTTGTACCTCTTACTTCCACACATATTATAAATCCTACACTACATTATTATTTTTGCTTTAAATCAGGGATCGGCAAACTAAGGTCCAATAGTCAAACCAGCCTGTACCTGTTTTGGTAAGTAAAGTTTTACTGTAACACAGCCATACCAATTCATTTACATATTTTTTTAATCGGTACTTTCATGATACAGCAGCACAGTGGAGTGGTTATCACAGAGACTGTATGGTTCACAAAACCTAAAATATTTACTCTTTGACCCTTTCCAGAAAAGTTTACCACTCTCTGTTCTAAATGACCAATTATCTTTTAAAGATAATTCCAGTAATAAGAATATTCCAATAATAAATAAATCATAAGTATTTGCCCACATAGTTATCATTTCTGATGTTTCTCATTCCTTTGTGTAGATACATATTTCTGTCTGGCATAATTTTCCTTGTGACCAAAAGATTTCCTTTAACATTTCTGGTAGTGCAGGTCTGATAGTGATGGATATTTTTCAACTGTTGTATATCTAAAAAGTCTTTATTTCACCTTTGTTTTAGAAAAATGTTTTTGCAGGGTGGTATATGTTGATAATTTTTTTTTCAGTACTTTAAAGCTGTGTATCCACTGTCTTCTTATTTGCATTGTTTCTGATGAGAAATACGCTTTCTTCCTTTTCTTTGTTCCTCTGTACCTATTACTATGTTTTCTGGTGGCTGCCTTTAAGATTCTCTTTTTATCACTGGTTTTTAGTAATTTGATTATGATGTGCCTTGGTGTAGTTTTCTTCATGTTTCTTGTGTTTGAGGTTAGTTAGACTCTTGGATCTGTGGGTTTATAGTTTTCAACAAATTTGAAGGTTTTCAGCCATTATTTCTCATATTGTTTTTGCCTTCCTTTAAGGATTCTAATCATACACGTTAAGCACTTGAAATTGCTCACATCATGAACATTATGTGTATTTATTTGTATTTTTTTTCTGTGGTTTTCTTTTGGATAGTTTCTATTGCTATGTCTGTTAGCTCACCAGTATTCTCTTCTTCAGTGTCTAATATGACATCAATCCCACCTAGTGTAATTTTCATCTCTAAAAGATTGTTGTGTCTTCAAAATATGTATACACACACACACACACACACACACACACACACACATATATATATACATATATCTTCTATATTTCTAGTTAACGTGGAAAATATTTCCTGTAGTTTTTGGACATATGGAATATAGGTGTAATTACTATGTTATTATCTTTGTCTATAATCCTGTCCTTGCTGTCAGTTCTGAGTTGGTTTTGATTGTTTAATTTATCTCCTTATTATAGGGCAAATATTCCTGCTGACTTGCATGCCATAATTTTTTTATTGGATGCCAGACAGGTGAGTTCCACCTTTTTGGCTGTCAGATATTTTCATGTTCCTACAGGTATTCCAGTATTTTTTCCTAGGATATCATTAAGTAACTGGGAAACAGTTTGATCCTTTTGGGTCTTGCTTTTGAATTTTGTTAATCTGGATCACAGAGGCATCTAGTGGAGGCCTATTTTTACTCAACTACTGAAGAAGACCCTTCTGAATACTTCTGGTCAGAAGAGTCACAAGATGGCCTCCATGTTTTTGCCTCCTGGTGTTACTCCCATGATTATGTTATGATAGTGGAAAAAGAGATTTTGCAGATATAATTAATGTTACTAATCAGTTGAATTTAAGATAGAGAGATGATCCAGCTGGACCTAACCAATATGAGCATTCTAAAAGCAGATACTTTTCTCTAGATCATTGCAGAAGACTAGCTGAAACATTCTAAGTATAAGGGGTATTTAATGTATCAGTGCTGGCTTGAAAACATAGGGAGAAATGTGGAAAGGAACTGAGAGTGGTACCTAAAAACTGAGCAATCCCTGGCCAGCAGCCAGCAAGAAAACGGGGACCTCAGTCTTACAACCACAAGGAACCAAATTCTGCCAATAACCAGGATGACCTTGGAAACAGATTCTTCCCCAGAGCCTCCAGATAATACCCCAGCCCAAATGACACCATGATTTTGACCTTAAGATACCCTGAGCAGCGAACCTATTCAGGCTTACCTGGCCTTTTGATCTACGTAACTGTGAAATAATAAGTGAATATTGTTGTTTAGCTGCTGTATTTGTGGTAAATTGTTGCATGGTAATAGATAACTAATATGGTAGCCTACTCGATATCCTGCAAATTATGAGGTTTTCCATTTCTGGCCAGTCGAAACAGGCACTGTTTCCTGTCACATGTGTACTCCAAGTTTTGTTTCCTCCAGTCATCTGGTATTGTTCTTTCCTGGCCTCTGGTTGTTACTTCACCTTCCTGTGCTGATCAGTAAGCAGCTGAATATGCAAGGGGGTCCTTCTGAAGACCCTTGAAGTTCTCTCCCTGAGCAGCTCTTCCTTTCTGGCCCTCTACTCTGTAAACTTTAGCGTCCCCGTATACCCAGCTCTTTTACCGCAGCTCAGAGAGACTGCCTGGGCTCTGTCTCTCTGTGCTGCAGCCTGGAAACTGTCCAGGAAGTAAGCAGGTGAGTAGAGCTCACTTAATTTGTTTAATGTTCCTCAGAGATCACCATCCTTTATTGCCTCATGTCTTATGTCTTGAAAGCCATTATGTCCTATATTTTATCTAGTTTTTGGTTGTTTCAGGAAAGAGGGTAAATCCAGTCTCTTTTATTCCATTTTGATCAGAAACAAAAGTTCTCAATTAAATGGACTTGGAATTAGGCACTATTTAAATCCAAAGTTTGGAGTCTAAAATAATAAAAAATGCCCACCATGTCAATGGTGGGGTATCAGCATCCTTTGTCTTTATAGATTGAGGATACCGTGTTAAGTATAGAAATTCACCAATATTTTTTATGTAGATAGAAGTTAGAATATTAAAATAAAAAGTCTAGTCTACTCAAACCCTAATATAGGTTTGTTAAGTTCTGAGGAAGTAGGATAGATTGTCTTAAAGTTGTTGATTTCTTTACAGTTCAATTTTTCTTTCCCACTTTAGAAATGAGGCTGGTTTCCAGTTTCAGGAGTGGGAATCTGCAGTGATCTGATTTCCCTTCATGCTGAGTGAGTACTTTATTATTCTTTTGGTGATATCAGCTCTTAGTTTAGATAGGGATTCCTCGATGGTATCACAATCTGCCCTTCAATTCTCTAGAAATCATTACCGTAGAATGTCTATAGCATTCCCATCTTTATTCACAAGTTTCCAAGCCAGGTTCTGGAGGCTAGTGTGAGAAGATGAAATGTTTTTTTATGAAACCCCCCTGATGGTTGAGACATATGATCTACTTTAGGGGCTTTATTTTATGTCATGGTGGTGAGCAGCTCCCTTCCTTGCATGAGGGACAGGCTGCAAGTCTCTGCTCTACCGGGGCTGCTCTTTCTTCAGCTCACCTGCAGTGCAGCATGGATCTGCATGTGTTTAGGGGTAGGAGACATTCTTGTGTTTTGCTTTGAAGCAAACAAAAAACAAAACCCAGGAAACAAAAAAACTTTAATAACCACTAACGCTTCCTTTGAGTAGCACTGTTCTTCTGACATAGAAACAAATGCTTGCAAAAAGAATAGTTTTTCTGGAGCTGGCCAAGTCATAAAGCCTTAGACTTGGGATGGAGTTGAGAAGGACAGAGCCAAGGCATTCAAGTGTATAAATAGTTGTGAGAATCATGTGGTTGTAATGGAATAACTGCTAAATCTAAACATTTGCTTTAAAGGGAGCTTTTCAAACTTTAATATGAAGCATGTGGGCAACTTATGAAAATGTAGATTCTAATTCAGTAAGTCTGGGGTGGGTGCTGATTCTGTATTTCCCACAAGGCTCTGGGTGATGCCTATCCTATGGTTTGGGGACCACTCTCTGAGTAGCAAGGTTCTGAAGGAATATACTCAGGAGTAAAATATAAGAAAAAGAGATAAAAATTACAATCAATGTTAATTCATTTACTCAGCACCTAAAGGTCTATCATGTATAATAAACTATATTCAGTGATTAGGAAAAGAAATAGGATCAGGATAAAGCCTCCTCCTATAGAACTTACCAAGTAGAAGGTTAGAATGTATATAAAGTATAAGACAGTAAGTAGTATAGTGTAGTACCTGGTGGTTAAAGATAGCTGGGCTTGAATCCTGGTCTGCAAAAAATTGACCAAATTACTTAACCACTATGTGGTTCAAATTTTCTAATCTAGGAAATGAAAAAATAAGAATAATGATAGCACCTTCAGCCCAGGGATATGGTGAAGTTTAAACGAGTTGATAGATAGGAAAACAAACAGAATAGTGACTGGCACAGAAGAACGACTAAAATTCACTGTTATAATACAAGTTGAAAGGTAGGAAAGGTCATAAAAAAGGTTTAGATAAAACATGTTCAGTCCCAGCCAATTATCAGTGACCATTTCTTTCCAACCTCACATCTGGAAATGGAGTATTTTTCTGCCAATGCTAGGCAGACAAAGAGGGAGTTGATCTCCCTGTGATATATGAAGATGAGAAAGGAATTTGAGAAAAATGATTTGATTTCGGAAAGTTAAAATCAATGTTTCTTTGTATATCTGATTTCCTTATTTTCTTCAATAAACCCAGAAGAACTGGATTTGAACTTTGGCCCTGCTGCTTATTACCTGAAACAATGACATTTCTTAATCTATCTCTTCCTTAGTAGCTTTATGTGTAGAATGGAGAAAACAATGTCTGGGTGAGGGGGTAGGTTGATTAATGGCCCCTGAAAGATGTCCAGATCCTAAACACTGGAAACAGTGAATGTACCACATATAGCAAAAGAGAATTTGCAGATATGATTAGGTTAAGGATCTTGGGACAGAAATTATCCTGGATTATCTGCGTGGACCCAATACAAGTGTCCTAAGGGGAGGGAGCAGAGCAAGATGTGACACAGAAGAAGGCAGTGTGGCACTGAAGCTGAATACCATGCTACTGGCTTTGAAGATGGAAGAAGGGGCCATAAGCCAAGGATTGCAAGAAATACAGCTCTAGAAAGTGGGAAAGTCAAGAAAACAGACTCTCTTCCTAAGCCTCCAGAAGGAGTATGGCCCTGTTGACACCATGATTTTGGCCTGGTGAACCTGATTTCAGACTTCTGATCTCTAGAACTATAAGGGAGTAAGTACATATGCATTGTTTTAAGCCTTCAACTTTGTGGTGATTTGTTGCAGCAGTCACAGGAAATGAATGTAAAAGTTTTGAAAAGCAGCCATGGAACACTTCACAGATATTTTTCATCCCTTTCCTAATTAGAAAGCCATCACTAGCATAAAAAATCTTTAGGTGAAGGCAACTGTAACAGTCTTAGTTTTCCATGAAGAAGCTTAAAGCTATGAAATATTAACTCCTTGTCTATAAGATTGTGTTGTAAGTGAAGAAGTCATCATGGTTCTCCAAAGGATATAAAGAAATGTGGGGACTCCCTGGCTCTTTTTTTTTTTAATATAATTTATTTTATTATCACTAATTTACAATTACATGTGCAATATTACGATTATTAAACTACCCCTTCATCAGGTCCCCCCCACCAACCCCATTACAGTCACTGTCCATCAGCGTAGTGAGATGCTATAGAATCACTACTTGTCTTCTCTGAGTTGTACTGCCCTCCCGTGCCCCCCCAACATTACATCTGCTAATCGTAATGCCCCTTTTTCCCTCTTATCCCTCCCTTCCCGCCCATTTTCCCCAGTCCCTTTCCCTTTGGTAACTATTAGTCCGTTCTTGGGTTCTGTGAGTCTGCTGCTGTTTTGTTCCTTCAGTTTTTTTCTTTGTTCTTATACTCCACATATGAGTGAAATCATTTGATACTTGTCTTTTTCGGCTTGGCTTATTTCACTGAGCATAATACCCTCTAGCTCCATCCATGTTGTTGCAAATGGTAGGATTTGTTTTCTTCTTATGGCTGAATAATATTCCATTGTGTATATGTACCACATCTTCTTTATTATCCATTCATCTACTGATGGACACTTAGGTTGCTTCCATTTCTTGGCTATTGTAAATAGTGCTGCAATAAACATAGGGGTGCATCTGTCCTTTTCAAATTGGGCTGCTGCATTCTTAGGGTAAATTCCTAGGAGTGGAATTCCTGGGTCAAATGGTATTTCTATTTTGAGTTTTTTGAGGAACCTCCATACTGCTTTCCACAATGGTTGAACTAATTTGCATTCCCACCAGCAGTGTAGGAGGGTTCCTTTTTCTCCACATCCTCGCCAACATTTGTTGTTGTTTGTGTTTTGGATGTTGACCATCCTCACTGGTGTGAGGTGATATCTCATTGTGGTTTTAATCTGCATTTCTCTGATGATTAGCGATGTGGAGCATCTTTTCATGTGCCTGTTGGCCATCTGAATTTCTTCTTTGGAGAAGTGTCTATTCATGTCCTCTGCCCATTTCTTAATTGGATTATTTGCTTTTTGTTTGTTAAGGTGCATGAGTTCTTTATATATTTTGGATGTCAACCCCTTATCGGATACGTCATTTATGAATATATTCTCCCATACTGTAGGATGTCTTTTTGTTCTACTGATGGTGTCCTTTGCTGTACAGAAGCTTTTCAGCTTGATATAGTCCCACTTGTTCATTTTTGCTTTTGTTTCCCTTGCCCGGGGAGATATGTTCATGAAGAAGTTGCTCATGTTTATGTCCAAGAGATTTTTGCCTATGTTTTTTTCTAAGAGTTTTATGGTTTCATGACTTACATTCAAGTCTTTGATCCACCTTGAGTTTACCTTTGTGTATGGGGTAGACAGTAGTCCAGTTTCATTCTCTTACATGTAGCTGTCCAGTTTTTCCAACACCAGCTGCTGAAGAGGCTGTCATCTCCCCATTGTATATCCAAGGCACTTTTATCAAATATTAATTGACTGTATATGTTTGGGTTAATGTTTGGATTTTCTATTCTGTTCCACTGGTCTGTGGGTCTGTTTTTGTGCCAATACCAAATTGTCTTGATTACTGTGGCTTTGTAGTAGAGCTTGAAGTCAGGGAGTGTAATTCCCCCTGTTTTATTCCTCCTTCTCAGGATTGCTTTGGCTATTCGGGGTCTTTTGTGGTTCCATATGAATTTTAGAATTATTTGTTCCAGTTCATTGAAGAAAGCTGTTGGTAGTTTGATAGGGATTGCATTGAATCTGTAGATTGCTTTAGGTAGTATAGCCATTTTGACAATATTTATTCTTCCTAGCCAAGAGCATGGGATGCATTTCCATTTGTTAGTGTCCTCTTTAATTTCTCTTAGGAGTGTCTTGTAGTTTTCAGAGTACAGGTCTTTCACTTCCTTCGTTAGGTTTATTCCTAGGTATTTTATTCTTTTTGATGCAATTGTGAATGGAATTGTTTTTCTGATTTCTCTTTCTGTTAGTTCATCATTAGTGTATAGAAAAGCAACAGATTTCTGTGTGTTAATTTTGTATCCTGCAACTTTGCTGAATTCAGATATTAGTTCTAGTAGTTTTGGAATGGAGTCTGTAGGGTATTTTATGTACGATATCATGTCATCTGGAAATAGTGACAATTTGACTTCTTCTTTACCAATCTGGATGCCTTGTATGTCTTTGTTTTGTCTGACTGCTGTGGCTAGGACCTCCAGTACTATGGTGAATAACAGTGGAGAGAGTGGGCATCCCTGTCTTCTTCCCGATCTTAGATGAAAAGCTTTCAGCGTCTCGCCCTTAAGTATGATGTTACCTGTGGGTTTGTCATATATAGCCTTTATGATGTTGAGGTACTTGCCCTCTATACCCATTTTGTTGAGAGTTTTAATCAGGAATGGATGCTGAATTTTGTCAAATGCTTTTTCAGCATCTATGGAGATGATCATGTGGTTTTTGTTCTTCTTTTTGTTGATGTGGTGGATGATGTTGATGGATTTTCGAATGTTGTACCATCCTTGCATCCCTGGGATGAATCCCACTTGATCATGGTGTATGATCCTCTTGATGTATTTTTGAATTCGGTTTGCTAATATTTTGTTGAGTATTTTTGCATCTACGTTCATCAGGGATATTGGTCTGTAATTTTCTTTTTTGGTGAGGTCTTTGCCCGGTTTTGGTATTAGAGTGATGCTGGCTTCATAGAATGAGTTTGGAAGTATTCCCTCCTCTTCTATTTTTTGGAAAACTTTAAGGAGAATCGGTGTTATTTCTTCTCTATATGTCTGGTAGAATTCAGAGGTGAATCCATCAGGCCCAGGGGTTTTGTTCTTGGGTAGTTTTTTGATTACAAATTTGATTTCGTCACTGGTGATTGGTCTGTTTAATTTTTCTGTTTCTTGCTTGGTCAGTCTTGGAAGGTTGTATTTTTCTAAGAAGTTGTCCATTTCTTCTATGTTTTCCAGCTTGTTAGCATATAGATTCTCATAATATTCTCTTATGATTCTTTGTATTTCTGTGGGGTCTGTCGTGATTTTTCCTTTCTCATTTCTGATTGTGTTTATGTGTGTAGATTCTCTTTTTCTCTTAATGAGTCTGGCTAGGGGTTTATCTATTTTGTTTATTTTTTCAAAGAACCAGCTCTTGGTTTTATTGATTTTTTCTATTGTTTTATTCTTCTCAATTTTATTTTTTTCTTCTCTGATCTTTATTATGTCCCTCCTTCTGGTGACTTTGGGCCTCATTTGTTCTTCTTTTTCCAATTTCAGTAATTGTGTCTTTAGACTATTCATTTGGGAATGTTCTGCCTTCTTTAAATAGGCCTGGATTGCAATATACTTTCCTCTTAGAACTGCCTTTGCTGCGTCCCACAGAAGTTGTGGCTTTGTGTTGTTGTTGTCATTAGTCTCCATATATTCTTTGATTTCTGTTTTGATTTGGTCGTTAACCCATTGATTAATTAGGAGAGTGTTGTTAAGTCTCCATGTATTTGTGAGCCTTTTGATTTCTTTCTAAAATTTATTTCTAGTTTTATACCTTGGTGATCTGAGAAGTTGGTTGGTAGGATTTCAATATTTTTGAAATTACTGAGGTTCTTTTTGTGGCCTAGTATGTGGTCTATTCTGGAAAATGTTCCATGTGCACTTGAGAAGAATGTGTATCCTGTTGCTTTTGGGTGTAGAGTTCTGTAGATGTCTGTTAGGTCCATCTGTTCTAGTGTGTTGTTCAGTGCCTCTGTGTCTTTACTTATTTTCTGTCTGGTTGATCTGTCCTCTGGAGTGAGTGGTGTGTTGAAGTCTCCTAAGATGAATGCATTGCTGTCTATTTCCTCCTTTAATTCTGTTAGTATTTGTCTCACATATGCTGGCGCTCCTGTGTTGGGTGCATATATATTTATAATGGTTATATCTTCTTGTTGGACTGACCCCTTTATCATTATGTAATGTCCTTCTTTATCTTTTGCTACTTTCTTCGTTTTGAAGTCTATTTTGTCTGATACAAGTACTGCAACACCTGCTTTTTTCTCTTTGTTGTTTGCATGAAATATCTTTTTCCATCCCTTCACTTTTAGTCTGTGTATATCTTTGGATTTGAGGTGAGTTTCTTGTAGGCAGCATATAGATGGGTCTTGCTTTTTATCCATTCTGTTACTCTGTGTCTTTTGATTGGTGCATTCAGTCCATTTACATTTAGGGTGATTATTGATAGGTATGTACTTATTGCCATTGCTGGCTTTAGATTCGTGGTTACCAAGGGTTCAAGGGTTGCTTCTTTACTATCTAACAATCTAACTTAACTTTCTTGTTAAGTTATTGTAAACACAGTCTGATGTTTCTTTCTTTCTCTCCCTTCTTATTCCTCCTCCTCCATTCTTTCTATAATAGGTGTTTTATTCTTTGCCTTTAGTTGGTATTTGGATGGTCTGCTTTCTTTGCTATGATTTTTTTTTCTCTGGTGACATCTTTTTAGCCTTAGGTGTGCTTCCATCTAGAGCAGTCCATTTAAGATATCCTGTAGTGGTGGTTTATGAGACGCAAATTCTCTTAACTTTCGTTTATCTGGAAATTGTTTAATCCCTCCATCATATTTAAATGATAATCGTGCTGGATACAATATTCTTGGTTCGAGGCCCTTCTGTTTCATTACGTTAAATATATCATGCCATTCTCTTCTGGCCTGTAAGGTTTCTGTTGAGAAGTCTGATGATAGTCTGATGGGTTTTCCTTTGTAGGTGATCTTTTTTCTCTCTCTAGCTGCCTTTAATACCCTGTCTTTATCTTTGATCTTTGCCATCTTAATTATTATGTGTCTTGGTGTTGTCTTCCTTGGGTCCCTTGTGTTGGGAGATCTATGAGCTTCGGTGGACTGCGAGACTACTTCCTTCCCCAGCGAGGGAAAGTTTTCAGCAATTATTTCTTCAAAGACACTTTCTATCCCTTTTTCTCTCTCTTCTTCCTCTGGTACTCCTATAATGCGAATATTGTTCCGTTTGGATTGGTCACACAGTTCTCTTAATATTCTTTCATTCCTAGAAATCCTTTTATCTCTCTCTGCCTCAGCTGCTCTGTACTCCTGTTCTCTGTTTTCTATTCCATTAACAGTCTCTCGCATCTCATCCATTCTGCTGTTAAGCCCGTCGATCGCTTGTCTGATTTCTGTATTGTCTTTCCTCAGTTCCCTCACTTCCTCCCTCAGCTCTTGCACATTTCTCTGTAGGTCCATCAGCATGGTTATGACTTTTATTCTGAATTCTTTTTCAGGGAGGCTGTGCATTTCCATCCCTTCAGACTCCCTCTCTGGGGTTGTCTGATTGATTTTGGTCTGAACCATATTCCTCTGTCTTTTCATGGCTGTATAATTTGGTCACTGATAGTTGCCACGTATGTCAGCTGGGCTCTTTAAGACTTTAAAAAGAGAAGAAAAAAAAAGAGAGAAAAAAAGAAAAAAAAGAAAGAAAGAAAAAAAGAAAGAAAGAAAGAAAAGAAAAAACAAAAACAAAACAAAAAACAAACAAAACAAAAAAAACAAAAAAATGCCCACTGGACGTAGATTCTGTGGGAATGCTCTAGGTGGCGCTATTGCCCCACTATTCCACAGCTGTGACTGTGCCGCTCCGCAGGGCCCTTTATCGCTCTGGCAGGGGTGGGAACGAATAGGAGGCTGTTGATCTCAGTGAGAAGTGTTAAGTATGGCTACGCTTCCTCAGTCGCCAGCTAAGGCGTCTGAAACTCCCCAGGACTCCCAGCCTGCTGGGCTGAGTGTGCTGGGGCGATCCGGCTCCTCCGCTGGGCTCCTGTCTCTTTAAGACCGCTGAAGAAAGCGCGCACTTTTTTTTTTTCCTTCCCGGGAGCCGGCTGCAAGTACCCTGGCGCGTTCCCCGCTCAGATCCTGCCCCTCTGTCTCTCCAATCTCCGCTGCACTGCGCAATGTGGGTCAGTGCTCCCCGCGCAGGTCACCAGGGCTGGCTACTTCGCGCGGTGTACTTCCACTCCCTCCTGGCTCTGAATCCTCTCCTCCCGCCGGTGCGCTGGGGTGGGGGAGGGCTCGGGTCCCTCCGGGTCGCGGCTCCGTATCTTACCCGCCTCTTGGGGTGCCGAGTTCTCTCGGGTGTAGCTGCACGCTGTGCGCTTTCCTGTGTATTCTCGTCTCTCTTTTAGGAATAGATGTATTTTCTGTGTTTTCGTAGATAAATATAGTGTTGGTAGGAGATTTCTGCCGCCCTGCTCACACCGCCATCTTCCCGGAAGTCCCAAATCCACTTTTAATACATGTATTACAAAGAGGAATGAGATAGAAAATCTTCGTAGTGATGAATGAGAAGTTACATTGATGCACAGAATTATAACTATCAGAACTGCACATACCAAATTTCCAGAAAGGAAATAAGGAGCTTAAATCCAATTTATTGAGCCAAGGTATTGAAGTTCTTGTGAAAAGTGAAACCAGACACATACATGCACAACATTACCTTTGGACATCTCTTTTGGCTGAGAAATAACAAGTGTCACGTCTTCAGGTGCATTTTGCAAAATTTCAATTGCAGCATGGTGGCTGACCCCCTCCAGACTCACACTGTTCACAGATATCAAACGGTCTCCTATAAAAACGGACAATGTAGTATTTTCAACAACAAAGAGAAATTCATGCTTAATTTTAGAAATGTCTCCACCCCCCATTATTTTTGTTTTGCCTGGTTTCTACTTTTGTCTTCTGTGCAAATTCATACCTGTGAATAAGTATTTAGGAAGTTACCTAAATGTAAAATACCTGGCTTTAAGCATCCATCCAAGTCAGCTGGTCCTCCAGGGGTAACTGAACTAATAAAAACACCTAGATCCAGTCTTCCCATCTTCTCCCCACCAATAATTTGAAATCCTGTGAAACAGCACATTTGAAAAAGATTTTCATGACACTGATGCTTTCAGTCACTAATGATTAGCCTGCTTAACACACAGAAGTGTAGAGACTCTTATCAAATACGATTAAAAGTAACATGTGAATGGGACTGTTAAACTTGTTGGAAGTATTGCTTGTAAGCATTTCATCTTTGGCATTTCCTGATTGGGTGGATGGGGTGAAGGGGTTGTTGGTGGGTATCAAGTATCTTGATCAGAAGTGGGCCAGTACCTCAGTGACAATGCTAATGCTATGTTACAGACTTTTTCTCTTTGAATTGTCAAACGTCTTCAAAAATTTCAGTGACTTACCTAAGCCATACTTTGCATCTTTTTTCAGGTTCACCAAGTTGATCTCCCTTTCTGGTGATGAGACTATGCTCCATCTTTTGTGTAGCACATCTATTGGAAATACATAATTTTAAGATAAAATAAATATAATGTGCTCAGGCTTTAAGACTGTCTGCTTGCTCCAATTTAAATGTTAACAAAGCTCATTAGAAAATTGCTTGGTCACTTTAAGATTCTTTTCAAATACTATAATACGATCACCTTATATTTTGATAGTGATTTATAGTTTATAAAATGACTACATGTTATATTTGTTCCTCATAAAGGATTCCCTGTGAAATAAATACATTTCAGTTAGAAATGAGATATAGTAAATATATCTCAAGAGGAAATAACAGGAGCAGGTTTACTCAGCTAGTACAGGCAAGAGGTGAACTTTAAACTTAGGTTTTTTGACTCTCTGTCTTTCTGTTAAATGATAGTTGACACCCTGAATTTGACAATGCTCAACATATTAAGAAGTTCCCACTAATAAGTGGTGGCACTTTTATTTACAATGATTAAATATTTGTGGTAAGTTCCAGAGTAAAACAGCAACAAGAAGAAAGTGGATTTATTTTTAAATCCCGTTAATAATGACTTGGATAGCACACTTGCATTCTTAAAAACTTTTATTTTTCTTATTTGAGGAGTAATCTCATGAGGCAGATAAAGAGATTTTTTTTAATGCTTTGCCATTATTTATTTGTTTATTAAGGTATCCTTTATATACACTCTTATAAAGGTTTCACATGAAAAACAATGTGGTTACTACATTCACCCATATTATCGAGTCCCCCCCCATACCCCATAGCAGTCACTGTCCATCAGTGTAGTAAGATGCCACAGAGTCACTATGTGTCTTCTCTGTGCTACACTGTCTTCCACAAGATCACCCCACACTATGTGTACTAATCAAAATACTCCTCAATCCCCTTATCTCTCTCTCCCCACCCACCCTCCTTCACCCTTCCACTAGGGTAACCCCTGGTCCATTCTTGGACTTTGTGAGTCCGTTGCTGTTTTGTTCCTTCAGTTTTGCTTCATTGTTATACTCCACAAATGAGGGAAGTCATTTGGTATTTGTCTTTCTCTGCCCGACTTATTTCACTGAGCATAATACCCTCTAGCTACATCCATGTTATTGCAAATGGTAGGATTTGTTTCCTTCTTATGGCTGAATAGTATTCCACTGTGTATATGTACCACCTCTTCTTTGTCCATTCATCTACTGATGGACACTTAGGTTGCTTCCATATCTTGCCTATTGTAAATAGTGCTGCAATAAATATAGGGGTGCATATGTCTTTTTGAATCTGAGAAGTTGTTTCCTTTGGGTAAATTCCTATTAGTGGAATTCCCGGGTCAAATGGTATTTCTGTTCTTAGTTTTTTGAGGAACCTCCATATTGCTTTCCACAATGGTTGAACTAGTTTACATTCCCACCAGCAGTGTAGGAGGGTTCCCCCTTCTCCGCATCGGTGCCAGCATTTGTTGTTCCTAGTCTTTTCTATGTTGGCCATTCTAACTGGGGTGAGGTGATATCTCATTGTGGTTTTTATTTGCATTTCCCTGATAATTAGCAATGTGGGACATCTTTTCATATGCCTGTTGGGCATCTGAATTTCTTCTTTGGAGAATTTTCTGTTCATATACTTCACACATTTTTTAATCGGGTTATTTGCTTTTTGGGTATTGAGGCATGTGAGTTTTTTATATATTTTGGATGTTAATCCCATGTTGGATATGTTGTTTATGAATATATTGTCCCATACTGTAGGATGCCTTTTTGTTTTGCTGATTGTGTCCTTTGCTGTACAGAAGCTTTTTAGTTTCCTGTAGTCCCATTTGTTCATTTTCGCTTTTGTTTCCCTTGCTTGAGGAGAAGCTTTCAGGAAAAAGTTGCCCATGTTTATATTCGAGAGATTTTTGCATATGTTTTCTTCTAAGAGTTTTATGGCTTCATGACTTACATTGAGGTCTTTGATCCATTTTGAATTTACTTTTGTGTATGGGGTTAGACAATAATACAGTTTCATTCTCTTGCATGTAGCTGTCTAGTTATGGCAACACCAGTTATTAAAGAAGCTGTCATTTTCCCATGCCTTAAATATGTAGTTTGCTTTAGGCAGGATGTCCAATTCTTCCTATCCATGAGCACAGGATGTGTTTCCATTTATTAGTGCCCTCTTTAATTTCTCTTAAGAGTGTCTTGTAGTTTTCAGGGTATAGGTCTTTCACTTCCTTGGTTAGGTTTATTCCTAGGTATTTTTTTTTTGATGCAATTGTGAATGGAATTGTCTTCCGGATTTCTTTTTCTTCTAGCTCATGGTTAGTGTATAGGAATGCAACAGATTTCTGTGTATTAGTTTTGTCTCCTGCAAGTTTGCTGAATTCAGACATTAGATTTAGGAGTTTGGTAGTAGATTCCTTAGGGCTTTTTATGTACAATATCATGTCATCTGCAAACAGGGACAGTTTAAGTTCTTCCTTACCAATCTGGATGCCTTTTATTTCTTTGTGTTGTCTGATTGCCATGGCTCGGACTTACAGAACTGTGTTGAATAAAAGTGGGGAGAGTGGGCATCCTTGTCTTGTTCCTGATCTTAAAGGAAAAGCTTTCATCTTCTCACTGTTAAATATGATGTTGGCTGTGGGTTTGTCATATATGGCCTTCATTATGTTAACGTACTTGCCCTCTATACCCATTTTGTTGAGAGTTTTTATCACGAATGGTTGTTGAACTTTGTCGAATGCCTTTTTGGCATCTATGGAGATGATCACGTGGTGTTTGTCCTTCTTTTTGTTGACATAGTGGATGATGTTGATGGATTTTCAAATATTGTACCATCCTTGCATCCCTGGAATAAATCCTACTTGATCATGATGGATGATCTTTTTGATGCATTTTTGAATTCAGTTTGGTAATATTTTGTTGAGTATTTTTGCATCTATGTTCATCAGGGATATTGGTCTGTAATTTTCTGTTTTTTGTGGTGTCTTTGCCTGGTTTTGGTATTAGAGTGATGCTGGCCTCATAGAATGAATTTCGAAGTATTCCCTCCTCCTCTATTTTTTGGAAAACTTTAAGGAGGATGGGTATTAGGTCCTCACCAAATGTTTGATAAAATTCAGCGGTGATGCCATCTGGTATGGTGGTTTTGTTTCTTAGGTAGTTTTTTGATTACCAATTCAATTTCTTTGCTAGTAATTGGTATGTTCAGATTTTCTGTTTCTTTCTGGGTCAGCCTTGGAAGGTTGAATTTTTCTAGAAAATTGTCCATTTCTTCTAGGTTATGTAGTTTGCTGGCATTTATTTTTTCATAGTATTCTCTAATAATTCTTTGTCTTTCTGTGGTGTCCATACTGATTTTTCCTCTCTCATTTTTTTATTTCTTTTTTATTTTTTTTATATAATTTATTTTATTATCATTAATTTACAATTACATGTGCAATATTACGATTATTAAACTACCCCTTCATCAGGGCCTCCCACCAACCCCATTACAGTCACTGTCCATCAGCGTAGTGAGATGCCATAGAATCACTACTTGTCTTCTCTGAGTTGTACTGCCCTCCCCGTGCCCCCCAACATTACATCTGCTAATCGTAATGCCCCTTTTTCCCTCTTATCCCTCCCTTCCCGCCCATTTTCCCCAGTCCCTTTCCCTTTGGTAACTATTAGTCCGTTCTTGGGTTCTGTGAGTCTGCTGCTGTTTTGTTCCTTCAGTATTTTTTCTTTGTTCTTATACTCCACATATGAGTGAAATCATTTGATACTTGTCTTTTTCGGCTTGGCTTATTTCACTGAGCATAATACCCTCTAGCTCCATCCATGTTGTTGCAAATGGTAGGATTTGTTTTCTTCTTATGGCTGAATAATATTCCATTGTGTATATGTACCACATCTTCTTTATCCATTCATCTACTGATGGACACTTAGGTTGCTTCCATTTCTTGGCTATTGTAAATAGTGCTGCAATAAACATAGGGGTGCATCTGTCCTTTTCAAATTGGGCTGCTGCATTCTTAGGGTAAATTCCTAGGAGTGGAATTCCTGGGTCAAATGGTATTTCTATTTTGAGTTTTTTGAGGAACCTCCATACTGCTTTCCACAATGGTTGAACTAATTTGCAGTCCCACCAGCAGTGTAGGAGGGTTCCCTTTTCTCCACATCCTCGCCAACATTTGTTGTTGTTTGTGTTTTGGATGTTGACCATCCTCACTGGTGTGAGGTGATATCTCATTGTGGTTTTAATCTGCATTTCTCTGATGATTAGTGATGTGGATCATCTTTTCATGTGCCTGTTGGACATCCGAATTTCTTCTTTGGAGAAGTGTCTATTCATGTCCTCTGCCCATTTCTTAATTGGATTATTTGCTTTCTGTTTGTTAAGGTGCATGAGTTCTTTATATATTTTGGATGTCAACCTTTAACCAGATACGTTTTTTATGAATATATTCTCCCATACTGTAGGATGTCTTTTGTTCTACTGATGGTGTCCTTTGCTGTACAGAAGCTTTTCAGCTTGATATAGTCCCACTTGTTCCTTTTTGCTTTTGTTTCCCTTGCCCGGGGAGATATGTTCATGAAGAAGTTGCTCATGTTTATGTCCAAGAGATTTTTGCCTATGTTTTTTTCTAAGAGTTTTATGGTTTCATGACTTACATTCAGGTCTTTGATCCACCTTGAGTTTACCTTTGTGTATGGGGCTAGACAGTAGTCCAGTTTCATTCTCTTACATGTAGCTGTCCAGTTTTTTTCAACACCAGCTGCTGAAGAGGCTGTCATCTCCGCACTGTATATCCAAGGCACTTTTATCAAATATGAATTGACCTGTATATGTTTGGGTTAATGTTTGGATTTTCTACTCTGTTCCACTGGTCTGTGGGTCTGTTTTTGTGCCAATACCAAATTGTCTTGATTACTGTGGCTTTGTAGTAGAGCTTGAAGTCAGGGAGTGTAATTCCCCCTGTTTTATTCCTCCTTCTCAGGATTGCTTTGGCTATTCGGGGTCTTTTGTGGTTCCATATGAATTTTAGAATTATTTGTTCCAGTTCATTGAAGAAAGCTGTTGGTAGTTTGATAGGGATTGCATTGAATCTGTAGATTGCTTTAGGTAGTATAGCCATTTTGACAATATTGATTCTTCCTAGCCAAGAGCATGGGATGCATTTCCATTTGTTAGTGTCCCCTTTAATTTCTCTTAGGAGTGTCTTGTAGTTTTCAGAGTACAGGTCTTTCACTTCCTTCGTTAGGTTTATTCCCAGGTATTTTATTCTTTTTGATGCAATTGTGAATGGAATTGTTTTTCTGATTTCTCTTTCTGTTAGTTCATCATTAGTGTATAAGAAAGCAACAGATTTCTGTGTGTTAATTTTGTATCCTGCAACTTTGCTGAATTCAGATATTAGTTCTAGTAGTTTTGGAATGGAATCTTTAGGGTTTTTTATGTACAGTATCATGTCATCTGCAAATAGTGACAATTTGACTTCCTCTTTACCAATCTGGATGCCTTGTATGTCTTTGTTTTGTCTGATTGCTGTGGCTAGGACCTCCAGTACTATGGTGAATAACAGTGGAGAGCGTGGGCATCCCTGTCTTGTTCCCGATCTTAGATGAAAAGCTTTCAGCGTCTCGCCGTTAAGTATGATGTTAGCTGTGGGTTTGTCATATATAGCCTTTATGATGTTGAGGTACTTGCCGTCTATACCCATTTTGTTGAGAGTTTTAATCAGGAATGGATGCTGAATTTTGTCAAATGCTTTTTCAGCATCTATAGAGATGATCATGTGGTTTTTGTTCTTCTTTTTGTTGATGTGGTGGATGATGTTGATGGATTTTCGAATGTTGTACCATCCTTGCATCCCTGGGATGAATCCCACTTGATCATGGTGTATGATCCTCTTGATGTATTTTTGAATTCGGTTTGCTAATATATTGTTGAGTATTTTTGCATCTACGTTCATCAGGGATATTGGTCTGTAATTTTCTTTTCTGGTGAGGTCTTTTCCAGGTTTTGGTATTAGAGTGATGCTGGCTTCATAGAATGAGTTTGGAAGTATTCCCTCCTCTTCTATTTTTTGGAAAACTTTAAGGAGAATCGGTGTTATTTCTTCTCTATATGTCTGGTAGAATTCAGAGGTGAATCCATCAGGCCCAGGGGTTTTGTTCTTGGGTAGTTTTTGATTACCAATTCGATTTCGTCACTGGTGATTGGTCTGTTTAGTTTTTCTGTTTCTTGCTTGGTCAGTCTTGGAATGTTGTATTTTTCTAAGAAGTTGTCCGTTTCTTCTATGTTTTCCAGCTTGTTAGCATATAGATTCTCATAATATCCTCTTATGATTCTTTGTATTTCTGTGGGTCCATCGTGATTTTTCCTTTCTCATTTCTGATTGTTTTTATGTCTGTAGATTCTCTTTTTCTCTTAATGAGTCTGGCTAGGGGTTTATCTATTTTGTTTATTTTTTCAAGGAACCAGCTCTTGGTTTTATTGATTTTTTCTATTGTTTCATTCTTCTCAATTTTATTTATTTCTTCTCTAATCTTTTTATGTCCCTCCTTCTGGTGACTTTGGGCCTCATTTATTCTTTTTTTTCCAATTTCAGTAATTGTGTCTTTAGACTATTCATTTGGGAATTTTCTTCTTTCTTTAAATAGGCCTGGATTGCAATATACTTTCCTCTTAGAACTGCTTTTGCTGCGTCCCACAGAAGTTGTGGCTTTGTGTTGTTGTTGTCATTAGTCTCCATATATTCTTTGATTTCTGTTTTGATTTGGTCGTTAACCCATTGATTAATTAGGAGAGTGTTGTTAAGTCTCCATGTATTTGTGAGCCTTTTTGATTTCTTTCTAAAATTTATTTCTAGTTTTATACCTTGGTGATCTGAGAAGTTGGTTGATAGGATTTCAATATTTTTGAAATTACTGAGGTTCTTTTTGTGGCCTAGTATGTGGTCTATTCTGGAAAATGTTCCATGTGCACTTGAGAAGAATGTGTATCCTGTTGCTTTTGGGTGTAGAGTTCTGTAGATGTCTGTTAGGTCCATCTGTTCTAGTGTGTTGTTCAGTGCCTCTGTGTCTTTACTTATTTTCTGTCTGGTTGATCTGTCCTCTGGAGTGAGTGGTGTGTTGAAGTCTCCTAAGATGAATGCATTGCTGTCTATTTCCTCCTTTAATTCTGTTAGTATTTGTCTCACATATGCTGGCGCTCCTGTGTTGGGTGCATATATATTTATAATGGTTATATCTTCTTGTTGGACTGACCCCTTTATCATTATGTAATGTCCTTCTTTATCTTTTGCTACTTTCTTCGTTTTGAAGTCTATTTTGTCTGATACAAGTACTGCAACACCTGCTTTTTTCTCTTTGTTGTTTGCATGAAATATCTTTTTCCATCCCTTCACTTTTAGTCTTTGTTTATCTTTGGATTTGAGGTGAGTTTCTTGTAGGCAGCATATAGATGGGTCTTGCTTTTTTATCCATTCTGTTACTCTGTGTCTTTTGATTGGTGCATTCAGTCCATTTACATTTAGGGTGATTATTGATAGGTATGTACTTATTGCCATTGCTGGCTTTAGATTCGTGGTTACCAAGGGTTCAAGGGTTGCTTCTTTACTATCTAACAATCTAAGTTAACTTTCTTGTTAAGTTATTGTAAACACAGTCTGATGTTTCTTTCTTTCTCTCCCTTCTTATTCCTCCTCCTCCATTCTTTCTATAATAGGTGTTTTATTCTTTGCCTTTAGTTAGTATTTGGATGGTCTGCTTTCTTTGCTATGATTTTATTTTCTCTGGTGACATCTTTTTAGCCTTAGGGGTGCTTCCATCTAGAGCAGTCCATTTAAGATATCCTGTAGTGGTGGTTTATGAGAGGCAAACTCTCTCAACTTTCGTTTATCTGGAAATTGTTTAATCCCTCCATCATATTTAAATGATAATCGTGCTGGATACAATATTCTTGGTTCGAGGCCCTTCTGTTTCATAACGTTAAATATATCATGCCATTCTCTTCTGGCCTGTAAGGTTTCTGTTGAGAAGTCTGATGATAGTCTGATGGGTTTTCCTTTGTAGGTGATCTTTTTCTCTCTCTAGCTGCCTTTAATACCCTGTCTTTATCTTTGATCTTTGCCATCTTAATTATTATGTGTCTTGGTGTTGTCTTCCTTGGGTCCCTTATGTTGGGAGATCTATGAGCTTCGGTGGACTGCGAGACTACTTCCTTCCCCAGCGAGGGAAAGTTTTCAGCAATTATTTCTCCAAAGACAGTTTCTATCCCTTTTTCACTCTCTTATTCCTCTGGTACTCATATAATGCGAATATTGTTCCGTTTGGATTGGTGACACAGTTCTCTTAATTTTCTTTCATTCCTAGAAATCCTTTTATCTCTCTCTGCCTCAGCTGCTCTGTAGTCCTGTTCTCTGTTTTCTATTCCATTAACAGTCTCTTGCATCTCATCCATTCTGCTGTTAAGACCGTCGATCGCTTGTCTGATTTCTGTATTGTCTTTCCTCAGTTCCCTCACTTCCTCCCTCAGCTCTTGCTCATTTCTCTGTAGGTCCATCAGCATGGTTATGACTTTTATTCTGAATTCTTTTTCAGGGAGGCTGTGCATTTCCATCCCTTCAGACTCCCTCTCTGGGGTTGTCTGATTGATTTTGGTCTGAACCATATTCCTCTGTCTTTTCATGGCTATATAATTGGTCACTGATAGTTGCCACGTATGTCAGCTGGGCTCTTTAAGACTTTAAAAAGAGAAGAAAAAAAAAGAAAAGAAAGAAAGAAAGAAAAAAAGAAAAAAGAAAGAAAAGAAAAAACAAAAACAAAACAAAACAAAAAAAATGCCCACCGGACGTAGATTCTGTGGGAATGCTCTAGGTGGCGCTATTGCCCCACTGTTCCACAGCTGTGACTGTGCCGCTCCGCAGTGCCTTTTATCGCTCTGGCAGGGGTGGGAACGAATAGGAGGCTGTTGATCTCAGTGAGAAGTGTAAGTATGGCTACGCTTCCTCAGTCTCCAGCTAAGGTGTCTGAAACTCCCCAGGACTCCCAGCCTGCTGGGCTTAGTGTGCTGGGGCGATGCGGCTCCTCCGCTGGGCTCCTGTCTCTTTAAGACTGCTGAAGAAAGCACGCGCTTTTTTTTTTTTCCTTCCCGGGAGCCAGCTGCAACACCCTGGCATGTTCCCTGCTCAGATCTTGCCGCTTTGTCTCTCCAATCTCCGCTGCACTGCGTGATGTGGGTCAGCGCTCCTCGTGCAGATCACCGGGGCTGGCTACTTCGCGGGGTGTACTTCCACTCCCTCCCGGCTCTGAATCCTCTCCTCCTGCCGGTGCGCTGGGGTGGGGGAGGGCTCGGATCCTGCCAGGTCGCGGCTCCGTATCTTACCCGCCTCTTGGGGTACCGAGTCCTCTTGGGTGTAGCTGCACGCTGTGCGCTTTCCTGTGTATTCTCGTCTCTCTTTTAGGAATAGATGTATTTTCTGTGTTTTCGTAGATAAATATAGTGTTGGGAGGAGATTTCTGCCGCCCTGCTCACAGCGCCATCTTCCCGGAAGTCAGAACTGCAGTCCGGCCCATCTCTCTCTCCTGCTCCAGCAGCAGGAAAACTGGCCCTCCCCTCACCTCTCCAGTACAGGTAAGCCCCCCTCTCTCATTTCTGATTCTGTTTTTGCGTGTAGACTCTTCTTTTCTTGGTAAGTCTTGCTTGGGGGTTATCTATTTTGCTTATTTTCTGAAGAACCAGGTTCTGCTTTCATTGATTCTATTGTTTTATTCTTCTCGACTTTATTTATTTCTGCTCTGATTTTCATTATGTCCCTCCTTCTACTGACTTTGGGCCTCATTTGTTCCTCTTTTTCTAGTTTCATTAATTCTGAGTTTAGACTGTTCATATGGATTGTTCTTCTTTCCTGAGGTTGGCCTGTATTGCAATATACTTTCCTCTTAGCATGCCCTTCACTGCGTCCCACAGATTTTGTGGTGTTGAATTATTGTTGTCATTTGTCTCCACATATTGCTTGATCTCTGTTTTTATTTGGTCATTGATCCATTGGTTATTTAGGTGCTTCCATGTGTTTGTGGACTTTTTCAGTTTCTTTGCATAATTTATTTCTAGTTTCATACCTTTGTGGTCTGAGAAGCCAGCTGGTACAATTTCAATCTTTTAAAATTTACTGAGGCTCTTTTTGTGAGGCATTTGTGAATGATCAGCCTACTTAAAAAAAACCCTCAACAGAAATAAGAAAAAGTAAATTGTAGTTCTGATACTAACATTTACTCAATTTAACTAGCATTTATAAAGTACTGATTTAAGGCATTTTGGCTCTTCTCAAGGCCATGTGCACTTGAGAAGAATGTGTATCCTGCTGCTTTTGGGTGGAGTGTTCTGTAGATGTCTGTTAGGTCCAACTGTTCTAACGTGTTGTTCAGTGCCTTTGTCTCCTTACTTATTACTTATACTTAGCCCCTGGAACGATGTTGGGAGTTGCAGGGGTGCAGTGCTGGTGCCTTGGGGGAGGAAAGAGTTATTTCCTGTTTCCAGGCTGCTGCGCCTGTCTCCACTGCTAGAACCAGTGGGCCAAGCACACAGGTGTAAGCCTCTATACTTTGCATTTGTAGCTGCCGTAGGCGGTGCCTCCCTCTGTCTTGCCTGACGCCAGGGCAGGGGCTGTTGTTTTACGAGCTGGTGCTGGCCGGCTGGAATGAAGGCGCAGCAGGCTCCATATTGTGGTGGGGGACCTTGGAGCTGCATAGACAGCCATGGGAATGGAGCTCCTGAAATTTCTGAAAGTTCCCAACCTGCTGGGCAGAGTGTGCCTGGACAATTATGTCCACCTGTCCTTTCTTCTGAGCAGCAAGCTCTGTGCAATCCTTGCTCCTTTAGCAGCCCTCTCACTGTTAGAAGTCTCTCAGACTGCCCACTTTTCTTTTCTCCCAGAGCAGCAGGATGTGGATCCCTGTTTTCCAGAAGCGGCTGGAATCTCAGTCTCTCCAGGTATTCTGCCTGTCTTAGCCTTCCAACCTCACTAATCTCTAGAGAACCATGCAATGTAAGTTCATGCTACCAGAGCAGACCTCCAGGGCTGGTTGTTCAGCAGTCCCAGGCCTCCACCCCCTCCCCATTCTTTTTCTCTTTCTCCCACTGGTGAGCTGGGGTGGGGAAAGGGCTTGTTCCCACTGGATCATAGCTTTGGTACATTACCCTGTTCCGTGAGGTCTGTTCTTTTCTCCAGGTGTATGCAGTCTGGTACAGCTTTCTTTCCTGTTGCTCTTTCTGGATTAGTTGTATTAACTATATTTTTGTATTATATGTGGTTTTGGGAGAAGGCCTCTGTCTCACCTCTCATGCTGCCATCTTTAATTCCCTCTCTTGGTAGAGATTTTTAATCATTGTTTTGCAGGTAAGGAATAACAACAGTTTGTGACTTGCTCAACATTACAGCTAGTATCACTGCTAGCAAAATGCCTTAAATCAGTACTTTATAAATGCTAGTTAAATTGAGTAAATGTTAGTATCAGAACTACAATTTACTTTTTCTTATTTCTGTTGAGGGTTTTTTTTAAGTAGGCTGATCATTCACAAATGCCTCATAGATTAAACCAATAAATGTCACTTAATTGTTATGTTAGTAAAATTAGTTAATTTGCTTAGCAATTCAAGCATTTGGGCATGCATACATAAACATACACTCTCTTCTTATGTGCTGAATTATTCCTTTCATCCCCCTATACCGCAAATTTATATGTTCAAGTCCTAATTCCCATGCCTCAAAATTTGACCATATTTGGAGATAGGTTTTTAAAGATAAGCTAAAAGTCTGTGGAGCATAAGAACAAAGCAAAAACTGAAGGAACAAAACAGCAGCAGACTCACAGAACCCAAGAATGGACTAATAGTTGCCAAAGGGAAAGGGACTGGGGGTGGCGGTGGCTGGGAAGGGAGGGAGAAGGGGAATAAGGGGCATTATGATTAGCACACATAATGTAGCGGGGAGGGGGCATGGAGAAGGCAGTATAGCACAGAGAAGACAAGCAGTGATTCTATAGCATCTTACTATGCCTGATGGACAGTGACTGTAATGGGGTATGTGATGGGGACTTGATAATGGTTGGAATCTAGTAACCACAATGTTGCTCATGTAATTGTATATTAATGATACCAAAAAAAAATAAGCTAAAAGGAGGTCTTTAGGGCAGGCTTTAATCTAATATGATTAGTATCCTTATAAAAGGGAATTAGATACAGACATGTGTGCTTGTGTGTGCACAGAGGGAAGAGCATGTGAAGACAGAGAGAGAAGACTGTTACCTACAAGCTAAGGTTAGAGGTCTCAGAAGATACCAATGCTGCCAACACCTTTATCTCAGACACCTAGCTTCCATAACTTTTAGAAAGTAAATTTCTGTTTTTTAAGCCACCCAATATGTGGACCTTGTTATGGCAGCTTTATCAAATTAATACACTTCTTAATGTCAATTATAATATGATAGTCACACTGGCCTGTGTGTGAGGTAGTAATAGTGGTGGTAAATGAGTTCAACACACAGAGAGATATTTTTGTAAACTAAACCTTCAAATTCATCTCTATATAGTTCAGTTGAGCATATTGAAGCGTTTTGAAAATTAGAGATTATCAGCCAAGATGTGATGACTCCTGGATTAAGAACAGTATTAATATGTTATAAAACAAGAGGTGACTTTGGCACAGAACATGCCTGAACAATATTTGATACTTGACATTCTAGAAATATACTCCTTTAATTTCAGAAAGCAATAACATAATTTGCTCTAAGGAGCAATTAACCTTGTCCCTTAAACACCATGTATTAGTGCAAGTTTGCTAGATCCCCGTAATATATAGGCCCCTATTGTTTTTTTTGACCAAAACTCAGTTATAAACTTAGTCATAATCAATAAGAATAGTAATAATATAGTATTTCTAATTAATTAATTTAAAAAATGAGATTCTAAAAAAAAAATCACTGGGTAATGATATGAAGAGCCTTATGATTAATAAGGTCCCATATATATATATATGTATGTATATACACAATCCAGTTCATGAATTAGTAAATGTCTAGCTTAATATTATCACCTGTGTATACAAGATACTTTTACCCTAAAATAGACAATTAGCTCTAATTTTTAGCTGCCACCAAATACAAAATATAAACCAAATACAAAACAAAACAAATAAAGGAGTAAGGTCATTAAGTGTAAACTATTTTTACATTAATAATGTAAAGTTGTGTTATCACTATGAAGCCAAAGTCCATTTGCTTTATACAGAGTATTTTTGCCTTCAATTATAAAAGTGATCGGTATTCTTAATGTTCCTAAGGACTATCTGCCAGAAGTCAAAGGTACTGTTTCAAAGATTAAAAATGCCATTTGATTTTCATTTCCAACATATGTATTAACAATAGTTGTTACTTATACTACCTCTTTGGTTTATAAGTGTGTGTGCATTAAGATATTTCCTAGGTAAACATTATTGGAATACACACACACACACAATATATGTGCAATATATTTACATCTTTATTTCCTTAACTAGAAGCAACTGATTAAAGTCTCTGTATTCAAGGATTCACTAGTGTGATTTGAGCATTCATTCATTCAATTATTCTTTCTTCCTTCAAACGTTTACTAAACAACTTTCCTGTCAAAGTCACTAGGCAACTTGAGAAAATAAAATGAGACAGAATATTTGAAAGCTGCTGGCATAGCAAATGTGAGCTGATTCAAATAAGGCTAGAAGAGAAAAGATCTAGCCTGACTGATAAATAGAATACTGTTAAGACTGTCAATGATGTAGCTGCATTAATGAAGGCATGAGTCAGACCTGTAAATTAGAGTCTTCTTCCTACCAGAAACAAAGAAGACTCAAGGAAATAGGGTAGGATTTTAATAAGTGGATTAGGGAGATGTTTATATATCAACAAGTAGGGCATCAGCAAAAGCTGAGATGGAAAGAAGGCAGAAATAGTTCTGGGGATATGTCATAGATCAATTTGGTTAGAGTAGAAGATATGAATGGGTGGAGTTGAGTACTCTTTTGGGAAGGGAAGTTTTGCTAACCCACTCTTCAGAAGAGGACTGTTCTCTCTGCCCCCTGATATAAAGTGACTTATTAATGTGAGGACAAAAGGAAGGAAGGATGTTGGTGTGCAGCTACATGCTATTAGATAATACTTTGCACATGCCAAGTTTCTGTTTATGTTTGTTATTCTATTCACATAGATATTCAACCCACTTTTCCATTGCTTTTAAAAAAAGGGAGAGGAGGAAGTATCTGAGAATGTACATGAAAACCCAGGTAAACATAAAGCTATTTCTAGAATTCAGTGGGGACTGAATAGAATAAATGAGTATCTGAAAGTGAAACAGCTAGATATTTCACGTACCAAGAGATTTCTCAGTTATTTTAATTATTATATGGAAGCAAGTATTAGGATTCAGGGAGTACATATTGTTTAAAAGAAGTATACATTTTTAAATCCTTAAATTTTTTTCTTTTTCCATTAATATGCTTTATGACCACAGCAAATTCTGTAAGTATTAGAAGTGAAAAATAGTTTCAACCTGAAATTTCCTCTAAGTAACATATGCTGGTGTTGTTCCCAATGTTTACTTGGGAAATATCTTAAGAATAATTGATAAATATATAATTCAGAAATTAAATGTATGCCCTCTCTGCATTAGAGATTGTTGTTTCAATGTTGCTTTTCTCAACTTTCATAAGGATCATGTGGACATACAGTACCCAGCTAGAGAATTGTAGATAATGATAGATTTATCTATGAGCAAACTAACTGGATTTCCTAGTAAGAGTATATTTACGATGGGCCAAAGTCATATGATCAACCTGAGTCAACAATTTGTTTTGCAAGATAAATTTTCTTGGTTATAGATACAGACTCTTGTCAAATGTCAGGCAGCTTTATGCCACTGATTTCTAGCGGTACTGGATTATAGGCAGAGGAGGCTCTTGACACATCCATTGCTCACTTTAGGGAAAGATCCATTTCAAGTCCTGGTGATGAAGGTCAGTAATTCCATATTGGTATAAAAACAGTTATTTTTCATTGTTATATTACCTAATACACCAACTGCTCCAGTGGTAGGTAAAGTGGATCATAACAGTACTTCAATGTTTTATTTCTGTGCCAACACTAATTAGCTGAGTGAATTGGAGCCACATAACACCTCTGGGACTCATTTAACTCATCTATAGAATGAAAGGTGTGGCTTGGATAAACTTTCACATTCCTTTCAATCTTCAACTTAGCTGACTCATCTTTTGCTTCTGATTAATACCCATATCTCGTGTTGAATCCTTCGTAAGCATTTTGGACTTTTATTTTTATTATAATTTTCAGTTCTGTATCTGTTCTAATTAAACCTTAAGTGGAAAAAACTAGCATTTAAAATTAAATTGGTCCTTTACATCTGACTAAAGTATGTTTTAAAATCTTATTTCTGCTTGTACAACATTTTTTACTTGGAATTAAGATTGCTCACAAATACAAAAAACTTCTAATATTGGGGAAAAATTTATTTCAGTGTCTGCACCAAGTTACTTTGCACCAGATTGACCTATTTTACACGAGTTTTTTATTTTTGCATTTTGTTTTTGTTAAAGAGTCTGTTGTTTGACCCCATTTTTGTGGTTTGACCAAAAAAGGTGACAGATCTAGCTAAAAGTTTCTTTCTAATTGTGTAGTAATCCTGAATTACAGTAAAATAAGAAAAAGTGAAAATCAATTCTTGCATAAATTCTACATTTTTTTTTTGTTTTTGTTCTTGTAGGAAGGAATATTATAAGAAGTTTTTTTGGAAGGTTAAGCAACCTTTTTTTCCCCCTTGAAATCATAATCAAAGGATTGGAAACTTTTCCATATCTTTGTTTCATAAAATTAGAAGAGTCTGACTTTTTTCCCTTTATCTTCTCTTTCAAGTTTCACATTATTTAAGAGTCTCTAAAAGTTGTAAAAGGTCAAACAATTCAATATTAACTGATGCCCATTTCTAATTTTCCTGTAACAATCTCAACCAGCAGGAAAAATATTGAAACTGAAAACATTGAAATCAGGGTAAGAAGTCCTATATTGACTCATGGGCAAGTAACTTAACTTTCTGTATCATCAGTTACTTTATCTAGCAAAGCATATTTGCCATGCTCCAAAATGTGAAAACTCAATTCTCAACATAGTGCTGATTCAGGGTTACTTGGGCAGATTCAAAGAGAATTTTGAAGAAAACAGAATCAGTTCAACTGGAGCACACCTTTGTCAGAGGTGGCCACTTTCCTCTCTAGGGGGCAGGTAGGAAGATAATGGTTTCTAAAGGTTTAAACAAATCTCATGTTGCTCTATTGGTATATGTTGCTCATTTGGTATCTAATGTAAATTCATCTTTCCATCAGAACCTAGGTTAAAATACATTTCAGGTTTTCATCCTTGAATAGATCATTACCCAGCTTCTTTCAAAAGTTTAGCTGGAAGAAATAATATCTAGGAATAAGTAGGCATAATTATGCTAGGAGATAGTCTAAAGAGTGGATTAGGTCACGGGCTCTGGAAAAAGATTTCCTGCGTTCAAGTCATGGCTTCAGCGTTTCTCAGCAACATGGCCTCCTGCATAACTCAACTTCTCTGTGCTTTGGTTTCTCACTTGAGAAAAGTAAATATCATTAGTACTTGCCTCATAAGATTGCTGTGGGGATTAAATGAGAGATAAATGGGTGCTTAGAATAGTGTTTGGCACATAGTAAGCACACAATAACTATTAGTCAATAATTATTTCCATCGTGAACATGTTAATAACTGAGGTATTTTAGGTACAGAGATATCTAAATTCAGCCCATGTAAGACATTTGATCATCATAAAGATAGTAATAGGCTCTTAGTAATTTAGGCTCAACTATGTCTATTAACTTTTTCTTTAATGATATGCTCTCAGATTTTTTGAGGATACATTTAAAAAAATGAAATTTAAAAATTCATTTGCTAGCAGTATTTAAAATGTTATATTTTTTCTTTCTAATACAATTTTACTTTCAAGAAAAATCTTCCTCTCTAAGAGTTGGTATGTGTATTTCTACTAGAGAATGACAATTACACAAAATAGCACTCTGGTGTATGACAGTTTTGACTTAAAAAATATCAGTTTCATTTGGTTCAATCTTCTATTATGTCTTCATTTTTGCCTTGGGTCTCAGGAAAATTAGAACTTAAAGTTTCATCAAATTTAAATATATATTAACACTTGATTAGCATATTTGCATGTTACAGCATACTTGTACATAACACAGACTTCTGATTATTTCAACTTTAAGAGTTTAAGGGCAAGACTGAAACATTTTTGGAGCAAAGTAGTATATACATATTTATAAAACATTCTACCCATGAAAGTCGTCACAGCAATCTAATGAGATAATGCAAAAAAAAGTATTTTGTGACCTAAATTCTAAAGATTTTGAATCCACTGACTCAAGTCACTGCACAAAGTTTCTTCCTACAACTTTGTTTCTTCTTAGACTCCTAAATTATATATCTCAACATTTAAAGTCTTCAGATTCTTCCCATAATATTTGGGATGAGACTCAAAGCTAGTCTCTGTTTAGTTCTTGAGCTTCACTCAGCCCACCCTATGACTCCATACAGAGATTTTTACAATTTCCAGAATCTGTTATCTTTTCACATGCTTTCAGGTCTCTGCTCACACTACACCCTTAGTCTGCACTGCTTATCTACAACCATTCTGCCTGAGTAAATCCTCCATTTATTTCAAAATTCAGCTCAAGCATCTCTTTAAAGCAACTGCCTCAGTTAAAACTCTTTGGAATCCAAATGATCTCCCACCTGAAACTACTATCTCAGCTTCCCAATTAGTGTCCTTATTTCTAATTTGTCATTTTCCTAGATCATCAACATCAGACTAAATTTCAGGTCCATCACATTACCATGATGCTGAAAAATACAACTCTCTTTTGACTCCAATGCAATGCCTAAAATCTTTGGCATGGGATTGAAGCCTCTTCATTATTAGGTCCAAGACTATCTCATAAAGGACAAAAGAAAATACATGATGGAAATGAGGGAAAAACATTTTGTACACCTACCATTTTCTTTTAAGGGTACTTGGGATGAAGAATTTCCAGAACTATGCAAAGTCATTCCTGTGGTATAAATTAAATTATTAGACAGTTTATAAAATGGTCAGATACTAGATACAGAAGTAATTTCTTCTGAGAAAATCATAAAAATCAGTAAAACATTAAGGCAGCAACATTTTATTTTATATACAGTCAGAAAACTATGTCTTCCCAGAATGGGTTTATTTACTATTTTTAATGTGCAAGTTAAGCAAATCAACTTATTTTTCAGAATGAATTTAAACACATATGTATTATTTCTGATGATGAGATTTTGGTATGTCAAATATGAAGTGATGAAACTGAAATGAATTTTAAAAGCATTTGTTCAAATGTTAAAGGAACACTCAATATTCAGTAAGAATGTTCATTATATAAATATTTAATGAATAATATTAATAAAAAAATGCAGAAAATAAAATTTCTTCCATGGGGGAGCTTTATTTTATCTGTGTTTTTCTATGAAATATTTAGTACTCTACTACTCTGTGATGGATTTTTATTAGATCAAAGCCTTCCTAATGAAAATAGCTTATAATCTATAAGAGATCCCAATATATGTGAATATACTTTGAAAAATCTTTTCGAAAAGATTGATCAGTATTTCTTTGGGTATTTTTAACACACAGGGTGACCTATTGGATGAAACCTTGCCTTTTATCTGTTTAAAGGTGTTTAATCAATTCAATTTAATTGATGATAGTATAATGTCTGAAAGTTGTGGAAGCCTACATTAATAATGTAGTCTTACTTTCCATAAATATTTATCAATTATAGAGTTCTCTTTTGACATAATTTACTCCACATATCCCCAATCCAATTACAGATGAGAAAATACTTTTCAGCTATGTGTAATTAGCGCTAAATAAGAGGGTATCCTCATTTTCCTTGTCTCCCCACCTGTTCCCTATTTTGAGTAGCTGTTCAGATTTCTGTGCTTCAATATCTATTCTTTTGAAAGACTGATTCCAGTGCATTTCCTTTTTAAGATACATAAAACAACAGGAAACCTGAACTATTTATCTTATAAGGTAGTATGTGTCTGTAAATACACACAACTTCTATACTTAAAGAATTAATAGGCACTAGTTAGCTGGGAGGCTTGAAAACAGTTAAATCAATTAAGAATTTCTGCCTATAACCAGAGCACATTTCACAAAATTATGTTTTTAGAAATAATTTCATTCATACTAAGCTGAAAGTACCCTAAATAAGCCTTTCTTTATAAAATACAGCATCAGGGAGTCCACTCTGACCAGCTTGAAAGTCCAAAGGAAGGCTATCCAAAGCCATGGTACCAGACTGGGTTCTGTAAGTTGCCAGGGTTTTTAACTGCAACCAAGAAAAAGCTAAATAATAATCTGTGCTTTGAAGCAACCACTTGTTAAATCAAGTTTTGATTTGAGTTGGTGCATTTTAAGCAGCCTAAAATTATATTCACAAACCATTTTGACAACTAGGACATAGAACCAAAAATAATTTCTTGGTAATTAGTATTATCTTGTTCACATCACTATGAGCATAAGGTATGGGAGAAAGAAGGTAAGCTTGTTTATGCTGACCTATAACATATGCTTGACCAGGGTCTTCAAAGGATGAGGAGTCTGATTCATGTTTCCTCCTTTCAGGACTTCTATTTAAACTTGCAACAGACTTTGAACTAAAGAGAGAAAAGGAAGGTAGGAGGGGGAAGTGTCAATGTAAAAAAAAATATGGTGAAGATAATAAAATGAAATAAAAACAAATGTATGAAATGTAGAACTGATAAATATGTAGTTTGGAATAGTTAATTATGGTCTTACTTATTAAGTTTTGTGAATCCTGCCAAAGATTCTGTATCAGATCTTGCCACCTGGTAAAATGATTTTCCTACCAACTCCGCCATGGTTTGTGGTGGGGATTCCATGTTAACAATGAGATTTTTCCGATGAGGATAGAGAGAGGCCTGACTGAGATCATGATACGATTTACTCATCCCTCTAGGTTTTTCCTCCCATGAAGCTTTGTCACTCTTCTCTTTTGCACTGTTTTGCAATGGCTGGTAAAGCGAGAGCTCTGAGCAGGATAGCCTCTTCAGAATCTCAGCTTGAACGGACAGAGGTCGCATGGCAAGTTTGTTCAGGGTGCTGCTGGCGAGACTGCCAGTGCTGATTGCTCGTCCCATATTAAATCCTCTAACGGACTCCACTTGGAGATTCAGGCTCCTAAGCGAAGCTCTCTCTACAAGGAAATAGGATTGCTTTACACGATGCAAACACTGCAGTACCTTTATGAGAAGAGCAATTTAATAAATAAAGATACAGCACACAGCTTTTAATCATTTTGATTGCCAGCATAGGTAGGCAGCTTTCAAAGTGTGGCAATCAAAGATTTTAAACAGGAGGTTGGAGGATCCTGGTTTTCATACCATCTCTCCATCCTTGTACCTTTCTCACAGCCAGGGCCTGGTCATCTAATGATTCTACTTCATCTAATGATTCTCTTGGATCTAATACTGTTTGGGCTTTAGGCTTGCTGACCCCAATTCTCAATTATGGATTTCAGTTAGAAATGAAAATGACAGAGAAACTTTCAACCCTAGTGGTGTCTCTGCTAAAATACCAATAAACCAAGGATGGGGAGAGGGAGACATGAAACCTGGATAGGTCAACATGGTGAGATCACGCCTAAAAAGGAAGCTGTGCAGAGTAGAGTTCTGCCCACAGAAAAAGTTGTTGACTATACTTTTAAAAGCTTATGGCAGATGGTGGTGATGGTGTCACAACACTGTGAATATACTAAAAACCACTGAATTGTACTCTTTCAGAGGGTGAATTGTATGGCATGTGAATTATCTCAAAACTGTTACCAAAAGAAAAAACTTTTATGGCAAATTATTTGTTTTTCATTACTATGCCAATCCCACCTTCCCACCTTGATGAATTTTCATGATTTAAGTGAAGTGAAGGAGCTATGGGAGAACCAAATATTACTTATCATCTCTCCTGTTTTTGGTTTCCACTGAAGAACATGATAAGGTGCTAGGGTTCTCTTTATGCTTAAGTACCTTTCATTCCTAAATATATATCCAGGCTTCTTTCAGAGGCTACAGTTAGATATATTTTATAACAAGTGCTTGGCTCTTCTATTTTGTGACAACCAATGTCATGTAGTATCTGAACATTGAGGCTATTAACAAAAGCACTGCATTACAGAAATTTGGCATCAAAATACTTTCATGTAAATAAGGACCAGGAGTACAGAAATTCAAATGATTTAGTTGTTCATGCATTAGTAAATCCACAGCACAAGGTACCCTGTTTGGTGTCGCCATGGAAAATACCAATCCTGTGTTGCACTCTGTAAGGAACAGAGTCTGACTGCTACGTAAAACAGCTGTGAAAACTTCCTTTTAATAAGAAAATGCCAAGCGTTGCTGACTCAGATCTCTAGAACCTATTACATATATCTTCTAATTCCTAGGAAGATTAATAACCAGTATTTCATCTCAGGTGAAAACAAACAGGAAAACATTGAAGGTTTTTAATATTCATGCATCAGTATGAAGTTTAAATAAACATATCTCCAGGAAAATTCAACATTCTTGTTCTTAAGTAGAAGTGGACATCAAGTTAAAATATGATAATTAAAAAAAGACTTTGGTTTAAAAATCCCAAGGATAAGCTTTAGCTTAAAATAGTGTTTTCACTAGAGCAGGAAACATTATTCCTATTTTCTTTTACTTGGAAAGCAGACTTTAATAAAAAAAAATACCGAGTCTTACACAGATTTAGTTAGCAGGACAAGACTTTATACCCAATAGATTTCTTCACCCTCAAGAAAAATGTAGACCAAACTTTGGTAGAAATAGCCAGTTCAGTTGTGGTTATCTGTTTTGTAAGCATATCAAGGATTATGCTATTTAAATCCATTCATAGCCTACTCCTGACTAGGACTTAAAATATTGCATATATTCACTGGTTGGGATTATAAACCATTCATTTATTTGGTCTGTCCTACTGCCTTTCACATGGAATGAACTCCAACATGGACCACCAGGGTGGAAAAGGACATTTTAATGAGCCTACAGCTAACAGCAGTGTTTCAAATTTTAACTCAAAGGTCTTGCTATTTCTACACTCACTATCTGTATTTTGTATTTCCTTATATTGTCAACTTAATTATATGCTCTTCTGAAGAGAGGGGCTTCATTTATTTTTGTTATTCCACAGCATCTAGCATTCTACCTCATAAGCCGTAAAATTTTCAATAAATGATTAATCTTAATAATACAATCTTAATGATTTAATTTCATGCAAATTAGTCTTTTTGAAACTCATTAAATAGAAAAAAAGTACTAGATTAAGCATTAAGAGATCAGGGTTTCAGCCTTATCTGACCTATAACTATGAGGTTAGGTGAGACAATTTCTTCTCTGAACCTGTTTCCTCATCAGTAACATTTTGGACTTAATGGTCTCTAAGGTTCTTTCCAGCATCAACCATCTACGATGCTAAAGAAGTAACATACACTTGTGAGCCCATCAACCTCCTACTTATTTTCACTTGTCTAGTACAGATAGTTAAGTAGGCAAGTAGTAGTAACTAATCTGATTCTAAGCAGAAAATAATTCCTTTGAAGGGTTAACGAAATCTGGGAAAAGATGTAGATAATATCTTAGAGTGCTTCTACATGAGTTCAAGGATACAGATTTGCTGTGTTCCTAGGGGAAGCCTGTGAGGCGTCCAGCACAGTCCTGCTTCACTGATGGAGAAGATGAGACCCCAAAAGTCAGTTATTTCCTTAAAGTCAACTGCTGCTGTTATTGGTGGTAGTGTTAAAACAATGTTGATGATGGTGATGATGATAAAAATAATGAATATTTATTCAATACTTACTCTGTGCCAGGCACTTTGAACGTGCTCTACGTATATGAATTCACTTCATCTTCACAACAACCCTATGATGTAGGCATTATCATTATGATAATCATTTTACTGGTGGGGAAGTAATGCAGAGAGTTTAAGTAGCCTGTCCAAGGTTTCACAGCTTGCAAGTAATAGAGTGACTTTTGAATACTGGTGGGCTAACTCCACAGTTCATGCTCTTAACTACTACACTGTATAGTTCTTCAGTATAGGAAATATTGAAGATAAAAAAAGGCTGGCTTCATAGCTTTCACTTCTGACTCTGTTCACTACAGCATACTACACCACATCTATAAATGATGTAACTTTCAATTTTTCAATTCTGGTTTGTATTGAATAGAATATTAGTCCAAGTAGGGATACTGAAAACTCAAACTCTGACATTTACTATAGTTTGAAAATGTTAGAGCATACAATTTTTTAATCAAAGCAAAGCAGGGAAGAAAAGGAGTAATGAGATTATACTACAAGAGTAGTCATCATATTTTATCATGCATAAAAATCATTATTGAGGAAAGCATGTTAAAATGCAGATTCCGGGGACCCAATGTCCAAAGACTGTGATTCACCAAGTTTCAGGTAGGTTCCTGGAATCTTCATTTTTAATAAGCATATAGCCCCTACCATCTTGATTCTGAAAGGTGAGAAACATCTACTTATAGGATGCCATCACCCCAAGTCTGATCCTACAGGGAATATATTTTCTCTAAGATTTCAGGATGTGAGAAAGTTTGAATAGAGAATTCATTAAGGCTGTGGTGCACCAGGTCATCAGTACTATTTTATTGAGTATTTCACTGAAGTCTATAAGAGCTGCTATGCAGAACTGGATTTTATATAACTTTAATTTCTACACATGGTCTTTCAGAGTAAGCTGTAGATATTTCAGTTCTGATTGATATATTTTTTTCAGAGCTGAGTTAGTTTCTTCTGCCGGTTCCTTTTTGAGAGGAACTCCTGACCATTAATTCTGAGTACTGTGGTTATTCATCTCAGTCTCAGATCAGGGAGGCACCCAAGTAAAACTAACAGGTGGGACATCTCCCCGATCCTCACCAGAAAACCTGTTATGTATGTAACAGGTATGTAAGGTATGTAACTTCTCTGTTTTGGGTGCGTAGTTCCTGCCACCCCCTGCCTGTTTCCCATGTTCTTTCCATCATTTGAAAAGCCCTTCCATTTATTTTCAACCTATTATATTTGTTCTTCAAATTCCTACGCAAGTGCCACCACTCAAGTACTCTAGCCTCTGATGTCCCTCTCCTCTTACAGTGTAGATCACAGAATCTGTACAATACAATCTGTCATCAAAACCTTGACCCTCCATTATATATTACTGTTTCATGTATGGTCTTACCTTCCCCAATAGTGTGTAAGTGTACTATGGGTAGAGAATACAACCCAAACTTTTATAATATTTATATCACCCAGTCTAATGATAAGCACAAAATAGACATTTTTAAATAGTACTCCTTGACTGCCCTGGGGAGCTGTTTTCAAAATGAACATGAAATTGAAATCTTGGCTTCATTTATGAAACATTTATAGACTTCACTTAGTAATTTAACATCTATATACCTTGCAGTTTTCATCCTGAACATGGAAGCTCTTTTAGAATTTGTGGCAAAAACATGCACTACCCTAGTCTTCTGACACAGTGTGCTTCTCCTTACCAATATCATGGGCATCTTGGTTGCTCTGTCTTGCTCTCATCTGCAGCTGGAACTTATGCTGGGAAGAGCAGAGGTGCAGCAGGTACTGACATACCTTACTGTTGTCTGTTTGGAAGGCATGTTTTATTCCATCTGACGTATTTTGCAATGTGATTTTCTTTTTCTACAACATTAATCAAGGGTATTAATAATTAGGATGCTTTCCTATCACTATTACATGACCAAATTCTGTAAACAATAATTAATATTATTTTTATTTCACATTAGGTACGAGTATTCCTTGACCTACATCTAATATAAAGAAAAATATAACTCTGTTTTCAGAAATTGTAGCCTAAAGCAGACTGTATACTAGTTAACAGCAAGGGAAACATAGTTTCCTTTAATAAGACATATTTTGAGTTTACTGCAATATTTACAAACACAAAAACTGTTGGAAAAAGAAATTACAAGGAATGTATGTTCTACTTCCTTGGGTAAAGAAAATGAAGCTCAACAAAAATTGACATTAATACATAAGAGCTGTGATTCAGTCAAGAAGAATTTTGGTGGCATGAAGGTTGAGATGAAAGTTGTGGGAAGTTAAAAGAAAATGTGAGAATGGAGAAGCACTGGATAACTTAAGTGCTGGGCTAAGAGATGAAATACATCAATATTTAGAGATGGTGATTCTTGCCAAATTCAGGGAAAGGAGAATCACAAATCAGTTTTATCTCTCTGATATTTCTTGAAAAATGAATGTTTCATGTAAGAGGGCATCTTGAAATGTTGCAAATTATATGGTGAGACTTTCAGGTGATCTGTATACTGCAAAAGATACCTTTGGCATGCCAGGGATCTGAGACTAATGTCTTTGGAGAATTGCTTAAGTCTACTTAGATTTACTCTATCTCTTGCCTTCTTGAATTGGCAAAATTTCCCTCTACTTCACGTCCCTTGTCTTTACTGCAAATGTGGAAGTAAGCACAGAAAAGTCAAACTTGATGAGCTCACAAAAAATACAACAGAGGATTACTCATGCAGGTGCCATCTTCATAATTTCTGGTCTTATTTATTTATAAATTTATAATTGACTTTGCTTACTTGTATGAATTCAGTTAAATTTTGTATCACAACTGTAAATAGAAAATCAATACCACTTGCCATAAATAGAATCTAGCTATAAAAATACGTAATCAGTGCAATAGAAACAAAGTAAGTTTATTAAATTCTACCTAGCTATTGATGCCAATGAAATCTCTGGGACCCTGTTCTCTTTTTGTTAAGAAAGAAAATCACAAGTATTAGAGAGGAGTTAAAGATATAGCAGCACCAAACTAGTATCTTGACTATCAGTAACACTTCAAATTGGGCATTTTTTCCCCAGAACAAACATACCACTTAACCACTGTCAAATAATTACCAAGGATGTTGAATTCCAAAATTGTAAAGATGTGCAGGTTTGAAACAAATTATAAAAATAATTGATTTTCTCTAAGTGTTAACTCATGGAATGGACAAGAAATGTGCCGAAGAGAAACCAGATGTGAGAGATGAGAAGGGTGGAGGTGACTTTTCCATCTCTCCAGAGGCCCAAGGAAGAAAAAAGGAGGGTTAAAAAAAAAGGTTAAAAAAAGAGAGTTTGGTGTTACAAAGAACTTTAGGGTAAACAAGTTCTGTTTAACACAGAAATAGTTTGCATGGGAATGTGGTCTATTCTCTATTACTGTCTGTTCTCTATTACTGGAGATATTTAAAAATCAGCCAAGCATTGCTAGTTTTATGTTTGGCAGGGCTGTGTGATAGATTGGTAAATGACAGAGAGCTGAATCCTAGATGATTATTTGATTTGTTGCCTCTTCAAAACTGTTCCAAATTAGATGTGTTTAGTTAATGCAAGGTTTCCTCCAAATACTTGCTTGGCCAGCAATTCCACTGGCGAAAGTAAATTAAACCCAGGTAATTTCCTGGTCTTGATAATCTTGGAAAGATGTGGCTGGTCTGGACTTTTCTGATAGTACACACTATTCTCTGATAATCTTAGTGGTTCCTCTAGGTTTCATAGGAAACCAACCAACCCCCATCAGGTCTAGAACTGATTTCAAAGGTCTTTAGATTGAAGATTATCCAGAATCAATTGGGACACTGATGTTGATATACTTATAAACATTGTTCTGGTGAGACCATATTTCAGCCCGAATAGGAACTAAAGATGTCAGTAGTCCCTGAATACCATTAGGAAACCAAAGATGTCAGCAGTCCCTGAATACCATTAGGAAACCAAAGATGTCAGCAGTCCCTGAATACCATTAAGGAAACCAAATACCTGAAAATATTTTTGATTCACCTCTAGGGTTTGCCAATTGCATTTCAATGTTCAGATATTCCACCTATGTCCAAAATCAAAATATGCATTTATAGCTCACTCTCTTCTATAAACATGATTTTCTAAGAATCAGTTTTCTAACTTTTTCTCCATAGAAAGTATACGCTAAAACTTAAAACTGCAGAAAGTCCTGGAACTTGTTCATAAAATCTAGTAAATCTCTGGATAGATTAAAATACAGCTGCTGTGAGAGACCTATTATTGAGTGAGACAAAGTTGACTGGAGTTCAGATAATTTTCTACCTTAAATACTTTAGAGGCATTTCTCCATGTGAAAAGTTAGTACCCTAGAATACGTTTTGAATTAATAGAAAAGTCAACTTGGTTGTAATTTAACTAAAAGTTAATTGAGCATTTAACTAGCTTGGAATGTATAATATTCTTTAAAAATCACCTCCTGAGAAAACCAAACACAAATAAAACCTCAATAATACTTCCTACAACTAAGAAGAGTCAAAAAGTATTAAGACACATTAGCCCTTCTGAATGGTAGGATCTAAAGTTTACTTACGGAAAGTCAATTATTAGGTTACATTTGAAATTCACAACATCTATTTTAAAATACAATCAAAAGGAGTTAAAATGGACATACAGAAAAAGAAATCTTCTTAGTTTCCCTCCACGGAAAGCGAAGGGCCAATGTGCGAACTCCATTGTGAACCTCAAACACAAGGACACCTTTAGAACAGACTCCAAGCAATATTCCCGTTTGTGATTTTTTCTCGGGGTGTACCCGGTGAAAATGAACTCCATATTCTGTTAGCCTTTGGCAGACCTGTTGAAATAATACAAAACCACACAATGCACCTTGGTAAAAGGTGACATAAGATATAGAGGTTGTACCAAAGTAGTTTAATATGGAAAAGATGGTCTTTACAACAAATGCTGCTGCAACAATCGGTATTCACATGCTAAGAAAATCAATCTCAAGGTTTAGTTCACTCAGTGTATGAAATACAGACCTAAATATAGGAGCCAAAACTATAAAGTTCAGAAAATTTTTGTGACTGTGGGTTAGACAGATTTCTTAGATGGGACATAAAAAGCATGAACCAGTGAAGAAAAAAATTGGTAAACTGAAAATTCATTAACATTAGAAACTTTTGGTCTTCAAAAGTCAATGGTGAAAAAAATGGAAAGGCAAGTCACAGACTGAAAGATAAATATATATAAAAATACATACCTAATAAAGGAATTGTATCCAGAATATAAAAAGAACATACTTCTCAACAGTAAGGATATACATAAACAGGTGAAAAAATAAGCAAAAGATTTTATTAAACACTTCAACAAAGAATATATATGAATGGCAAGTAAACACATGAAAAAATGTTCAACATAAATAGTAACTGGGGAAATACAATTTAAAACCACAATGATATACCACTGCTTACCCATTTCAACAACTGAAGTGAATGAAGACTGAACATAACCAAGTGTTGCTAAGGATGCAGAACAACTGGAAATCTCATACATTACTGGCATTACTATAAAACTGTACAACAACTTTGGAACAATTTGGAAGTTCTTATAAAGTTAAATACTCACTTACCATAGATCCCAGCAACCCTACTGCTAGGCATTTACTGGACAGAAATAAAACTGTATGTTCACACAATAATGTGTATTTGGGTATTTATAGCATCTTCATGTCCATCAACTAATGAAAAAATAAATCATTGTATATATGTGTATTATATATTAAAACAAAACTACTTAGCCATAAAATAAAAACTACTGATATACACCATACCATACAATAATCTCAAAAGTATTATTTCAAGGAAGAAGAGCCAGACATGGAAGACTACATAATATATGATTCTTTATATTAAATTTTAGAAAAGAAAAATCTGTTGTGATAGAAAGATCAGTAGTTGCCAGGGGCATAAGGTTAGGGGAGGGAATTTACTGCAAAGAATTGAGGGAACTTTCTGGTGTTAGAAATGTGTTATATCAGGGGTTGGCAAACTTTTTCTTTCAAGGGCCAGAGAGTACATACATATCTTAGGCTTTGTGGATCATGTGATCTTTGTTGTAACTACTTAACTCTGCTGCTGGAGTGTGAAAGAAGATACCAAATTTATGGAATTTATTTATTCTGATTTATTTATTGGAAACAACTGAGCATGGCCACGTTCCAATAAAACCTTATTAACAAAATTGGCAGGCCACAGTTAACTAACCTTTGTTCTTTATCGTGATAGTGGAGGTGGTTGCTCAGCTGTATATATTTTTCAAAACTCATTGAATTGAACACTTAAAAGTGGTGAATTTTATGTTATTACATTTCAATAAAGCAGATTGCAGAAAGATGTAAAAGTTTTTCAAAGGCAATTGGTATATGGCAGAAGTGTAACCTTAGAAGTGTGTATTGATAAGATTAAAAGAAACTTCTTAGGTTAGAAGACAGGGGCTAAAGTTAAAGAGAAAAGGAGAAACGGGATCTATTACTCGGAGTAGGGCAACCTACTATGCATTAAACATGCTTCTTAGGGGGAAACAAGTTGAGAAAGGTTAAGTTCATTGTCCAAGTTCACCTAGCTGGTTGAGACAAGAATTTGAATGCAAGACTGTCTGACTGCAAATATACATGCAGATTCATTCAACTGTGCCAAGCTGCCTTATGCCTTTATTAATAAAAATGTAATATAACTTGGTATTTACTTCCAATGTAAAAAAATGTTAACAATTGAGGAAAGATAAAAGTATATAATTGAATGCCTTTAAATGCAGACTCAATTTAAACAAAACAAACCACCTTGTCTTTCTTACCATGAATCCTAGATTAAAGGTGGTGTAAATCTGAATGAAACCCCTTCATAGATATTTGTAGGGCTGGGCAAGTTGGCTCCTTTCAAAATGGAGCAGCAAATGGAAGGCACTGTATTACATCCTAGAGAGCTGAAATAGGAGAGTATTCTAAAAGTTTCTTTTTTCAATAGAATACTATCTTATATTTGTTATTTACATGGGAAATTTACATGGCACTTTTTTTCCTGATCATAAATGTACTATTTATCTGAGGTCTCATAGGAAGCTGGTGGTAGAACAAGAATCACAACCCAATTTCTCTGACCCTTTTCCCCTCTGTGAAATAGTTGGCATTAGTGGCAAGACTACTTTTAGAAGATATGCTTGAATTTTAAGTCTTTTAAGAAAAAAAAAATTCTAGAATCATTATGAACTTACCTCTTACAACCAGTCACAAAATTCAATTTTTTTTCTTTTTAATGTATTTTGATTTTGAGAATATGGAATAGGATAAAAGCACAGACTCCATAGCCACATAAATATGGATTAAAATTTCTGTTTTGCCTCACATACCAGCCATTGACTTTGGGAACACAACTTCCTTTTGAGCCACAGTTTTAAAAAATGAGAATTAAAATATCATGGTTTTTGGAATAATGACATGAGATAATGCACAGCATTAGTTATTGCCACCTGAATTTTTATATGTCCTCCAATACTTCTTGTTTACTTTAGAAAAGATACAAAGTCTATCATTTGTAATCTTGCACACTTACCTTTAAAAATTCTAACTCTGTCTCTTTTTCAGAAGCTCCCACATAAGTGTTATGCAATTTGGGTAACTCTTCTTTAATGTAGGATAAATCAAGTTTCTCCATCACTCTGGGAGGCAAATAATGCTCTAGTCTAAAATAAGACACACCATGAACCTAAAATAGAGAATGTTTTTTGTAAGCAATTCTGTTTGCCCTGTTCCTCTTGCCTTAAAGCTCTTGTCACAACCAAGAGATAAGATATTTCTATTTATACTTCTTTCTGAGGAGTAAGTTTTAGAGGAAATGCATTAGTCTTTCTCTTTTATTCAGTGAGGTAGAATGAATGAACTGATTGGTAAGCTTGAGGAGAGACTGATAAGGGTGAAATGTTACTATAGTTAGGGCTAGGGTTGTGAAGGCTGCTGCTTGAGTGCCATAGTCTCTTGGCCCTTGCTTCCTCTTAGGTCCACTTATATTCAGAACATAAGGCCTGAACATCTGTTTTCCATACAGTGAGCTCTGCTAGGTTCTCAGCCCATCACTGCATGGATCCATGTGGAAGGCAGAAGATCCCTTTCATCCAGATTTGGCTGGTAACCCTTATGACTAGTATTTATTAGAAATAGGAAGAAGGAAGGGTTTAGTGGCAGATATCCCAAAACTTTGAAATAGGATAATTTTAAACAGATAAAAAAGAAAGAAAGAAAGAAACCCCATACTGTATGATTTTATATAACCAATGTACATAGGAAACTTGGTCATTTTGAGGCACCAGTAGCCTCAAATATCTCCAGATATAAACAGCAAATCCTCTTAACCATGTTTAGTCTTTAATAATGCTAAGAATAAGAACACCAATGTAAAAGTGACCCTGGAGAAAGAAATAAACCCTACCTCTGGTTGATAATCTCCATACTCAGCCTGGAGGGCCAAGGATGCAAGCAATAAAGAAGTCTCATCATCACAGTGCAACCTCTCTTCCAAGATATCTTTTCGCAGCTGAAGATAATACTGATGACAGGTCAGAGTATGTCTGGCAAAATAGACACACAAACAAAATATCTGGGCTTTTTATCTTCAATCTTGTAATGATTTTTATTATTTGCATATAAGTTTAGTTTCCAAGATGGTTTATTGCTAAGCTTTTAAGGCACAAGAATTTAACAAACTGAGTTGAAGGAAATATCTCTTTCATGATACAATTATCACTGATCAGAATAAAATAATTCAGTGTCAGTAAGCCAAAGGGTCAAGAGACTAGGAACCAAAAAGAGAAAAACAGAAACTCTTGTGAACTCACTGTATGAGACTAATATCTTCTGTGAAAAATTTAATTCGGAAAAACAAAGTAAAATTAACAGTGGCTTTGCTCTTTTTCTTTGGTTCTTCTTTCCATCCTTCTGGGGCTACTTTGGTTAATTTTATATCAGGATCAACAAAGAAATATTCATTATCTAAAACAGAATGAGAAAACACTGAGTTAAAATACTTTAAGGTTTTATTCTGATTTCTTCATTTTTTTGTCATACTTGCACAGAAGTTTCACATGAGAATAAAACAAGATGGTTAAGAAGCATGGCAGGAACTCGGAGGCACTGCATATGGGTGGGAGGTAATATGACAGTCTTAAGAACAAGGTCTCTGAAGACAGACAGACCTGAATCCAACTCCTGGCCACATTAGTTACTAACTGTGTGACACTGGAGAAATTATTTAACCTTTCTAGACATCAATTTTCTTGTCTTTTATATCAGGATAGGGCTAATTCCTGCTTTACAGGGTTATTGTAGGGATCAAATGACATATGGATACAAAACAGTTGTTAAAGCATATGGCACATGGTAAGCCTTCAAAAAATATTACCTATTATTTATTCTGAGGAACAAGTCATCATCTTATTTTTATTTTTTAATGTCAGCAGTTAAATACTGACTCTTTCCAAATAAAAATTGTTCAGTAAAATCCAACTTTTCTAATGTTTAAGAAATTAGGCATATTATAAATAGAAATTCTGAATAATTATGTTCATATAGATTGTATTACTAATTAGCCTAAAACTATAATTAGTAAAGTGACAGAACATTATTATGCACTCATTGAATATTTATTGGATGATTCTACAAAATGAATTACTAGTCTTTTAGGAGCAAGAATTCAATAAACTAAGTTGAAGGAAATATTTCTTTTATGAAAAATAAGACGATTTTGATCTTGTAGGGTTTCAGGATGATTTGATCCTTCAATCCCAATTTACAGTACTTTGTGGTCTAAGCTAAGTTAGGCAGGAATCTGAGATATTGAAGAGTAATTTATAAATATAATGATTTATTAAAGAAAGGTTTATTAAAGCCCAACTCCAAAGGGCTTCTTATTGCTATGGGAATTCTAATTGATAAACAGGGGTAGCTTCTACTGAAGCTGAGCTCTGAGATCACTGTGGTTGTGTGTGTCAGGGGTTAGTGAATGTAATACTTGAAAAATATGTGAAATGACTTATTTTCAGTCATCAACTGGTAACGTTTAAAAAAGACACTGTATATTCCTTGCATAGTAGGTTGAAGAAGTTGGTGAGAAGATTCAGAAATAGGGTCCTGCTATATATTCAAATTCATTACAGCATGATAATTTCTAGAGTACATACATAGGCAACTGACATATTTAATGGTCCCCAAAATAGAACAATTAAGATCTGTTTTTACATAGACAAAGCCAAAGAAAAACCTTCATGGTCATATGCAGAAGATCCTAAAAGGCATAGCTATGTCCCTAGTTAGGAGAAGGAAGGGAGTTCCTAACTCCTACTTCTCAATGCTGACATGATCGTGTAGTTAGTACTTCCCAAAACAATGTTGTGAGTAACAGGTACAGGAAGTCAACTTGGTGCCAAGTTTCCATACTACCCTGAATTTAAAATGTTGATACCTTTAAGGGTGGATAAAGCAAACAAATGATGTTCCACTAAGCCAATATGGGCCACAACCATATCAAACACATCTTTACATATAGTTTTGGTATCACAAGTCAGTTCCAGTCTCTGCCCACTCAGAAGCATTATGTTTACTTTTCTTCGTTGATCCTCATTCTTTCCTTTCTTAGTCTACAATTGAAAAAAATGAATGGCATCTATTAAGAATTTTAACTGTCTTTTTAAAAAAATCATACTGAAATTATTTTCTAAGAGTGATGCAAATTGGTTTTATAATTACTTACAAGGATAGATCGTGGCAAATCCAAAGATATAAATGGTTCGATTGTCATTTTCACAAACTCAGGGCCAAAGAAGTTCTGCAAATCACAAAGCAGAATCATTAATTTTTACTACTTTTCTAGCTCTTTCCTTGAGAGGAAAACAGTGTAATAATAATAAAAAAAACTTCATGTAAAGCCATGACATTATAACTAGGTGATCTGAAACAAATGTAGAAACTTTAATAAAGAGATACAGTGGAATACCAAGAACCGGAATGGAACGCACCTTAAACTAAGTGTGAACAAAAGTTTTCTCTTAGCTTTGTTTTTACCAGTGATATCAAAATTAAAGGCTTGCTTTATACCATTTTACAAGCTTTTCATTTTTTGGCCTCCAGATAACAACTAACCAAATAAAAAGTGAAAAGGTAGACTTAATTATTGAAATAATATGGTGTCATCAAGCTCATATAAGGATTTGTTTTAATATTGTTAATGTGCAAAGCAATTGAAGACTCTCATTATTTGAGAAGGCGATACTCAGTTTGTCCTAAAACAAGTCATAGTTAAAGGTAACAACTACTATGTCATTATAAAATACACATATCCATCTGTAATCATGTTCTTGGAATCCTGTGATACTGTACTGTTTGTTCTACATAGTAACAACTAGACATAATTTTAAGTATCATAGTCTCTGCCACCTTTGCTGCCTTTAGTAAAAAAAAATATTTCAGGAGTTAGAGGACTCAGAGCTGGGGAAAGTAGAATCTGCCCGCTGCATTAGCTGCTTCTTAATCTATTCTTTCCCTTTATCTCTTGTATATCCAGTATTTTCCACCAGGAGGGAAGAACTGGTTGAGGAGATAACGTAAAACAAATTATACTCCCTGTTGGTTCAGGATTCAGAACAGACTGAAAGATAATGTCCAAATTGGCAAAAAGTACAATGACAGCAGGACTGATCTTGAGGCCAAACGCAGGTGGGATGTGTGTGTATATGCGCATGTGTTTGGACTAATGGAGATTATTAGAGTTTTATTTTTGTTGGTTTCTTCTTTGCATTTGACTGTACAGCATAGTTGGTTCCTTAGTGTGGGAATTCTATCCAATTAACCAAGTGTGAAATATGTGATAGATACCATTTAAGTAAAAGTTTAACACTAATGGTTTAATACTCAATGAGCGAATAGGACACATTTAAAACAAGTATAAAAATTGAATAGAAAAAATGAAATTGGTCTGCCATGGGAAACATAGAATTTGTTACAGATCAACTAAGTCAACAGGGTGTGAACAAATTAAAAAGTGTGTGTGCCAAAAGTAATATAGAAAAAAAATTAACTAAAAATTTGTTTTGGGAAAGAACATTAATTCAATTGTGAAATTGTTCCTCCAAATACTAGTACACTTTTTTTAGCCTCAAAAACATATCCTTCCTGCTCTTTTTCAGAAAAAACATTATGTAGTCTTTCAATGACCTGTAATTCAAATTCTCTAGTCATTGAAACAGTAGGTCTTTGATTAAAAACAGGTTCATTCTTGAAAAAGCCAGAAACTGATTGCCTAAAAGGAAACACAAATTTTTAGTGATAAGACATATTAACAGTGGTATACTGTAAAGGTACAGACTATCACTTATGAATATCTAAGGATCTAAAGTTCTCTGACACTATGATTTCAGAAAGCTCTCTGAAACTATGATTTAGGGAGAAAATATGTACATATGTGTGCTCTTTATGTTTTATGTATGCCTTTAACTGTTCGGAAGCTCACGCTATGTTGTAGGATATCATACCTGTTGCTTAATTTTGAAAAATAAATGTATTGCTTAAAATGAAAATTGAGGAAGACTTACTGAGTTTCTTCCATACCACTTAAAATAAATTCAGTTATATATATTTGGAATCTAATAACTTGAGAATTGGACAGTGTCATAAAATAAAACCCAATTTCACACCTTAAATTAGTGAAATGAGGCATAAAGTTTAAAAATTTTACATTAGGTCATAAACAGCAATTAACAACAGAATCTAAGTTTTCTAATTTGTAGTTCAATGCGACTTTTGCCACTCAATATGCTTCTTCTTAGAAGATTATAAGGGAAATTTGAATTCAACTTCAGGACATACAAGTATGCTTTCAAGATAATTCTTTGAAACAAGCAACAAAAAAACCCAAAACAGAATAAGAACGATACTTTGTGCAGAGCTAAAAAGAAAAAAACATTATAGATGTATCACTTTTACTTTAATGTGCTTCTGAAGAATTACTCGTAAAGGAATAATACAAATGAGATAATGCTTACCTATAAATCAGTGATAATAAAAAAAGAATGATAATATTCAGAGTAGGTTAACACTATGGTGAAACAGCCATAATCATAGGAAGCATAAACTGGTACCAACTTTTGGGAGGGTAATTTGACAGTATGTATTAAATGTCTCAAAATGTTTGCTGTTGCCTTGGCTATTCTACTTGGAGGAAGTTATCTGCAGATATTTAGCATATTTATAGGTATGCTCATCAGAACATTGCTTGCAATAGCAACAATAACAACGAATTAGAAACATAGAAAATGCCTAATAATTGGAAACTGATTTAAAAAATTATGGTACACAGTAAATTCATGATTTGGAGTACTTTAGAGCCCTTAATGATAATATACAAGTTGTAAAATTTTCAAGATATTTTACAACTTGTATATTTTACAACTATGTTCATTTTGAGCTGATATTCATAAAAACATAGGGAAAGAAAAATATAATCAACTAAACAAGTAAAGAAAAATTCCCTACAGATATAAGATCAGATTTGTTTTTTGGATATTGTAATATGAGAATATGATGCTTGAAGCTAATGTAGTCATCTTTTGACTTTAAAATGAATTATTGTCAAAATTCTGAGAATGACAGACCAGAAAGATGGAATGCATTTGATAACATTCCTGAGCTTCTGAAGCAACCTTGAACTCTCTAACTCTGATCTTCTTGGTTTGTAGGATAACAAATTTCTTAATACTAAAAAAAAAATCCCCCACAATACTGAATAAAGCCAGATGACTAAGAATTATGAATATAGTTAAAAATATATAGTTTAGATACTCTAAATCCATCTAATATTATTTTTAAAATGAAATAATGAAAACAGCTAAATATTTATTTATATTCGTATCAACCAATAAGATATTTAATACCAGTGAAAACTAATGGATTTCAACTTCATCTATAGGTAACTTTAGGATATCCATAGAATTTAAAAAAGTATTTTGCAAAACCTTTCCCTATGAGACCAAGTTTCTATGCAGTAACCTGAGAATCAACTTACCCTCAGTTTTCTTTGGGTCATGGCTGTTTCTAGGGCCATTTCTCTTAAGGGATCTCTGCTGAGGTCAAGCATAGAAGCTTTGACTGTATCTCCAGGGTACAGGCTCAACCGGGACTGTCTGAGGGCCATTCTGGCTTGTAGCTGCATCATTTCTTCTTCTTGCCGTTTTAGCATGATTTCTTGATTAATTAAGTTGCTTTCAAGGGGTGTTTCATATTGTCTGCTATATGGAAAAAAGTACGGGTTGGGGAAAAAAGTTATTTTAAGTCTGTATCAAGAAAAAACATGTTAATATTTTTTTATCTCAGAAGAACACTTGAAATAATATTTCAGTCCTACTTTTTAATGTAGTACGCTGGTCCCATTTTTAGTGGGTAGATCTATATCCCCTACCTCTTCTCTGAACACTCTAGCATCCTCTGAATACTGCTTCCCCAGCAGTTCTCTCAGATAGGGCTATTTTATTCTTATAGTGTAGACTGGGTCTAGATATGGAATGGAGTTCCCCTTAATTCTTGTTTCAGCTTTCAGACCACTGTTGACTCCTCCTCCAATAGCTCAGAGCTTCCCTGAAGTACATGTTATGAAATAACACCATCACTGCTTTGCTTTGCTCTAGACATTTATTTTCTATTGGTTGGCTCTCCCTTATTCATTAAAGATTTAAGTGCCTTACTCAGTCTTTTTCTCCACCACCATCACTGTCATTCATGCTGGTGTCACACAACCTGAGGAAGCCTCCAACATCCTGGCCTCCACCTCAGCCAGCAGTCCACTCCTATGGTCACGCTTGCTATATTCAGTAGCCACACCACGTCTAAAATGCCCTATTTCTATCCTCCAATACCCTCTCTATATTTTCTCCTTATTTTTTTTAGCTTACTTCCTCTTATACCCTTCTTCAAATAATTTACTGACTCAGGAATTTTAATCCTGAGTTTCCACCACTTTCTCTCTGGTTATTACCCCTCTCTTGTCCTTACATTGCTTAATTCTAACCCCCATCATTAAAATCACTTCTTTGCATACAACCCCAACTCTCATGAAATTGCACAACCATACTGACTGATCTCAATGGGTTCTCAGCGCTAATGGCAACTCATTTTCTCAGGGAACTCTTTAATATCTTCTCTCTCTTTTCAAAGTTCTAATACTCTCCTTCCTCTCTCAACTGATGACTTTTCCTCTGTTTTCTTGGTGAAATAAGAAGCAATTAGAAAATAACCTCCTCATCCTTCTACCACCAAACTTCCCAAATCTATATCCATATGATCTTCCTTGTCTTCTGTGAAAGTGAAAGATCTCCTGCACACTTACATAGGCCCCAAACTCCTACTGTGTATGGGATTCCACCCCTCTGCCCTACTTAAAGACTTCGGTCCTGCAATTATCTTCTAATATGTCAATAATCTCACACACTAGGTTATTCTCATTAGTATACAAACATGCTGTACTATTTTCTACTCAGAACAAAAAGTCCTCCTTTGGTTCTGCATCACCTTTTAGGCTCTAGCCCATTTTTCCTATTGTCTTTTAGAATACATCTCTTCAAAATTGTCATTTATATTTTATTTCCACTTCATCTCCTACTCTTTATTGGATTTAGACCAACACTTTTAGTCCCTACAATTCCATCAAAACTGGTCACAAAATAACTAACCTCTATGTTATGAAAGTCAAAGGATAATTCTCAATTTTCATTTTACATGAACTTTAAGCATCACATGATATAGTTACTCAATCCTTCCTTTTCTTGAAACATTTGACTTCTAGAAAACTATGCTCTTTTTATTTTTTTTGTACTTCACTGGCTTTTCCTTCTTAGCCTCTTTCATTTCTAATCTGGATCCTCCTTCATTTCTAATCTTTTAATGTTAGACTACAACCATGTTCAAACCTCCAGATTTTCATACACTCCACATCTACATGATCTCTCTAGTCACAGGGCCTTAATTACCTTATATATTCCTATAACTCTGGTCTCTCCCCTGAATTCTAATTTTATTCACCTGCCTAGGTTACTGTTCTACTTGGATATTAATATGTATCTTTAGCCTAACATGCTAAAACAAATTCTCAATACTTTCCCCTCATGTTGAACCTTCTCTCAATCATTCACTGGGTGCTTAGGAAACAACTTGGAGTTATTTTTGATTCCTCTTTCTTGTAAATCCCATATCCAATCAAACAGCAAATCCTGAAGCACAATCTTGAAGATATTTATATTTGACTCTTCTCTATCATTAATAACCTAGTCTGTGCTATATCCATCCCAAATGGAGTACTGTCATTGCCTCCTAACTGGTCTTTTACTTCTGCAATCTGGTCTTTACAGAACACAACAGAGTAATTCCATTAAAGTTAAATTAGATTATGGCTCTCTATGCTTTCAATTATCCAATGGCTTCCCATTATACTTAGAATGACATCCAAAGTGCTCACCTTAGCTTCTGAGGTCTGACATGATGTGGGCCCTGGTTACCATCCACTCTGCCCTTCACTCATCCTGCTGCAGCTGCACTGTTTTTCTTGTTATTCTTCTAACATGCAACATATATACCATATTTCAGGGCCATTGCTCTTACTGTTCCTGTTGTGTGGAATCCTCTTCCTCCTCATATTGTCATGGTTCAGTTCACTTTCTCACTTCAAATAGTTTTCTATTCTAATGTCATTCTGTGGGACAGCCTCCTCTGATCACACTACCTATGTAAAATAGACCTTGGGCATCACACCCCTGCACTCTCTATTTCTTTAGCCTACTTTATTTTTATTCAAAATACCATCACTATCTTACTACTTATTTTTAAATTGTTTATTGGCTATAGCTCAGCCCTAGAAAGTTACCTGAGGTACTTTTTTTTTGTCTTGTTCATGACTCTATCTCCAGTACCTAAAGCACCCAGTACATGGCAGGTGCTCAGCAATCATTTATTAAGCAAATAATTGAATATAATTTTATGGCTCACCCTCAGTTAATGGGAACAAGGGTAATAATAAGAATTTGGATCTATACATTTTAACTCACACCTATTATCTTCATCAAATATATTAGCCTTTTTGCTCAAATTATTTTAGACAAGAGCTACAAAACAGTAGCAGAAATGACTGATTATCATTTTATCTCTCCCAACATAATACTTGGTAGAAGTTCCTATAAAAACTGAAAAGTTTGAGAAACTAAAAAGCAAAGACAAAATAAACCAAAAACTCAGAAAATACGGATCATTTAGGAATAAATAAATAGGTTGCTTTGAGTCAGAAGAAAAGATTACTTCTTAAGCAGATAGGCACAGAAGCAGTGGGAATTGTACAATGTGTAAAACAGCTTTGAATATCCTTTTTGGTCACTGAAAGGCACTTCTGATAGCTCAGAATCCAAAAATTACTCATTCTGCTGCATCTGACTCATAATTTCTTGTTAATTTCCCCCCACCCCTATGATACAAATCAATAGCACTATCTAGACCCATTTTTCCATTTGATTCTAGCTAAAGGGAATGGAAATTTTTATAAAGCATGCAACATACCTAAAACAGCACTATTTATAGATCTCACAAATATGTGACCTAAAGAACAAAACAGGACCACCTGATTGTATACCAGCATGTTAAGTGTATTATCAAAAACATTTGTACACACTCAGAAAATTTTGCTATTGAATAAGAATTGAGGTAGTATTTCAGTTAATATGTTTTTCTGTAGGCAGAAAAAGGAGATGGGAATAGTCTTAAAAAATAGTTTAGCATTGTTCATTCACTATAACATACACAGAACTAATAGTCTACTTCTCGTTAAAATATTTTTCTTTCACATATGCCTTTATCTAACACAGATGCTATCAAGACCACACTGGGTTTTCTTTCCCTCTTAAAGAGTGAAGTGAAAGATAGTCTATCACTAAAACACAATTTGATGAGCTAAGGTGGCTTTAATGTTAATGTTTCCTAAAATTAAACCTGGAAATAGTCAAAACTAAGATGCTCTCAAAATCTTGACATGTCTGAGGTACTTTATCAAGAAAACTGAATTAAGACAAAATGATTTAATTTTATTTAGAGGTTAATACTCTGGACATTTTTGTCCAAGTAGAATATGTTATGTAACTAATACCCATTATAAAAAAATCAATTTTAACACATAATCCCAACAATTCTTCCAATTTTGATCAAGCTAGAAGAGTACCATATTATTTATAAGTTTTCTCCAAATTACATACATAGAGAGAAGTGACTTCCTCAATTCAGCACAGAGCTTAGTGCAATTCAGTATTTGCTTCTTATTGCTGTTCATGCCAAATGCTTTTGCTTCTTTAAGGAGACTGTGTAGTATTAAGCATAAATTTGTTCATCTCTTACTCTTTGTTCAAAATTATCAAAATAAGGTCATCACAATTACTATTACCACAATGGGGTCATTGTAATGTAAAATGCTATTATGCAAATATAACATTGATTTAGGTAAATGAATACTTACTAGAGCTTTCCTCAAATAAAATAAAGTATCATAGACTATTTAAAAAGGCCCAAGAAAGAAGAGAAAAAGACATAAACTTAACAAAAATTGGAACATTAAGGAATACTGTTTTAGTGCATTGTATTTAATTACTTGGGAGTCTTACCCTGGATAAACTGTCTGCTTTAATCACATGGCTAAGGTTACGTGGTCTATTAATAGTTTAATAGTTTATGGGTGTGAAACAGTATCTTCCAGAATTAATTAGCTAAGGGGTAAGTTTTTTTTGTTAATTTCCAAATGATTCTTTTATACATGGCGGCACTTGAATTAAACAGAGATATCAAATTTAAAAGGATTCCTATGGTTTGGGAGTAAATTCTGAAGCAACCTCTTGCTCTCTATCACATTACAAATTTCACATTAATGCTTAATATTAACAACATGCTTTTGTTTGTACCTGTGCACACATGAAAAGGATACACATCAATATATCCACTATTGATTTGACACTTTTGAGTTTAAACAAACTAAATCAATACATGGGCTATAATAACATCATCTTAAGCCCAGCACAAAAATAATACCTACCTTACACAAACAGCTCTAAACTTCCCTTAATTCGGCTTTAAAAAAATACAAGATAACCTCTTTAAGCCAGGAAAGATGCCATGAATGTCATGAATAATTAACTTTTTACAAAATAAGTTACTTAGTAGTAACCTATTCATTAGTTATTTAACAAATGATCCTAACTGAAAGCCTGCTGTTGAGCCTGTTCAGCCTTTTGAGAGAGGTGTTATTCTCTTAGAATTCAAGGTTTAATATCTTTTCACAGACGTTTAATGCCATGCATTCAGAACTTCCTGTTAAAATGTTATTTTATATTCATATTGACAATTTTAAAAATCAAGCACAAATTATTAATAATCATAGCCAGTTTTGATTTTAAAAGAGTCCAATAATTCAAAGGACTATAATGTCTTTCACATAATTGAATGAATTTGCAAGAATTTAAAGAGGAGGGAAAGGGAAAGGAAAATAGAGAAAATAGAGGAAAGAGGATAATGTAAAAATTTCTCATGACTCTAATAAATGAAAAAAAAAACCACCTGTTACTGGAAACTTGTTATTACTAATATTTTTTCATATTACATACCTTGGTCTTTGTGACTGGCCTTGACTTGGGGTTTCATCCACCCCTGTGAGACCACTGTTGGATTCAAATCTCTTCAAAGCTTCACTTTTTCTCACTAATTATAAATGAAAAAGGAATACTAGCAAAGGTATTAAAAATATGAAGTAATCTTATTTAAAAGTCAAGCATTTAGCAGACATATAAGATAATCTTTACAAATGATTCATATAATTAATGTCATTAAACTCTTAAAAGTCATGTAAGATGTAAAATAATGAATATTCCATTATGAAAATGACATTATTATTTGATGAAACTGCTATTAAGCTCCTGTAATACTGAAATGAGTAACTGGCAGCTTTTTACAATTTTAAAATTTCATATAGAATTATTCTTTTGACACCGTATATCTCAACACTACTAAAAAATAAGAATAATCATGTTTTCTTAAAAACATTTTACTTGTTCAGATGCTTCTCACCTTGTCTGAAATCTGATTCAGAGGAAATAACAGATGGGCTTTCACTGGAGGTACTAAAGACATCACTGTGGTAAGTTCTGTATCTTCGAGTTGGTTCTAAGAGAATTAAAAAAAAATTAGAAAGCAAACTCATTAGCTGTTCCACACAAATCAAGTAAAATATGTTTACTCTTACGAGACTAGAACATTTTATATGTTGCTTTAAATTTACCAATCACTGGATGGTATTCAAACAATATGACTCCAATCTTGAGGCAGTTTGGAATACTGGTTAAGAGCCTGGACTTTGATACCAGATTGCCTGGGTTTGAATCTCAGCTCACTACTTGGTAGGTGTGTGACCTTAGGAAGGTAATTTAACCTTCCTGAGACTCACCTTCAGCTGAAAAGGAGGTGCAGTAATAGTGGACACTTCATAGGATTATTGGGGGCATTAAATAATATATGCCAAGTTGTTAGAACAGAGTGGATGCTATATAAACATCATTGTTAACAAGTAGTTTTTGAATAACTACTTTGTATAATTCTCTATGTTAGGTGATATAAGGGATAGAAAATCCAAAGACACGGTCCCAAGCTCAAATAATTTAAAGACAGAATGTGTAGTTCCACCAGAATGAGATGAATAAGCATTGGGAGTGGGGGATACTGTAGGATTGTGCAGTTGTGTGCCTAATATGAGTGGGGCAGGACCTGACTAACATCTAAATTCTACCTTCTTCTAAGCGTTTCTGACTCATCCCCTCTTCTTCATATTAATGATTGCTATCACAAATCACTATTCATCTCATGACTGGACTACTTTATGTGTCCTTCATGTGTCTCACTTTACAGTTCACATTACTGAGTGTAAGCTTTCCAGAAATGAAAATCAGAGCATACTGCCATATTTCTTAAACTTCTTCAAACTAGTCTTGAAGATACAGTTTCAAAACTGCTTAGCTTGGTATTCAAGCCTTTCAGAAAGAACCTGGTTCCCTACTACGTTTATAGCATTGTCTCTTCATATTGTGAAGTCACAGAATCACCTGTTACAATCAAGTCAAAGTATAGACTCTCTTCTCCCACTCCTCCAAACACATATATACACAAACATTTAAATAGAATGTTAAAAACGCAATCCAGGTAAAACCTTTGTTTCATGGCCTCATCGCCATCCACTTCCCCAGACATATCCTACACTCATGTTACTGAATTTGCAGATAAATTTTAGGTTCCTTTCTGAAAGACACTCTCTGCTAGGAATGCTGTTCTCCTACTTTTCTTTACCTGAAATCTTTTTCTTTTTCCTTTAAGAGAAGCCTTATCTTCTGCACAAAAGCTTTCATGACCAATAAAAGCATTGCTTCTCTTACTTTCATATTGCCTTATGCTTAACTGCAATTCTTCCATGCTAATAATTCTCTACTTGTTTCTTTTCTCTATCTAAATTATAAACTCTGATAAAAAGGAATAAATTTTTTAAAGATGTACCTCTACTATCTAGCAAATGTCTGGTACATGGCAAGCACACAATATATAGTTTCTGAGTGAATACAAATAAATGAAAAGATGAATGTTAAGTGTTACAGAAAGATCAGTAATGATTTTTAAGATGATTATTTGCATGCAGACAGGTAAGAGGACAAATCAGAAAGGTTTACAGGACCACAGGCATACCTTATTTTACAGTGCTTCACTTCAATGTGCTTTGCAGATACTGAGATTTTTTTTCCCTACAAAGTGAAGGTTTGTGGCAACCCTGAATTGAGTGTCTATTAGCCCCATTTTTCGAAAAGCATTTGCTCATTTTGTCTCTGTGTCACATTTTGATAATTCTTGCAATATTTCAAACTTTATCTTATTATTTGTTATGATGATCTGTGAACAGTGACTTTTGATGTCACTATTATAATTACTCTGGGGAACCCAAACCATGCCTACATTAAGACAACGAACTTAATCCATAAATGTGTGTGTTCTAACTATTTCACTGATCAGCCCTTCCCCTATTTCACTCGCTTTCTTCAGGCCTCCCTATTCCCTGACACACAACAATACTGAAATGAGGCCAATTAATAATTTACAATGGCCTCTAAGCATTCATGTGAAAGAAGAGTCACATGTCTCTCAGTTTAAATCAAAAGCTAGAAATGAGTAAGCTTGGTGAGGAGAGAGCAAGGCACTTTGAAAGCTGAGACAGGCTGAAAACTTGGGCTCTTGTGCCAAACAGCCGAGATGTGAATGCACTTCTTGCTGATATAAAGTTTTAGTGGTCTGGATAGAAAATCAAATCAGCCACAACAGTCCTTTAAGTCAAAACCTAATCTAGAGGAAGGCCCGAACTCTCTCCAATTCTATAAAGGCTGAGAGATGTAGAAGGTGAAAAAGAAAAGTCTGAAGCAAGCAGAGGTTGGTTCTTGAGGTTTAAGGAAAGAAGCTGTCTCCACAGTATAAAACTGTGAAGCAAAGCATCAAGAGCTAATGTAGCAGTTACAGAAAATGATCCAGAAAATCTAGCTGAGATCATTAGTGAAAGTGGCTATGCTAAACAGATTTTCAGTGTAGACAAAATACTTCTGTTGGAAAAGGATGCCATCTAGGGCTTTCACACCTAGAAAGGAGAAGTCAGTGGTAGGTTTTAAAGCTTGAAAGGGCAGGCTGACTCTCATTATGGGCTAACGTAGCTCATGACTTTAAGTTGAAGCCCATACTCATTTACCACCCCGAAAATTCTACAGCCCTTAGGAATTATGCTAAATCTAATCTGCCTGTACCTTAGAAATGGAAAATAAAAAGGCCTGGATGACAGCACATCTGTTTATAACATGATTTACTGAATATTTTAAGGCAACTGTTGAGACTTACTGCTCAGGAAAAAAGATTTCTTTCAAAATATTACTGCTCATTTACAATGCACCTGATCACTCAAGAGCTCTGGTAGAGATGTACAAGATGTACAATGAGATTAAGGTTATTTTCATGCTTGCATGTAACATCCATTATGCAATTCATGGACCAAGGAGTAATTTTGACTTTCAAGTCTACCTAATTAAGAAATACATTTCATGAGTATTTGAATACACTGTCAGATACAATGATTCCTTAGATGGACCTGGGAAAAATAAACTGAAAACATTCTGGGAAGGATTCACCATTCTAGATACTATTAAGAACATTTGTGATTCATGGTAAGAGGTCAAGATATGAACATGAACAAGAGTTTGGAAGAAGTTGATTCCAACCTTCATATATGACTTTGAGGGGTTCAAGACTTCAGAGGAGGAAGTAACTGCAGATGCTGTATAAATGGCAAGAGAACTAGAATTAGAAGTGGGGTCTGAAGATGTGACTGCAGTGCTGAAATCTCATGATAAAACTTGAAGGGATGAGGAGTTACTTCTCATGGATGAGCAAAGGAAGTGGTTTCTTGAGATGTAATCTATTCTTAGTGAAGATGCTGTGAAGATTGTTGAAATGAGAACAACCATTTAGAATATTATATAAACTTCATCCATAAAGCAGTGGAAGGTTTGAGAGGACTAATTCCAATTTTGAAAGAAGTTCTACTGTGGGTAAAATGCTATCAAATAGCATCACATGCTACAGAAATCATTTGTGAAAGGAAGAGTCAATAGATACAGCAAACTTCACTGCAGTCTTAATTTAAGAAATTGCCACAGCCGCCCTAACCTTCAACAACTACCACCCTGAGCAGTCAGCAGCCATCAGTACTGAGGCAAGACCTTCACTGGCAAAAAGACTGTGACTCACTGAAAGCTCAGATGATGGTCAGTTTGTTTTTTAGCAATAAAGTATTTTTAAATTAAAGTATGTACATTGTTTTTTACAATGCTATTGGACTTAGTAGACTACATTGTAGTATAAACATAACTTTTGTATGCACTGGGAAAACAAATTAGATTGGTAAGCTTTATTGTAGTGGTCTCAACTGAACCTACCATTATCTCTGAGGTATACCTGTGGATGGTAAGAAACTGACAAAATGGTATACACTATTTTTTCAAGAAGTTTGAGGATTTGAAAAAGGAAGTTTTTTTTTTAATAGGCTGAATGAGTTATCAGGATCTTTTTGGCCAAGTGGAATGTCTGAGCATTATTCTTAGGCAGTAGATATAAGTCTGTAGATAGGTGGAGAATGAAGTTACAAGTGATAGTGAGGGAAACTGATGAAAAACTGTGCTGAAGTAAACAGGAAGAGATAAAAAACCAGCATACATGGGGTAGTCAGCTTGGCAGCAAGGAAGAACCTTTTTCTCTTATGAGAAAGAAATGATGCTACTTGGAAACAGATGGCAGTATGAGAAGTGAGTCAGAAATCTCCTCCCAAAACCACATATAATACAAAAATACAGCAAATATAACTAATCTTAAAAAAGTAACCAAAAAGAAGACTGCAACAGATGGACTATATCTGGGGAAAAGGGAAGATCTCATGGAAAAGGGTAAAGTAACAAAGCCGCGAGCTGGTGGGTTCCAAGTCTTCCCCCACCCCAGCTCACCGGTAGGAAGAAGAGAAAAAGAGCAGGGAGGGAGAAGAAGCCCAGGACTGCTAAATACCCAGCCCTGGAGATCTACTCCGGGAGCACGAACCCACACTGCATGGTGCTCTGGAGATTAAAGGGGTGGGAGAGCAAAGACAGGCGGAATACTTGGGGAGACTGAGATTCCAGCCACTTGTGGAGAACAGGTATCCACAACTGGCCACTCTGACACAGAAGAAAGGCAGATGCTTTGAAAGACTTCCCAATAGTGAGGGCTTCTAAAGGAGCAAGGATTATAGAAAGCTTGCTGGTCAGGAGAAAGGACAGGTGGACAAAATCATCCTGGGGCAACTCAGCTCATGAGGTTGAGAACTTTTGGGAGCTTTAGGTGCTCCATCCCCATGACTGGCAACGCAGCCCCGAGGCCTCCCCACTGCGATACACAGCCTGCCACTCATTCTTCCCAGACTGCACCGGCTTGCAAACCTGCCACCCCTGCCATCGTGCCAGACCAGCCAGAGTGCAGCCCCATTTACAGCGCCTACAGGAGCATATCCAAGAGGCTGCTTCCTGTGCACTCTGCTCACTGGCCCTGGCAGTGGAGGCAGGCGCTGTGGCTGGGAAGCAGGAAACACCTCTTTCCTCCTGGCAGGCTCCAGCACTGCTTGCCAGCAACCCCAGCCATTGCTACAGGGGCTGGGCAATTCGGAGAGTAGAACTTCTGTGCACTAGAGGGCGTTACATACACAAAGCTATTTTTCCACTCTATTCCACAGGATTATGAAAAGGCAGAGAACCTTGTTCAACACAAAATCCCCCAAGCACCAGAAAGAGGGCTAAGTGAAACTGAAATAACCAATCTTCCTGATAAAGATTTCAAAATAAAAATAATAAACATACACATGGAGCTACAGAAAAACATTCAAGATCTCAGGGATGAATTCATGAAAGAGAAACTTTGAAAAACACAGTATATGAAATGAAACATAAAATGGAGGGATTTAAAAGCAGACTAGAAGAGGTAGAGGAGATGGTAAATGGAATAGAAAGTAGAGAACAGGAATACAATGAAGCTGCAGAGAGAAAAAAGGATCTCTAGGAATGAAAGAATAATAAGACAACTCTGTGACCAATCCCAACAGAACAATATTTGCATTAGAGGGGTACCAGAAGAAGAAGAGAGAAAAAAAGGAATAGAAGGTGCCTTTGAAGAAATACTAGCTGAAAAGTTCCCCAGTGTGGGGAAGGAAATAGTCTTTCAGGCCATGGAAGTGCATAGATCTCACAACACAAGGGACCCAAGGAAGACAACACCAAGAAATATAATAATTAAAATGGCAAAGATCAAGGACAAGGAGAGAGTATTAAAAGCAGCCAGAGAGAGAAAAAATGATCACCTACAAAGGAAAACCCATCAAGCTATCATCAGACTTCTCAGCAAAAACCATACAGGCCAGAGGGAATGGCATGATATATTTAATGCAATGAAACAGAAGGGCCTTGAACCAAGAATACTCTACCTGGGAAGATTATCATTTAAATTTGAAGCAGGGATTAAACAATATCCAGATAAGTTGAGGGAATTTACCTCCTACAAACCATCTGTAGAGTATATTTTAAAGGGATTGCTCTAGATGGAAGTGTTCCTAAGGCTAAATAGCTGTCACCAGAGAAAATAAAACCACAGTAAAGGAAATAGACCAATTAATTACTAACCAAATGCAAAATTAAATCAGCTACCCAAAAATTCAGTCAAGGGATATACAAAGACTACAGAATATGACACCTACCATATAAAGAGTGGAGGAGGAAGAAAAAGAAGGGAGGATAAAAAAAGAATGTTTACATTGTGTTTGTAATAGTGTAATAAGTGAGTTAAGTCAGACTGTTAGACAGTAAAGAAGCTTCCCTTGAACCTTTGATAACCACAAATCCAAAGCCTGCAATGCCAATAAGTACATATCTATTGATAATCACCATAAATGTAAATGATCTGAATGTACCGATCAAAAGACACAGAGATACAGAATGGATAAAAAAGTGAGACCCATTTATATGCTGCCTACAAGAGATTCACTTCAAACCCAAAGATATACACAGACTAAAAGTGAAGGGATGGAAAAAGATTTTTCATGCAACTAATAGGGAGAAAAAAACAGCAGTTGCAGTACTTGTATCAGATAGACTTCAAAACAAAGAAAATAACAAGAGACAAAAAAAGACATTATGCAATGATAAAGGTGTCAGTCCAACAAGAGATATAACCATTATAAATATCTATGCACCCAACATAGGAATACCCAAATAGGTGCAACAAACACTTACAGAATTAGAGGGGGAAATGGAATGCAATGCATTCATTTAAGGGGATGACAAGACTCCACTCACTAAAAAGGACAGATCAAACAATCAGAAAATAAGTAAGGAAACAGGGGCACTGAACAACACATTAGAACAGAAGGACCTAACAGACATCTACAGAACACTCCAACGAGAAGCAACAAGATAGACATTCTTCTGAAGTGCACGTGGTAAATTTTCCAGAATAGATCACATTCTAGGCCACAAAAACAGCCTCAGTAAATTAAAAAAGATTGAACTAGTACCAACCAACTTCTCAGCCCACAAAGGTATGAAAGTAGAAATAAATTACACAAAGAAAACAAAAAAGCCCACAAACACATGGAGGCTTAACAACATGCTCCTAAATAATCAATGGATCAATGGCCAAATAAAACCAGAGATCAAGCAATATATTGAGACAAATGAAAACAACAGCTCAGCACTGCAAAATCTGTGGAACCGGTGAAGGTAGTTCTAAGAGTAAAGTTATAACAATACAAGTCTATCTAGAGAAGGAAGAACAATCTCAAATGAATAGTCTAAAATTACAATTAATGAACCTAGAAAAAGAATAACAAGTGAGACCAAAAGTCAGTAGAAGGAGGGAAATAATAAAGAAGAGAAGAAATGAATAAAATTGACAAGAATAAAACAATAGAAAGAACTAATGAAACCAAGAGCTGGTTCTTTGAGAAAATAAACAAAATAGATAAACCCCTAGCCAGACTTATCAAGAAAAAAAGAGTCTACACACATAAATAGAATCAGGTATGAGAAAAGAAAAATCACTATGGACACTATGGAAGTTCAAAGATTTATTAGAGAATACTATAAAAAATTATATGCCAACAAATGGGATAACCTAGAATAAACAGACAAATTTCTAGAAAAATACAACCTTCCAAGACTGACCCAGGAAGAAACAGAAAATCTGAACAGACCAATTACTAGCAATGAAACTGAACTGGTAATCAAAAAACTACCAAGGAAGGTTCCGGGAATATGGTGGTGTGAGCAGGGCGGTGGAAATCTCCTCCCAAAAACCATATATATTTATGAAAATACAACAAATACTATTTCTAAAAGAAAGACCAGAGATACAGGACAGCACCCAGCCTGCATCTACACCTGAGAGGACTAGGCACCCTGCAAGGTGGGTAAGATATGGAGCCGCATCCCGGTGGGACCCGAGCACTCTCCCACCCCAGCGCACTGGCGGGAGGAGAGGATTCAGAGCCGGGAGGGATTGGAAGTACAGGCCCACGAAATAACCAGCCCTGGTGATCTGTGCTGGGAGCACTGACACACATCGCGTGGTGTATCGCAGATTGGACAGAAAGAGGATGCAGGACCTGAGCTGGGGAACACACTGGTTCCTCGCAGCCGGATACCCGGGACAAAAGAAAAGTGTGCGCTTTTTTTTAGTGATCTTAAAGAGATAGGGGCCCAACAGAGGAGCAGGATCGATGCAGCACACTCAGCCTAGCAGGCTGGGAGTCCTGGGGAATTTCGGACCCCTTGGCTGGCGACTGGGAAAACGTAGCCACCCTGAGACTTTCCACAGAGATCAGCAGCCTCCCATTCGTTCCCACACCAGCCACAGCTACAAATGGCGGCCACGACTACGGAATAGTGGAGCAACAGCGCCACCTACAGTATCCTCACAGAACCTACTCCCAGCAGGCGACATTTCTTTTGGTGTTTTTTTTTCTCTTTTCTTTCTTTCTTTCTTTTTTTTTTTAAGTCTTAAAGAGCCCAGCTGACATACGTGACACCTACCAGGGACCACTTCTTTCACCATGAAAAGAGAGAGGAATATAGTACAAAGAAAGCTTAACCAGACCCAGACACCAGAGAGGGAGTCTGAAGGGATGGAAATGCACAATCTTCCTGAAAAAGAATTCAGAATAAAGTCATAATCATACTGATGGATCTACAGAAAAATATGCAAGAGCTCAGGGACAAAGTAGGGAAGTGAGAAAAGACAATGCAGAATTGAGACAAGCGATCGACAGGCTTAGCATCAGATTGGATGAGATGCAAGAGACTGTTAATGGAATAGAAATCAGAGAACAGGAATACAGAGAAGCTGAGGCAGAGAGAGATAAAAGGATTTCTAGGAATGAAAGAATATTAAGAGAACCGTGTGACCAATCCAAATGGAACAATATTCACATTATAGGAGTACCAGAGGAAGAAGAGAGAGAAAAAGGGATAGAAAGTGTCTTTGAAGAAATAATTGCTGAAAACTTCCCCATGCTGGGGAAGGAAATAGCCTCACAGTCCACGGAAGCCCACAGATCTCCAAACACAAGGGACCCAAGGAAGACAACACCAAGACACATAATAATTAAAATGGCAAAGATCAAAGATAAGGACAGAGTATTAAAGACAGCTAGAGAGAGAAAAAAGATCACCTAAAAAGGAAAACCCAACAGACTATCACCAGACTGCTCAACAGAAACCTTACAGGCCAGAAGAGAATGGCATGATATATTTAACATAACGAAACAGAAGGGCCTCGAACCAAGAATATTGTATCCAGCACGATTATCATTTAAATAAGATGGAAGGATTAAACAATTTCCAGACAAGCGAAAGCTGAGAGAGTTTGCCTCCCATAAACAATTTCTACAGGATATTTTAAATGGACTGCTTTAGAGGGAAGTCCTCCTAAGGCTAAAAAGATGTCACCAGAGAAAATAAAATCATAGCAAAGAAAGCAGACCATCCAAATACTAACTAAAGGCAAAGAATAAAACACCTAGTATATAAAGAATGGAGGAGGAAGAATAAAAAGGGAGAGAAATAAAGAAATAGCAGACGGTGTTTACAACAACTTAACAAGAAAGCTAAGTTAGATTGTTAGATAGTAAAGAAACAACCCTTGAACGTTTGGTAACCACGAATCTACAGCAAGCAATGGCAACAAGTACACATCTATCGATAATCCCCCTAAATGTAAATGGACTGAATGCACCAATCAAAAGACACAGAGTAATAGAATGGATAAAAAAGCAAGACTCATCTATCTGCTGCTTACAAGAGACTCACCCCAAACCCAAATATATACACAGACTAAGGTGAAGGAATGGAAAAAGATATTTCATGCAAACAACAAGGAGAAAAAAGCAGGTGTTGCAGTACTTGTATCAGACCAAATAGACTTCAAAACGAAGAAAGTAGCAAGAGATAAAGAAGGACATTACATAATGATAAAGGGGTCAGTCCAACAAGAGGATATAACCATTATAAATATATATGAACGCAACACAGGAGGGCCGGCATATGTGAATAAATACTAACAGAATTAAAGGAGGAAATAGAAAGCAATGCATTAATTTTAGGAGACTTCAACACACCACTCACTCTAAAGGATAGACCACCAGACAGAAAATAAAGACACAGAGGCACTGAACAACACATTAGAACAGATGGCCCTAACAGACATCTACAGAACTCTACACCTAAAAGCAACAGGATACGCATTCTTCTCAAGTGCACATGGAACATTTTCCAGAATAGACCACATACTAGGCCACAAAAATAACCTCATTAAATTCAAAAATACTGAAATTCTACCAACCAACTTCTCAGATCACAAAGGTATAAAACTAGAGAATTTTAGAATGAAATCAAAAAGGCTCACCAATACTTGGAGACTTAACAACATTCTCCTAATTAATCAATGGGTTGACGACCAAATCAAAACAGAAATCAAAGAATATATGGAGACTAATGACAACAACAACACAATGCCACAACTTCTGCGGGACACAGCAAAGGCAGTTTTAAGAGGAAAGTATATGCCAATCCAGGCTTATTTAAAGAAGGAAGACCATTCCCAAGTGAATAGTCTAAGACACAATTACTGAAATTGGAAAAAGAAGAACAAATGAGGCACAAAGTCACCAGAAGAAGGGACATAATAAAGATCAGAGAAGAAATAAATAAAATTGAAAAGAATAAAACAATAGAAAAAAATCAATGAAACCAAGTGCTGGTTCTTTGAAAAAATAAACAAAACAGATAAACCCCTAGCCAGACTCATTAAGATAAAAAGAGAATCTACACACATAAACAGAATCAGAAATGAGAAAGGAAAAATCACGATGGACCCCACAGAAATACAAAGAATTATAAGTGAATATTATGAGAATCTATGTGCTAACAAGCTGGAAAATCTAGAAGAAATGGACAACTTCTTAGAAAAATACAACCTTCCAAGACTGACCAAGCAAGAAACACAAAAACTAAACAGACCAATCTCCAGCAATGAAATTGAATCGCTAATCAAAAACCTACCCAAGAACAAAACCCCCAGACCAGATGGATTCACCTCTGAATTCTACCGGACATATAGAGAAGAAATAACACCCATTCTCCTTAAAGTTTTCCAAAAAATAGGAGAGAAGGGAATAATTCCAAACTCATTCTATGAAGCCAGCATCACTATAATACCAAAACCTGGAAAAGACCTCACCAAAAAAGAAAATTACAGACCAATATCCCTGATGAACGTAGATGCAAAAATACTCAACAAAATATTATCAAACTGAATTCAAAAATACATCAAGAGGGATCATACACCATGATCAAGTGGGATTCATCCCAGGGATACAAGGATGGTACAACATTCGAAAATCCATCAACATCATCCACCACATCAACAAAAAGAAGAACAAAAACCACATGATCATCTCTATAGATGCTGAAAAAGCATTTGACAAAATTCAGCATCCATTCATGATTAAAACTCTCAACAAAATGGGTACAGAGGGCAAGTGCCTCAACATTATAAAGGCCATATATGACAAACCCACGGCTAACATCATACTTAACAGTGAGAAGCTGAAAGCTTTTCGTCTAATATGGGGAACAAGAGAGGGATGGCACTCTCTCTACTGTTATTCAACATAGTACTGGAGGTCCTAGCCATGACAATCAGACAAAACAAAGAAATACAAGGCATCTAGATTGGTAAAGAAGAAGTCAAATTGTCACTATTTGCAGATGACATGATATTCTACATAAAAAAAACCTAAAGACTCCACTCCAAAACTACTAGAACTAATATCTGAATTCAGCAAAGTTGCAGGATACAAAATAACACACAGAAATCTGTTGCTTTCCTATACACTAACGATGAACTAACAGAAAGAGAAATCAGAAAAATAATTCCATTCACAATTGCATCAAAAAGAATAAAATACCTAGGAATAAACCTAACGAAAGAAGTGAAAGACCTATACCCTGAAAACTACAAGACACTCCTAAGAGAAATTAAAGAGGACACTAACAAATGGAAATTCATCCCATGCTCTTGGCTACGAAGAATAAATATTGTCAAAATGGCTATACTACCTAAAGCAATCTACAGATTCAACGCAATCCCTATCAATCTACCAACAGAAAAAAACTGAATGAACAACCAGCAGCAGACTCACAGAACCCAAGAACGGACTAATAGTCACCAAAGGGAAAGGGACTGGGGAAGACGGGTGGGAATGGAGGGATAAGGGGGAAAAAGGGGCATTACGATTAGCAGATGTAATGTTGGGGGGGGGCACGGGGAAGGCTGTACAACTCGAGAAGACAAGTAATGATTTTATAGCATCTCACTACGCTGATGGACAGTGACTGTAATGGGGTTGGTGGGGGGGACCTGATGAAGGGGTAGTTTAATAACTGTAATATTGCACATGTAATTGTAGATTAATGACAATAAAATAAATTATTAAAAAAAAAACTACCTAAAAAAAACCCCACACCAGATGACTTCACCACTGAATTTTATCAGCCACAGTAATCAAGACATTTAGAGAAGATCTAATACCCATTCTCCTTAGTTTTCCAAAAAGTAGAAGAGGAAGGAATACTTCCAAACTCATTCTATGAGGCGAGCATCAGTCTAATACCAAAAACCAGCAAAGACAGCGCACACAAAAAAAGAAAATTACAGACCAATATCCCTGATGAATATAGATGCGAAAATACTCAACAAAATATTAGCAATTAAAAAATACGTAAAAAATATAATCCTTCATGATCAAGTAGGATTTATTCCAGGGATGCGTGGATGGTACATTATTAGAATATCCATCAACATTATCCACCACATCAACAAAAGAAGGACAAAAACCACATGATCATCTCCATAGATGCTGAAAAACATTCAACAACGTTCAACATCCATTCATGATAAAAACTCTCAACAAAATGGGTATAGAGGGCTAGTACCTCAATATAATAAAGGCCATATATGACAAACCCACAGACAACATCATACTTAACAGCGAGAAGCTGAAAGCTTTTTTTAAGATTGGGAACAAGACAAGAATGCGCACTCCCCCCACTTTTATTGAACATAGGTGTAGAAGTCCTAGCCATGGCAATCAGACAACACAAAGAACTAAAAGGCACCCAGATTGGCAAGGAAAAGTTAAACTGTTCCTGTTTGCAGATGACATGACATTGTACATAAAAAAATCTTAAAGAATCTACCCCAAAACTACTAGAATAACTGTATTCAGCAAAGTTGCAGGATACAAAATTAATACAGAAATTTGTTGCATTCTTATACACTAATGATGAACTAGCTGAAAGAGAAATCAGGAAAACTATTCCACTCAAATTACATCAAAAAGAATAAAATACCTAGGAATAAACTTAACCAAGGAGGTGAAAGACCTATGTCCTGAAAACTACGAGACATTCATGAGAGAAATTAAAGAGGATAACAATAAATGGAAACACATCCCATGCTCATGCGTAGGAAGAATTAATATTTTCAAAATGGGTATCTGTCCAAAAGCAATCTACAGATTCAGTGCAATCCCTATCAAAATACCAACAGCATTCTTCAATGAACTAGAACAAACAGTTGTAAAATTCATATGGAACCACTAAAGACCCAAATAGTCAAAGCAATCCTGAGAAGGAAGAATAAAGCTGGGGGAATTACATTCCCCAATTTCAAGCTCTACTACAAAGCCACAGTAATCAAGATAATTCAGTACTGGCACAAGAACAGAGCCATTTTGATTAATGGAATAGAACAGGAAGCCCAGATATAAACCCACACATATATGGTAAATTAATATACAATTAAGGAGGCATGGATATACAGTGGGGAAAAGACAGCCTCTTCAACAACTGGTGTTGGCAGAACTGGACAGCTATACCTAAGAGAATGAAACTGGATTACTGTCTAACTTCATACACAAAAGTACACTCAAAATGCTTCAAAGATCTGAATATAAGTCATGAAACCATAAAACTCTTAGAAGAAAACGTGAGCAAAAATCTCTTGAATTAATCATGAGCAACTTATTCCTGAACACATCTCCTTGGGCAAGGGAAACAGAAGCAAAATGAGTGAATGGGACTACATCAAAATAATAAGGTGTACAGTGAAGGACATCATCAGTAGAACAAAAAGAAATCCTACAGTATGGGAGAATATATTCATAAATGAAATATCTGACAAGGGGTTAACATTCAAAATATATAAAGAACTCACATGCCTCAATATGGAAAAAGCAAATAACCCCATTAAAAAATCGACAGAGGATATAACAGAGACTTCTCTAAAGAAGAAATTCAGATGGGCAACAGCAACATGAAAAGATCCTCCACATCGCTAATCATCAGAGAAACTCAAATTAAAACCACAATGAGATATCACCTCACACCAGTTAGGATGGCCAACATCCAAAATACAAGAGACAACAAATTCTGGTGAGGATGTGGAGAAAAGGGAACCCTCCTACACTGTTGGTGGGAATGTAAAATAGTTTAACCATTGTGGAAAGCTATATGGAGGTTCCTCAAAAAACTCAAAATAGAAATACCATTTGACCCAGGAATTCCACACTTAGGAACGCACCACGTGCACTTCAGAAGAATGTGTATCTTGTTGCTTTTCATTGGTAAAAAAAGAAGATCCCAGATTCAAAAAGACATATGCACCCCTTTGTTTATCGCAGCACTATTTACAGTAGCCAAGACATGGAAGCAACCTAAGTGTCCATCAAATAGATGAATGGATAAAAAAGATATGGCACATTTACATGATGGAATATATAAGGAGAAAACAAATCCTACCAATTATGCTCAGTGAAATAAGCCAGGCAGGAAAAGACTGGTACCAACTATTTCAGTCATTTGTGGAGTATAATAACAAAGCAAAAACTGAAGGAACAAAACAGCAGCATATTCACAGACTCCAAGAAGGGATTAGTGGTTATCAAAGGGAAAGTGGGTGGGGAGGGTGGGTGGGAAGGAAGGGAGAAGGGGATTATGATTAGCACACATAATGTAGGGGAGGGGCATAGGAAAAGCACTATAGCACAGGGAAGACAAGTAGTGACTCTATAGCATCTTAATACGCTGATGGACAGTGACTGTAATGGGGTATGTGGGGGGACTTGATAATATGGGTAAATGCTGTAACCACAATGTTGCTCATGTGAAACCTTCATAAGATTGTACATCAATGACATCATAATAAAAAAAAGAAGAAATGAACACAAGGTAAAGAGTAAAAATACAGAGGGAATTCCAAGAGATTCATACCAGAAAGTTGCCTTCCTCCTCGTAGTGAAATGTGAATCAACTTCTTGGGATCCAGTTTGGCTGGGGGCTTGCGAAGAGTAAAAAGAAGTTCTGGTATGAAGAAGGTGGTAAGAGTTGGCAAAAACCATATGAAAGGTTTTATGTAGCCATGAAAGTTTAGATTAGGCTAGAATGCATGAATTTTACTAGAACCTATCAGAATGGTTTTGTGGCTTTTTCTGGTACTGGACAATGTTGACAAGGGAATACATAGAACTAAGGAGAAACATGGGATGTATGGCAGCAGATAATCAAGTTATATAAGGGATTCTTTTTCAGTAGTTTGCAAACTTGAGGACAGGGACTTCACAAAATGAATTACTCTGTGGGCTAGAAAGTATTTGATAGAGATTGTTAAAAGAAATAGAGATGAATGGATGAATGAACTAGTTAAATGGCACTAGGGGAACCAAGTTTATAGAACCAGGATGGAAATAATGGGCTGGAAGAATTGGGAGGTCATAGTGAGACAAAATTTTAAATAAATGAGAGGATAATGACTGGCTATGGACTCGGTGGAGAAGAATTTGTGCATTGTTCCTATGGCAATGTGTAGCTGGAGAAGTAGGCATAATATAGGAGACTCTTACTTGTCTAGTTTTGCATATAGTCAACATGATTATGAAATAATATGGCAATTAATGGAAAGAGTTTTAAGATTGAAAATCCAAATATTTACCAGTACCTTTAAAAAATGGTTCTATTCTACCACAGGAAAATCTCATGGTTAAAATAAGATAATTATTAAAAAAAAATTTCTCTGGTTCAAGATGAATGTGATTTAAAAGTATTGTAGAAGATGTCAAACAGTAGTTTTATGTAATACTATTTAAATTTGATGAACATAGCTAAATGGTTACTTAAGAAAAACTGTTCTTTTCAAGTGGTACTGAAGAACTATTTTTTTTATTGTTATAGAATCCTCACACTAAATTTCTGAGGAACTGTCGCATTGCAACATACAGGACAGTAAAACCAACAAGGCCGAGGATAGGACCCAAATATACAGACAACATGGTTTCACCTTACGAAGAAAAGTAGGAAGTGGCCATAAGCCTGTGCAGTAGACAGAGTAGATCACTTCAGTCAGTTGTTAGGCCATGCAATAACCATTTCACATCCATATTAAATGAATTCACTGTTTCATAACTCTTTCTAAAATGTGTCTGTAAGACAGCAGCCAGATTTTAATGTGAGTTTCCATTGTTTGGTGGTGCTTTATAATTGTTCTTACATTATTTCACATGTTCATACTCCCTTTCTCTCAGTAGCCTATGTTTTGTTTCCTTTTTCTTCAGTTTACTCTGACAACACTAGGAAACTTATTTCAATTCTTTTGTTCTTAAGACAAGTTAATGTAACTTTGATGAACTCCTCTTAAAAATACAACAATACGTCATCTTGCCTTGATGAACTATTGGTCCATAAACGTTCTTAGTGACACATTTCGGGGGAGGGAGGGCTCTGCCTTATGATGCTTTCCTGCATTATGGCAGGGCCCTAGCACTTCAGAAACACAAACCAGATAACTAGCTAGCAGGACTATTAGTGGGTAGGAAGACTTTTTTTTTCTTCTAAAACTGGGGTGACGGGGAGGTGTCTATGTTAATGAAAGTGGTAGGATCTTTTCTGTGAGCTTTTGTGTTGTGGAATGTATCTTCTAAAATGTTGTTAGCCATGTTCCTTTCATATAATGGCATGGCAAGTATAACCAGTTTAAAATTCCTAAGCAAAACTGACTACTCAGTCATGCTTTTAAGAAGGTTATAATCAGATTAAAGTTCTCAGTCAAAATTTACCACTCAGTCATGCTTACAAGCAAGGTTAGTTAGCCCTAGTAAGTATGGGCTTTCCATTTCTGAATTAAATAATAAATTTAACCATGCAAAATATGATAAAATTACAAGTCCTTTACCAAGATCATCCTGCATTGGTATATGCACAGACGCACATTTTCCACACTTACAGATCATTTGGGCAGAAACATTTCTCGGCTTCTGAGATGACCTACATAAAGGCATCCAGTAGACACTAACTAGAGAGCAGCTTTCTTCCTCTGTTCTGGTCTGCAGAAGAAAGGTAATCCTTAAAATCCATGAGGTTTCCTAACACTATTAACAAGTTTTCTTTTGGGAGGACACTACATATTTTCTGACTATATTTAAATGTATAATATTAGCATGTTAGATTTGGTCCAGATCCCAGGAAAGTGGTATTAACTGGGTGATTTAAAACACTCACACACACCTTCTTATTATGAAAAATTCTGGATAGGAAAACAGAGTACAGTAAAGTCCTCATGTACTCCTCTCCCATCATCAATATAATCTAGTAATTGTTATTTTAATTAGGGAGTGTAAGACTTGGGTCCTGATTATATATCATTTCACCTGACAACTTTTTTCTCTTTGACTTCCTATGTGTACTTAGTTTTTAGATGTAGAAAATGACTTGTAGGAAAAAATCATAGTGTAGAAATAATGAGAGCAAAAGAACAAATTGGAGATTAAGATCTGTCTGAACACATGATCAGAAAAAAGCAGCAAATTTTATGTGGATATATGTATATAAACACATAAAACACTTAAGGAATATATTTGCTCCAAAAAATATTTTGTAGAATAGAGGTGAGAGAATGAGAATAGGGGCTACAGAAGAGTGATTTAAAGAATTAACATTTGGATAGAAGTCTAGTTATAGAGATTATGTAGTCATAGATACTCTCCCAATTTAATACACCTTTTAATTTCTAGCACTATTTTACCATAATTAAGAAAATGCTATTTTTTTTGTCAGAATACATGGTACAGAAACCTGACAAATATTTTATTATCCTGTACTGTAATCTGATTCTCTATATAAAATTCACTCCATTATATTGAGTCTACTTATACAGTAAAAATAAAAAGCAGCTTCTGATGGCTAGAGTGTTTTGCCATAAGTTTTTCACAACTAAGAGTCACAATTTCCACCACCACTTAACACACTTAACACTTTAAACATATAAAGTTGTGGGATGTGATCATGAAGACTATACTTTTAATATTTAACAGATTATGAAAACTTGCATTATATTCTGAGTTTGCAGAAAGCCATTTCAGATGAAATGTTCAAATCTACAATCTTTACATTAAAATGAATCTAAGCCAGCACAAACTGTAATCTAAAAACATTATTTATGAGTGACACATATTCAAGCTCAAACAAGTAACATGCAGAAAGTGAGACAGCCAACTGCAACATCAGGAATTAGATAACTACAAAAAAAAATGTTTAAAGCCCTGCCCTTTTAAGGTTATGGGCCCTAAAAAATAAAATATTTCAATTTTCAATTAACAGAGAAACAAAAGTAGTAACATTATATATTCATGTGTAAAGTGTTTTCCTCTATGGTTTCTTTCCAATTTTTAGAGATTAATTTTTAGAGATCAGTGATATCTTTTATATGTTCACTAGAGTCAACTCTATTCTATATTATACGATGCTGCATAATATGTGAATAGAATAAATTCTAAAATCCCTTGGGGGCTGGGCATGATCAATAAAAATTTTAACCAGGAGCAACAGAACGCATGCAAGTATGAATGTATAAATGAGGAAGGATATATGGAGGAATGCTCTATGGACTATAAATTACTTTATAGGCATAACATTTGTGCAGTGTAGGAATGGCAAAATAATGAACTGTTTCCAGTCTCCTCCGTGGGGGTCTTATCTGTTGTAGTAGCCACTAATCTGGGCCATGACTTGTACCTAGGCTGGCTGAAGCACTCTTTTAGCATCCTCCAGGACCCTATGTTCTTACGACTTTACCACCCTTTTTAGAGCTTTCAGAGAGTACAGAGTTCAAAAGGAAACTGTTGGCTGGTCAGTCTATGACTGACAAGTATGTGATTTTTCTCAGAGTTGGACAAAACAGAGGAGAAGGAGGTGGGATTTCTCCTCACTGTATGTATAATTTATCAGAAAAACCTTTTATCCTTTATCTGAAATAGCACCACAAAATATGCTAAATATTAAATATTAATAGCCACATTGCAATACTCAGTTTAGATTAACAAACACTTACTGAGTATCTATAGTATGTCAGGCATAGTGGTAGATGCTCAGGATACAACTATGAATTAGACCAGGTCAAACTTCTAATGTCTACAGGAAGATAAACCAGCTCCTCAAAACAAATAATTTCAGTGAAAAATACAGGTCATTATCCTAAACTGAGAAAGTAAGAGAAAGTTTCCTGAACCAGGTAATGCCTGAAAGCTTTGATAGTCTTAAGGCAGAAAGCTGTGTGAGTAAAGGCATGGAAATACACATGGCCTGTATGGAGGGAGGGAGAGAGGAAGGAAGGGAAGTTGCAAAGAGACAGAGATTGTGTACATAGTGTTGGAGTGAGGTATGAGACTGCAGAGATACAATCATGGACAGCCTTAAATGCCATGATCTAAGATGCTAAAATTTTATCCTGTTCAGATAATGGAATGATATTAAATGGCTGAAGGCAGAGAAGAAATATATTCCGACTTGCATGGCAGAGAAACAGAAGACAAATTGTAGCTAAGAGATCAATTTAGAAAGTAAATAGTCCATGGGCAAAAGAAGGAATTGAGATACTGGAATAGAATGAAGAAATATTTTGGAAGTTAAAATTGCTAGGTCTTAAAATTGCAATGATTACTCATTTCTAGTAAGATCCATTTTAAATCATTCTCACAACATATCAATCCATGCTTCTCAGAAGGTGTCCATGTCAAAGCCAAACTGGGTTATGTTCACTAAGTATGAGTTAGATTTAAATTAGGTTCCTAATTTCTGATAAAGTAGCCTATGATTTCTGTGGACTACAAAATTAGTATTATGTTACTATGTCTATATTCATAGTTTGTATTGGCTTCACCATTAACTTTCCTTAGTGTTTAAAAATGAAATTTCATTTTTCCACTTGAATAAATCAAAAGAAAGGTAAATGTCTATGATTTAATTTAAACTAAAAAAACTTACTGTACACCTCTTCTCAAATGCCTGTCAAACTACATCTTTCCTCAACTGAACTTTGGTATTTTATAGTGGACAAACTTTTGATGAGAATGGTCTGAAGTTGCACTATACTAATATGGTGGCCACTAGCTACATGAAGCCATGGAAATTCAAATAAAATAGTCACTTCCCCCATTACAGAAGCCACAATGCAAGTGCTCAATAGTCACATGTGCTTTTTAACTACTGAGTTGAACGTTAGATACAAAACATTCCTTCTACTTAACAAGTTCCATTGGATCGTGCTGGTCTACAATATAAATATCTTTAAAATTCAGCCCTGGAAACATAGTAGGCACTTGATTCTTTTGGGCTACGATGTTAAATGCATCTGTAATAGTGTGCTTTTCAGAGAATACATGTGATATTTGACCATTATCACATAAAATCCCAGCTTATTCATATTTATTTCTGTGAAATTGATATGTGTGAAATAGGATCTGTATATTAAAATTATTTTAGTTCATAGAGAAATCCAAATAACAATCATATATTTTTTAATAATATAAATAATATATATTTAAATATATATAGATAGATATTTGCTATTCAAGAAGGAAATAAGGTGAAGAAATAAAAACTGAATAGTTCATCTTCACTAGTTTTGGATTTTAGAAAGAGAGTTAGTTTTTGAAAAAAATTTTAATCTCTCCATAAAATGTCACTAGAAGTATCCTACATAATGAATTGTAACATTTATTAATCCAACCCCATGCTTTCCTGAAATGTAATTGTAACGATGTATGAACTTTCAAGTTCAATCTTCTCATGGAAATGAAATATTAAGGAGCCTCAATAACTAGAACAGGCTCACATACTTTAGTGTTTTCATATTCTAGTTGCACAATACAGAGATTAAGCTGTATTCACAGGGTAGTCACGAAACAGCAAAATGAGGCTAGACCAGAGTCATACTGAAAGAAAGGAAACAATATTTGATATTGATGTAAAGTAGATTGACTCAGAATTCCTTAAATAAGTGATATTTAACCATGGTCACTTAATTACATCTGTTCTTTACATTTTCCCTTCTACCATTTATTATACAGAATGTAGAAGACTTTTGACTGTTGGAACCAAAATGCCATTCATGGTCCCCACCCAGGGTGTGGAGTACTGTTCATACTATACTCAGAGTACTGGCTCCAGGTCAATTTCTCACGATCAGGAATGTGCTGCCAACCCACAGAGCAAGGGATAGGGTGTGTGTAGTAATTACATCACAAGAGAGGCAGCGACAGACTCCTACTAGAAAACAAACAATTTCTCAGATCTTGAGATGGAGTAGAGAAGGATGGGAAAGAAAACACTGGGAACAAGGAATAAAGTAAAAGAGTAGAATAGGACAGTCCTATGCTAGGTGAAAAAGGTCAAGTGAAAGGAATAAAGCAAAAAGAGTGATATCAAATTTTAAAACTAGTTTTCATGAGAGAAACCTGTTAGGTTTCTTCTTGCCCCTTCCCTACTGCTTCATGTACGCCAAGTGCTATCTGAAAGGTTAAGTGTTAATAATCACAGTAATAATCTTATAATTTTTAACCTTCAACTATAGTTTCTTTCTTGGGATCTTTTTTTCCTGGCTTTATAATTTTGTTCCCAAAAAAATCATAATACTCAATGCTAATCAATGCTTTTTGACAGTCCCTTCTTTATCTCATCAGGACTACCATCTCACAGGTTCTACCATTGTCCTAAAGTTGCATCAAAACACTTGTCTACCACAGTAGGGCACGGGGTACAATGGAGCTCTATCTTGGCCTCACCCAGTGTTGGCTTTCTGCAGGAAGAAATGCAAGTGCCTCATTTTGAGCTTTCTTTCATAATATCTTGATTTACTGTATTAAAAATTACATTATTTTATTAGGAAAAGACAAGTTTTTTTTGGCAGTCAGTTGAATACCCAACTTCCCAGGAAGTAAAAAGTTATACTGATAATGTATCTGAAATATATCTGGTTTCTATTTGAAACCAGAATGGCAGAGTGGGAAAAACTCTTGTTCTGGGATCAGAAGACCTGGATTCTAAATATAGCTCTGTTTTGAGTTATGAATTATGTATCTCCTTTGGCAAACTAGCCTATTCTGGGCCTCTGAAAATGAGATGTTCGGCTTAAATGGTAGCCAGATTCTTTCTTGTACTAAATTCCATGATTTTCACATCTGGTCTTCCCTGTGCTACTTGGCTGGTTTGATGTTGTGAACTAAGAAATTGCTGTAAATGTGATTTAGGCAAAGGCTTCTTTCAAGAGGCTGGGGCCTGAGCTACAGGAAGGGCTCTACATCTGAGATTGGAGGAGACAGTGATCTTCCCTATTAACTCAATAAAGTTCTTCTAATATCCAAGAGGACAAACTCAAACTTAGCAATTTCTTTTCTTCTGATTGTTTCATTAACCCAATAGACACTGGAACACATTTTTTTAAAAACTAGCAGTCAACATGTGGTGGGAACCCTTAGACTAGAACTCTGAAATCTGTGATGGAAATCTACAATCTCCTGTAATGATGGAAACTCTATCATTAATTAGTTATGTGATTTTAGGTGTGTTATTAAATCTTCACAAGCCCAAGAACGTGTGCTCTGAGACCTCTTCTAATTCTAAAATTACTGATACTCAGTAGCAACTGCCAAGTTTAAAGATCACAAAAATTGCACAGAACATTAATATTTTTAAAGCCTTCAAAACAAGAATGTTTAAAAAGAAATGAGTATAAGAAAATGTGTACATTAGTAACATCTACTGTTCTGCTGGACTTATCACACATAAAAGGATCTGTGGAATCTACTTTTTCTGAGAATTAAATGAGTTAAATGGGATTTATATTATTTTTTCTTCTTTGTACACTATTATTTTTTCTTCTTTGTATACTAGCTAACATCTTCATATTAGCAATCTGCACTTTTGTTTGCACAGATAACATAAATTATCTCACCTTTAGGAAAAAACCCAGCATAACCCAACTAAGTAACTAGTAAGAATTACTGCTTTTGAGTTCCAAACAGCAAACATTCCTTTCAAATAATGTTTTTAGTCTGAAGCAAATATAATTTATTACGACTTGCAATTTACTATATAATAATGGAGATTATTTAAGGTGCTGTAAGCATTTCCATAAATAAACCAACATTTTCAAGGTGTTTTGTTTAACTTGGTTATGAAATACACTCTAGGAAAAAATGGGTAGGTTCTTTGTGAGAGCAAATGCTTTTGAACAGAAGTGCTCTTCAATAGAAAAGAAAGATTTCAGGATGGAAATTGCCATATCAAACAATTCAAAGCATATTTCATTTTTAAAAAGAAATATCTTCCTTTTCTTGTATCTCTTGTACTGAATCTAAAATTTCTACATCTGGAAATTATGTTTCATAACAAGTTGCCATTTTTACAACTAAGGGTCTACAAAGATCATTCAGTGTCTTTGCAGATATATATACCTATTTGGAAACAAGCTGGTCTATTTGGGTTTCCTTAGCACGCACATACTCATGCACTTATTACTTGAAAAGAAAAAAGGCTCATATGCAAACTAGCTTGATCCTCATTTTATAGGTAATAAAAAATTCACCTATTCAAACAAAAGGAATTCAACAGACTATTACAGCGTAATTTAACAGATTAAATAGTTTTTCAGTTAGTGCTTGATTTTACTGTTTAACTCTCAAACCAAGGTTCAAATATAAAAAACACTTCCCTCAAACTTCACTAATCCACATTACTATTAATTTACCAAATATTATGTCAAATAATCTTTTAAAACACATACAAAAACATTAGAAATTATTTAATTTTGTTATGAAATTATGTTAAGAAATAATTAATGCAACCTTTTAAATGTGAGAAATAGTCACGAAGATTGGCTTATATCTTCACTAGTTATATTTTGAGACTGTTACGGTTTTAGCATTTGAATAATTGAGGGATTTTTTTTTCCCCATAACAGGCACAACTGTCTCTATGGGGGCATACTCATGAGGTTGGGCTAAATTAATATTCCTATGCTAGCTGTTGTGCAAACACTCAATAGTCATGAAATACAACCTCTTAAAGAAGAAAGTATTTTAAGCTACAGAAGTGCCCACTCTTGGCTCTCATAACTCTAAAAGTTTATTGATCAAGAGTTAAACAGTGAAATTACATAAAACAAATTTCTGTTTTTATTTTCTGTCTGTGAAAGTTTCCAGACCAAGATTATACATGAGCATCTCATAAAGTTGGCTGTTTTTAAAAATGCATGTATATACAAATCCATAATATCAATTAAGTGTTTAATAATTTTCTACATAATTTCAAATTCTTTACTAATTTGCAATGCCTGAATTGAAAAAAAAGTTGCAAAGCTTTTTTTTACTAGAAGTAAAGCACAATGTGGAGAGTATGTTCAGTTCTAGAACTATGCTTAAAACTTAAGCAGCGGAACAAACCTTTATGTAGCAAAATAAAGGCAATCTGTGAATAAAAAATATTCTACTGGAACAATGACATTATGGAACATGACACTTGATTATATCATTACTCTCCTTGAACTAGAAAGCACCTTAAAGTTCTCTTTAATCAGCCATGTCCTAAGAGTTTGTCTAAGAGGCAAGGGGAGGTTATAAAACCTTTATCATCCAAAATGTAGATTAGATTGGTAACTCTATTTTGTTTTTTCTCCCATCTTACCTATATTAAAATAGCCTCTATCCATAGCTCTAGAACATAATTTTATTCTATATAAATATATTCTTTATATTATTGAGCTTTGTGTGTTAAAGAGGTATTTTTAAAACAGAGCTTTGCCCTGCAAATAAGAATTTGGCATCTATAAAATTATTTTATGCCCGCATACTAATAATGTCATAATTTGATTAGTAATCACTTTACAGTCATTACCTAATTAATCTATTTTTGTTAAGCACATTTTATAGAGGAGGCAACTTAGACTTGGAATGATTAAGCCCAATTGCTGAAGTAAGGTAGCCAAACAGCTACTAAATGGAGTACATAATTCAACCTAGACTGTCTGACTCTAAATCTATAAGCCTAAATAAATAACTATAATATTAAAAATATACATTTAAAATTTCATTCCAGACCAAACAAATTTTAATCTCCAGGAGTCATGTCCCAAAATTTGTTTTTTGAAGCTGGTGATTTGGGAACTACTGTATCATCACCACATTAGTCTGCCTTTTTAAGATTGCCGGTTTTGATTAACAGCGACCACTTCCATGAGCCAGTCCTTTATGGAAGCCTCCCATGACATAGTACATGGTAGGAAGTTCTGTGGAGGATTAAAAAAAAAAAGGCAAAAACATGGCTCCTGTCCTTGAGAAGCTTACAATCTAAACATATATGACTCAAAATATTCTGTCACTATAAAGTGACAGAACTGGACATGTTTAGTAGGGATGACTTTGTGGAAACAGTGTACTTTGATTAGATTTTGGTGGAAAGGAGAACAGAAACTGACAGAGAAGAAGAGATCAACCTGGGTACAAAGGAATGGTTCAATAAACCTTTTTTATTTCAAATCACATTTTAAAATATTTCAATTCAACTCTTTCTCAAACACACACAAAATTACTGACCTTCTACATTCATGGCTTCTCTCAGAACCTGGAGTTTCTTTTGTCTCTCTCGGATTCGGTCCAAAGCACTTGATATTGCTGAGGAGGTGGGCACTTCTCGTGTGTGAAACAATGGATCCATTTTCTGAGGGCCAAAGATATCCAAGGCTATGCTTCCATCTGAGTATCTTGCTTCCTTTTTTCTAGGAGTAGTTGAAGTCCGCACTGTTATTGCTTCTGGGAGACAATGTTGGTATCTGCCAGTCTTTCCAGAGGAGAAGTCTCTGTCACTTGTGCAAACCAAGTCCATGGAAGAAGCCCAAATCTTCTTCCTGGGAAGCACATCAATGCCAGAGATATTTCCTGGGCCACTAGTTTTAAGCTGGTAAGGGGAGCAGGTATTTTCAGAATCTTCATGTCCAGAATTATTATCTGATGAAATGTCCTTGAAACAATCTTCCTCATTTTGTGTGTCTCTGATGGACAAAAATCCCATAGATTTACTAAGCCCTTTGTTAAGAAAGGTCTGATGAGAGAATGAAGACTTGTGTATGTCTAGTACATCAGAAGTACAGCTTCTTCCTGGAATGATAAGAATCTATCATGTATGCATGGAATCTTTAGAAAATAACTGGAATGTAACCTTACCATTTACAATGAAAGTAGTGACAAAATTCTAAATTCTCCAAATGGAAAATCAGAGATGAAATGGGATGGTGGTGGTAGGGATAGTGAAAGTAGACAGAGATGCTATGTTTGTATAACTTTTCGCAATCCAATGTTACTTATTTAATGAAATAACATATTGAATTTTTTTGAGTAGCATTATTTTATATTCATCACAGGTAAACTATTTGGTTTTAAAAAAATAGACAAACATTTCCGATACTATCCAGTTCGGTATAATAGTAATTATTCATGAAATTATTTGTGGGTAATAATAGAATGTATAGTGGACTCTTTTAACTTCTAAAGGTATAAATAAAACATGTACTACTTCAATATAAGACCTTGGTATTTTCTAGCCATTTAAATAAGTATGTTTAAAGAAGAAACAAAGAATTCTTACTATATTCTGGATGGAAAAAGACTCTGACATTTGGAATTCTTGTTTCAAAGTTTTATTATGATTAGATATGTTTTCAGATAATTTGTGTCTAAATTATGTAAGAAACTTCATTTTTCCATGGCAGACCATCATGTACTAAAACAGTTTTTCCACTTGAACATAATTTATCAGTATTTGTCAACTAGAATAAAGCTAATTCTTATTTATTCTTTAGTCCTTTATGTAGTTAAAACAGTAAGCCACGCTAACTTTTTAAAGGCAGCGGTCTGTAAATGCATTGAGACATGGCAAAAATGCCTAACCAGAAATTAATCTTTTGAATCCACAGATTCAGCGACAAAAAAAAAATCTACTTTTTCCACATTTTTTTCTTTATGTCTTCTCTGCATTTCTTTTTTCAATAGGGGAGCTATATATACATAGCTATTGAAAAAAGAAATGTAGAAAAAAACTTTATAGTTATGAACCTAATAGCCCATAAGCACTGAAGATTTCCTGTGTGACCTTTTATGATCCTTCTTTGATAACCTATTTGCTATGTATACAATATAATGACTAAAATCTTCCCCATAATAATGAATTGTTTATTAATTTATTTGAAGAAGCCAATTGCCTCTTCAGGGTACCAACTATAAGCTTTATTCCCTGACCACAAATTTTACCTTAAAAATCTTAGAAAAGTGAATTCATTTTAGAATGGCAACAAATAATTGCTCACTTGAGAATGAGATTAAAACATTTTCCTCTTCAGGGCAACTCATCTTCCTCTGAACATGGATCCACTTAAGGTACAAGTAAAGATACATCAATATTTGGGGCATGTCATATGAAGAACATTGACAAATATACCACAGCACATCCAGACACAGACTGTCACAGACTCTAGCTTCTAATCTAAGATAATTTAAAACAAACATATCTCTACATTTACAGTATTTTAGGGGAAAATTACATTCTTAAACCACATACTGAAACTCATTAATTAAAAATGTTATTTAAAAATAGAGAACAGAGATAGTCTTGAAAATTGATATAGATAAAAAATAATAATTGAAAGGATTTAAAGATTATACATTGATGAATGGAACAATCTGCTTTCTTTTACTACCTTGACTACCAGCAAAGAGTCAAAAATTGGGTAGAATCAAACAAATGGGTATTTTGGCAACACCATTAGTTCATGGTCAACCATTGTGGACACTCAGTTCATGCGCTAACAGTTTACTCCCCACCACGATAGCTTCATCTTTCCTCATTCCTCAAATTTCACACCTTCATTCCCTCCTCTCTTTTATCTGATGATCTTGTCTCATATTCTACCAAGAAAACAGAAGCTGTCAGAAGAGGGCTTTCTCATTTTTCCATGACAAGATTCTACACACCTAGCATGTCTAAATCTTTCTCCTGTTGTCTCAAAGGATGAAATTTCCTACCAGTCAAAGGCCAATTCCTAATGTGTTTTATTCCCTCCTCTTTTTCCTTTTTATCTTTGGTTAACTTTTCCTCTCTCTCTTCCATTTTCAGTATCTCCCTTTTCTACAGAGTCATTCCAGTATCTCCATAATAAAAACCAGATGGAACCAAACCTCTCCTTTGTTACCACAATTCCCTCTAGCTATTGCTGTCTCCATTTTCTCACTTCCCATTCATGATTCTAACCCACTTGAGTCAACTTCCAACTCCTTCACACCTTGTAACTCTCATTAAGTATCACTAATGACCTCCATTTTGCCAAACTGAGTGAACACCTTTCTATCCATACCTCATTTACCTCTCAGCAACAACTGATAGGAATGACAATACTTTAATGAATCACTTTCCTCTCTTTAAAAGCCTGGTTTCCTCTTACCTCTCAGACTGCTCATTCTTTGTCTGCTTTTTTCTCCTCCTCTACTGGGATCCAAATGTCAGATTTCCTCAGGTATCAGTTTTAGAACCCTATCTTTTCACTTTTTCCTTGGATAATTTCATTTATTAACAATGCTTTAAATATTATATACACACTGAGAACCCCCAAATTTATATTCTTGACCTTCTATGGGAGATCTAATCTTATATAATTGGAACTTCTATTAGTGTATCTCAGAAGCACCTACAACTAAACATGCTTAAAACTAATCTTTTGCTTCCCACATCCAGAGATGTCCATTTTACCACAGTATTTCCAATTTCAATAAGTGGCACTATTATCCAACTGATTGCTCAAAACAAAAATATGGTACCATCCTGAAATCCTTTACCTTTTTTATTCTCCATATCAAATCCATCAGGGAGTACTGGCTATTTACATTCTCAAAGATATCTTACTTCATGCGATTATTTCCAAATCCACTGCATCACCCTGTTTCCAATAACATTATCACATGACTAGATAACTGCAATGGCTTTTGGAATGGTCTCTCTTCTTCTTTTTCTTAAACTATCCTCCACTCAGCAGCCAGAATTATCTTTTGAAAATATAAATTCCACGATGCAAGTACCCTGCTTAATAAGTCTCAAAGGCATATACTATTGCACTCTTTAGTAAATCTAGCCTCCTTTTGGATCTGCCACTTAAATAAATCCTTTTGAGTTTCATCTCTACCACCCTTATTCCATCCGGGACACAGGTTTTTCTGTTAAGTTCTCTTACACATTATGGCCTTTGTACATACTGTGTTCTCCACCCTAAATGGTCTACTCCAGATCTTTTTCATGGTTAGTTGTTTCTATCCTATAGTTTCATTTTTAATATGATTTCTTCAGGGAAGCCTATCCCAACCCCTATTAAATTGATCAGTTTCCAAGTGTATCATGAGTCTATTCCATTTGTAACAGGCAAATTTATCACTCTCTTTTATGTCATTAGTATTTGCGAACAATATATTAATGGGCATGGTATCCTAAAAGAATCATGTCATCTTAATTGCTAAGAAGGTGGCTCTTGGATAACTACTGCTTTATAAATGCCAGGTTTTTATTGTCTTCAGCAAATTAGATAGAACAATATTTCAGTTCATATTTATTAAAAGTCCACAAAGTTATTAAATTCTGTAAGGTAGTTATAATGAAAAGAATTCATTTAAAAGTTTGCACTAATCTTCCACTCTGTTTCTACAAAACATGCCAAATTTCACTATGGCTCAGTTTGCTTTATATGTTTGAAAAATCACATTATGATAGCTAACTTACAATTTTATCACTATTACCAATAAAAGATGATTTTTTTACCACAATTAAGGTCTCTTCTGGTAGCTGATAGGACAAAGAAAGGAATGGTGAAATAGGAAGAGGCATGAGAAAGGATTGTCAGGGGGGAGGCACAGGTAAACAGATAAAAAGTTGTGGAATTGTAAAACAAGGTTCAAAATAATACGTATATACTTGTTAGAGATGGTTGAAAGTAAAATTGTTAAGAGTTATAAGCCACAAAAGCATTAAAGAGACAAGCTGAGTGTGGACGACCTTTTAAAGGAAGAGAAAGGAAGTAGCAGGAAAAAGACGCTTTGAGCAAATGGTTTCTCCAGTGGATATGTTAGCCTAGGATAGTTTTTGTTTACTTTTTGGAGGAAAATGAATACACATCTTTAGGTAGGTACAGAGAGAGGTGGATTTCAGCTGGTACAAACACAGCATTCTTAAATCATATATTCCTACCTAATTGGCGGGAGTCTCAATGCATTTTGTCATGTCAATGTTTACTATTTTCAAATACATTAGATATGTAATTGCCTAATTAACACCTAACAGATGGATAAAATGCATAATAGCATCACATTCAGCAATACAATATCATGATTGCTTTATGTTGCTAAAGCACTAGGGAAAATTTTTCACTAATCTGGGAACTCAGAATGAGAGTTCAAATACAGAATCTGGTCAGGTAAGTGAGGAGAAACATGGAATTCTACAGTCATTTATTAGTTGCTTAATTCTGCTAGACCAGTGAAATCCATGTTCTGTTATTAACACCAGTACCACTTAATTACTGTATTTGAGACTAGATAAAATCCAATTTCTTCAGCTGGTTTCCCAGGTCTTTCTAAACATATGCGCAAGCTATTATAATTATTTCATCTAACAGGCAATAAGCAGTGCTGAAATCACTAAATAAGTACATTAAGTAGCTTTGCTAACCACCTACTTTGATGACAGAAAATTAAACTAATGTTATTTCTGAAAGCAATGCCATTGGAGCTGCTCTTTAAAGAGATTTCAGGTGGAACTTTTCTTAATATTCCTCTGTCCTGGCAGAATTAGTAGCTCCTACCACTATACTCACAGAGCATGACGGACCTCTATTAGGACATTTCCTTCACTATATTAATTATCCATTATATTTTGTATCTGCCATCACTCTCACTCACTCATTTCCTCACTCCTACCCTTCCCTCCAGCTGGAACAGTAACATAAAGGACCATGTCATATTTTTGTATTTCCAGTTCCAGGTAAAAGAATGTTTGTAGAATGGATTGATTACTTAACTTTTTGAAATCTTTTTAAAACAAATTTAGATAGCATAATCTACCAGAAAGATTACTGTCAAAAGACCTGGGTTTTAATTCTAGCTTTATCATTCAACCCATGCGCTTGAAGCAAGCCAATTGATTTCCATGTTTCTTGTTTCCTTCACATACAAAAATGTGGATATAATTTGTTATGCCTTATTGTAAGAGATGACAGGATAAATGAACTAACCCATATAAACTATTATGAACTCTTCAGAACAAGGAAAACATAAAGTTCTAAATTTTGCCTCCCTTTTGTTTCTTCTTTATTTTCCTTTGCATTTAATGATCTACTGAGGGCGAACTTAAAAGTTATTTTGAGAGGAAATCATGTAACTAGAAATCAAAAGAATAAGTTTTAGATTTTATAATTTAAAAAAGGAAATTACTCAAAATAGGGTAAGTGGTGACTATAATTGTGTTTTCTATCTCTTGAGGAGGCTTTGAGTTCAGAGGGAGTTTCCAGACATAAGCATCCAAATTTAAAATGAAACCATAACATTTTCCTTTTGGAGAGTACAGAGCTTATTACAACTAAATGGGAATAATCAACTTTGAAGAGCTATCGATAAAAGATTTTAAGGACACAAAAGTCTTCTTAACAGAACATGTTCCATTTATTTTAGTTAAATTGAACAAAATCTTCCTTGTAAAGTATATTGTGTATCTATTTTTGTTATATATGATTAACAATTCGATATCTTAATTTGATATTATCTTTCATCTCTCCCCTCATACATAGACTCAAAAAATTCACAGCATTTCTTAGAAGCAAATTTCAAAATAACATTTCAGTATTAAAAGAGGCTCCCCAGTTCCCCATCTGTCCTTGCAAATGTGTTTAGCTACTTAAAAAAAGAAACATGGTATTGTCAACACACCCAAGTTCTGAAGCACTATCATTCTGATCTGATCATGGTGCAGAGACTTTTTTAAGGTCATTTACTCTTTTTGGTTGAACTATCAACTCAGTTTTAGTTGAACAATCAAATTACTTAGATACAAGGCATTATTCCTAAAATTTCTTACTTTTGTATCTCACTGACCATCTTGACAGTTTCTTTATTGAAAACTGTGATCAGAGTTTAATAAACAAGCTATCACTGCATAAAGTTTTTAGTTTGGTTTGCATCAAAGACAATGCTTTGCTGCAAGTGACCATTTACAGTTAAGAACTGGTACTGTCCAAAAGTAACACCAGTGCCCCAGAAGAATATTTCTTCTTCACAAGGTAATTTTTTTTTAATCTTAAAGTTTTCATATTACATTAGTATATGACTGATTACTGGCTGCTATTTGCTTCTGTCTGGTAACAGCTATAACTGATGTGTTACATTGATTCTGTCCTTGAGATGTGGTTTTATAAATTTCATAAAGATAATTAAAAGAGCCCTTGAATCGTACTACTGAGGAAAGTAATGGCTAAAACAGGCTGAGGAATCTCTTCCATTACACTTGATACAAAAAAATGGCTATTCTCTCTTTAATCATAACAACCTCTAATTCTAACCCAAATATAAACATATATAAAATTTGGTTTATAAAATTGACAAGTTGTAATTCCTTACAAGTTGTTTTTAATTTATTTATAGGGGAGATTTTGTTCTCCAGTAAAGACATATGACTATTAGAGAATCAATGACGGTCCATTTAAAGATTTCTCTGTTAATTTTCTAAAGTCACTACAGTCAATCCTAGATTATCTGTATTTGGAAATCTTTTTAAGATCATCATAAGTGTTCTAAAGAGCTGTCAGACAATAATACTAAATCTTTCTTGATATAAAAACAAAGTCACAAATAAAAGGCATTAATAATTTGGTTTAAAACTTCTGATATATTGGTTGTTATAAATGAGAAAATAGCCTAATAATATGAGACAAGATAAACTACAGTTTATTTTTCTTTTTACTTTGCATATAACTTAATACTTAAAATAGGTTATTAAAAAAAATAAATTATAAAATCCATATATTTCTTTACGGAACCATTAAAAATTCTATTACACATGTGTTACATATAATTTTTTTTATAATTTATTTTGGTATCATTAATCTACAATTACATGTGCAAACATATAATATTTTCATAAAACTTTTTCTCATACCTATTTAATCAACAAATGTTCATTTAATGCCTACAAAAACTCATGTGCTTGATATAGTAGGTTTTTCCTATCCCTAGCATCTAAATGTCCAGAAAGCTTAACTGTTGTATATGGCTTTTAATTAGAACTATATGTATATATATATATGTAAATGACAAGTAAATAACCAGCTAGTTAAGGTATGTTATAGACAAGGTATAGATTTAGTTCAATATCTAATTACTACCTCTAAATTATTAGGTAATAATTAATCCTGTAACAATAACACACTGAATCACAGAAAATAATCTAAACTATTTCAATATTTGGCAGTTTTTAAAATTTGATTAAATATAGCAGGGTGTTCTTTTTTCTTTTCTATAGATTCATGATGAATAGGGATAGAATGGGGGGGGTCTCACATATATATCAGAACATTTTTTATTAGAAAAAAATTGTCTTTAAAAATAATTATAACATTATATTTACTAAGTCAACAAGTAACAAATAAGTGAACAATCTTCACTTCCATAACATGGTCACTTAATGACAGTAGGAGATGATAGAAGGGAATTCCAGGAGGAAATTAGAGAAAGACCAGGCAAGAGAAATAAGGAAGCAAGGAGGAAGGGAGGGAGAGAGAACAAAATTAAAAAGATGATAAATCAGAGAATGAGAAATCAGTTCTTTTAAGTCTAATGTCCACTTATTAAAGTGTTCATCATGTCTCTCCTTGAAAAAGGCCATTCCAGCATGCTACTGACATTCTTCATCTGTTATTTTCTATTATTACTCAGTTCTAAAACAGGCAACTGACTGAAAAGTTGATGGATTAACAAAGTGCAATTCTTAGTACCAAGATTCACACTTTATCATATCTCAAATCCTAGTACAGTTTTAAAATAAAGGAAAACATATTTTTACCTATAAGAGGAAGGTATGTCAATATATATATATATATATGGACATAAGTATAGGGAGGAAACACAAGAAAGGGTTAAAAATACTTTTCTAATTGCCATTAAAGCGTTGTAAAACCTAAGTTAAATAAAGTCTACCTCTGGGTTTTTTTTTGACCCACACATAAACTAATAATGTACGTATTAGAAAGAGAACCTTATGTAACTGGAAATAATTTGATTGTATTGATGATATGAAAGCTAAGATACCTTTTTGGAAAAATAGTCCTCATTCAGAATAAGTAAAATGGAAGTACCAAAACAGATACTTAATTAACTGCACCATTACAGAATCCCTCCATTAGAAATGATTTTATTGCTCCTCTGACTTTTCAAGACAAGCAGTGCACTTGCTTAGGGCTCATTCTTCCTTTTTTTGATACAAGAGTTCTGAATTTTGCAAAACATGTGGTACAGATAATCAAGTGTCTATATTTAGTTTTTACAGTAAGAGTTTCTTATAGCTTCTGAATAAGACAGCTATGCTTTGATTGATAAAATGAAAAAGCTAAGCATCTTGGCTTTTTAATCTGACTATCAGTTAGAATGTTTTATTAGAATATATTTAAGCAATATTTACATTTACTTTTCCCCAGTCTGAAGATTTAAGACAATAAAATATTTCACCCACAAAATATTTTTGTTAATGTTTAGATTATCATGGTTATCAATATTGCTTAGAAAAAAGATAATCACCAAAAACAAAAGTTCATTTTATAAACAAGCCCAGCTTGAAATTTAATACTGAAAAATAAGTTTTCATAAAAAATTTACTTTTTTCTATGTTCAATTCACATATTTGGATTTCTATTCATTTCCTTAAAAATCAATTTAATAATTATGAGATAATTACATAATTATCTAATGCTATTGGCAAATAGCAAAACCACTCTTCATCAGTTTTTATTTACTAAGCATCATATAACCTAAGATTGTATTTGGTAATTGCAAGTTATTAAACCAGTTGATCAGGATATAATTTAGTGGGGTAGTGACTGGTATTAAAAAAAAGAAACAGAATAGAAAATAACTGCAGTAAGAATAATGTTGCTTTCTGAAATTTTGTTTCATAGTATTTAGGTTCATAAACGTGCATGTGTTTTGTCTTGCTTTAAAATATATTTTTAACATAAAATACCATGGTAAAGTATAAATGATATTACTGCTATAATAACAATATTAAAAAAATGACTTACTGTGGGACTCCTGACTGTATTAATAATATTTTCTGCATAACTTTAATGGATTTATAAATTAATACAGCTAGTGTTCCTGCCTTTTCCCTGCATCCACTTTGCACACTTATGTTCTAATGGTTACAACTATCAGATTTCCAAGCCAGATCAGTATGATTTTGTAAAGAAACAATGAAATAAAGTTAAAGCCTACACATTTCCTATTAATATACTCTTACCTGTTGGTAATCCTTTTCCTCTCAATCGGTCTCGAATAGCCTGGCTTCTATCAGGCTTTTGTTCATTGTTATGGGAAAGCTGGTCCATCTGTACATAGGTAATCAAAAATCAGGTTTGAGAAAGAATCTCCCTTTTGTTTTCCTGGCAATTGTCTACAGAATGACACTAGTTAGATAATTTTTGGAGAGTATAGCATTAAGTAGAAACTCCACATTTGCTATGGTTAACTTGTACTCCTTGGTAAAGATTTATGTAGCTCAGTTCTCAATTCATCTTCAGGAAATAAAAGATAAGAAACAGTTATCAAAGAGTAAGCTGCTAATCAGGGAACAAACTTAGCCAAATTAAAGTAGGTAAAATGAGCTCCATTTGAAAACAGTCAACTTGAAGTGTTCTTTCTTTCCAAACTAACTACTTTTGTCTCTTAAGTTAGATCATAATTTTAAAATCACATTAATTCTGGCACACTAAAGCTATCTCCTGGTTGTAACTATGCACTGAGGTTACTGATTTAAACTCTTTCCAAAAACAATCTTCTCGATTTTGGCTGCCAAAAATTACATTTGAGAAATGCTATAAACTAAATGGACATATTGAAAGATGAGCAATGTTCTTTTGAGTCCCTCTTATAACAAAACATTTAAGTAGCCTTAAACTTTAATAACTTTCACCAAGTGTACTTTTTTAAAATAAAGCATGTCAAGTTAGATCAGATTCCACATTACAAGGAATGAAAAGTTAGAATACTGGGTTTATGCAGATGATCAATTAGAATAGAAACCTTTAAGAAATAACTGGAAGGCAGAGAGAATGGTGAAGAGAAATTACTAAAATCTGGCATCAAGAGCATGCGTACATATTTGTTTACTCATACGTTTTATTTTTCCTCCCTTAATGATACTTGTTTGAGTATGGATTAAAAATAGATTTAAAGCTATATATTCAAGGCATGATGTTTCCTACCTATAAGAAGGCTTAAATGGAAATATTTCTTAAATGATGATATCATTTAAATTACATAAATAAGTCCACATTGCACTATATTATCAGTAACTGAAGAGATAAAGAACATTGTGCATCTTGTGAACCCTTGCGCTGACACTACTATCAATAACAACTCTCTTATTGAATAATTACTGTAAGGCAGACACTACCTTTAGTGCTTCACATATTTTACACTATACAGTCCACAAAAAAACCTCAGGTTTTTATCCTCATATTACAGATAAAGGGAGAAATAGCAAGGAATCTTCTAAGGATCTTGAAGCAGTTCAGGAACATTAAAATAATTATCCTCAGAACAGTTCAGTAATATGGGTGGATGTTATTCCTAGTTTCAAATAAATAAAATTGAGGTCAAAGTTCTTATTAAATCAGTGGAAGAACCTGGATAAGATATCCTGCTGATTTTTACTCTGCTAATTAATTTTAAGTAAGAATTGCAGTCACTTAGAATGAATTTCACACTGAGTGTAAGATGAACTCATTCGATCAGATACTGAAGTGACAACAGCTTCACAGCATAACGGTTAACAACATGGGCTTTGGGACCAGAGATCCAGGTTCTGATTTTGTCTGTTATTTTACCATGTATATGGCCATGGACAAATTATTTAATCTTTCTGAGACTTAGTTGAATTATCTCTGATAAGGATGAAACTATCTCTTGTATCCTGGGGTTGTTATGATCAATAAATGTGATAAAGCATATAAGCCATTTTACCACAGTGCCTGGAACAAAGTAAACACTTAAGATAACAATAGCAGTCAGAGTTACTTCTGTCTGGTGATAAGCAGGAGAGGAGCAAGAGCAAAAGATGAGGGGAGCATTATTACTTCTACTTAGGAGAAATTTCCCTCTGGAAAGGCAAGCTCTTTATGCTAATTTCAATTGACGCGTCTACTCTTCTCTCCCACTAAACAACTCCACAACACATTTCACATTAGACTTATGACTGTTCCTCAAACATACCCTGCTCTGTCCCATTTCACAACATTTATCCAAGTTTAGTTCCCTCTGCCTAGATGACTCTATCTAGTCTAAAGTGCTATATTTCAGTATAGTCATAACTTCTATCCTTTTCCCTCAAACTCTCAAAGCTTTTAAAATTTTTACTATGCTACTTTTCATACCTTTTTTTGCATTTTTTAATTAAGCAAATGGTTGTAGAACTTTAAATAAGAGCTGTTAGAAGGCAGAGCAAAAGTTTTATTCAAAGTTGTATTTCCTACAGTAACTAGCACAGGTTTCATATGTAGATGAGCAATATAGAGCTATTGCAATAAACTAAAAATACTGAATGTAAAGGATTGAGGTCTTTTATCTAAGGCAACTATTGGGTGGATAATAGAGTTTCATAGGGGAATATTTCTTTATGGAAAAACTGGAGAAAAAATATTTCTATCAATTTTACTATAGGAGTAAAATCTGCAAACAAGATAAAAGTCTTAGAGGAGTAGTGGTATAATGCAAAGATCCCTGGAGTAACAGGAAATTAAGTCCCATCAACTGTGTGAATCTCAATTTCTTTATTTATAAAGTGAAGGAGTAGTACAGTTCAACATTTCTCAAAGTGGGTTTTATAGAACATTACTGTTATGAGAAAATCTGTGAAAAAAAGACCTAAATAAGTTTGGGTGATTTTTCATCTACATGGCCTATCCCCCTTGAAGGTTAGTAATATAGTATTATTAAAGGCTCTGAGAAGTTCTGTAATGAAAATATATTTAATTTCCCTCAAGAAGTTTTTTTTCTCAAGCTTATTTGACCATTGAGGAACTTTTAAAAATAAGAATACATTTGAAACTATGAAGACTTTGGTCTGGATAAAGACCTTTCATAGATTTTCAATACTTTCCTTTGTTTAAAAAAAAAATCACATACAGGAATATAAATAAACCAAAGTGGAACAGTACTAGTCAAGGAGGGAAATAAGCAGCCAAGACCCTTATTCACTCAGCCTCTGCATTTCTCTCACTACAGAACTGCAACTGGGTACAGTTTAAAACCATTTGCCTGGAAGAATCTATGAACCTGTTTCTTATTAACTGGCAAAGTGGGTGGAATTTGGATATAACCCTAGCAGCCACATGACATCCATGTTAAGATGGCAGAACTAGATACTGAGGGATAAGGAATATCCCTTAAGTCAGCAAGAACACTGATAAAAGTGGCAAATTTGTACAGCACACAAAGGAGAGGGACCACTCTGAGGTCCCAAAGTTTAGATCTACATCAGATATTAATAAACTAAGAAATATCAAAATTAGGGCAAATATTATAGAATATAGCTTAAGAAATGCAGAGGTGTGAGTATTAGATATACAGTTTGTTATTCTTGGAATTCTTCATATCTAAGATAAAAGAGAAAGTGGTAGACTCCAAGTCTTGGGTCAATCTAGCTGGGATACAAGCATGTATTCTTCCAGTGCCAGTGTCCATAGAAGGGAAGGAGGGTTTCAGGAATATTTAAGGAGTCCAGACAAATCAGTGGTCAAGAAAGAGGTATAAAGCAACGGAATGTTCATTTAAATAATTCTAAAACCCATTTTGTGTGTCAATGAATTTTTCACAATAGATAGAACCACTTGTTGAAAGCTCCTTAGGGAAAGATGAAAGAAAGGAGATAAGAGCAGAGATTTTCAGCTTTAACCTGTTCAATTCTATCATACTTGCTGGAATAAAGTTCTAAAAAAAAAAGCACTAGGGGGATTTCAAGATGGCGGCATGAGACGTGAGACGGAGAGCTCCTCCCAAAACCGCAAACAGTACAAAAATAGAGTTAATTAATACAAGTAATCTTAAAACAGCAACAAGAAAGAAGGCTGAACCAGACTGCATAAACACCTCACAAACAGAACAGACCTCACGAAACAGGGTAATGTAGGAAAGCCTTAATCAAGCGGGACCCAGGCCCTTCCCCCACCCCAGCTCACCAACGGAATGAAGAGAAATGAAGCGGGGGAGGGAGTGGAAGCCTGGGACTACTGAACACCAACCGTGAACATCTCCTTTGTAAGGGGAATCCTAGAGTGTGTGCTGCTCTGCACTTTGGGGAGCTCCGAGAGGCAACTGCTTGAGAAATTGACATTCTGGCTGTTTGTGGAGGAGGGGATCCACACCCAGCCGCTCTGTGTCAGAGGAAAGACAGGCGGTCTGAGAGGCTTCCTAGCAGCGAGAGGGCTGCTGAAGGGGCGGATTTGAACCAAGCTTGCTGAGTGGGAGAAGGGAGAGCTGGACAAGGTTGGGCGCACATTGCCCAGCTGATTGTGAACTTTGAGGAGCTTCAGGCGCTCTATCCTCCGGGCTGCCTACTCAGCTCTGAGGCCCGCCACTGTGATACACAGCCTGCTGAGCCTTCCTACTGGCGTGCAGGCACCTGCTCCCAAACCGCCAGTCACTGTGCAGGCTTCATGCAAGCCAGAGAGAGGCCCTGCCTACAAAGCACAGAGGTTTACATGTCTATGCTTGGCCCACTGGCTCTGACACTGGAGACGCACTGCAGACGGGAATCAGGAAACAGATCTTTTCTCCCCCAAGGCACCAGCTCTGCTCCCTTACGACACCCAACCTCACTCTAGGGCTGAGCAGCTCCAGAGACTGGAGTTTCTGCGCAGTAGTGGGCACCACACAGAAATATGAAATGCCAAAAGAACATGGTTCAGACCAAAATCTCACAAATCCCAGAAAGAGGGCCAAATGAAACTGAACTCACCAATCTTCCTCAAAGAGAGTTCAAAATAAAAATTACAAACATGCTAATGGAGGTACAGAAAAATATTCAAGAACTCAGGAATGAATTTAAGTCGGAGATTCAATCATTAAGAAATTCCGTATCTGAAATGAAACATACATTAGAGGGGTTTAAAAGCAGATTAGATGTAGTAGAAGAGATGGAAATTGGAATAGACATTAGAGAAGAGGAATACAAAGAAGCTGAGGCTCAGAAAGAAAAAAGGATCTCAAAGAATGAAAGAATATTGAGAGAACTGTATGACTGATACAAACAGAACAATATTTGCTTTATAGGGGTACCAGAAGAAGAAGAGAGAGAAAAAGGGAAAGAAAGTGTGATTGAAGAGCTAATTGCTGAAAACTTCCCCAATCTGGAGAAGGAGATAGTCTCTCAAGCCACCAAGATGCACAGATATCCCAACACAAGAGACCCAAGGAACAACATCAAGATATACAATAATTAAAATGGCAAAGATCAAAGATAAAGACAGACTTTTAAAAGCAGCTAGACAGAGAAAAAAGATCACATACAAAGGAAAACCCATCAGGCTATCATCAGACTTCTCAACAGAAACCTTACAGGCCAGAAGGGAGTGGCATGCTTTATTTAATGTAATGAACCAGAAGGGCCTTTAACAACAATACTCTACCCTGCAAGGTTATCATTTAAATTTGAAGGAGGGATTAAACAATTTTCAGATAGGCAAAAGCTGAGAGAATTTACCTCCCAGAAACCACCTCTACAGTGCATTTTAGAGGGACTCCTATAGATGGAAGTATTCCAAAGGCTAAATAGATGTCATCCAAGGGAAGACAAAGAGTACAGGATATGATTCATAACATAGAAAGAATGGAGGAGGAAGAAAGAGGAAAAAAAAAAGAACCTTTAGGTTGTGTTTGTAATAGTATACAAACTAAGTTAAATTAGACTTTTAGATAGTAAGGGAATGGCCCTTGAACCTTTGGGAACCATGAATCTAAAGCCTGCAATGGCAATAAGTAGATATCTATCGATAATCACCCTAAATGTAAATGTTCTGTACTAATTAAAGGACACAGAGTTACTGAATGGATAAAAAAACAAGACCCATCTATATGCTCCTACAAGAGACTCACTTCAAACCCAAAGACATTCACAGACTGAAAGTAAAGGGATGGAAAAAGATATTTCATGTAACAAATAGCGAGAAAAAAGCAGGAGTTGGAGTACTTGTATCAGACAAAATAGACTTCAAAACAAAGAAAGTTACAAGAGACAAAGAAGGACATTACATAATGATAAAACGGTCAGTCCAACAAGACGATATAACTATTATGAATATCTATGTACCCAACACAGGATCACCTACATATATGAAACAAATAAAGGGGGAAATAGAACGTAATGCATTCATTTTAGGAGACTTCAATACACCACTCACTCCAAAGGACAGATCAACCAGACAGAAAATAAGTAAAGAGACAGAGACACTGAACAACATATTAGAACAGATGGATCTAACAGACATCTACAGAACACTCCATCCAAAAGAAACAGGATACACATTCTTCTCAAGTGCACATGGAACATTTCCAAGAATAGATCATAAATTAGGTGACAAAAAGAACCTCAGTAAATTCAAAAAGATTGAAATTGTACCAACCAGTTTCTCAGATCACAAAGTTATGAAACTAGAAATAAATTACACAAAGAAAAAGAAAAAGCCCACAAAAATGTGGAGGCTTAATAACATGCTCCTAAATAATCAATGGATCAATGACCAAATAAAAACAGAGATCAAGCAATATATGGAGACAAATGACAACAATAATTCAATACCACAAAATCTGTGGGATTCAGCAAAGGCTGTGCTAAGAGGGAAATATATTACAATACAGGTCTACCTCAGGAAATAAGAACAATCCCAAATGAACGGTCTAAACTCACAATCAATGAAACTAGAAAAAGAAGAACAACTGAGGCCCAAAGTCAGTAGAAGGAGGGACATAATAAAGATTAAAGAAGAAATAAATAAAATTGAGAAGAATAAAACAATAGAAAGAATCAATGAAAGCAGGAGCTGGATCTTTGAGAAAATAAACAAAATAGATAAACCCCAAGCCAGACTTATCAAGAAAAAAGAGAGTCTACACACATAAACAGAATCAGAAATGAGAAAGGAAAAATCACTATGGACACCACAGAAATACAAAGAATTATGAGAGACTACTATGAAAAATTATATGGTAACAAACTAGTAACCTAGAAGAAATGGAAAACTTTCTAGAAAAATACAACCTTCCAAGGCTGACCCAGGAAGAAAGACAAAATCTGAATAGATCAATTACCAGGAAAGAAACTGAATTGGTAATCAAAAAACTACCTAAGAGCAACACTACTGAACCAGATGGTTTCACTGCTGAATTTTATCAAACATTTAGTGAAGACCTAATACCCATCCTCATTAAAGTTTTCCAAAAAGTAGAAGAGGAAGGAATACTCCCAAACCCATAAAATGAGGCCAACATCACTCTAATACCAAAACCAGGAAAAGACACCACAAAACAAGAAAATTACAGACCAATATACCTGATGAACAGAGATGCAAAAATACTCAACAAAATATTAGGAAACCGAATTCAAAAGTACATCAAAAAGATTATCCATCATGATCAAGTGGGATTCATCCCAGCGAACAAGGATGGTACAACATTTGAAAATCCATCAACATCATCCACTATATCAACAAAAAGAAGGACAAAAACTACATGATCATCTCCAAAGATGCTGAAAAAGCATTTGACAAAATTCAACATGCATTCATGATAAAAACTGTCAACAAAATGGGTATAGAGGGCAAGTACCTCAACATAATAAAGGCTATATATGACAAACCCACAGCCAACATTATACTTAACAGCGAGAAGCTTAAAGCTTTTCCTTTAATATCGGAAAAAGACAAGAATTCCCACTGTTCCCACTTCTATTCAACATAGTTCTGGAGGTCCTAGCCATGGCAATCAGACAACACAAAGATATAAAAGGCATCCAGATTTGTAAGGAAGAACTCAAACTGTCCCTGTTTGCAGGTGACATGATATTGTACATAAAGAACCCTAAAGAATCCACTCCAAAACTATTAGATATAGTATCGGAATTAAGCAAAGTGATGGGATACAAAATTAATACACAGAAATCTGTTGCATTTCTATACACTAATGATGACCTAGCAGAAAGAGAAATCAGGAAAACAATTCCATTCACAGTCACATCAAAAGAATAAAATATCTAGGAATAAACGTAACCAAGGAAGTGAAAGACCTATACCCTGAAAACCAGAAGACACTCTTAAGAGAAATTAAAGAGGATACTTATAAATGGAAATTCATCCCATGCTCTTGGCTAGGAAGAATTAATATTGTTAAAATGGCCATCCTGCCTAAAGACTCAATGAAATGCCTATCAAAATACCTACAGCATTCTTCAACGAACTAGAGCAAATAGTTCTAAAATTCATATGGAACCACAAAAGATCCCGAATAGCCAAAGCTATCCTGAGAAGGAAGAATAAAGCAGGGGGGATTACGCTCCCTGACTTCAAGCTCTACTACAAAGCTACAGTAATCAAGAGAATTTGGTACTCGCACAAGAAGAGACCAATAGACGAGTGGAACAGAATAGAGAGCCCAGGTATAAACCCAAGCATATATGGTCAATTAATATACAATAAAGGAGGCATGGATATACAATGAGGAAATGACAGCCTCTTTAACAGCTGTTGTTGGCAAAACTGGACAGCTACATGTAAGAGAATGAAACTGGATTACTGTCTAACCCCATACACAAAAGTGAACTCAAAATGGATCAAAGACCGGAATGTAAGTCATGAAACCATAAAACTCTTAGAAAAAAATATAGGTAAAAATCACTTGACATACCATCAGTAGATGAATGGATAAAGAAGATGTGGTACATATACACAGTGGAATACTATTCAGCCATAAGAAGGAAACAAATCCTGCCATTTGCAACAACATGGATGGAGCTGGAGGATATTATGCTCAGTGAAATAAGCCAGGTAGAGAAAGACAAATGCCAAATGATTTCTCTCATTTGCAGAGTATAACAATGCAGCAAAACTGATGAACAAAATAGCAGCAGACTCAGAGACTCCAAGAAGGAACTAGTGTTACAAAGAGGAGGGGTGTGGAAGTGCGGGTCGGGAGGGTGGGAGAAGGGGATTGTGGGGTATTATGTTTAGTACACATGGTGTGGGGGGTCATGGGGAAAACAGTGCAGCACAGAAGAGGCAAACAGTGAATCTGTGGCATCTTACTACACTGATGGACAGTGACTGCATTGGGGTATGGGCGGGGACTTCATAATATGGGTAAATGTAGTAACCACATTGTTTTTTCATGTGAACTTCATAAGAGTGTATATCAATAGTACCTTAATAAAAATATATATATATATATAAATAAATAAATAAAATAAAAATTAATCAGCAACTACAACAACAACAACAAAAATCTCTTGGACATAAACATGAGCAACTTCTTCATGAACATATCTCCCCAGGCAAGGGAAACAAAAGCAAAAATGAACAAGTGGACTATATCAAACTAAAAAGCTTCTGTACAGCAAAGGACACCATCAGCAGAACAACAAGACATCCTACTGTATGGGAGAATATATTCATAAATGACATATCCAATAAGGGGTTGACATCCAAATTATATAAAGAGCTCATGCACCTCAACAAACAAAAAGCAAATAAGCCACTTAAAAAATGGGTAGAGGAGCTGAACAGACACTTCTCCAAAGAAGAAATTTAGATGGCCAAAAGGCACATGAAAAGATGCTCCACATCACTAGTCATCAGAGAAATGTAAATTAAAACCACAGTGAGACATCACCTCACACCAGTGAGGATGGCCACCACCCAAAAGACAAACAACAACAAATGTTGGAGAGGATGTGGAGAAAGGGGAACCCTGCTACACTGCTGGTGGGAATATAAATTAGTACAACCATTGTGGAAAGCAGTATGGAGGTTCCTCAAAAAACTAAAAATAGAAATATCATTTGACCCAGGAATCCCACTCCTAGGAATTTACCCTAAGAATGCAGCAGCTCAGTTTGAAAAAGACATATGCACCCCTATGTTTATCGCAGCACTATTTACAATAGCCAAGAAATGGAAGCAACGTAAGTGTCCATCAGTAGCTGAATGGATAAAGAAGAAGTGGTACCTATACACAATGGAATATTATTCAGCCATAAGAAGAAAACAAATCCTACCATTTGCAACAACATGGATGGAGCTAGAGGGTATTATGCTTAGTGAAATAAGCCTGGTGGAGAAAGACAAATATCAAATGATTTCACTCATCTGTGGAGTATAAGAACAAAGAAAAAACTGAAGGAAGAAAACAGCAGCAGACTTATGGAAACCAAGAATGGACTAACAGTTACCAAAGGGAATGGGACTGGAGAAGATGGGTGGGAAGGGTGGGAGAAGGGGGGAAATGGGCCATTACAATTAGCACACATAATGTAGCAGGTTGGGGTGGGGTGAAGGGATACGGGGAAGGCAGTATAACACAGAGAAGACAAGTAGTGATTCTGTAACATCCTTCTACACTGACAGACAGTGACTGCAATGGGGTATGTGGTGGGGACTCAATAATAGGGGGAGTCTAGTAACCATAATGTTGCTCATGTAATTCTATATTAATAGCAAAACAAAAAAACTAACTCTAATGAAATCTGGAGATGAAGGTCCACTGGCATTCTAAATTTTAAGTACTGTTTCACATAAACAAATTAACATTAGAACAGATTCGATCTCCTGTTTCAAGTCTTCACTGAGCAAATACCACTATAGTCTTTAAAGAAAATTTTGTGATATGCTACTACATTAAAAAATATGACTGTATGAACGGACTAATAGTTACCAAAGGGAAAGGGACTGGGGAGGATGGGTGGGAAGGGAGGGACAAGGGGGAAAAAGGGGCATTACGATTAGCAGATGTAATGTTGGGGGGGCACAGGGAGGGCTTTACAACTCAGAGAAGACAAGTAGTGATTCTATAGCATCTCACTACGCTGATGGACAGTGACTGTAATGGGGTTGGTGGGGGGGACCTGATGAAGGGGGTAGTGTAATCACCATAATATTGCTCATTTAATTGTAGATTAATGATATCAAAATAAACTTAAAAAAAATATGACTGTATGTACCAGTTGGAACTGTAGCTTACCCCAGAAAGATTTCCCAGAACCAGTTTTACCAACTGCTTCACATAAGAAAATGATGGTGCACAGTTGCTATTCCTAATGTGGGCACTGCAAGCATCCAAGACAGTCCGAACAGAAACCCGAGCGTAAATAACATCCTCACACATTCCAAGTAGTATGCTGTTGAGATGATCTCCAAGCTTGATAGGCTGAAATAAAGAAAGGAAAAGCCATGTTGATACGTGTGAATATATCTTATCTAACATTAAACAAGCAATTCTGGGAATGGCAGGAACCACACTAAAGACACTCCAAACACTTGAAGGAAATGAATTCTTACCTAGTAGCATATATATTGTATTGCATTTTAGTTTTTCATAATCCAAAAAAATTATTAGCAGAAAATAGTTAAATTTCATCTCCTAAGATAGGAAGTATTAAGGGAATCTCTGGGATTTTTTAAATATGATAAAGAATTCTTTGGTTATTCAAATATTTTGGTAAGCAGTTATTCTATATATACCATTTAGGGGGAATAAGAAAATTCCCAATTCAATAAAATATATTCAATATACAGTAAATAAAATTTGACACTGTCATGATAACTTAGAAAAGATTCCAAATATTGAAATGACTCAAGATCATTTCAATTTAAGTTCTAATTACACTGGTGAAACAGAGAAGCCAGAATGTGAGATTTTTAAAAATTAGTTGATGTAATTTATAGATTATATCCAGTTGTCCAATAACATACCAAGAAATGCAAATTAAAACCACAAAAAAGAAGCCACTACACACTCAATAGTTAAAAATAAAAAGGATAAATGAAGTATTGGTGAGGAAGGAGTTTAAACTGGTACATCCACTACAGTTTAAATATATGCTTTCGCTGTCATCAGCCATTCCCTTTCACTTCTTATCCATCTGGGTATTACATCATCCTTTAGTTCTCAGCTTAGGTGTAATGTCCTTTAATAAACTTACCCTCTCTCTTCACATGTAGTTAGAGGCTCCAGTTAATTTTTTTATTATTTTTTTAAATTGAAGTATCATTGATATACAATCTTATGTTGCTTTCAAATGTACAACACAATGGCTCTACAGTTACCCACTTTATCAAATTCTCACCCTTTCTAGTGCAGTTATTATCTATCAATGTAGAAAGATGTTACAAAATCACTTACTATATTCTACACTGCACTATTGTCCCCGTAACCAACTTATATTGTGATTGCGAATTATTGGGTCCCTTACCCTATGCTCCCACCTGGCCACCAAACCCTCCCCTCCCCCTTGGTAACCACGAGTCACTTCTCAGTGTCAATAAGTCTACTGTTGTTTTGTTCTTTCTGTTTTGCTTTGTTTTTATATTTCACAAATAAGTGAAATCATATGGTATTTGTCTTTCTCCACCTGGCTTATTTCACTGAGCATAATACCCCTAAATCCATCAACATTGTTGCAAATGGCAGGATTTCTTTTCTTTTTATGGATGAATAATATTCAGTTGTGTTTACATACCACCCTTTCTTATTCATTCATCTACTTGTGGACACTTTGGTTGTCTCCATATCTTCGCTTTTTCAAATAGTGCAGCAATAAGCATACAGGTGCATATATCTTTTCATATCAGGGATTTTGTTTTCTTTGGGTAAATTCCTAATAGTAGGTTTACTGGATAAAATGGTATTTCTATTTTTAGTTTTTTGAGGAACCTCCATACTGCATTCCACAGTAGTTGCACCAATTTACATTCCCACCAACAGTGTAGGAGTGTTCCCATTTCTCCATATCCTCACCAATATTTATTATTTGTTGTCTTGGATAGTAGCCATTCTAACTGGTGTGAGGTGATGTCTCATTGTGGTTCTGATTTGCATTTCCCTGAGAATTAGCATTGTGGAGCAGCTTTTCATATGCCTGTTGGCCATCTGAATTTCTTCTTTGAAGAAGTTATATCCTGTCGATTTTATAATAGGGTTATTTGCTTTTTCAGTATTGAGGTATGTGAGTTCTTTATATATTTTGGATGTTAACACCTTGTCGGATATATCATTTATGAATATATTTTTTCATACTGTAGGATTTCTTTTTGTTCTACTGATGATGTCCTTTGCTGTACAAAAGCTTTTTAGTTTTAGTTTGATGTAGTCCCATTTGTTCATTTTTGCTTTTGTTTCCCTTGCCTGAGGAGATGTGTTCAGGAAAAAGTGGCTCATGTTTATATTCAGGAGATTTTTGCCTATGTTTTCCTCTGAGAGTTTTATGGTTTCATGACTTACATTCAGGTCTTCAACCCATTTCGAGTTTAGTTTTGTGTATGGAGTTAGGACAATAATCCAGTTTCATTTTTTTGCATGTAGCTGTCCAGTTTTGCCAACACCAGTTGTTGAAAAGGCTGTCTTTTCCCCATTGTATATTCATGGCTCCTTTATTGTATATTAATTGACCATGTATGTGTGGGTTTATATCTGGGATCTCTATTCTGTTCCATTGATCTATGGGTCTGTTCTTGTGCCAGTAGCAAACTGTTTTGATTACTTTAGCTTTGTAGTAAAGTTTGAAGTCAGAGAATGTAATCTCCCCCAGTTTTGTTCTTCTTTCTCAGGATTGCTTTGGCTATTTGGGATCTATTGCGGTTACACAGGAATTTTAGACCTATTTGCTCTAGTCTTTGAAAAACACTTGGAATTTTGACAGGGATTGCACTGAATCTGTAAACAGCTTTGGGCATCTTGACAATATTAATTCTTTCTATCCAAGGAGGCTCCAACTCTGGTTCTTCACAGCACCCTCCATTTTCCCTAACAGCATTCATCACTTTGGGCTATAATTGGTTATTTAGTTTTTTGTACCCACAAATGGACTCCATAGGCATTGGTTATTATAGTCCTAGTGTATGGTACAGTGTCTGACACAAGGCAAGTACTTAATAAAACCTTCTGAATTAATGTAAAAATATTTCCAAAATGGTTATGATTTCTGATAGCAAAATAAAAGTAAAAACATATCCTTTGCTTCAAATATATACATTACTGATGTTAATTCGATTTTCAGTTGCCAGAAAAAGAGTATTAAGTGTTAAATAAAGGCTATGATCACATTTCACATGTAAGTTAAGATGTATAATATATGACATCAATATTTCTAATTAATTTAACTTTCATTTACATTTATAGAATTGAAACTGAGGAAAGTAAATAAATACACTGTATTTTTCATGATGTAACATGACACAACCAAGTTGAAGGCTATCATTAATTTATCTTTCATGAATCTTAAGATGTTTGAATTTTAGAAAAAAAGCCTAAAATGCTTGTTAATTCTTAGTTGGTTAAAAAAAAATACACCCAATTATTTCTGCTTTTGATTTCTAAATGCCTAAAATAAAAGCTAATTCTGTCATATCTTTGCTTTGATGAAATACCAAATTTTTTATTTTTAAATTTTCAATTATCATTTATTACTATGTTTATATTGGGTCTTCAGGAATCAGTTATTTTAGAAAATAAGACTAGTAGCAGCCCAATGGTCATTAGAGTCTAAGACTTCAGAAAGTTTTCCTTTAATATCAGTGTCTGCTGCTGCAGAGATAGTAAAGTATGATTTTGAAGTGAGGAGAGAAAAAGTTACGAAGTTTGCATCAAAAAAAGGTTTTCACTTTCAGTTCAAGAATGAATCATCAAAGAGGTTGGCAACTCCTCTTATCAGTCATTAAGTTATAAGAAATAAAATGGATTCCCATCTCTCTTATAATTTTTGAAGTGGTCACTACAGTTGACAGACTAAATTGTTGAAACTTGGGTAGTGACTGTTATAATTCTAAGAATATCCTTAGGTATATGATTTCTTTAGAACCAACACAACACATGTAAATACATGGAAGAGCTTTTAAAAAAAGTTTAAACTTGTCCAAATGAGGCAAGTTGACTTACTTGGCTCTGAGGAACTTCATGATCAGCCCCCCAATACAACGTCATTCCAAGAGAATAAATATGGATCTAGGGATAGAATTTTAAAAATCATTTTATGATAAAATATAACTTAAAAATGTAGCAAATACTATATCTTCATGACTTTTTGATTCAAAGGAAGTGTAACACATCATTTGAGAAAATCATTTCATATTTTGCATTAAGTATGTGAGAGCTTAAAACAGAAAATAAGACTAGAAATTATCAGAACAGAATTTTTCCAATTCCCCAGCCCACCCTCTATGAACAATCATTTTTTTTATTAACGTATCATTGATATACACTCTTATGAAGGCTTCACAACAAAAACAATGTGGTTACTACATTCACCCCCACTACTGAGTCCCCCTCACCACACTCCACCGCAGCCACTGTCCATCAGTGCAGCAAGATGCCACAGAGCCCCTATTTGTCCTCTCTGAGCTACACTATCCTCCCTGTGACCCCCCACACACCATGTGCACCAATCATGATGCCCCAAAATCTCCTTCTCCCTCCTCACCCACCCTCCCCCACAGTTACCACTAGTCCCTTCTTGGAGTCTGTGAGCCTGCTGCTATTTTGTTCCTTTAGTTCTGCTTTGTTGTTATACTCCATAAATGAGGGAAATCATTATTTTTCTTTCTCTGCCTGACTTATTTCACTGAGCATAATACCCTTTAGCTCCATCCATGTTGTTGCAAATGGTAGGATTTGTTTCTTTCTTATGGCTGAATAGTATTCCATTGTGTGTATGTACCACCTCTTCTTTATCCATTCATCTACTGATGGACACTTAGGTTACTTCCATATCTTAGCTATTGTGAATAGTGCTACAATAAACATAGGCGTGCATATGTCTTTTTGAATCTGCGAAATTATATTCTTTGGGTAAATTCCTAGGAGTGGAGTTCCCAGGTCAAATGGTATTTCTTCTTTTAGTTTTTTGAGGAAACTCCATATTGCTTTCTGCAATGGTTGAATTAGCTTACATTCCCACCAGCAGTGTAGGAGGGTACCCCTTTCTCCACATCCTTGCCAGCATTTGTTGTTCTTAGGCTTTTCAATACTGGCCATCCTAACTGGTGTGAGGTGGTATCTGATTGTGGTTTTTATTTGCATTTTCCTGATAATTAGCGATGTGGAGCATCTTTTCATATGCCTGTTTGCCACATGAATTTCTTCTTGGAAAAGTGTCTGTTCATATCCTCTGCCCATTTATTAATCAGGTTATTTGATTTCTGGGTATTTAGGAATGTGAGTTCTTTAGATATTTTGTATATGAGTCCCTTGTCGGATATATCATTACTGAATATATTCTTCCATACTGTAGGATTTCATTTTGTTCTACTAATGGTGCCCTTCAATGTACAAAACCTTTTTAGTTTGATGTAGTCCCATTTGTTCATTTTTGCTTTTGTTTCCCTTGCCTGAGGACATGGGTTCAGGAAAAAGTTGCTCAAGTTTAATTCAAGATATTTTTGCCTATGCTTTCTTCTAAGAGTTTTATGGTTTCATGAGTTATACTCAGGTCTTTGATGCATTTGGAGTTTACTTTTGTGTATCGAGTTAGACAGTAGTCCAGTTTCATTCTCTTGCATATAGCTGTCCAGTTTTGCCAACACCAGCTGTTAAAGAGGCTGTTATTTTCCCATTGTATATCCATGGTTCCTTTATCATATATTAATTGACATATATGCTTGGGTTTATATCTGGGATCTCCATTCTGTTCCATTGATCTGTGGGGTCTGTTCCTGTGCCATTACCAAATTGTTTTGATTACTGTGGCTTTGTAGTAGAGCTTGAAGTTGGGGAGCATAATCCCCCCATCTTTATTCTGCCATCTCAGGATTGCTTTAGCTATTTGGGGTCTTTTATGGTTCTATATGAATTTTAGAACTATTTGCTCTAGTTCACTGAAGATTGCTGTTGGAGTTCTGATAGGGATTGCACTGAAACTATAGATTGCTTTAAGTAGAATGGCCATTTTGACAACATTAATTCTTCCTATCCATGAGCATGAGATATATTTCCATTTATTGGTGCATTCTTTAATTTCACTAATGGGTATCTTGTAGTTTTCAGGATATAGGTCTTCCACCTCCTTAGTTAGGTTTAGTCCTAGGTATTTTATTCTTTCTGATGCAACTGTGAATGGAATTGTTTTCCTGTTTTGTCTTTCTGCTAGTTCATCATTAGTATATAGGAATGCAACAGATTTCCATGTATTAACTTTATATCCTGCAACTTTGATGAATTCAGATATTAGTTCTAGTAATTTTGGGGTGAATTCTTTAGGTTTTTTTTTAATGTACAGTATCATGTCACCTGCAAACAGTGATAGTTTAACTTCTTCCTTACCAATCTGGACGCCTTTTATTTCTTTGTTTTGTCTGATTGCTATGGCGAGGACCTCCAGAACTATGTTGAATAAAAGTGGGGAGAGTGGGCATCTTTGTCTTGTTCCCAATCTTAATGGAAAAGCTTTCAGCTTCTTGCTGTTAAGTATGATGTTGGCTGCATGTCTGTATTTATTATGTTGAAGTACTTACCCTCTATACCCATTTTGTTGAGTTATTTTCATGAAAGGATATTGAATTCTATCAAATGCTTTTTCAGCATCTATGGAGATGATCATGGGAGTTTTGTCCTTCTTTTGTTGATGTAGTATATGATGTTGATAGATTTTAGAATATGGTACCATCCTTGCACCCCTGGAATAAATCCTACATGATCATGATGTATGATCTTTTTGATGTATTTTTGAATTCAGTTCTGCTAATATTTTGTTGAGTATTTTTGCATCTATATTCATCAGGGATATTGGTCTGTAATTTTTTTTTTTGTGGTGTCTTTGCTTGGTTTTGGTATTAGAGTGATGCTAGACTCATAGAATGAGTTTGGAAGTATTGCCTCTTGTTTTACCTTTTGGAAAACTTTAAGGAGAATGGGTTTTAGGTCTTCTTTACATGTTTGGTAAAATTCAGTGGTGAAGGCATCTGGTCTGGGAGTTTGGTTCTTACGTAGTTTTTTGATTAGCAATTCAATTTCGTTGCTGGTAATTGGTCTGTTCAGATTTTCTGTTTCTTCCTGGATTAGCCTTGGAAGATTGTATTTTTCTAGAAAGTTGTCCGTTTCTTCTAGGTTATCCAATTTGTTAGCATATAATTTTTCATAGTATTCTCTCATAATTTTTTGTATTTCTGTGGTGTCTTTAGTAATTTTTCCTTTCTCATTTCTGATTCTGTTTATGTATGTACACTCTTTTTTTCTTCATCAATCTGGCTGAGGGTTTATGCATTTTGTTAAATTTCTTGAAGAACGAGCTCCTCTCTTCATTGATTCTTTCTATTGTTTTATTCTTCTTGCTTTTATTTATTTCTGCTCTAATCTTTATTATTTCTCTTCTTTACTGACCTTGGGCCTTACTTGTTCTTCTTTTTGAAGTTTCATTAACTGTAAGTTTAAACTGTTCATATGAGATTGTTCTTTATTCCTGAGGTATGTCTGTAATGCAGTATACTTCCCTCTTAGCCCGGCTTTCGCTGTGTCCCAGATTTTGCAGTGTTGAGTTACTGTTGTCATTTGTCTCCATATATTTCTTGATCTCTGTTTTATTTGGTCATTGATCCATTAATTATTTAGTAGCATATTGTTGAGCCTCTATGTGTGTGGGTCTTTATATTTTCTTTGTGTAATTCATTTCTAGTTTCATACCTTGTGGTCTGAGAAGCTGGTTGATACGAATTCAATCTTTCTGAATTTACTGAGGCTCTTCTTGTGGCCTAGTATATGATATATTCTTGAAAATGTTCCATGTGCACTTGAGTAGAACATGTATCCTGCTCCTTTTGGGTGGAGTGTTCTGCAGGTGTCTATTAGGTCCATTTGTTCTAATGTGTTGTTCAGTGCCTCTGTCTCCTTACTTATTTTCTCTCTGGATGATCTGTCCTTTTGGAGTGAGTGGTGCGTTGAAGTCTTCTAAAATGAATGCATTGCATTCTATTTTCCCCTATAATTCTGAGTAGTTGTTATACATATATAGGTGCTCCTATGTTGGGTGCATAGATATTTATAATGGTTATATCCTCTTGTTGGACTGACCCCTTTATCATTATGTAATGTCCTTCTTTGTCTCTTGTTACTTTCTTTGTTTTGAAGTCTTTTTTTGTCTGATACAAGTACTGCAACTCCTGCTTATTTCTCTGTATTAGTTGCATGAAATATCTTTTTCCATCCCTTCACTTCTAGTCTGTGTATTTCTTTGGGTTTGAAGTCTCTTGCAGGCAGCATATAGATGGGTCTTGTTTTTTTTATCCATTCAGTGACTGTGTCTTTTGATTGGTACATTCAGGCCATTTACATTTAGGGTGATAGGAATGTACTTGTTGCCATTGCAGGCTTTAGATTCATGGTTACCAAAGGTTCAAGGGTACCTTCCTTACTATCTATCAGTCTAATTTAAGTCACTTAGTATGCTATTATACAAACACAATCTAAAGGTTCTTTTTTTTTCTCCTTTTTCTTCCTTCTCCATTTTTTATACATTAGGTATCATATTCTGTACTCTTTGTCTATCCCTTGACTGACTTTGGGGGTGGTTGATTTGATTTTGCATCTGCTTAGTAATTAATTGGTCTACTTCCTTTACTGTGGTTTTATTTTCTATGGTGACAGCTATTGAGACTTAGGAACATTTCCATCTAGAGTAGTTCCTTTAAAATACACTGTAGGGATGGTTTGGGGGAGGGAAATTCTCTCAACTTTTGCTTTTTGTTCTTCTGGAAATTGTTTAATCGCTCCTTCAAATTTAAATGATAATCTTGCTGGGTAGAGTATTCTTGGTTTAATGCCCTTTCTGCTTTATTGCATTAAATAGATCTTGCCACTCCCTTTTGGCCTGTAACATTCTGCTGAGAAGTCTGATCATAGCCTGATGGGTTTTCCTTTGTAGGTGATCTTTTTTTCTCTCTCTGGCTGCTTTTAGTACTCTGTCCTTGACCTTGATCTTTGCCATTTCAATTTTATATGTCTTGGTGTTGTCTTCCTTGAGTCCCTTGTGTTGGGAGACCTGTTCACCTCCATAATCTGAGATACTATCTCCTTCCCCTGACTGGGGACGTTTTCAGCAATTACCTCCTCATACACACTTTCTATTCCTTTTTCTCTCTCTTCTGGCACCCATATAATGTGGATATTGTTCCGTTTAGATTGGTCACACAGTTCCTTAAATACTCTTTCATTACTTTAGATCCTTTTTTTCTCTCTGTGCCTCAGCTTCTTTGTATTCCTGTTCTCTAATTTCTATTCCATTTACTGTCTTCTCTACCTAATCGAATCTGCTTTTAAATCTCTCCATTGTATGTTTCATTTCAGATACTGTATTTTTTAAAGTTTCTATCGCTTTCTTGAATTCCTCTCTGAGGACTTGACTATTTTTCTGTATCTCCGTGAGCATATTTATGATTTTTATTTTGTTAACGTTTTCAGGAAGATTGGTGAATTCAGTTTCACTTGGTCCTCTTTCTTGTGTTTGTGGGATTTTGGTTTGTACCAGGTCCTTTTGACATTTCATATTTGTATAATAACCTTGTGTAGGTGGTGCCCTGCAGTGCCCAAAAGCTTTACTTTCTTGAGCTGTTCAGCTCCTTTAGGGATGGCATGGGTTGCAGGCGATCATTGCTGGTGCCTGCCAGGAGGAAAAGACTCTTTCCTGCTTCCTGCTTCTGTGTCTGCCTCTACTGTCTGGGCCAGTGGGCTGAGCATGCAGGGAGGAGTCTTTATGCTATGCCCTTGTAGATGCTGCAGGCAGGGCTGCCCTCTGGCTTGTCTGGTGCAATGGCAGGGGCAGCCAGTCTGTGAGCCAGTGCCAGCCAGAGTAAGGAGTGGCAGGCTGTGTATGGTGGTGGAGGGCATTGGAGCTGTATTGCCAGCCAGGGGAACAGTGCACCTGAAGCCCCTAAAAGTTCCCAACCTGCTGTGCTGAATGCATTGGGACAATGCTTTCCACCTGTCCTTTCTCCTGAGTAGCAAGCTCTGTGCAATCCTTGCCCCTTTAGCAGCCTTCTTGCTGTTGGGAAGTCTCTCAGAGTGCCCGCTGTTCTTTTGTCCCAGATCGGCTGATTGTGGGTACCTGTTCTCTATAAACGTCTGGAATCTCAGTCTCTCCAAGTATTCCGCCTGTCTTAGATTTCCAACCCCACTAATCTCCACAGCACCATGTAATGTTTGTTCTCCTAGAGCAGCAGATCACCAGGAGTCCTAGGCCTACACCCAGCCCCCTGCTCCCACCCCAGTTTGTTTCTCTTCCTCCCACCAGTGAGCTGGGGTCGGGGAAGGGTTTGGATGCCACTGGATCATGGATTTTATACTTTACCCTTTTCCATGAGGTCTTCTGTTTTCCCTGATGTAGGCAGTTTGCCATGGCCATCTTTCCTGTTGCTCTTTTAGGATTAGTTTTATTTGCTATATTTTCACATTATGTGTGGTTTTCAGAGGAGGTTTCTGTGTCACCTCTGATGCTGCCATGTGTGAGTTGGCTGCAGACAAGTAAATCCCCATACCCCATCTGCCAGAATCTTAAAAATTTATATAGAGGCATGGACTGGGTTCATACACGTATTTCCTTCAGGTGGTCAACACCACCTCATTCTTTCTGGGCTGTGTCCTTAAAAATGGTTCTCATTGTTCACAGCCATCTCACCTTTATTTTTTAACTGTATAAACCATCTCATATCATCATTAGAAATACGTGATGTATATTAAGAAAATTGGGTATGTTCTTTATGATCTTGTAGTACTTTAATCTGTTAATATTGCCTCCTAAATTATTTCTAAATTACAGATTAGAAAATGTTCCTCTTTTCAAATACTTTTATGGCTCCTGATTTAAAAATCCAAATCCTTTCTAATGACATCAAGGTTTACACTGACTTGCCTCTACCTCCATTTTTTAGACAGATTTTTAAAGTTTTCCTTCTGTTGTCACTCATTCCCCTATCACAACCTAAACACTTAAGCACCACTAGATATTTTCTGTTGGCAAAGTAAATCTTTCTCTTTTCCAGCTTTACTTAACAGTTCTTTCCACCAAGAATTTTTTATCTGTCACTAAAAGTTCTACCCATAATTGACAGTCCAGAGATGATGTTACCTATTACATATGTCCTATAAATCTCAAACAGGATAAAGTATTCTCTATTATATGATAGTTATATTTCATTTGCATCTCTAATGAAGCAGTTAATGAATACACTGTAATTAGTTTAGATATTTCCTTGTTTGTGTTCCTTGAAGGAGTCATTTTTATACATCTAAATATTCCTCTCAGCAACACAGAACTTGTACATAGTAGATATTCAGTACATGGCTATGAATTCAGTTACATGTACATGAAGTTCAAGATAGCATAGTGTAGGCCACTTGTATCATATTTCTGTTTTAGATATCTTTTCAAAGAGTCCCATATGTGAACACTGTGTCAATGAACCTCATATATGAAAACCACTTTCATAGCTTTAGCATAAAGGGCTCATTGCATATAAATATAGTTCTCTTAACATATTTATTTTGATTTGTGATTCTTTGAGATACTGGCAGTGCTTTTAAGATCTTTATTATATTTATTTCTCAGTATGCTAAATGAGTTACCATATATTATTTGTGTACATGATTATGTGAAATAACATAATTTTTATAAATAAGTTATAAAATTGTACACTTGCTGATCATCTATGTATATAGTGTAATGATTAATTCTGTGTCAAATTGACTGGACTAAGGGATGTCTAGATATTTGGTCAAACATTATTCTAGGTGTTTCTGTGAGTGTTTTTGGATGAAATTAAGATTTAAATCAGTATTCTAAGTAAGGCTGATTGCTTTCCCTAATGTGGATGGACCTCATCAAATTAGTTGAAAGCCTGAATAAAAAAAAATGATTTACCCTCTTGCAAGAAAGAAAGAATTTTTGCTGCCTGACTGCCTTTGAAATAGGACATCATGCTTTTTCTTGCCTCCTGGCTTAAGCTGAAACACCAGCTCTTCCTGGGTCTTGAGTCTGCTGGTCTTCAGACTGGAACTACACCATCAGTTCTCCTGGCTTGCAGACCTTCAGACTAAACTAAAACTATTCTGTTGGCTTTTCTGGATCTCCAGCAGGTATTGGGACTTGTTGGCCTCCATAACTGCCAATTCCTTATGAGTCGATTCCTTATAATACATCTCTACACACACATGCATACACATACAAGTATTATCTTTCTAATAACCAAATGAAGTACTATCACCTGATAAGTGGTAGTATGCATAGAAAGATAAGTCACCTGAGGCTTTATAGAAACATAAGCAAGTTGCCTGAGGTCATATATCTTTCAAATGACACAGACAGAAATTCTAGCCAGAACCCACACTTGGTAAGTATTTCTTGAGAAAATGGAATGGGATGATAAAATAGTCATCACTGAAAAGGCTCACAGAGTACTTTCTACATCAACATTCATTCTCTAAAGAGAAGACAGAAAACCTTCAAAGATTTGGCTCATTGACCAGAAAACACACGCTTGGTAAGACACTATAGTCTGGTATGCAGATACCTTCCCAACCCAGTGATCTCTGTGAAGAAATAAGGGCTGCTTTATGTGTGATGCATACATAGTTCCTTTTAGCACCCTTTGTGATGCTATTGTACGGCTATGCATTTAATAGAAACAAAGCACAACTACCTTTGGTTAAAAAAACATCCTGAGTTATATTTACTAACTCAATAAATGTTGACAGTCTCCTAGATGGCAGATATGGCATATAGCAATGCTTCTCAAATAGTATCATGCATCAGAGTCATCTGAAAGGCTTGATAAAACACATTTCAGGGTTCTACCTCCAGGGTCTCTGGCTCAGTAGATTTGGGGTGAGTTCTGAGAACTTACTTTTTTAACAAGTTCCCAGATGCTGCTGGTGCTGCTGTGGCTGGGTCACAACCAGAGAGAAACACTGGCACAGAGCAGAGGGGACAGCATAGTGAGGACAGACAGGGTCCCTCCCTTCTACCTCAAACTTTCTACTACAGTAAACAAGACAAGATAATATGAAATATAAAAGTATACAGAGATTACCAAGATGTGTAAGAGAAAGCTTTTAGATCTATAGTTGGCCAGGCAAGGAGGGGACAAGGTAAGAGCTGAGATGGCATGAGTAGGTGTGAAATGAATATTCAAGGCTGAAGGAAGGGACTATACAAAAGCTAAAAAGGAAACAAGCATTTGACCCATCAAAGATATTGAAGTAAATCCAGATGGCTGAAGCAGAGAGCCTGGGATAATGACTGCTCAGACACAAGGCTGGGTGCAGTATGCCCTCAAAGGCCATGCTAAGGAGTCTAAAGTTTAAGGGAAATAAAGAATCTATAAAAATAAAGAATTTTAAGCAGCAAAGGGACAAGATTAAATATGAGTTTTCAAAAATTCACTGATTGTAGTTTAAAGAATGGACTGAACAGAGGCAAGAATAGAGGCGGAGAGATTATTATAAAGTATTCGTGGTACTGATAGTCCATGAGGGACAGAACAAGGTAGAAGCAGCGACGACTAACAGAAAGGAAGGATGTGAGAGATAACGGAGAGATAGAATACACAAGAATTAATCACTCACTGATTTTTAGGAAAGGGGGCCTGAAAAGAATGAAAAATTAAGAAAGATACCTTAGACTCTTCCTTGCAAACTGAGGAAATGATGGTCCATACATTTATAGGGAGCACACAGAAAAGGAGAGCGGTTTAAGGGTGCAAAAATAAATAACAAATTTAGTTTCCGAGCTATTGAGTCTGAGATGCCAGTGAGACATTCCAATGGAGATATCTAGTATATTTAAGTCAAGAGCTTTGTGTTAAGGATATATAAATTTGGGAGCTGGCAATATATAGTCACTAATGCTTAGCCTTTTAAAAAGAAGCTGATAAAAGCTATGAACTCTCTATCTAGAAAAATACATGTACACATTCTTTTGCACATAACTTTTGAATTTTTTTAATAGCTTCCTGAATTAATTCATTTGACCTCTAAGAGTATCATGGAACTTGGGTTAAGATTTCCTGATACAAAAAGCAACTGTACACATTTACTTGGTCATAACTCTTCTTTCAGTACTTCCTAAGGGGGTGGAATAAGGGGGCAACTTTCCCCAAAATTATTTTTTAAAGCTCAAATCAGTAGGTTGCATTTTCTAGTTTTAAAAGTAACCCATTTTCCCTCACACATTACCTTCTACATTTCATCACATTTGGCATATCTGAGAGGTCCACTCAGCTTGTTTCTGAGATATATCCGAATACCTTAATATATCTAATTTATTTATTTAACTCTGTGCTACTATAGATCTTAGAACACTAGTTTACATATAGTATAAGCCAAATTTGCTTCTGTCTTCTGGAAGATACCCATATATTATAGAATGTCCCTATGGATCTGCTGAAGTGGATGTTTTAGGATACATTCTGGTCCCCTATATCTCTCTCTTTCATGGGGCTAAATTTCTATCATAAGAATTATTCCTTCCACTTAAGACCCTGTATATGTAAAGACTGACATGATAAAAATATGTTACCTGACAAGAATAAACACATTACACTATTAGTTTCAAAACACATTATCAGAAATTAATTTATTAGCTAGTGGAACATACTATGTTGAAGTGATGACACTTTAAAGAGCTAAATTCCTGTAGTGCTTTGTACCTATTACAACCACAGCATATGACTTTTTAAAAAAATTATTTAAAAAATAGCATTAATGTATCATCTTAGCCATTTTTAAGTGAACAGTTCAGTAGTACTAGTATATTCACATTGTTGTGCACCAGATCTCTAGAACTTACTGCTCTTGCAAATGTGAAACTCAATACTCATTAAACATAAATTCTCCTTCCTCCTCCTACCTACCCTGGATAACTACTTATTTACTTCTGTTTCTATGACTGGCAACTTTAGTCATATGAGTGTAATCATACATAGCTGTCTTTTTGTGATTGGCTTTTTGCTTAGTATAATGTCCTCTAGTGTTACCCATGTTGTAGCATGTGAAAGGATTTCCTTCTTTTTTAAGGCTGCACAATATACCATTGGATATATATGCCACATTTTCTTTATATATTCATCTATCAATGGATATCTGGGTTGCTTCCACCTCTTAGGTATTAAGAATACATTACAGTGAACATAGGTGTGCAGATAACCTTTCAAGATCTTGCTTTAAGCACTTTGGAATATATTTCCAGAAATGATATTGCTGTATCACATGGTAATTCTATTTTTAATTTTTTTGAGGAACATTCATACTGTTTTCCACAATGATTACACCATTTTACACTCCCGAAACAGTGCGCAAAGGTTCTAATTTCTCTACTCCTTGCCAACACTTGCCATTTCCTGTTCTTTTGATAGTGGTCAACCTAGTAGGTGTGAGGTGGTATCTCTACAAATCCAGCATTTAAAATGTTCAGTTTAATTATGTTATTATATGTTGGACTCCAGTACTAGACAGTCCGAGAATTTCTTCTTGAGTCACTGTATACTTGTTTGAGCATCCTGACACCAGAGGGCAAAGCCCTCAGCAAATCAGAAAAGCACTTGTGTATCTGAAATGTGTACTTAACATTTTTTTCTTTTATTGTGGATTTTAAATTCCTTACAGAAAGAATTCATAACACCTGTGCAAAATTTTCATAATTAGGGTAAACTCCCTTATAATTTAAAATTCAGTAGAAGCTTTTAAAACTAAGACATTCGTGGCTTTGCTCTATTGCAGTGGTTCTTAGTTTTTCTGAGGTCACTAAACCTATTTAAGAGACTGATAAAGTTATGGCACTCTTCTCCAAAAGTGCTCACATACAAAACTTAGTATGCCATTTCACTGGTTTGTGGACATTCTGAAGCTCAGTTTATACACACATCATGCGTGTTTCCAACATTCTCATTACTCTCTACCTTTAAAAAGTTTATTATTAAATGAACCATACACAGAGTGTACAGAATGAATGCATACTATTTAAAACTAAAAATGAGTGACTGTATATATGCTATTCAGCTTAATAAAACACTACCAGTACATTTGAAAACCTTCATGATATGTAACAATGACCAACACCATATACATTCTATAGTATACAAAGTCCTTTACAAATATCTCATCTCATGTAATGGGAAATTTCTTAGGGTGAATGTCTTAAGCATTGCCTCTACCTCATAATTATTGTCTCCCTTCACTGGATGCTTTCCTGTACCTCCCAAAATTAAGCAGCTCATGGAATATAAAAAGTAGATAAACCTAGATTCTCTACCATTTCTCAGCAGTCTTTTTTCAGATACACAATCAATGGCTCAAATCAAGATCTTCTAGCTTAATCATCACACAACACACACACAAATGCACATATACTCTTTCTTCCTGTGAAAAGGGAAACAGTCTTATTCACTGTCAGTAGAAATATAAATTAGTACTATTCCTTTAGATGGCAATTAGGCAATGTATATTGAAATTTTAAATGCACATACTTTTTGATTTTAGTAATTCTATTCTCAGGAAATTATAAGGTAATTTTTACACTTATGTGGAATGATATACGGTAAATGATATTCATAGCCAATTTTGACTTCTCCAAAGTTCCATATCTAAATCATCACAGCCTGCTACATACAATATATATACTTGTCCAAAGTTTTTCTCATAGCCTTGACAATGAAATTAGATCTTCTGATGTCAATGAAGATTATTGTCAATTATGCTATTTCTATCATAAACTTCACTGTTCCATAAAGTAAATTGTTGAACTCAATCAGCTTTGCTTCACTCTATCTCCTTCATCCATATCTTTTTATTCTCAAGGCATTACACGATTTTCAGTTCTTTTTCCCAGATTATGAAAACTCCCATTAGATTCCTATAGAATCTTTCATCTCACCTAGTTATTCACTTTTTCAAACATGATATCACCTCTAAAAATCTGCCTCAGAAGGAAGTCTCAAGGTCTGGCACTCAGTCTTCACTCTGACCTGTAGCCTCCCTTTCTTCAACTGCAGCCTTCTAGGTAGCTAATGCTGTAGCCTATCTGGTCTGAGAAAACATCTCCCTATCACAGTGGATAATTTCTTACCTCTTATGATTGTATATACTAATAACACTGAATGGAATACCCATTTCTACCTATTTTCACTTTTCTATATTCTACTCATTCTTCATAGGCCAACACAAATGCTACCTCCTCTCTGATATTATTCTAAACTAAAAATTAATTGCTCCTCTTCTAGACTCCCCAAATAATTCATCTATCTATTGAGTATTTCAATCTGCTGTATATTATAGACTATTCTGTACATGTTGATTAGGATCAATTTTCTAGTTATTTTTGTATCTTCCTCAAGAGCACAGTGCTTTATATACAGCAGGCATTTAATAAGTATTTTTAAACAAATTAATAAATGGCTCACGTTTTTTCATATTTTTCCTTTGGTCCATACATTTTTATAAAACTATTTTGAATTCTTAAAATAAATAGGAACTTCTTGGAATACACAATTACTTTAAGTTCAGTGGATTTTTTCCAGAGGCTTGAACTGGGGTAGCCCAGTGTCTTCACTTTTCCTATCCCAATCAAGAAAAAAAGACTTAGTTACCTTTTCGACATCTGAGAGAGAAGTTAGTGATTGATTCTGAAGAACCTCTGGTGCAGTGAAAGCTCGGAGATCCTGATTGGAAATATTTTCATCTGTAAACGACACACTGCCAGACGGAAGCAGCAGCACAGACCACGGAGAAATGATGAAGCCGAGGGTGGCGGGATCAGCTGTGCTTACTGGTTTGTATCCACACAGAATAAAAGAAAGAAGAAAAATGACTGCTTACAATTATAATCTGAGGAACTATACAGATCACTTAAATGAACAGCCCAGTCTATTACCATGTATGTTAATATCTAACAGTTATAGTATGTAACTGTTAATTTGCAATTATATACTCTAAGTGAACATGCTACAAAAGAGAGTGGGCTTCATATGTTTACTATTGCTGACATTATTAACAATAATGCCTTGATTTGGCTTAATCTTTCAAAAGTTAGATGGTAGATCTTAGAAACTAGAAATAGAGATCTTTCATTGTCAGTCATAAGAATTAAACATGGTTCAAATACTTTATCACAATGACATTCAGATATGGATAAAGAACAGTAGTTCTTAAACTTGTTTGGGGAATCATAGATGCCTTTGAGGATTCAGTGAAAACTATATAATCTCTCTTTCAAGGAGATTGCCCATAAATACAAAACTGTATACAGAAAGGGTTCATGGATCTCCTTATAGCGCATGTATGGACCCCACGTTCTAAAACTGATAGAAAATAATTCCTTTGATAATTCATCAGGTTTGGAATTAGTAAAGTTTTCAACTACAATGTAAGTCTCTTTTTTAGAATCAAATATATATTTGTTTGTATTTGGATTTTCTCTTGTTTACAGTCATTCATTATTTCACTAGAATTTCAGGTAGTTTCTGTACTACCAAATGTGAAGGGGTCTCTAATTTTTTTTTTTTAATACTTGCCTATGTGGGTGCCTAAGAGTTAATGGTTAAAAAAATCCTTTGACTTCCCAAAAGTAAAGGGGTTCTTCAGGCTCAACAAAAGAGATTTTTTAGAGGGAACTTCATTTTGTCCTTCCATTTCAAAAGGAAGATATTCTGGGTTTTAAAGTATCTGCTAAGTGAATCGGGTTATTCAAGAAACTACTATAGGAAAGTCATAAAAGGCCTGTGACTATCAATGACATTATTATTCAGTCTCAATGGGTTATACTGATATTTAAGTCAAATCATAAGAAATTGACACAAGTCTATGGAACCGTCTGTCAAACATACAGTATCTATGCTTTCGTGAAAACAACTTTTATTAGAACTGAATTATCAATCCTTTCTGACTTTTAACCTCTCCGAATTATCAAGATTCTTATCATCCGAATTTGATTATATTAATAAAATAAGCTATTAAAATTCATTCCTCCTTTGAAGATTGAAAAGCCAATTATATGTTCTCCTATATTTTTATGAATTCAAAACATGTCTTTACTAACTGTGACAAGGAAGAAAAATGTGTTTGAATGCATCCTTTAATTAGTCAGCACATCTTATATTCCACTGAAGCTGGGTTATAGACCAGTAGTCCTCCTAGTCCTACCCAACCACACAATATGCTGCTAAAAACATGGCTCACAGTTCTTCTGGCAAAATATGTTTCAATGAGTCATCACAGCTGGAAAGCCTTGGTATATTGTTGCCTTCCCAGCCACTTTACTCATTTTCTGTTGAAAGCTTCTTCTTCGGTATTTCATGCACAAATACCACACAATCCAGCTAAAGAAATTAAACACGGCAGAACAGTATTTTCTTTGTCACAGGATGCTATTAAAAACATTGAGATTTTACGTCACAGACATTATAAAACAGTCTAAAATCAATTCCTTACAAATTAGCAACTAAAGACAATGAACATTAAGAGACCAATTAAAAGGCAATCCACTAATATCTCATATGAGATGATGGTCTGAAACTGCAGTGGTAGCCATATAGGTAGTTGGAAACTGAATGTATTTTAGAGGTAGTAACTACAGCATTTTCAGACAGACTGGATGTGGAATGAGAGAAAGAGAGAAATCAGGATGACTCCTGATTTTAGTCTCAGTAACAGAAAGGTTAAACTGTTATCAACTGAGATAGGGAAGACTGCAGGATAGCATAGGCTGGGATTGGAAGATGGTGGTAGAACTATAACTTTACTTGGGACCTATTAAGTTTAAGGTATCTTAAACAATTAGATATTCAAATTGGGGTGTGAGGTAGGCAGGTGGATCTGGAGTTTAGGAGAAAAGTCTGAATTAAAGATATATTTTGGGAGTCACTGGCCTAACAGATTAAATTTAAAGCCTTGAAACTAAATGAGATCAACAAAAGTGAGTTTAGATAGAAAAGAAATCAAGAACCAGGACTGCACCTTGGCTACTCCAACATTAAGACTGACTGATTCTCCTTAGTCTTTCTCTTCAGGTTGTTCTTCCCCTAGGCATCCATGCAAATATGTTGCTGTAATTTCCTTCTTACACCTCTCCTTTCACTCATCACAGCCCATCTCCACCCAACTACTTTAATTAATTCTTTTTATTAGCCTTTCTATGCAGTTCCCCAGTATCCAATCCTGAACCTAAGAGAGGAGCTAGGATTCCAACTCTTATGCCTAATTTCGGTCAGCCTTATTTGGGGACAGAAGATGCTTTCTGGTATACCTATTATCATTTGAATTTATAAATTATTGGGAATCTCAACTAACACAGAGACATGAATGCCACCCTGAAGTCTAAATACTAAGTCCTGCCCTGCCAGATTGGATGCTGGTGACCACTCAGTCCTGAAAAGTGCTTGCTACATTCCTCCTCACCCCAGGTCACAGACTGACTCTACCTCCTCCTTGACAAAGAAACACAAAAGAGAAACTCTTGAAGGTGGAAGCCATCCATAATTGCTTATCACCCAGCAATTAAGAGATTTATTTATTTACCAGCAAAACTATTATTCTGGTAGGAACTGTATCAATCACCTTTTGCTTATTACCACAGGTTTTTTTGTTTGTTACTGAAATTCTAAAGCATACCATTATTTTAGGTATGACACATATTTAAACATAATCTTCCCAACATTACAGAGTCCACAGTACAGATGGGGAGATAAAATGTACTCATAAATATGTACAGATAGTATAAGGTATCTAAGAGACAAAAAGAATATAAAAGAGAGTTTAAAAGACAGCAAAATTCAACTACAATAAAGAGAGAATTAATTTCATTTTTTATGTGGTCCTTTAAGATGAGTAAGATTTGACTATGGTTAAGGCAAAGATTCCAAAGAGAAAAAAACAGCAAAAGCAAAGGTATGTGGGTCAGGAAATTATTAAGTTTGTACAAGGAACAGCAGGAATTTTGGGCAGAGAAGTGGTTAGGAGCACTTTCAAGGTGGATCATATTTTAAAACACACACACAAAGGAATGACACATGTTTTAATTATTTACAAATGTCCTTTTGTGATTTTTAAATGTCTTGTAATAAAGCTAAAGCAGCTGTGGTAAGAACTATATTGCTGTCAAATTCCCAAACACACGATATTTTAGTACGATATTCTTTAGAAAACAGACAACCACAAAATATATTTTTCAATGATTGTAAAGGGTTATGCAAACTCCCAAGTGAGGAAATATAGAGTAGTGGGTAGAATCAGTATAATTTACCCTTCTTATCTAACCATAAAAGGAAGGAATTTAAGGCAAATGTTTTCAAAATCCTTCAAAGAATGCTAACAAAAAAATATTTAAAAATAGAATTCTAGAAGCTTGTAATTTGATGTCTAATGTTTTAGCTGTGTGATGATTGCCCTCAAGAATGCTATTGTCATGAAAGAGTAACTGATGAACTGTAGCCAAACGATTCTATTTATAGACTTTAACCCACATTTCATAGAAAAAGTTGCTTAAACAGAATTTCAAGCAGCTAGAGGCAAAATGAAAAATAAGCAGAAATTTAATATCCAAAGAAACATCTCAGAGCTTTTCTTATTCTTATTTTTTATTGTGGTATGATTAATATAAAATCACATGAGCTACATTGTGGTTACTAGATTCCCCCATTATCAAGTCCCCACCACATGCCCCATTACAGTCACTGTCCATCGGCATAGTAAGAGGCTATAGAGTCACTACTTGTCTTCTCTGTGCTATGCTGCCTTCCCCGTGCCCCCCACCCCACATTATAAGTGCTAATCATAATGCCCCTTATTCCTCTTCTCCCTCCCTTCACACCCACCCTCGCTAGTCCCTTTCCCTTTGGTAACTGTTAGTCCATTCTTGGGTTCTGTGAGTCTGCTGCTGTTTTGTTCCTTCAGTTTTTGTTTTGTTCTTATGCTCTGTAGATGAGTGAAATCATTTGGTACTTGTCTTTCTCTGCCTGGCTTAATACCCTCTAGCTCCATCCATGTTGTTGCAAATGGTAGGATTTGTTTTCTTCTTATGGCTGAATAATATTCCATTGTGTATATGTACCACATCTTCTTCATCCATTCATCTACTGATGGACACTTAGGTTGCTTCCATTTCTTGGCTATTGTAAATAGTGCTGCGATAAACATAGGGGTGCATATGTGTTTTTGAAATTGGGATCCTACATTCTTAGGGTAAATTCCCAGGAGTGGAATTCTTGGGTCAAATGGTATTTCTATTTTGAGTTTTTTGAGGACCGTCCATACTGCTTTCCACAATGGTTGAACTAGAAAGCTTTTTTAAAAAGTATCATTGATATACAATCTTCTATTGGTTTCAAATGTACAACATAGTGGTTCAACAGTTACCCATATAATTAAATCCTCTCCCCCTCTCGTGTAGCTTTTATCTATCAACCTAGAAAGATGTTACAGAATCATTGACTATATTCTTGATGCTTTGCCACTGTCCCAGTGACCAACTTCTATTGTGATTGCGAATCACTGTGCTCCTTTATCCCCCTTCCCCTCGATCCCATCCATCTCAACCCTCCCCCTTGGTAACCACTAATCACTTCTCAGCATCTGACTTTACTGCTGTTTGGTTCCTTCTGTTTTGCTTTGTCTTCATATTTCACAAATAAGTGAAATCATATGGTATTTCTCTTTCTCTGCCTGTTATTCACTGAGCATAATACCCTCTAGATCCATTCATGTTGTTGCAAATGACAGGATTTCTTTTTTCTCATGGCTGAATAGTATTCCATTGATGGACACTTTGGTTGCGTCCATACCTTGGCTATTGCAAATAATGCAGTGATAAACATAGGGGCGAATATATATTTTGAATAAGGGATTTTGTTTTCTTTGGGTAAATTTCTAGAAGTGGAATTACTGGGTCAATGGTATTTCTACTTTTAGTTTTTGAGGAACCTCCATACTGCTTTCCACAGTGGTTGCACCAATTTATATTCCCATTAACAGTGTAGGAGAGTTCCCATTTCTCTGCATCTGTGCCAACATTTGTTATTTCTTGTCTTTTGGATAGTGGCCATTCTAACTGGTGTGAGGCGATATCTCATTAAGGTTTTAATTGCATTTCCTTTATGATTAGTGATGTGGAGAATCTTTTCATGTGCCTGTTGGCATTTGTATTTCTTCTTTGGAGAAGTGTCTGTTCAAGTCCTCTGCCCATTTTTAATCAGGTATTTGTTTTTTGGATGTTGAGGTGTGTGAGTTCGTTTTATATTTTGGATGTTAACCCCTTATTAGATTTGTAAATTTGTCATTTACAAACATATTCTCCGATACTGTAGGATGTCTTTTTGTTCTGCTTATGGTGTCCTTTGCTGTACAGAAGCTGTCCTTTGCTGTACTAAAGTATGAGGTAGTCCCACTTGTTCATTTTTGATTGTTTCCCTTGACCAAGGAGATGTGTCCAGGAAAAAATTGCTTATGTTTAGTTCAAGAGATTTTTACCTAAGTTTTCCTCTGACAGTTTTATGGTTTCATGACTTACATTCAGGTCTTTGATCCATTTCAAGTTTACTTTTGTGTATGGAGTTAGACAATAACCCAGTTTCATTCTCTTACATGTAGCTGTCCAGTTTTGCCAACACCAGTTGTTGAAAAGGCTGTCTTTTATCCATTGTATATTCATGGTTCCATTATCATACATTAATTGACCATATATGTGTGGGTTTAAATATGGGCTCTCTATTCCAATCCATTCATCTGTGGGTCTGTTCTGTTCCAGTAACAAACTGTTTTGATTACTGGAACTTTGTAGTAGAGTTTGAAGTCAGGGAGCATAATTCCCCCAGCTTTGTTCTTCTTTTTGTTGAGGATTTTTGAATCTAGTTCATCACAGATATTGGTCTATAGTTTCCTTTTTTTGTAGTGTCTTTGGTTTTGGTATTGATTCTGTGAGCTTTACTGGCCTCACAGAATGAGTATGGCAGTATTCTCTCCTCTCCTACTTTCTGGAATATTCTAAGGATGAGTATTAGCTCTTTAAATGTTTGGTAGGATTCAGGTGTGACGCCATCTGGGATTTTGCTTTTTGATAGCTTTTTGATTACTAATTTGATTTCATTGATGGTAATTGGTCTGTTCAGATTTTGTTTCTTCCTGGGCCAATCATTGGAAGGCTGTATTTTTATAGGAACTTGTCTACTTCTTCTAGGTTGTCCAATTTGTTGGTATATTTTTTTTCATGGTATGCTTTAATAATTCTTTGTATTTCTGTGGTATCTATTGAAATTATTCCTTCTTCATTTCTGATTCTGTTTATGAGTGTACATTCTCTTTTTTTCTTGATAAGTCTGGCTAGGGATTTATCTATTTTTTTCTCAAAGAACTAGCTCCTAGTTTCATTGACTTTTTCTATTGTTTTACTCTCAATTTTATTTATTTCTTATCTGATCTTTATTATGTTTCTCCTTCTAGTAACTTTGCGTTTCATTTCTTCTTTTTTTTTCTAGTATTTTTTTGTGTGTGTGATTTTCAACTGTTTATTTGGGATTGTTCTTGTTTCTTGAGGTAAGTCTGTGTTGTTACATGTTTTCCTTTTTAGAACTGGCTTCACAGCATCCCACACATTTTGGGCTGTTGAATTTTTGTTTTCATTTGTCTCCATGTATTGGCTGATTTCTGTTTTAGTTTGTTCATTTATCCACTGATTATTTAGAAGCATGTTGTTTAGCCTCCATGTGTTTGTAGGCTTTTATGTTTTTTTGTGTGTGTGAAATTTGTTTCTAGTTTCATACCATTGTGGTCTGAGAAGCTGCTTGATACAATTTCAATGTTTTTTATTTTATTGAAGTTAGTTTTGTGGCCTTGTATGTGATCCTTTCTGGATAACATTCCATGTACTCTCTTTTTTTTTAAAGTTTATTTTGATATCATTAATCTACAATTAAATGAGTAATATTATGGTGATTACACTACCCCGTTCATCAGGTTCCCCCCCACCCAACCCCATTGCAGTCACTGTCCATCAGCGTAGTGAGGTGCCATAGAGTCACTACTTGTCCTCTCTGGGTTGTACAGCCCTCCCCGTGCCCCCCAACATTACATCTGCTAATCGTATTGTCCCTTCTTCCCCCTTCCCCCTCCCTTCCCACCCATCCTCCCCAGTCCCTTTCCCTTTGGTAACTATTAGTCCGTTCTTGGGTTCTGTGAGTCTCCTGCTGTTTTGTTCCTTCAGTTTTTTTTTTCCTTAGTTCTTATACTCCACATATGAGTGAAATCATTTGGTACTTGTCTTTTTCAGCTTGACTTATTTCACTGAGCATAATACCCTCTAGCTCCATCCATGTTGTTGCAAATGGTAGGATTTGTTTTCTTCTTATGGCTGAATAATATTCCATTGTGTATATGTACCACACCTTCTTTATCCATTCATCTACTGATGGACACTTAGGTTGCTTCCATTTCTTGGCTATTGTAAATAGTGCTGCGATAAACATAGGGGTGCATATGTCTTTTTCAAACTGGGCTGCTGCATTCTTAGGGTAAATTCCTAGGAGTGGAATTCCTGGGTCAAATGGTATTTCTATTTTGAGTTTTTTGAGGAACCTCCATACTGCTTTCCACATGGTTGAACTAATTTGCAGTCCCACCAGCAGTGTAGGAGGGTTCCCTTTTCTCCACATCCTCACCAACATTTGTTGTTGTTTGTGTTTTGGATGTTGGCCATCCTCACTGGTGTGAGGTGCATTCCATGTACTCTTGAGAAAAATGTGTATGCTGCTGCTTTTGGATAGAGTGCTCTGTAGATATGTATTAAGTCCTAATGATCTAATGTATTGTTCAGTGCCTCTGTTTTCTTATTTATTTTCTATCTGGTTGATCTATTGATGTGAATGGTGTGTTAAAGTCTCCTAAAATGAATGTGTTGCATTCTATTTCCCTCTTTAATTCTGTTAGCATTTGTTTTACATATTTAGGTGCACCTATGTTGGGTGCATAGATATTTATAATGGTTATATCCTCTTGTTGGACTGACCTCTTTATTATTATGTGATGTCCTTCGTCTCTTGTTACTTTTTTTGTTTTGAAATCTATTTTGTCTGATATAGGTACTGCTATTCCCACTTTTTTTCACCCTTTTATTTGCATGGAATATCTTTTTCCATCCCTTCACTTTTAGTCTGTGTATTTCTTTCGGGTTTGAAATGAGTCTCTTGTAGACAGCATCTAGATGGGTCTTTTTTTTTTTATCCATTCTGCCACTCTGTGTCTTTTGATTGGTGCATTCAATCCATTGACACTTAAGGTGATTATTGATAGATATGTACTTATTGTCATTTTATTAACTGTTTTCTGGTTGTTTTTATAGTTTGTTTCCAGGGAACAAATAATTTTATCTGGTTCAAACGCATTTAACTTGAAGGACCTGTTAATTCTGGCCTTAGGAAATTGGGGCAAGATACGGCATGTCAAAGAAAACTGATACACCCTGTTAATCAAGAAAATGATGATTGTAGATAATTAGGAATGTAACATAAAAAACCAGTTAGGATTTGGTCTTTTAAAAAAGAGTCACATTGACTATACATGTATTTACTCAAAAGCTTTAATCCACAAAAACTTCTTATATATCCTATAAAGGCTTAAACAAGCACACACACCAGGAAGTTAATTTGAAGTTCTGTGTGTTGTCTCCCTTCTCATGCATTGAGTTGCTTATTCTCTTTTGGTTTCTACCAGGATGGATGTTCTACTTTTTCTCTTTGTTTTGTGGTTATCCTTACAAACATTATGGATATTTGACCATCAAACTCTAAAGTCAATAAACTTATCATTCTCATGAACAGAATCAAAACCCTTAAACTGTTTGGGCCCCTATCATCTACCCCAGTCTAATGTTATTTTATTTGTACTTTTAAATTTGACATCATTATTGATATTTTAATACAGCCAGTGCTTCTTTAGATTTATCATCAAGTTGACTAATTCTTTTGCTTATCATTCCTTTCTGAAGCTTTCTTCTTCCTTCTGTGTTAAATTTTTTCTGAAATATATTTTCTAGTGATTTCCTTAAGGAGGGTTTGTTAATAGTAAATGCTCTCAGTTTCCATATGAAAATGCTTTTGTTTTGACCTTTCTCTTGAGCCACAATTTAGGAGGACATTAAATTCTATCTGCACATTCCAGTACAGGTGTTAGTCACATAAGCCTTTTAAGAATCTGAAATGTGACTAACATAACTGAGGAACTGAATTTAAACTTAAATTTAAAAATGAATACTTAATCAGATATTGGAAAACTTTTTAAAGTATGCTTGGGACAACTTCAGTTTGTGAATATATTTTTTCATCAGCATATTTTATGAAATGGAAATATTTATGAAATTTAGAATCTGAACTGAACTGTGAGTGTACTAGATATTGATTTAGTATGAAAAAGTATATAACTGATTAATACTTTTTAATATTGACCACATACTGAAGTGATATTTTCAATATACTGGATTAAGTAAAATATTGAAATAAATTTCATCCATTACTTTTTTAACCTTTTTAAATGTGGCTCCTAGATAACTTTAAATTATACATGATGCTTATTTCCATTACATAGTGTTGCTCTAGTTTGAATTACATTCTTTAATAATTTTTTTCTTTTTAAAATAATTATGAAGTTTATCCATGCCAGTCTTAAGATGACATTCTATCAAATTCTGATTCTATTGTTGCTGTTAAGAAGTCTGCTATTAACCTAATTGTTTTTTTCTTTGTAAGTAATCCATCTTTCTTTGATTGCTTTAAAAAAATCTATTATGATCTATACTTCCAATCCCATGGATCTAGGTGTGGATATATTTTTATTTATTTTGACTGTGACTTAAATTTCTAGAATATGGGGATGTATGTATTTCATCAATTCTCAAAACTTCTCTGTCATTATATTTTCATTTATTGTTCTGTTTCCCTTCTTTCTAGTTTTTCTTCTGGAACTCATATTAGAGGTATGCTGGACCTTCTCATTCTATTCTCCATGAGCCAAATTCCCTGATATTTTTAATATCTAGGTGATCTCCTCAGTGCACCTGTTCAGCATACTAATTTTCTCTTTAAAAACAAAAGAATTTGCATAATCTATTGTTTAAGATTTCTACTGAGGTTGTAAACCTTATCACTATGTACTTAATTTCTAGCTGTTTTGATTTTTTTTTTAATTCTGCCCATATTGATTTGCTAGGGCTGCCATTACAAATATCACAGACCGGGTGACTTCAACAACCAAATTTTCTCACAATTCTGGAGTTTAGAAGTCCAAGAGCAAAGTGCCAATAGGACTGGTTTCTTCTAAGGCCTCTCTCCTTGGCTTATAGGTGGGTATCTTCTCTGTACCTGTCTATCTTAATTTTCTCTTCTTATAAGAACACCAGTCATATTAGACTAGGGCCCACTCTAATAACTTCATTTTAACTTAATTACCTCTTTAATCTGTCTCCAAATACAGTTATATTCTGAGGTACTGGAAATAAGGACTTCAACATATGACTTTTGAGAGAACAAAATGCAGCCCGTAACACTGCCTGTTTTTAAAAATTTCACAATGTCTTGAACTTTTCTTGTTTTTTCTTCTTCTATACCTCTAGTAATTTTAATATACTAAATTTAATATACTAATTTAGATAAACTTATTAGAGAGTCTATTATTAGAATTAAATGATATTATTTTTGAAAGGTAAGAAATCTCCTTCTGCTGTTTGACCAATAAAAAGAAAAATGGGCCCTTGGCTCAAGAAAGTCAGATCCAGCATTTGACTGGAAAATACTTCTTTTTTAAAAAGTATTGTTTAAGATTTCAAATTAATAAGGAAAAAGGCCAAACTCTAAAAACTAAGCAATTGTTATTAAACATTTGATGTACTTTTTAAAGTAGGCCTAATTGGTATACAATTATTGTACATACTGAAAGAGTACAATTTTATGTTGACTTATGAATACACCTGTGAAACAATAACTACAATCAAGATAATAAACATACACATCATCCCCAAAAGTTTACTCATATACTTTTGTAATCCCTGCTTCTTATCCCTTATACCTATCATTCTGAAGCACTCACTGCTTTATCACTAGAGTTTAGTTTGCATTTTTTAGAATTCTAGGTTAGAATCATACAGCATGTACTATTTTTTGTCCAAATTCCTTTATTTGGCACAATTAAAAAAAATTAATCCATGTTACTGCATGAATCAATAGTTTACTCCTTTTATTGCTGTATAGCGTTTCATTATAACCACAATTTGTTTACGCATTTACCTGTTGACAGACATTTGGTTTCCAGCTTTTGGCTATTGCAAATAAAGCTACTATGCACATTCATGTACATGTCTTTGTGTGAACATGTTTTCATTTCTTTGGGGTAAGAACCTAAGAGTGCATATGGTAGGTGTATATTTAGCGTTTTAAGAAACTGTTAAACAGTTTCCAAAATGTAAAACTGTATCATTTTACATTCCTATTAGCAGTGTATGAAAGCTCCACTTGCTCCAAGCCCTTGTCAACTCTTGGAATGGTCAATCTTCTTAATTTTAAACATTTTAATAGATGTGTAATAGGATGTCTTTGTGGTTTTAATTTTCATCTTCTGATGACTAATGATGTTGAGACTTTATGCCTGAAAAGTAAAAATTTCATGTTCTTATGTGAAATCTAAAATCTGTATATCTTCCTTGGTAAAGAATCCTTTGGAATCTATTGCTCATTTTTGGTGGTCGTTTATTTCTTACTTGGGTTTTAAGAATTCTTTGGTATATGGCTGGCTATCCAACTATTACAGCATCATTCATGGAGAAGATAATCCTCTTTATCTTTGTCAAAAAAACCATTGACCATAAATATGTCTCTTTCTCGACTCTATAGTGTTTCCATTGATCTGTCTATTTTGATAACTATAGCTTTGTAAGTCTTGAAATCAGGTAGTGTCATTCCCTAAACTTTGTTCTTTTTTAATGTTGTTATGGCTATTCTAAATTCATTGAATTTCTATATGGATTTTACAATCCACTCATCAATTTCTATAAAAAAAGCCTGCTGGTATTGCAGTGAATACATACATAAATTTAGAGAATATTGATAATATTGAGTCTTTTGATCCAGGAACACAACATAGCTTTCCATTTATTTAGATATTCTTCAATTTCTCAACATTGTTTTTAGTTTTTATTATATAGGTCTTCATCTTTCATCAGATTTATTCTAATTATTTCATTTTTTAATTTCACAATTCATACTTAATTTTTTCACCACTTTTAAGAGATATTTAAATTTTTTCTTCCGATTGTTTATTGCTACAGTGTAACTCCTAATATCTATTTCACTTCAGTTAGAATAATCAAGAGAAGAACTTGTGGCAAAAAGATATTGTGCTGTAACATATAAGGAATGAAAAATCATAGATTTTATATAAACTAAGTGTCCAAGAACACTTGCTGGTAAATCTTTTAGTATTTTACTTAGCTAATGAACCTTGTTTTTTAGCTCTTCTCTTTATTAAAATGCTTTATTCTATTATTTTTAAAACTGTTTATTTACTAATTTCATTAATTACTATTTCATTAAACAGAGAATCAGAAATAACTACACATAAAGGGATTTGTACCCTTGCCTAAGCAAGGGAGTTTGGATCATTTCCTTTGATTAGTTATGAAGAGTCAATTGTAGCAACATTCTGTCAACCCCTCTAATCCTTTGAAATCCCACAGATTCAAAAGATGTTTTCTGAAAAACGCAACAGTTCGGGAAGTAAAAAAATTAATCAATCAATCACTGTTTGGGGCAAGTAAAAAAATTGTAAACTAAATCATTCAAGGCAGCATTAATTTCACTTCTAAAGGTTATCCAGGATATGTATGAAAATAGCACTGTTTTTTATTATCGAGGACCACTGAGCCCCTGCATGAGTTCATCCATGATATAAAAGCTAAAATCTTAAATGTGTACGTGTTTACTAATGTAAGCTATGCTTCCCAATCAGTTAATAAGATGGACCAAAAAGCATATAATTAGGAAGCCATAATATAGGAGGACCCTTAATGCAATTCCTCGAGAACTTGTATTTCATTGGCCACATTTAATTTCCTAACTGAAGAACAGCATCTTCTCAGTAAGGCAAAATAGTAAAATCCAGCTGTCTACTATTTACAGGAGATACCTAAATTACAATACACATGAGTTGAAAATTAAGGAAGGAGGAAAGCTCTACAAAGTAAATGGCAAGGGAAAGGAAGCAGATGTGGCAATATTAAGAGACTAAGCAAAATTTAAGGCAATGAGTAGTAAAAAGGGGATAAAAAAGGCTTATTTTACAAGAATAAACAAGTGGGAGTAGAACAAAGTAAAAAGCTGCACAACAAAAGAAACAATCAACAAAATAAAAAGGCAACCTATGGCATGGGAGAAAATATTTGCAAGTCATCTGATAAGGGGTTAATATCCAGAACATATAAGGAACTCATACAACTCAACAGCAAAAAAATCAAACAGCCCAATTAAGAAATGGACAGAGGCATTTTCCCAAAAAAGACATATAAACTGCTAAGGCACAGGAAAAGATGTTGATTATTTTTTATTGCTATTTATTCATTACTCTCCTTTTGTCTCTGTATGTTTAATTCCTAAGATAGTTGTAATGGTTTTAATATTTGACTGTGTTTCTGAATAACTTATATTAACACCTGATTACATCAGATGTTGAATGTTAGATATATGGAAATAAAGCAATCTAGATTTTGGGGGGAAAAAAGGCTTATTTTATATTGATAAAAGATCCAGTCCATTCAAATGAGTCACTAGCCATTACATGTATCATACAAAATAGCATGAAAACACATGATGACAGTAATAAGACAAACAAAAACATTACAGTGGGAGAGTTTTAACTATCTCTAAGAATTTGACAGGTTGAGTTCACAAAGTAATATGGATATAAAAAAAATTCTAAAGCACAAATATTAACTTACATAATATCCTAGAAACAGAAAATACATGTTATTTACAAATTCCCACAGATTTATTAAATAAATAGGCCATGTGTAAGAACACAACAAAAATCTCAGAAAAATTCTAAGACATAATCACATAGATCATACATTTGAATAACCACAAGACAATAAAACTAAGATTCTTACAACAAGAAGAAACAACAAAAAATTTACAACAAAACTTACAACTTACAACAAACTTATAATTATCACCATCACCATCATCTAAATGTTTGGAATTACATGTTTTAAAAAAGTTTTACATTTTTCTTCCTCTGAAGAGAAACTCACTTGAATTTGGTGACTTTCAATAAAGTCATACTTAGACAATCATTATTCCATAAATAACAACAACAATTTTGTTTTTTAAAAAGGCTAAAAGTCTTAAATTGCTAAGAGGCTCAAGAACATAGGTAACTGTCTTGATTTGTGCTCAATAATATCCCCTGTGAAAATGCTTATTTCCAGCCTTCTACTCATGGGAACTTGCACTAATATACTGAAACAGACACAGGAGCTACATACAAGTTCAAGAAGATGGGGGCAAGGAGTAGAGATGTGGAGAAGTAATCCCTAAGAGAAGCAAAGTTCCTGGAGACCATTGTATCTTACCTACTTTTTTCCTGTAATATATAGTGTTACATATAAGGGTGTCTACTAGAGAACCAAGACCAATACTTTTCATCCAAAAAAAAGCAAACTAGTAACTATTTCATTTCAATTTGTTATAATAGTCAAGAGAAGAATCTACTGCAGAAAGACCATTGTGCTATAAAGTACGAGGAATGAAAAAGCACAGATTTCAGATAAACTAAATCAAATAAGCATGAGTTTCCTCCAGATAAATAGAAATTTCCAAGTGGCAATCATAGTAGCTGTCAATCTCTAGATGGCCAAAGAAGCCAAATTTAATTTCTCTGTTTTACTGCTGTTACTCTGTGAATTGCCTTATGGTAATGAGCTCCTATTGTACAGTGCTTAAGATATGGCTCCCTCACAATTCATTTTATAACACATCCACTAAGTATCTTTATTGCAATATATCAATATGATGCAACAATTGCATCTCAATAGTAGAATGAGATGGGCTCCAATACTGCAACAACTACTTTACATTCAGACATTCAATATCTATTATGCAATTTGAAAGAAGGATAACCCTTAGGTACTCACAACGTGCAAGATACTTTATGTTGTATATGGCCAGGGCAGTGATCCTACCATTAGTGTAATAAAAAGGTATTATCTCTCCCTCCTCTGAACATCTGTACTACTTACTGTCTCTATCTCTCATTTAGTAAGTACACTGTTTTGAAGTAAACTGTTCGAAAGCATCACTCTGATCCGAATGAAGCCAGTAAGAGCAATAGTGATACCTACTTACTGAGATCTTCCACATAGCACATAATACCTCAAAAGTACGATATGTTCTTAAATATTAATTGACTATTGTTAATTAACTGAGTAATGCCACTAACATATCCTTGCTCAGCAATACCTTTGGAGCATGGCTACTTGCTCTATACTCTGAAGTGCCTATACTTTCAAATTTTCTGGAAAAAAATATGAAAAATTTGCAGACAAAGCAACATGTCTATTTAAATAGTTAGATTTGAGCTATGTGGCATCAAATGAATACATTTTCTTTAGATTAACTGAACTCTATAATCAAACATTTTTAAGCATCTAGGTTACAGTAGAATTAGATGGGCTCCAACAGTTTCTGTCCTTGTCCCTGGATTTGAAAACAATAATAAGAACAACAACAAAGCTTTGCCATTTGTCTTTAAACACTCTTCTCCTGTGGTCTAGACTATCCTGTACTCAATCAGCGGTCATTCCTACACCTTCCAAAAGGTTCCCATGCCTTCTGGTCTCCAGCAATTCAATTGTTAACGATTCGCAAACTTTAACATGCATGAGCCTTATGGACTTATTAAAACACAAATTGCCCAGCTGAACCCCTAGAGTTTCTTATTCAGTAGGCCTAGTGTGGACCCAAGTGGTTGTATTTCTAACAAGTTTTCAGGTGACAATGATGGTATTTTTTGTCCAGAGACCACACTTTGAAAACTATTAATACCCACAAATCCTCCCTTATTTCTGTCATGCTTACTGTGCCTGATTAATTCATTCAAATTATTTTTGAAGTTTAATTCTTCTTTTACACGAAGCTTGGTTTCTTTACCTACTATTCTAAGGAGGTGTTGGCCATGTGGTATGAATGGCAAACACCATCTTCATGTGAAGCTTTTCCACATGACATCAAATGTTTTTGGACAACCAAAGGGTGACTCCACAACTTTTCCAGCTCCAAAATGCCACACAATCATTTGGAACCAGGTGACCACCTCTACAGGAAAGCACCAAACTAGTTATTCTGTCTATATTACCCCAGTATGGAGCTACAGGGATGCACACAGTATTCTCTCTGCCAAGAATGTTTTTCTCTCTCTCACCTGGTTAACTTCTCTTCTTTCAGGTTTTAGCTCAGGGAAGCCTTTCTTTTCTTCCCCATGACCAGGCCAAATCCTCCTATTATGGGTCCTCATAGAGTTAATGAATCCCCTCCTATGTAGGCTTTATCATGGTTACAATTTTACATTTATATAACGATTTTACTAACATATTTTCCACACTGGAGTGTAAGCTCCAGACAGAGAATGTTTCTGGTTTTGATTATCATTTTATTTCCAATGCTGAGCATAACATAAGGCACATAGAAGAGGTTCAAATGAAGGTAGACAAGATTGGAGTTTTCTTAGCCCTAACAGAGATAAGGGAAAATATTCCTTTCTATACTCTGCCCCCTTATCTGCTTTTCGGCTACCCAATACTCAACAAAGAAAAAGAACAACAAAGAAGACTTACCTTTTCTGAATAATTCTTGGAGACTTTCTGCACTTTGATTTAATACAGCCCATATTTCTTCCTCTTGCAGTGGTCCACCCCGAACCTCCAGGGCCTCAGCTAGTGACACGTGCATTTTACCTAAGAAACAAAGGTCATAGGTGGTCTATACATCAGCAACTTTACAGCACTTGAAGTAGTAAATAGTTTTAGATCAGTAATGAAAGACTATAAGGTCCTTGTCTACCTAATTTTTCAATATGGCACTTCAGTCTAAATATAAGCCTATTGCTTAAACTCATAGAGGGTAAAGGAATTGGAGGAAAAATCCTTCAAAACAACAACTTGCCCTAGCCCAGTAGGGTCAACCTTAGAGACAAACTGGAGAATAGTGGTAGTGACTACTTCACAGGAGAAGACAGAGACTTCAGCATACAGGAGGCAACAAAGTGCAGGTAATTAAATCAAAGCAGCCAGACTGAACTGCAGGGTCTTTCAGATTACAGTTCCAGGTTTCATCCTATCCATCCAAGGTAAAGAGAATAGACAGGAGCGCCTAGAGCCATGGCGGGGGAAGTAAGAAGGAGATGGAACACATTTCTTCCATTCATTAATTGATTACTGGATCTCTAAAATATATACTATAAATTTTGTACCGAATGGACTTAACTATTTCTAGACCCAGCTTTACTGCCACGTATCCATTTCCTCCTGGGAAATTCATTTTACACTTAAACTTTAGTTTGCCATCCATGAAATGGGAATAATAGTAGTAATAATAATAATGCCATTTTGGGGTGGCTATGACAAGGAATGAAGTTATGCTTGTTAACATGCTTTGTAATCTAAGACTTTTTTGAAGCTGAATTAATAAAAAATTAGAAAGGTACCTCTGTGGTGACATTTTTGTAGGGTCAATTTTTCAATGGCATTCAATTAAGTAGGTGATATATTGATATAATTTAAGGTTTTCTATGGGGCTCAATAATTCTATTTTCATTTTGGAAGGGGAAATGCAGCCAGTCAAAATCTTCCTAAATTTTTCTAAATTGACACTCTTTCAAAAGAAAATTGCTCTTAACAGTGATCACTAAGATTTCTACCCAGACCAAACCAATTTAAGCATAATGCACGCAATGTATATATATTGCTAGGCAGAAGGAGATGGGTTCAGAAAAGAAGCTAGAGGGAACTGAAAGTGCTAAATAGTTATTTTATGTAATTATATCCTTCATTAAAATTTAAAAGTAACCTGGTAAAAAAAAATGTTTTAGATAAAAGTTGATTTTGTTTACTCAACTAATAAGAAAAGGTAGTATTTTCTTTTAATTTATGTTTATGGTGCTTTAACCCAGACTGAAAAACAGCAACTACAGTTAGAAATGAGGCTAGCCTTGTCCTGTTACTTTCCTTTCCAAATGTTTACCACAGTATTTTTTGCTTAGACTCTACCTCAAGGGGTATCTATTTAAATGCACACATGGTGGTTAAAAGGTAAGATACAGGATATTTCTTTGAAAAAGCCAAAAGTGTTTTTATTTAGCTTATACAAGAAGTGACTATTCAGACCCAACCTCCACCAAAAAATCTCTAGGTTTCTCATGTACTTTGTTATATGATAGCACATTTATTAAAGGGAACCAGAAGCTTCATTCCTTTCTAAGAGATATCTGAGTTATCTTCTACATAAAACTGTTAAATTGGAAGTTTCAAAACACGCAACAAGATACTATCAGCAATCAGATGATACCAACATGACTTGTGAGAAGTACTACCCTGTAGCAAATTTCCAAAGTAATATGTCTAAGAACCGGCTGGATAGCTCTAGAGCCTGAACACAGGGTATAAAGAATAGAGAAGATTACATAAGAAGAATTTCTTTGAAGAGAGCTGTACTGATTTTCATGCCTACCCCCAAATAGTAGGGGTGTGGGAAAGTGCCTTGTTTGACTTCAAGCCAGTGAAAGAGGCTCAATGAGACCCCTTGGAGTGCTTGATATGTGTTCCCCATTAGGAAGGACACCAGACTGGTACTTGGCACTTTATAGGACTCTAAAGCCTTTGGCTATCTCTCTGAGGTAGCAGCTGGAGGGAGGAGAGGGCAAGAGAGTTTGGAGTAAGGAAGCATGCTGTACTGGAGCTAGCTACTCTTCCACTGAAGGAGGGGTGGGTAGTGGGGGAGCAGTTACACACAGAGAAGAAGCAGGGCCATATAAAGGCCAGTTTGGAGCTAATAGAATCCTACCCAGATGAGGAAAATGTCCAAAAATTCAGATTATTGTGGCAACGGTTGCACATCTCTGTGCCTATACTAAAACTACTGAAGGTACATTTTAAGAGGGTGAGTTTTATGGTATGTCAATTATATCTTAATAAAGTTGTTAAAAAAAAAATCCCACTCAGAGTATTACATGAGGTTCCCAGAGTGCCACCAGAAGGTTGAAAGAGGAAGGAAGAAAAGGAAGGATGAGGGGGAGTGAGAGGGAAGGAGAAGGAAGAGGAGCAAGAAGAATAATTAGGTATTGGCTATAGGAAGAAAAATTTTTTGAAGTATCACAGAAAATATAATTCCAGTGAAGGACTCTGAAGAATCCACAAATATAGGAGAAAGGGTCAGCCTTAAACATATGAAGTTCAAAGAGAGTGAAGCCATTTCACTACAGAAGTCAGGTAAAAAAGTGTTTGCCTTTCAACCTTTCTTCCTGCCCCCAGTTGCAGCCTGATGGGATCAGATACAGCAATTTGCAAGTGGGTGAGGAGATAAGCAACAAAGAGAGAAGGCAACCATACTGCCTGCCACCTATAGCTAATCCTAACCAGGGGAGGGACTAGTTTTAGCTTTGAGTGAAGATTGCAATATTAATATATTGACTAGGCACTTTTACTTATAGAACTGACATTGTGTCTTCCAAAAAAGTGACTATAGTTATTATTATCAAAGTATAAGGAGAGAATTATGGACCTGAGTTTTTATAGAGAGACAAGAGAGGAATTTCCCTTGTGGATGGAAGGAACACGATGGGCAAAGTAAGTTGCTTATGATTCCACCTTATATATTCCACTGTAAAGCAAATGATATATATCACACATATACAAAGTTTTAAATCTTAAGATACTGGCTTTTACTTATTTTTAAAGAAATTGGTTTTTTAAATATAATTATTTCCTATAAAAAAGAAAAAGTTAACTTCTCAACACAACAGAACTTTTTCAGTGCTTGATTTTTCTGTCTACAAAGATTACTGATTGTACAGCTCTTGCTTGTTTCAATCAGATATGAATTATATTTTATCAATCCTCTGATAATTTTTATTTTTAAAAGTATTTATTGTCTATTCAATGCAGGATCTCTATGCATTTCTGATTGGAAGTTGTTGGAACTCTGAAAACATGCATGAAACTTTTCTTTAAAAGCACTATCACCTAGGTGATAGAATAGATTTGATATTTTTAATACATAGCTTTGCTAGCAAAGAGGTTTAAAAAGTGCCTCACTCTGAAAGAACCAAACTAACGCCATGACAGGCTTCAGGAAGCCTCAGAAACTAGAAGGCCTAAGTTTCAGTCTCCCCGAAACTATCAGGTAGTTACATATTGCCCAAAGCATGTAACCACCCTCCTGCCATCCAATCAAGAGAAGCCGAAAGCCTCCCTACATTCTTGAGGATGGGGTCTGCGAGCAGGAGATATAGATAAGACCCTGTAAAAGTTAACCTGTTAGTCATCAGACAAGACACTAAGTTCACTCTGTAATTGGTTAATTTCAAAGATACCTTAAATATTGTGGTTGGATCCCGCCAAAAGTAACGGATGCTCCAAATGATATGTATGGCTGGAATTGTCGTCAATAATGCTGTGTAACTATGACTGGATTGCTGTATCCATGTCCCAGTTTCCTGTAACCCCCTCTTCCCAACGCCCATAAAAATCCTCCCCGCCTTTGTCCGGGGCTCTCAGCTCACCTCCACTACCTAGGTGGAAATGCTGGGAGTCTGAGCTTAAGCCCGTAATAAACGCCCTTTGCTCTTGCATATGTGACTCAGTCTCCCTGGTGGTCTCTGGTCTCTGAGGATACTGCAATCCGGACATAACAACTCCTCTAATCACCTAACTAACCTCAAGACTTAAAGTAATGTTAAAGTAGCTTTTTAAAAGTCAAACAAATAAACAATAAAATATAGCTCTAAGTTGTCAACCATCATCTTCTCTACTTTTATTCACCTTTATGATAGCTCTCCAGATCATTACTTCCAATAGGAAAGAGAAGACAGGGGATGAAAGAAATGCAGATGTGGAAGAGGAAGGCAACAAAGTAAGAATGTGGAGGAAAAAAAAGAAAGCTTGAAGTCAACCAATAGATGAAGTAAACAATTTGTTATGAAAATTCTTAAGAGTTTATTACATCAATTGTTTCCTTTAGACATAGTACTAGGTAGCCTGGGGCACAATATGTGACTGACATTATTTTATCATCAATAAGTTCTTGCTTTACAGTAAACATAGCCATATTATTTACTTTTATTTCCTTAAACATGGCAGGTTATATGATAACTACGTTTTTGGAAAGACTTTCAAATAAGAAAATTAATTATATTATGTAACCAGAATCATTATTATGTTTATGGTTAACATAGGTATTAATGTATGACTTTAAAACTATGCTGACAGAGTCTGATAAAGCCACAAAAGGATTCTAACATATTTCATTTTAATCCTGAGGGATTTGTGGTACTCACAAGTAGGAAACACATAAAAGTGATTCCAAAAAGAATGAAATGGTAAACAGATGAATGGAATTTAACCAAGTGACATAACAACCTGTCCTGGAGTAGGCTAATTAATTAGGAATGTTTAAGTTTATTAAAAGGAAAGAGAGCTATAAGCATATCCTGTTTCAAGGACAAAGCAACTGTAAAATAGAGCTCTGTATATGCCACTAGTTTTGGGCAAAGATCTATTCAGCATCTTCACTGAAGACTTCTTTGGTCATTAAGAAACCATAGTAAGTTTAGAAAGCAACCTGAAAAATTATGAGCACCTTTTAACCCAAGAAGATTCATAATTAAGATTCACAATTAAACATTTAAGAGAAACAAGCTCATATACTAATATTTTTTAAAGAATCTGTAGATATTTGGTATTTTAGTTGTTTACAATATTTAAGAAAAACAAAGTAGTCTTGTGATTCCTATTTAAATATTGTAATTGAGAAAATCAGTTCAAATTTGTAATTTAAAATGTATAAAATATGACTGAAACGTAAGATAACTCATATGTTTTCTTTCATGAGAAGATTTATTTAAGTACTCAGAAGGTTTTTTGTTGGTCAGAAAACTGAAATACTTATAAAAATTGTATTTTCATTATATGAATACAGTTTAAAATATTTAAGGGAGTTTAATTAAGAAAGTTAAAAAATGTGATTATATTCTCAAAGAGCCCCTTAAAAGTGGCTATTAAAATTTTCAACATGTACCAAGAAGAATAAAATAATAAAATTGACTATCGAAGCTTAAAAATCAGGTTTTAGAATTTTTAATTTAATAAGAATATTCATTTTTAAATAATTTTAAATAAGCTTTTCTACATACAATAATACCTTGGAGGGCATTTTTTAAAAAGGGTGCCTTTTTAAAAAAGTAAAGATAAAATCATTGTGGTTCTGGGTTAGACAAAGTTTTCTTAGATTCAACATTAAATGTGTGATATATAAAAGAACAAAAACTATAAATTAAGACTTCATCAAAACTAAAACCTCTGCTCTTAGAAAATAACTGTTAAAAGAATGAAAAGGAAAGCCACAAATTAAAGGAAAATATTTGCAGATCACATAACTGACGAAGTATTTGTATTCAGAATATATAAAGAACTGTCATAGATTACATATAAATGATACTTTATGAAAAACAAATAGAACGGTCAAAATTCAATAGGAAGATAAATAGTCCAAATTAAAAAATAGGCAAAAGATTTGAATAGATACTTCACGGATGGCAAATAAACACATGAAAAGATGTTCATCATTAGTCATTAGGAAAGTGAAAATTTAAAAAACAAGAAACAAACTCAATGATTCTGTAACATCTTCCTATGTGGACAGACAGTAGCTGTACTAAAGATTGTTTATCAATGGTACCTCAATAAAAATAAAAATGAGACACTGCTACAGAGCTATCAGAATGGCTAAAATGACTGAGAAACACTAAGTGCTGATAAGAATTTGGAGGAACTAGAACTCTCACAAATTGCTAGCAGGACTGTAAAGTACTACTTTTTTGGGAACTGTATGTTAAAAGAGTTTCTTAACGAGAGAAAAACATGGCGGCATGAGTAGGGTGGAGGAACTCTCCTCCCAAAACCACACATATTTTGAAAATTCAGCAAATACAACTATTCCTAAAAGAGAGACCAGAAGATACAGTATACCAGCCAGGCTACATCTGCGAGAACCCAACATCTCATGAAAGGGTAAGATAAAAAGCCATGATCCGGCAGGACCCGGGCACTCCCCCACCCCAGCTCACCGGTGGGAGGAAAATAATCAGAGTGGGGAGGGAGTGGAAGCACGGGACTGCTAAATAACCAGCCCTAGTAGTCTGCCCCAGGAGCACAGACACACATTTCATGGTGCTCTGGATATTAGAGAAGCAGAAAAGCAAAATCCAAGACTAAGATTATGAACAGGGTACCACGGCCGACTGCCCTGGGACAAAAGAAAAGCAGGCACTTTAAAAGTCTTAAAGGAACAAGGGTTTAACAGGTGGAAAAAATCATCGTAGCACACTCAGCCCAGCAAAGGAACATCAGGCACCCTAAAACCCTGGTTGGCAATGTAGCTCCAAGACCCCTAATGGCGATAAGCAGCCTGTCGTTCTTCCTCCCAGCCGAAACCTGCAAGAAAACCGGCTGTCCCCGCAATTGCTGCAGACCAGCCAGAGAGCAGCCCTAACTACAGGAACCATGCAGCTTAAACAGAGGTTTGTCCCTCCCTGCACGTGGTTGACCAGCAGAGACAGTGGAAACGGGCACAGGAACCAGGAGGCACAAAGGGGCTTTGGTCTCGCAGCAGAAAACACGCCGCTTGCTTGCAAACCTGCCAGTGCCATAGGCCATCCCGAGGGCTGCCCTGCCCATGGCAGCAAGAACATTAACCCAGAGCCTGTTCCCTGTGTGCAGTTGACTGGCACAAACAGCAGAGATGGGAGCAAAGACTAGGAGGCACAAAGGGGCTTTGCTCTTGCGGCAGAACATGCGCTGCTGGCCTGCAGCCCCCAGCACTGCCCGAGGCCCTCCTGAGGGATGTCCTGCCCAAGGCAGCCTAGGGGATTAACCCAGAGGATGCTCCATGCGTGCAGTTAACCAGCACAGAGAGCAGAGACAGGCAAGGTGACCGGCAAGCAGAAGGGATTTTGTTCTACAAGGTGACATATGTGCTACTCACCGCTGACCACTCTCATTGCCATGAAAAGGCAGAAGAACCATGTTCACACCAAAATCCCTCAAAAACAAGAGAGAGGGCTTGGTGAGACTGAAATCACCAATCTTCCTGAAAAAGAATTCAAAATAAAAGTCATAAGGATGCTGATGAAGCTACAGAGAAATGTTGAAGAGCTAAGGGATGAATTCAGGAAGGAGAAAACAGAAATGAAACAAACAATGGAGGGATTTAAGAGCAGACTGGATGAGGTGGAAGAAACTGTTAATGAATAGAATTCAGAGAACAGGAATACAGAGAAGCTGAGGCAGGGAGAGATAAAAGGATCGCTAGGAATTAAAGAATATTAAGAGAACTGTGTGACCAATCCAAATGGAACAATATTCGTATTATAGGGTCAACAGAAGAAGAAGAGAAAGAAAAAGGAATAGAAAGTGTCTTTGAAGAAATAATTGTTGAAAACTTCCCCAAGCTGGGGAAGAAAATACTCTTTCAGACCATGGAAGCCTACAGATCTCCCAACACAAGGGACCCAAGGAAGACAACACCAAGACACATAATAATTAAGATGGCAAAGATCAAAGATAAAGACAGAGTATTAAAGGCAACTAGAGAGAGAAAAAGGATCACCTACAAAGGAAAACCCATCAGACTATCATCAGACTTCTCAACAGAAACCTTACAGGCCAGACGAGAATGGCATGATATATTTAACGTTATGAAACAGAAGGGCCTCGAACCAAGAATATTGTGTCCAGCACGACTGTCATTTAAATATGACGGAGGGATTAAACAATTTCCAGACAAACGAAAGTTGAGAGAATTTACCTCCCACAAACCATCTCTACAGTGTATTTTAAAGGGACTGTGCTAGATGGAAGTATGCCTAAGGCTAAATGGCTGTCACCAGAGGAAATAAAACAACAGCAAAGGAAGTTGACCAAATAAATACTAACTAAAAGCAAAATAAAATCAGCTATCCATAAAATCAGACAAGGGAAATACAAAGAGTACAGATTAAAACACCTAACATATAAACAGTTGAGGAAGAAGAAAAAGAAGGGAGAGAAATAAAGAATCATCAGACTGTATTTATAATAGTATAACAAGTGAGTTAAGTTAGACGGTTGGAGAGTAAAGAAGCTGCCCTTGAACCATTGGTAACCATGAATCCAAAGCCTGCAATGGCAATAAGTACATATCTATCGATAATAACCCTAAATGTAAAAGGTCTAAATGCACCAATCAGAAGACCCAGAGTTATAGAATGGATAAAAAAGCAAAAACCATGTATATGCGGCCTCCAAGAGACTCACATCAAACCCAAAGACATACACAGACTAAAAGTGAAGGGATGGAAAAGATATTTCATGCAAACAACAGGGAGAAAAAAGCACGTGTTGCAGTACTTGTATGAGACAAAATAGACTTTAGAAGAAAGAAAGGAACAAGAGACAAAGGATATTACATAATGATAAATGGGATATAACCTTTATAAATATCTATGCACCCAACACAGGAGCACCTACATATGTGAAACAAATGTTAAGAAAATTAAAGGAGGAAACAGAATGCAATGCATTCATTCTAGAAGACTTCAACACTCCACTCACTCCAAAAGGACAGATCAACCAGACAGAAAATAAGTAAGGACACAGAGGCACTGAACAACATATTAGAACAGGTGGACATAACAGACATATACAAAACTCTACACCCAAAAACAGCAGGATACACATTTTTCTCAAGTAGACACAGAACATTTTCCAGAATAGACCACATACTAGGCCACAAAAAGAGCCTCCATACATTCAAAAAGATGGAAATTGAACCAACCAACTTCTCAGATCACAAAGGTATAAAACTAGAAATAAATTGTACAAAGAAAACAATAAGGCTCACAAACACATGTAGGCTTAACAACATGCTTCTAAATAATCAATGCATCAATGACCAAATTAAAACAGAGATGAAGCAATACATGGAGACAAATGAAAACAACACCACAATGGCCCAACTTCTTGGGGACGCAGCGAAGGCAGTTCCAAGAGAAAAGTGTATTGCAATCCAGGCATATTTAAAGAAGGAAAACAATCCCAAATGAATAGTCTAAAGTCACAATTATTGAAACTGGAAAATGAACAAATGAGGCCCAAAGTCAGCAGAAGGAGGAACATAATAAAGATTAGAGAAGAAATAAATAAAATTGAGAAAAATAAAACAACGGAAAAAAAATCAATGAAACCAAAAGCTGGTTTTTTGAAAAAATAAACAAAATAGATAAACCCCTAGCCAGACTTATTAAGAGAAAAAGAGAATCTACACACATAAACACAATCAGAAATGAGAAAGAAAAAATCATGACGGACCCCACAGAAATACAAAAAATTATAAGAGAATACTATGAAATTCTATACGCTAACAAGCTGGAAAATATAGAAGAAATGGAAAACTTCTTAGAAAAATACAACCTTCCAAGACTGACCAAGCAAGAACCAGAAAACCTAAACAGACCAATTACCAGCAAAGAAATTGAATCGGTAATCAAAAAACTACCTAAGAACAAAACCCCCAGACCAGATGGATTCACCTCTGAATTTTACCAGACATACAGAGAAGACATAATACCCATTCTCCTTAAAGTTTTCCAAAAAATAGAAGAGGAGAGAATACTTCCAAACTCATTCTATGAAGCCAGCATCACTCTAATACCAAAACCGGGCAAAGACCTCACCAAAAAAGAAAATTACAGACCAATATCCCTGATGAACGTAGATGCAGAAATACTCAACAAAATATTAGCAAACCGAATTCAAGAATACATCAAGAGGATCATACACCATGATCAAGTGGGATTCATCCAAGGGATGCAAGGATGGTACAACATTCGAAAACCCATCAACATCATCCAGCACATCAATAAAAAGAAGGACAAAAACCAAATGATCATCTCCACAGGTGCTGAAAAAGCATGTGACCAAATTCAACATCCATTCATGATAAAAACTCTCAACAAAATGGGTATAGAGGGCAAGTACCTCAACATCATAAAGGCCATATATGACAAACACACAGCCAAAGTCATATTTAACAGTGGGAAGCTGAAAGCTTTTCCTCTAAGTTCAGGAACAAGTTAAGGAGGCCCACTCTACCCACTTTTAATCAACATAGTACTGGAGGTCCTAAACACGGCATTCGGGCAATGCAAAAAATAAAAGGCATCCGGATTGGTAAGGAAGAAGTAAAACTGTCAATGTTTTCAGATGACATGATATTGTACATAAAAACCCTAAAGAATCCACTCCAAAACTACTAGAATTAATATCTGAATTCAGCAACGATGCAGGATACAAAATTAATACACAGAAATCTGTTGCATTTTATACACTAACAATGAACTAGCAGAAAGAAAAATCAGGAAAACAATTCCATTCACAACTGCATCAAAAAGAATAAAATACCTAGGAATAAACCTAATCAAGGAAGTGAAAGACCAATACCCGGAAAACTACAAGACACTCCTAAGAAAAATTAAAGAGGACACGAATAAATGGAAATTCATCCAATGCTTTTGGCTAGGTAGAATAAATATTGTTAAAATGGCTATACTACCTAAAGCAATGTACAGATTCAACGAATCCCTATCAAATTACCAACAGCTTTCTTCAATGTACTGGAAAAAATAATTCTAAAATTCATATGGAACCACAAAAGACCCGAAATAGCCAAAGCAATCCTGAGAAGGAGGAATAAAACAGGGGGAATTACGCTCCCTGACTTCAAGCTCTACTACAAAGCCACAGTAATCAAGACAATTTGGTATTGGCACAAAAACAGACCCACAGAGCAGTGGAACAGAATAGAAAATCCAAACATTAACCCAAACATATACAGTCAAATAATATTTGATAAAGGAGCTTTGGATATACACTGGGGAGATGACAGCCTCTTCAGCAGCTGGTGTTGGAAAAACTGGACAGCTACATGGTAAGAGAATGAAACTGGACTACTGCCTAGCCCCATACACAAAGGCAAACTCAAGGTGGATCAAAGACCTGAATGTAAGTCATGAAACCATAAAACTCTTAGAAAAAAACATAGGCAAAAGTCTCTTGGACATAAACATGAGCAACTTCTTCATGAACATATCTCCCCGGGCAAGGGAAACAAAAGCAAAAATGAACAAGTGGGACTATATCAAGCTGAAAAGCTTCTGTACAGCAAAGGACACCATCAGTAGAACAAAAAGACATCCTACAGTATGGGAGAATATATTCATAAATGACATATCTGACAAGGGGTTGACATCCAAAATATATAAAGAGCTCACGCACCTCAACAAACAAAAAGCAAATAAGCCAATTAAAAAATGGTTAGAGGAGCTGAACAGACACTTCTCCAAAGAAGAAATTCAGATGGCCAACAGGCACATGAAAAGATGCTCCACATCACTAATCATCAGAGAAATGCAAATTAAAGCCACAGTGAGATATCACCTCACACCACTTAGGATGGCTGCTACCCGAAAGACAAACAACAACAAATGTTGGTGAGGATGTGGAGTAAGGGGAAGGATGTGGACAGAGGGGATCCCTCCTACACTGCTGGTGGGAATGTAAACTAGTTCAACCACTGTGGAAAGCAGTATGGAGGTTCCTCAAAAAACTCAAAATAGAAATACCATTTGACCCAGGAATTCCACTTCTAGGAATTTACCCTAAGAATGCAGCAGCCCAGTTTGAAAAAGACATATGCACCCCTATGTTTGTCGCAGCACTATTTACAGTAGTCAAAAATTGAAAGTAACTTAAGTGTCCATCAGTAGATGAATAGATAAAGAAGATGTGGTACATATACACAATGGAATATTATTCAACCATAAGGAGAAAACAAATCCTACCCTTTGCAGCAACATGGATGGAGCTAGAGGGTATTATGCTTAGTGAAATAGCCAGGTGGAGAAAGACACATATCAAATGATTTCACTCATATGTGGAGTATAAGAACAAAGGAAAAAGTGAAGGAACAAAACAGCCGCAGATTCACAGAACCCAAGCATGGACTAACAGTTACCAAAGGGAAAGGGACTGGGGAGGATGGGTGGGAAGGGAGGGATAAGGGGGAAAAGGGGCATTACGATTAGCACATGTCATGCAGCGGCGGGGGACACAGGAAAGGCAGTTATCTATAGAGAAGACAAATAATGATTCCAGAGCATCTTACTATGCTGATGGACAGTGAATGTAGTGGGGTATGTAGGGGGGACTTGGTAATAGGGGGTCTAGTAACCATAATGTTGTTCAAGTGATTCTACATTATCGATGCGAAAAAAAAAACAAACAAACTAGAAATAAGAATAAAATTTGACCCAGGAATTCCACTCCTAGGAATTTACCCTAAGAATGCAGGAGCCCAGTTTCAAAAAGATATATGCACCCTTATATTTATCGCAGTAGTATTTACAACAGCCATTAAATGGAAGAAACCTACATGTCCATCAGTAGATGAATGGATAAAGAAGAGGTGGTACATATACACAATGGAATATTATTCAGCCATAAGAAGAAAACAAATCCTACCTACCCTTAGCAGCAACATGGATGGAGCTACAGTGTATTACGCTCTGTGAAATAGCCAGATGGAGAAAGACAAATATAAAATGATTTCACTCATATGTGGAGTATAAGAAGAAAGAAAAAACTGAAGAACAAAACAGCAGAAGTCTCACAGAACCCAAGTATGGACTAACAGTTAGCAAAGGGAAAGGGGTTGGGCAGGATGGGTGGGAAGGAAGGGATAAGGGGAATAAGGGGCATTTCGATTAGCACACATAATGTAGTGGGGGGCACGGGGAAGGCAGTACAGCAAAGAGAAGACCAGTAGTGCCTGTATAGCATCTTACTATGCTGATGGACAGTGACTATAATGGGGTATGTGGTGGGGATCTGATAATGGTGTGAATCTAGTAACCACAATGTTGCTCATGTAATTGTATGTTAATGATACCAAAATAAAAAAAGAGTTTCTTAAAAGGTTGAATATAAGCCTACCATATGTTCTAGCCATTCCACTCCAGTGTATTTGTTCAATAGAAATTAAAGCATTATATCCATACTACAGCTTATACACATATGTTCACAGCAGCTTTATATTTAACAGGCCAACCCGGAAGCTAACAAATGTCTATCAACAGGTGAATGAATAAAGAGATTTTAGTATATTCCCACAATGGAATATTAATCAGCAATAAGAAGGAATGAACTATTATTGATACAACATGAATCTCAAAATAATTATGCTAAATAAATGAAGCTAAACAAATAAAAAGAGAGTATATGTTTTATGATTAATTTGTATAAAATTATGGAAGATTCAAATTAATTTACAAGTTAGAGAAAGCAACTTTATTGCCTGAGGATGGCATTGCCCTATGGAGAGGCATGAGGAAATGATTAAAAAGGGACATGAGAAAATGTTTGGGGATGATAGGTACATTCATCATCCTGATTGAGATGATGGTCTCACAGGTGCATACATATTTCAAGACATCAAATTGTACACTTCAATGTGTATAGTTTGTTATATGTCCATTAATGCCTCAATAAAGTTGTTAAAAAGAGAAAGAACAAAGAAACTAAAATAAACCTGACCAAAGCCAGTTAGTATTCCTTTTCTCTGTCCCATGAAGCTGTCTGTATTTTTTTTAATCAAAGGAAATCAAGCCCCAGTTTCATAATATTTGCTTAAAAAATTTTTTTTCTAAAAATTAACTACCCCCATTAAAAAAAAAGTCTATAATACCAAAGACCCAAATTCATGGTTAATATCTGAGATCTCTTTTCAAACAGCCAAAACATATCTAAGATGCCATGTAACTTATGAACTTATATCATTAAAATATAACATAATTAAGTTATAACACAATTGAGGATAACACATTTTTTAAAATCCATTACTCAAGAAAGCACTCTATTTTTCTCCAAAGTCTAATGTCCTAAAGCATTTAAATCTGAAATGATAACTAACAATAATTACAGGACACTTTAAATAATGTGAAATTATCTCTACCTTTTACCTGTGGATCTAGAATGTTCAACACCAAGACAGATGTATACAAATTAGAAACAATAAAAAGCACTGTTAGAACTCTACATGATTAATAGCTAATCTCCATAATAAAATAAATACATTAATATTTCTTTCCATTAGGGGGTAGGTATAGATCAGGTAGAAGAGAAAAAATATTATTGCCTAATATAGTTAGGAAAACCTAAGAAAGAATTGGGACTTCAAGGAGAAAAAGAGATAAAACTTGGAGAAATTTTAATTGGTTGTTGCCTCAAGACAGAAAACATCATGTATCTAAACATTTTTATTGAAGTCAGAGTAATACTTAATATTTGTCAACTTCTCCATTACGAGAGAAGAGAAACTGAAGCACAAGTCTAATTGCCTTTCTGCGCCTCTGGCTCATGTCAACGACTTATCTAAATATAAACCATATATGATTTTTCCCTGCTTTCAATGGACAGCTTCAAAAAACAAAAACAGAAACAAAAACAGAAAGGAAACACTCTGGAATTCTTCAGTCCATCTCTGTATCATTTAAATTTAGGAGAAAAGTAAAATGGAGGGGAAAATCTATTTTCATGTACATTACATTTCTCCTCATGAACTGGGAGTACCAACAGAAAACCATGTAATGGCAGAATTTTGATTTTGAGTACTCTTTCTACATTGCCCCTCTTCACCACCCACTGACTTTGGTAAGATTATTGCTTCAGAATATTTACTGGTCTTCCTCAAGAAATGCAGCTTTAAAATGTCTCAGAGTGGGCAGCCACTAAAGAAAATAAATACATATTAAGCACAAAAGACCAAGGGAAAAACTCATATTTATCCTTCATATTGTAATAAACAAATTAGTGCAGTAGGCAGAATTCTGGTATTGCCCTCAACATTCCTTTGATATTGTGAACTGCCTCTGTAGGGGGGTATATAGCAAGGACCTGAGGGTGGCCTCAAGGGCTGATAGTAAACTTCAGCCAACAAGCAGCAAGAAAATCGGTCCTACAACCACAAGGAACTGAATTCTAACAACAACCAGTGAGCATGGCATAGGACTCTGAGCTTCAGATAATACTGAGTCCAAGCTGACACCTTGATTTCAGTCTGGTGAGATCCTGAAAAGAGGCAACCAGCTTGTCTGTACCTAGACTCCTGACTTATAGGAAGTGTGAGACAATAAATTTGTGTTGCTGTAAGCCACTAAATTTGTGGTTATTTTCTGTCCAACCACAGAAAACGAACAGATTTTGATACCTGAAAGTAGGCTGCTACTGCAACAATAAGTAAAAATGTGGAAGTAGCTTTGAAATTGGACAGAAAGCAAAAACTGGAAGAATTTTTAGAAGCATGACAGAGAATGCCTAATTTTCATTTGAACTGATTTTTAATAGACATTTGGACTTTAACATAGATGCTAATGGTAAGAGGGCTCAGAAGGAAAGGAGGACTATGTTATTGGAAACTGGAGAAGGAGGATCCTTGTTACATAGTAATAGAAAGCTTGGCAACACTGTGTCCTGAAGCTGTATGGAAAACATTTGTGACAAAGCCGGATATAAAGCTAAGGAGATTTCCAAATGAAATGTTTATAGTAAAATGCAACAGAAAGACAAATTGAGGAAAGGGCTGTTAGATATAAAGAACCCAGGACTACATGATTCCGAAAATTCCAGCCTCTCCAGAGAGCAAAAGATACTAAAGATCAGAAATGGCTGCTGAAAGCACAATAAAGAAAAAGATGACCATCTGCTAAAATTTCAGAAGGATCAAAAGATCAGAGGATTCAGTCCTTTGAATCTTTCAAAATTTTAAGGGCCTCTGTAGGCTTTACAGTTGTCTCTTAGCCATTTCAGCAAGAGGCAAAGATAGAAAAAGGATGATTTCATTTCTTGAAAAAATTTTCAAGTATAGCTGTTGTCTAATGCAGTAAGCCCCTGTTCAACTCACACAAAACCCAGAGTCCTTGAGAAAACTGCTTCAGCATAAACACTGCCAGCTGGGACTAAAATGGAGAGGCTGTCGGACTCCCCCCAAATTCTACTGGTAGAAAGAAGGCTGGCAAAATTGCTCAGCTGCAAACATATACTCCTTTCCCAGAAAAAGGAAGAATGATTCAGAAGGTAGAACCAAGATTCAGAGGGTGGAGTTGAGAGCCAATGGTTATTCCCAGGCCTGGAAACATAACCAAAAAACTCCAGTTGGAGTCAGTCAACCTGGATTTCAGAACTGTTACAGACCAGTGACTCCTTTTCACTTTCCATTTTGTCCTTCCCATTTTGAGACAGAATGTCTACAATAATAATCCCATGCCAGTCCCACATATGTTGGGATAGTCTCTTTCATTTTACAGGTTCACAGTTTCATCTACATCTAATTTAAATGAAATATAAGATTCTGGACTTTGAGCTGTTGCTTTAATGGGATAAGAATCCTGAGAATTGTGAGAAGGGGTGTATTTTGGTTGTGCATGGAGGGGGAGAGGGGGCATGAATAATTGGAGGCCAGAGGGAAGATTGTGGCAGGCAGAATTCTGAGATGGACCCCATGATTCCTGCCCCCCTGGTATACCATACCTGTATAATTTCCTCCTCCTGAGTGTGGGTGGGATCTATGAATATCAGGGATAGCCACTCCCTTGATTAGGCAATGTTATAGAAGGCTCTGTTGTAGCAGAATTATAAGAGATTCAAAGACAGAGATTCTTCCTGCTGGCCTTGATAAAGCTAACAACCACGTTCTGAACTGCCTATGGAGGGGGCCACATGGCAAGGGCCTGATAATAACATTGGTGAGATGAGAGCAACCACCTGACGGCCAGCAAAAAAATGTGGATTTAGGCCTATAGTTACAAGAAAGTGAATCCTGCCAATACCAGTGAGCTTGGAAGAAGACCGCAAGCCTCAGATGAGATTTCAACTGGCAAACACCTTGATTTCAGCCTAGTGTGACCCTGGAACAGAGGACCCAGTTAAGCTGTACCTGGACTCCTGACCACAGGAACTGTAAGAAATGTGTGGTTTACTTACCTTCTGGTAAGTTGTTATAGAGTAATAGAAAACTAAGACAACCAGGGTACAGATTTTGAAGAAAATACAACAAACTAAAACCCCTTATTATACTCACATTTTCTGGATAATGCTTCAGACTGTTAAAAGGATCTCAAGAGAGGGAACTTCTGGGTAAATTAATCATTGTCTCAAGCTTCAAGACCTCAAGCTTCTTACAAACCTATCACTTAATACTTCAAGTGACAAAGCAAATTGCACTGAGGGGCCTTTATTATATTGTTTGGGATGTAAAGTTAGATGGTCCAGAAAGGTTGACCAAAGCATTCTACTCTTAAGTAAAGTAACTAACATAAGCAAGACAAACAGTGAAAGCCTATTAAAGAGGTTCCTGCTGCTTTTCTGATTTTCCACCATTTAGCATTCTCAAGATTGGGCAAAGCTTCTACAGTTATGACCTAACTGATAAACAAGAAACCAGCTATTAGAGGTGTTAGAAGGCAGAAGGCAGAAGGTAACACAACTGCTTACTCAACAAATATTAGAGGCTGAATATTGAAGGTAAAAGTGATGTTTGTCTTCTCCTCTTGTCCTTTCTTACAAATCTGCTAAATCTAAAAAGTTTTGGGTAGATTTATACTGCGGTAAAATAAAGTAGCAGGTGGCATTATGTATTAATACAGACAAAATCAACTTTGATTTCAGAGAAAATAAATGAAAAGGGCAAGCCCAAATAACTTTGTAAGTCACATATGAAGCATAATAAATGTAGGCCTACTCCAATAATTGCAGCAATAATTTCAACTTAATATTTGGCAAGTCAAAATTATTCTCAAACTGCTTTTTCTAAAAATGATTTTGTTATATTACCAATTTCCATTTTGCAATGTTTTACACATTTCAATTTTTAAGATATCTAATTTATAAATCAAGCAATAAATTCAGTGAATCTAAAAGCCAAATCTAAAGCATTTAACAGTGACACGAGATATTCATACCAAATATTCATTATGCCATTTTCATATTATTTCATATAATATGAGTGTGACACCTAGGTTGATTATTGCTTGTAATTCAAATAATGACATGATTTAGAAGAATTCAAGAATTTAATCTCCAACCATGTGCTTTGGGTATTCCCTTATTTTGTATCAACCCAACTAACTCAACAAAGATGTGTTTCTAAGGTGTAGTTTTTATATCTACAATTTTTATTTCAATGAACTATACGGGCCTCTTGTGGAACTGTCATAAAGAATAATTAATCTGCAAAAGTGACAGAGCCCTTTTTAAGGAATTCTCGCTTATGGACAAATGACAAGACCGCTTTGGATAAGTTAATTAAATTTAATATTAATGTATTACAGATAAGAAAAACTGGAATAATGTATTCTTCTACAGCTGTCAAAATTCTGACATTAATTTCTAATTACATCACATGATCTAATGCCATTCAATGTCAAGATTAGCTTTTACTCATATAATCTCCATCCATTCTCATAAAGCTAGTGTTCTCTATATCCAGTTTTAATTGAAGAAAGCATTTGTCTCCAAGACTTCACCTAATCACCATAGGACAGATTATTCTTAAATTTATGCCCAGCCTGGAGGTAGTCTTTTCTAGTTTTTCAATTTTGACGATGTACTGTACATTTTTGCCTAGATACTGCCTTGTATCAAATTCAATAAATCTAAAACCCAAAATAATCCTTTTCTCCCAATAAGCCACTGTCATTATTCCAGATTATTGATATTCAAAGTCCTTCTCTGAGTTCTTTTCCCCTTTTCCTTAGTCTGTTGCCAAGAACTATTGCTTATTCACTCTTAATCTCTCTTAAACTTTAAGTCTCACTTCCTCTACCATACATTCTTTCCCCTCATTTTGTATGTATACATATTTTTGAGTTTTTTAAAACACAGTAATTATTCTGTAAATATGCTTACTTTCTTGACTCCAATTTATTTTGTGAGATTCATCCATGTTCATTTGTGTTCCTTATTCACTTTATCTACTAATTAGTATTTCATTGTTGGCATTTGGAATATTTCTGTTTTTTTCCTATTTAATAATGTTGCAATGAACATTTTATACCTGTATGCATGTGTGGGTAAAATTGCAATATTTGCAGAATCTCTTGCCTGGCTTTGGTTCATCTGCATATCAATAGGTGTTTCCAAAGGTGGAGAGAATTCGTCCATTTACATATCAATAGGTAATTATGAGGGTGCACCACAGACCGCAGAGGTTGGATGGAGTGATTTTCTGCTGCAGCCTCATCAAGAGAGAGAAGGGACGACTGCTTGTAAGAAATAAACAGGTTTCTTAACTTTCTTTCTCCCTTTGACTGATTTCAGTTTTAGAGGTGTTTTGCCCCAGAATTTTCCCCCCAAAGTTATAGCATGATAATTGAATAGAAATTTTAGGTCATATTGTATACACATCTTTGCCATTTGGTAAAGCCAGGCTGCTCTTCAAACCGTTATACCACCTTATAGCTCAACAAACAGTGTAAGAGACCTTGTTATAGCAAAACCGAGTACTAGGTATTTGCAGGGTTTTTGATGTCAAACTGGTAGGTATGAAATAGTATCACACTGTAGTTTTTTCATTTTTGTAATTACTAAATGAGGCTGAACAGTAAGTTTTTATGCTTAGCTACTGTATTATTTGCTGAGTTTGCCATAACAAATACCACAACCTGGGTAGCTTCAGCAAAATAAATTAATTTTCTCACAGTTCTGGAGGCTAGAAGTCGAAAACCAAGGTGTTGGCAGGGTTGATTTCTTCTGAGGCCTCTCTCCTTGACTTGTAGATCACCATCTCCTCTGTTTCATGTGGTCTCTTCTGTGTTATCGGTGCCCTCATCTACCTTTCTTACAAAGACACCAGTAATATTGGATTAGGGCTCACCCTGAACCCAGTTTTAATTTAATTACATCTTTAAAGACCCTATGTCCAAATCCAATTACATTCTGAGCTACTACAGGTTAGGAATTCAACACAGGAATTTTGGGAGGGACACAGTTTAACCCATAACAGTTACCATTAGAGCTGTAACATACTTATACTTTGGTTTCTTGATTTATCTACTAAAGTCTCACTAAAAATGATTAATTGCATATAAACTACACTTCATACTTCCAAATTAGTGATTCTAAAGCAGAGCTGTCATCAGATCATTATTCTCCTCATAAATCTCTACTAAGGTCTTCCAAATAAACTCCAAATTTACACAAAAATTCATTAACTCCTTAAATATTAACTGACTAGCTCTTATATAGTAGGTTTTATACTGAGTTCTAGGAAAAGAAATTGAATAAGGTGTGGTACCTGACATAAAAGCAAACAAATGAATAAACTCAACATTTACGAGACAGCAAATCAATGATTATAATTGTGCTAAATGTTATAATGGCTCAAAGTGCCACAGGATTCCAAAATGGGCATTTAATCAGGTTAAAAGGAAAAATTCTAGAAACAATTCTGAGATGGGGGGGTGACTTTTGAGTTAATATGAAAGATTAATAAATAGGAAGAAGGTAGATGAAAAGGATACAATGGGGTTAGAGTTAAGGTCCTCCAGGCAAAGGAAACAACCTCTAGGAAAAGAGAGATAAAAAAAAGCAGGGTGTCTTCAAATTGTGTAGATTATGTAGAGAAGTGGGAGAAGAGACAAGAAATGAGGCTATGGCAATAAATAGGAGCCAGATCATGAAAGGGTTTTATTGTGATTTGCTCAGCAGTTTGAATTTTATACTGAACCCTATGAGGAGGAAGTGACAAATTTCAGGGCAAGGCATAAAATGATATCTGAATTTTTAAATGATCATTTCAGTTACTGAGTGGAACTTATAAAGGTCTTGAACTTAGATTTGAAAATGATGAGTATGTAAATGATGGACAAAAATCATGGGTTTGGATAGTCTCTCAGGAAGAACATAGAAAGAAAAACAGCCACATATAGAGACCCAGAGGACACTAGTATTTAAAATGAGAGGAGGAAAAAATGCCTGTAAAGGTAAGTGCAAAGAAATATTTGGAGAAATAAAAAGAAAACCAAAGATTTTGTTAGAAAGGGTGAAAGGGAAGTTTTAAACAGGATATTGGTAGAATGTAAGATTAAAAATGTGGATTTTTATGCCAGGTTTTCTGGGTTCAAATTAGTAGCTCTGTGACTTTGACAAACTAGTATCTCTACACTAAGTTTTCTTCTTAAAACATGTTATTAACAACTCCTATCTCACAGGCGGTTGGCAAGAATTAAATGAGATGCATAGGAAGTCCTTGGTTCAGGGCCTGATATAGAACAACAAATCAATAACTGTTACTCATCATCAAACATCCTAGAGAAGTCATATAATATAAAACTGTGTGGATTTGGCTGTTTGGATGTCACAGGTACCTTTATCAAAAGAAGTTTTAGTCAAGTGGGAGAAAGAGCAAACTGATGCAGAGTAGGAAGCAAACAGAATCTTAAGTGCTAATTTCTATAAGCTTGGTTGGAGGGAGTAAAGTTAGGTTGACAAATTTTAAGATGAGGATTAGATGATGTTTGCTTTGATTTAAAATATGTAAGGAACTCCATGTTAATAAGTGGAAGGAAAGAGCCAGTAAAGAGGTTAAAGGTACAGGAGGAGGCAGGCAGGCATCCAACAGGCAAGGTCACAAAGGTAGAGTGATTACCATTCCGATGTTTCATCAATTCCACTGAAGTCAAAGGGAAAGAAGCATGTGTGCAGATGGAAATAAGTTAGGTGGAGGCCTTCTTGCCCACAGGCCTCATTGGCTGAGTATGACCTGGCAGTCTTGTGACCTGTTTCAAATGCTTAGTACACACGCCCATTTGCTTACATACTATAAGACTGGCTTTCTTTCAGGGTGTGTTCAGGAATCTGGATCTCCAGGTAATTCCCATACAGAATAATGTTAATGAATCATTGCACTAAACATCTTTGGATAAAGTTTTAACTCAATATTTACATGATCATCTTGATATTAATCATTCTAAAAGAGGAGCAATCAATGTCAGACTTTCCCTATGACTCACCTATCAATCAGTTGACTGCTTACCATGCTCATCCTTGATTTCTAGCAATTCGAGTCCCTTGAACTAACTAATGAATAAAGGGCTATTTTAAGTGGTAGGCTTTCAATATAGAAAACTAAAAACTAACCAAAGCAAAGGGACTTCTGGAATTGCAGCATACAGCTATAAAATCATATATCATCTTATAACAGGAATACTGGTCCCTGGGTGTTCTCCTTCTTGGCTACCCATAGAGTTAGAGTTCATATTCTTAGGTTTTTCTTGGTTGTACTAAGCAACCAAGGAATAAGAAAGAGAAACCAAAGGATTGCTTGCTGGCTATGATAGAAAAGCAAGAATTGAGAGTTGAACCAGGAGTTATTGAGGGGATAGACCATGGGGTCTAGGTAAGAGAAAAAAAGGAAAAGAAGATAAAGGTAGAAGAGTGAAAAAAATTGGGAGAGAGTGAGAAGGTTCATCAACTGGATTATTTAACTACTCACTCATTTAAATATTTATTACAACTCTGTGCCAGATGCTATGTTTTTACTCATTCAATCAATGAATATTCACTTAGTACCCACTGTAAGCTAGACCCACTTTTAGGCACTGAGGATACAGCAGTGGAAAAACCAGACAAACACTGGGCATCACGGAGTTTACATTCTATTAGAGAAAAAGAGACAATACATAAATAAGTAAATAGATTGTCATATGGTGATAAATGCTATAGAGAAACATAACTCAACAAGCAGGGCTACTGATTACCAGGAAAATTGGACACTATGAATTTAAAATAAAATAGTCAAGGAATTACTTGCTGAGAATTTGTCATTTGAGCAAATATCTGAAGGAGGTAAGAGGGTAAGCTGTGCAAATAAAGAACATTCTGGGCAGAAAGTGAAAAAGCCCTGAGGCAAGTGGATGTCCTATGAATAGCAAGAAGAAACACAGTGAGTGACAGGAGGAAATATGGAAGCTAAAATATATAGGGTCTTCTAGGCCACTGAAAAAAAACTTTGGCATGTATACTGAAACGGAAAGCTCACTGGAAGGTTTTGAAAAGAGACGTGATCTGAGAGGAAGGCTCAAGATGGCGGCATAAGTAGGATGGCAGAAATCTCCTCCCAAAACCACATATATTTAAAAAAATAAAACAAATACAACTATTCCTAAAAGACAGACTAGTAATACAGTACAAGAGCCAGGCTACATCTACATCTGTGAGAACTCAGTATCTCATGAAAAAAGTAAAATACAAACCCATGATCTGAGCACTCCCCCACTCCAGCTCACCAGTGGCAGGAAAAGATTCAAAGTGGGGAAGGAGTGGAAGCACAGGACTACTAAATAATTAGCCCTGGTAATCTGCACTGGGAGCACAGACATACAATGCATGGTGTACTGGACATCAGAGAAACGGAAAAGTAAAATCCAAGATGGAAACTGCGAGCAGGTCCCCACAGCTGAATCCCCTGGGATAAAAGAAAAGCGGGTGCTTTTTAAAAGTCTTAAAGGAAAAAGGACTTAACAGCTGGACAAAATCGTCAGGGTACACTCAGCCCAGCAGGTTGGGAATCTAAGGAACTTCTGGTGCCCTAATCCTTGGGTGGTAACGCAGCTCTGAAGTACCTCAGCAGCTCTGAAGTACCTCACGGTGATAAGCAGCATGCCATTCATTCCCCTCCGCGGGCGCTGCAAGCAAACCAGCTGACCCACTACAGCTGAGCAGCCGGGGAGAAGCCTTGCCCACAGCAACCACAGAGTCTTCTCCCAGCATGCAGCTAATTGGGACAGACAAGAGGGTGCTGCCGGTGTGCAGCTGCCTGGCACAGACAGAGGAAGCCGGAGCAAGGTCCGGAAGACATGAAGGGGTGCTGGTCTCACAGGAGAACACACCCTGTGGGTCTGCAACCCACCTCAGTGCCCTAGGCTATCCCGAGGGCCGCCCCACCCACAGCAGCTCAGGAGATTATCTCAGAGACTGCTCCCTGTGTGCGGATAACCAGCACAGGCAGTGGAGAAGGGCAAAGTGAGCAGCAAGCAGAAGAGACTTTGTTCTCCCAGCTGACACATGCGCCATGTGCCAGCGATCAATTCTATCGCCATGAAAAGGCAGAAAAATGTGGTCCAGTCAAAAAGAACTCAGACAACCACAGAGAGAGGGCCTGGTGAGATAGATACAACAAATATTCCTGAAAAAGAATTCAAAATAAAAGTCATAACCATGCTGATGGACCTACAGAGAAAATACGCAAGAGCTAAAAGATGAAGTCACAGATGTATCAACAAAAGGGACCCAAGGAGGACAACACCAAGACATATAATAATTAAAATGGCAAAGATCAAAGACAAGGACAGAGTATTAAAGACAATCAGAGAAAGAAAAAAATCACCTACAAAGGAAAACCCATCAGGCTATCAGACTTCTCAACAGAAACATTATAGGCCAGAAGAGAATGGCATGATATATTTAACACAATGAAACAGAAGGGCCTTGAACAAAGAATACTGTATCCAGCATTATTATCATTTAAATTTGAATGAGGGATTAAACACTTTTGACACAATTTTGACACAAGCAAAAGTTGAAGGAATTTGCCTCCAACAAACCACCTCTACAGGATATTTTAAAGGGACTGCTCTAGATGGAAGTACTCCTAAGGCTAAATAGATGTCACCAGAGAGAATAAAATCACAACAAAGAAAGAAGACCAACCAAATACTAACTAAGGCAAAAAATAAAATCAACTATCCACAAAAGCAGTCAAAGGAAACACAAAAGAGTACAGAAAAAAACACCTAACATATAAAAAGTGGAGGAGCAAGATTTAGAAGGGAGACAAATAAAGAATCACCAGACTATGTTTATAATAGCGTAATAAGTGCATTAAAGTAGATAGTAAAGAAGCTACCCTTGAACCTTTGGTAATCACGAATCCAAAGCCTGCAATGGCAATAAGTACATATCTATCGATATTCACACTAAATGTAAATGGACTAAATGCACAATAAAAAGACACAGAGTAATACAATAAATAAAAAGCAAGACCCATCTATATGCTACTTACAAGACATTCACCTCAAACCCAAAGACATACACAGAATAAAAGTGAAGGGATGGAAAAAGATATTTCATGCAAACAATAGGGAGAAAAAAGCAGGTGTTGCAGTACTTGTACTTGTATCAGACAAAATAGACTTCAAAAAAGGAAAGTAACAAGAGATAAAGAAGGACATTACATAATGATAAAGGGGTCAGTCCAACGAGGGAATACAACCATTATAAATATATATGCACACAATACAGAAGAACCGACATATGTGAAACAAATACTAACAGAATTAAAGGAGGAAATAGAATGCAATGCATTCATTTTAGGAGACTTCAACACACCACTCACTCCAAATGATAGACCAACCAGACAGAAAATACGTAAGGACACAGAGGCACTGAACAACACACTAGAACAGAAGGATCTAACAGATATCTGCAGAACTCTACACCAAAAAGCAGCAGGATACATTCTCCTCAAGTGCACATGGAACATTTTCCAATAGACCACATAATAGGCCACAAAAAGAACCACAGTAAATTAAAAAAGATTGAAATTCTACCAACCAATTTCTCAGATCACAAAGGTATAAAACTAGAAATGAATTGTACAAAGAAAACAAAAAGGCACACAAACACATGGAGGCTTAACAACATGGAGGTGTTCCTAAATAATCAATGGATCAATGACCAAATTAAAAGAGAGATCAAACAATGTATGGAAACAAATGACAACAACAACACAATACCACAACTTCTGTGGGATGCAGCGAGGGCAGTTCTAAGAGGAAAGTATATGCCAATCCAGGCCTATTTAAAGAAGGAAGAACAATCCCAAGTGAAGAGTCTAAAGTCACAATTATTGAAACTGGAAAAAGAGGAACAAATGAGGCCCAGAGTCAGCAGAAGGAGGGACATATCAAAGATCAGAAAAGAAATAAATAAAATTGAGAAGAATAAAACAATAGAAAAAAATTAATGAAACCAAGAGCTGATTCTTTGAGAAAATAAACCAGCCCCCTGCGAGACTTATTAAGAAAAAAAGAGGATCTACACACATAAACAGAATCAGAAATGAGAAAGGAAAAATCATGATGGACACCACAGAAATACAAAGAATTATTAGAGAATACTATGAAAATCTATATGCTAACAAATGGATAACTTAGAAGAAATGGACCACTTTCTAGAAAAATACAACCTTCTAGGACTGACCAAGGAAGAAACAGAAAATCTAAACAGACCAATTATCAGCAACGAAATTGATTCGGTAATCAAAAAACTACCAAAGAACAAAAACCCCGGGCCAGATGGTGTCACAGCTGAATTACATGAGACATATAAAGAAGAAATAATACACATTTTACTTAAAGTCTTTCAAAAAATAGAAGAGGAGGGAATACTTCCAAATGCATTTTTTGAAGCCAGCATCACTCTAATACCAAAACCAGGCAAAGACACCAAAAACAAAAACAAAAACAAAAAAACCACAGACCAATATCCCTGAACATACATGCAAAACCACTCCATAAAATATTAGCAAACTGAATTTACAAATATATCAAGAGGATCATACACCATGATCAAATGGGACTCATCTCAGGGATGCAAATATGGTACAACATTTGAAAATCCATCAACATCATCCACCACATCAACAAAAAGGACAAAAACCACATGATCATCTCCATAGACGCTGGAAAAGTATTTTACCAAATTCAACATCCATTCATGATAAACACTCTCAACAAAATGGGTATAGAGGGCAAGTACCTCAACATAAGAAAGGCCATATATGACAGACCCACAGCCAACATTATACTTGAGAAGCTGAAGGCTTTTCCCCTAAGATTGGGAAGAAGACAAGGATGCCCACTCTCTGCAGTTCTATTCAGTATAGTACTGGAGGTCCTAGCCACGGCAGTCAGACAACACAAAGAAACACAAGGCATCCAGATTGGTAAAGAAAAAGTCAAACTATCACTATTTACAGATGACATGATATTGTACATAAAAAACCTTAAAGACTCCACTCCAAAACTACTAGTACTAATATCTAAATTCAGCAAAGTTGCAGGATACAAAATTAATACACAGAAATCTGTTGTATACCTATATTCTAATAATGAACAAGCAAAAAGAGAAATCAGGAAAACAATTCCATTCACAATTGCATCAAAAAGAATAAAATAACAAGTAATAAAACTAACCAAGTAAGTGAAAGATCTGTATTCTGAAAACTACAAGACACTCTCAAGAGAAATTAAAGAGGACATTAACAAATGGAAACTCATCCTACGCTCTTGGCTACGAAGATTTAATAATGTCAAAATGGCCATCCTCCATAAAGCAATCTACAGATTCAATGCAATTCCTATCAAAATATCAATAGCATTCAAGGAAATGTAACAAATAGTTCTAAAATTCATATGGAACCACAAAAGACCCTGAATAGTCAAAGCAACCCAGAGACGAAAGAATAAAGCTGGGGGGAATCTCACGTCCCAACTTCAAGCTCTACTACAAAGCCACAGTAATCAAGACAATTTGGTACTGACACAAAAAGAGACTCACAGACCAGTGGAACAGAAAACAGGGTTCAGATTTTAACCCAAAAATATATGGTAAATTAATAAATGATAAAGGAGCCATGGATATACAATGGAGAAATGACAGATTCTTCAATACCTGGTGTTGGAAAAACGGGACAGCTACACGTAAGAGAAAGAAACTGGATCATTGTCTAACCTGTACACAAAAGTAAATTCGAAATGGATCAAAGAACTGAATGTAAGTCAATGAACCATAAACTCTAAGAAAAAAGTATAGGCAAAAATCTCTTGGACATAAACATGAGCAACTCCTTCATGAACATATCTCGCTGAGCAAGGGAAACAAAAGAAAAATGAACAAGTGGGACTATCAAGCCAAAAGGCTTCTGTACAGCAAAGGACACCATCAATAGAACAAAAAGGCATCCTACAGTATGGGAGAATATATTCAAATATGACATATCGGATTAAGGGTTGACATCCAAAATATATAAAGAGCTCACACAACTCAACAAAGAAAAAGCAAATAATCCAATAAAAAAATGGGGAGAGGATCTGAACAGACACTGTTACAAAGAAGAAATTCAAATGGCCAACAGGCACATGAAAAGATGTTCCATACCGCTAATCATCAGGGTAATGCAAATTAAAACAATGAGGTATCGCCTCACACCAGTTAGGATGGCCACAATCCAAAAGACAAAAAACAACAAATGTCGGCGAGGATGTGGAGAGAGGGGAACCCTCCTACACTGGTGGTGGGAATGGAAATTATTAAAACCATTGCAAAAAGCAGTACAGAGGTTCCTTAAAAAACTAAAACTAAAAATACCATTTGACCAGGATTTCCACTCTGAGGAATTTACCCTAACAATGCAGCAGCCTAGTTTTAAAAAGACATATGTACCCCTATATTTACTGAAGCACCATTAACAAGAGAAAAGAAATGGAAACAACCTAAATGTCAAAAAGTAGATGAATGGATAAAGAAGAGGTGGCACATACATACAATGTAGTATTTTTTTTATTAAGATATTGATATACACTCTTATGAAGGTTTCACATGAAAAAACAATGTGGTCACTAAATTTACCCATATTATGAAGTCCCCACCCCATACCCCAATGCAGTCACTGTCCATCAGTGTAGTAAGATGCCACAGATTCACTATTTGCCTTCTCTGTGCTGCACTGTTTTCCCAATGATCCCCCACACCATGTGTACTAAACAAAATACCTCTCAATCTCTTCTCCCACCCTCCCCACCCACCCTCCCACACTCCTCCCCTTTGGTAACCACTAGTAACTTCTTGGAATCTCTGTGTCTGCTGCTATTTTGTTCCTTCAGTTTTGCTTCGCTGTTATACTCCACAAATGAGGGAAATCATTTGGCACTTGTCGTTCTCTGCCTGGCTTATTTTACTGAGCATAATATCCTCCAGCTCTATCCATGTTGTTTCAAATGGTAGGATTTCTTCCTTTCCTATGGCTGAATAGTATTCCATTGTGTATATGTACCACCTCTTCTTTATCCATTCATTTACTGATGGACACTCAGGTTGCTTCCATATCTTGGCTATTGTAAAAAGTGATGCAAGAAACATAGGGGGGCATACGTCTTTTTGAATCTGAGAAGTTGTATTCTTTGGGTAAATTCCAAGGAGTGGGATTCCCAGGTCAAATGGTATTTGTATTTTTAGTTTTTTGAGGAACCTCCATATTGCTTTCCATAATGGTTGAACTAGCTTACATTCCCACCAGTAGTGTAGGAGGGTTCCCCTTTCTCCGCATCTTCGCCAGCATTTGTTGTTCCTTGTCTTTTAGATGGTGGCCATCGTTACCGGGGTGAGGTGATATCTCATTGTGGTTTTAATTTGCATTTCTCTGATGATTAGTGATGTGGAGCATCTTTTCATGTGTCTGTTGGCCATCTGAATTTCTTCTATGGAGAACTGTCTCTCTATCTTCTGCCCATTTTTTAATCAGGTTATTTGCTTTTTTGGGTGTTGAGGCATGTAAGTTCTTTATATACTTTGTGTGTTAACCATTTGTCGGATATATCATTTACAAGTATATTCTCCCATACTGTAGGATGCCTTTTTGTTCTGTTGATGGTGTCCTTTGCTATACAGAAACTTTTTAGTTTGATGTAGTCCCATGAGTCCATTTTTGCTTTTGTTTCCCTTTCTGGAGGAGATGCGTTCAGGAAGAAGTTGCTCATGCTTATATTCAGGAGATTTTTGCCTATGTTGTCTTCTAAGAGTCTTATTGTTTCATGACTTACATTCAGGTCCTTGATCCATTTTGAGTTTACTTTTGTGTATGGGGTTAAACAATAATCCAGTTTCATTCGCTCGCATGTAGCTGCCCAGTTTTGCCAACACCAGCTGTTGAACTGTCTGTCATTTCCCCATTGTATGTCCATGGCTTCTTTATCATATATTAATTGACCATAAACAGTTGGGTTTATATCGGGGCTCTCTAGACTGTTCCATTGGTCTATGGGTCTGTTCTTGTGCCAGTACCAAATTGTCTTGAGTTCTGTGGCTTTGTAGCAGAGCTTGAAGTTGGGGAGCATAATTTCCCCAGCTTTATTCTTCCTTCTCAGGATTGCTTTGGCTATTCAGGGTCTTTTTTGGTTCCATATGAATTTTAGAACAATTTTCTGTAGTTCGTTGAAGAACGCTGTTGGTATTTTGATAGGGATTGCATTGAATCTGTAGATTGCTTTAGGGAGGATGGCCATTTTGAAAATATTAATACTTCCTATCCATGAGCATGGGATGTGTTTCCATTTATTCGTATCTGCTTTAATTTCTCTCATGAGTGTCTTTTAGTTTTCAGAGTATAGGTCTTTCACGTCCTTGGTTAGGTTTATTCCAAGGTATTTTATTCTTTTTGATGTAACTGTGAATGGGATTGTTTTCCTGATTTCTCTCTCTGCTAGTTCATTATTAGTGTATAAGAATGCCACAGATTTCTGCGTATTAATTTTGTATCCTGCAACTTTGCTGAATTCAGATATTACATCTAGTAGTTTTGGAGTGGATTCTTCAGGGTTTTTTATGTACAATATCATGTCATCTGAAAACAGGGACAGTTTAACTTCTTCCTTGCCAATTTGGATGCCTTTTATTTCTTTGTGTTGTCTGATTGCTGTGGCCACGACCTCCAGTTCTGTATTGAATAGAAGTGGGGAGAGTGGGCATCCCTGTCTTGTTCCGGATCTTAAAGGAAAAGCTTTCAGATTCTCGCTTTTAAGTATAATGTTGGCTGTGGGTCATATATGGCCTTTATTATGTTGAGGTACTTGCCCTCTATACCAATTTGTTGAGAGTTTTTATCATGAATGGATGTTGAATTTTGTCGAATGATTTTTCAGCGTCTATGGAGATGATCATGTGATTTTTGTCCTTCTTTTTGTTGATGTGGTGAATGATGTTGATGGATTTTCAAATGTTATACCAACCTTGCATCCCTGGAGTAAATCCTACTGGATCATGATGGATGATTTTTTTTATGTATGTTTGAATTCGGTTTGCTAATATTTTGTTGAATATTTTTGCATCTATATTCTCCAGGGATATTGGTCTGTAATTTTCTTTTTTTTGTGGTGTCTTTGCCAGGTTTTGGTATTAGAGTGATGCCAGCCTCATAGATTGAGTTTGAAAGTATTCCCTCCTCTTCTACTCTTTGGAAAACTTTAAAGAGGATGGGTATTAGGTGTTTCCTAAATATTTGATAAAATTCAGCGGTGAAGCCATCTGGTTTGGAATTTTTGCTCTTAGGTAGGTTTTTGATTACCAGTTCAATTTTGCTGCTGGTAATTGGTCTGTTCAGATTTTCTGTTTCTTTCTGGGTCAGCCTTGGAAGGTTGTATTTTTCTAGAATGTTGTCCATTTCTTCTGGTTATCCGGTTTTTAGCATACAATTTTTCATAATATTCTCTCATAATTCTTTGTATTTCTGTAGTGTCTCTAGTGATTTTTCCTTTCTCATTTCTGATTCTGTTTATGTGTGTAGACTCTCTTTTTTTCTTGATAAGTCTGGCTTGGGGTTTATCTATTTTGTTTATTTTCTCAAAGATCCAGCTCCTGCTTTCATTGATTCTATTGTTTTATTCTTCTCAATTTTATTTATTTCTGCTTTAATCTTTATTATGTCCCTCCTTCTACTGACTTTGGGCCTCAGTTGTTCTTCTTTTTCTAGTTTTATTAATTGTGAGTTTAGACTGTTCATTTGGGATTGTTCTTATTTCCTGAAGTAAACCTGTATTGTAATATATTTCCTTCTTAGCACTGCCTTTGCTGCATCCCACAGATTTTTGTGGTGTTGAATTATTGTTGTCATTTGTCTCCATATATTGCTTGATCTCTGTTTTTATTTGGTCATTGATCCATTGGTTATTTAGGAGCATGTTGTGAAGCCTCCATATGTTTGTGGGAATTTTCATTTTCTTTGCATAACATTTCTAGTTTCATACCTTTGTGGTCTGAGAAACTGGCTGGTACAATTTCAATCATTTTAAATTTACTGAGGCTCTTTTTGTGACCTATTATATGATCTATTCTTGAAAATGTTCCATGTGCACTTGAGAAGAATATATATTCTGCTGCTTTTGGGTGTAGGGTTCTGTAGATGTCTGTTAGGTCCATCTGTTCTATTGTGTTGTTCAGTGCCTCTGTCTCCTTACTTATTTTGTGCCTGGTTGATCTGTCCTTCAGAGTGAGTGGAGTGTTGGAGTCTCCTAGAATGAATGCATTGCATTCTATTTCTCCTTTTAATTCTGTTAGTATTTCTTTCCAATATGTAGGTGCTCCTGTGTTGGGTGCATAGATATTTATAATGGTTATATCTTCTTGTTGGTTGACCCTTTTATTATTATGTAATCTCCTTCTTTGTCTCTTGTGACTTTGTTTTCAAGTCTATTTTGTCTGATACAAGTACTGCAACTCCTGCTTTTTTCTCCCTATTAGTTTCATGAAATATCTTTTTCCTTCCCTTTTCTTTCAGTCTGTGTATGTCTTTGGGTTTAAAGTGAGTCTCCGGTAGGCAGCATATAGATGGGTCTTGTTTTTTTATCTATTCAGTGACTCTGTGTCTTTGATTGGTGCACTCAGTCAATTTACATTTAGGGTAATTATCTATACGTATGTAGTTATTGCCATTGCAGGCTTTCGATTCGTTGTTACCAAAGGTTCAAAGTTAACTTCCTCACTATCTAAGAGTCTGACTTAACTCACTTAATATGCTATTACAAACACAATCTAAAGGTTCTTTTTTTTTCTTCCTCCTCCATTCTTTATATATTAGGTATCATATTCTGTACTCTTTGTCTGCCCCTTGATTGACTTTGACAATAGTTGATTTAATTTTTCATTTCCTTATTATTTAGCTGTTCTACTTTCTTTACTGTGGTTTTATTACCTCTTTTGACAGCTATTAAACCTTAGGACCACTTCCATCTATAGCAGTCCTTCCAAAATAACCTGTAGTGATGGTTTGTGGGAGGTAAATTCTCTCAGCTTTTGCTTATCTGGAAAGTATTTAATGCCTCTTTCAAATTTATATGATAATCTTACCGGATAAAGTAATCTTGGTTCAAGGCCCTTATGCTTCATTGCTTTAAATACATCATGCCACCCCCTTCTGGCCTATAAGGTTTCTGTTGAGAAGTCTGATGATAGCCTGATGGGTTTTCCTTTGTATGTGAGCTTATTTGTCTCTCTGGCTGCTTTAGTCTGTCCTTATCTTTGATCTTTGCCATTTTAATTGCTATATGTCTTGGTGTTGTCTTCCTTGGGTCCCTTGTGTTGGGAGATCTGTGCACCTCCATGGCCTGAGAGACTATCTCCTTCCCCAGATTGGGGAAGTTTTCAGCAATTACCTCATCAAAGACACTTTTTATCCTTTTTTCTCTCTCTTCTTCTGGTACCCCTATAATGCGAATACTGATCCGTTTGGACTGGTAACAGTTCTCTCAATATTCTTTCATTCTTAGAGATCCTTTTTTCTCTCTGTGTCTCTTCTTTGTATTCCTTTTCTCTAGTTTCTATTTCATTTATCGTCTCCTCCACCATATCCAACCTGCTTTTAATACCCTCCATTGTGCTCTTCAACGATTGGATCTCTGACCGGAATTCATTCCTGAGTTCTTGAATATCTTTCCGTACCACCATTTGAATGTTAATGATTTTTATTTTGCACTCCTTTACAGGAAGAGTCATGAGGTCAATGTCATTTAAATCTTTCTCTGGAGTTGTATTAATAATTTTATTATGAACCAGATTTCTTTGTCATTTCATATTTGTATATGGTGCCCTCTAGTGACCGGAAGCTCTACTCCCTGGACTGCTTAGCCACTGAAGCCATGTCTCCGGTTGCAGGTGTGTGGTATTGTTGCCTGTGAGGAGGAAAGATTTGTTTCCTGCTACCCAGCTGCTATGCCTGTCTTCACTGCCTGAACCAGTGGGCTGAGCACACAGGTATAAGCCCCCATGCTCTGTGTTTCTAGTTGCTGTAGACAAATCTTCCCTCTGGCTGGCCTAACGCCATGGCAGGGTTTGCCTGTTTGTGAGCCAGGTGGGGCTGGCCGGAAGAAAGGTGCAGTAGGCTGCATATCACGGAGGTGGTCCTTGGAGCTGTGTAGCCAGCCAGGGAGCTGGAGCACCTTAAGATTGTCTAAGGAGGAAGATTATCTTTTACCTTCTTAAATATGAGAGTCTATATGGCAAAGCTCCCAACCTGCTGGGCAGAGTGCACCCGGACAATTTTGTCTACCTGTCCTTTGTCCTGAGAAGTAAGCTGTGTGCAGTCCTTGCCCCTTTAGCAGCCCTCTTGCTATGGACTTGCTTGTTAGGAAGTCTCTCAGGCCACACACCTTTATTTTGTTCCAGAGCAGCTGGATATGGATCCCTGATTTCCACAAGAGGTTAGAATCTCAGTCTCTCCAGGATGTTTGCCTGTCTTAGCTTTCTAACCCTGTAATCCCAAGAGTATCATGGAAGCACCATGAATTGTAGGTGTGTGTTCCTGAAGCAGATCCCAAGATTTAGGTATTCAGCAGTCCCATACCTCCACTCCCTCCCTGCTTGGTTTCTTTTCCTCCCGCCGGTGAGGTGGGGTGGGGGAAGGGCTTTGGTCCCGCAGGGAAACAGCTTTGGTCCGTTACCCTTTTCTGTGAGGTCTGCTCTTTTCTCCAGGTGTATGCAGTCTAGCGCACTCAACTTTCCTGTTGTTCTTTCAGGATTAGTTATACTAATTATATTTCCATATAATAGGCGGTTTTAGAAGGAAGCCTGTGTCTCACCTCTCACGCCGCCATCTTTAATCCTCTCCCACATTGGAATATTATACAGTCATAAGAAGAAAACAAATCCTACCATTTGCAACAACAAGGATGGAGCTATAGTGTATTATGCTCAGTGAAATAATCCAGATGGAAAAGACAAGTTCCAAATGATTTCACTCACATGTGGAGTATAAGAACAAAGGAAAAACTGAAGCAGACTCACAGAACCCAAGAATGGACTAACAGCTACCAAAGGGAAAGGGACTGGGGAGGATGGGTGGGAAGGAATGGAAAGGGGGGAAAACGGGTCGTTACGATTAGCAGACATAATGTAGGGGTGGGCACATGGGGAGGCTGTACAACACAGAGAAGAAAATTAGTGATTCTATGGCATGTTACTACCCTGGTGGACAGTGACTATAATGGGGTATGTTGTGGGGATTTGATAATGGGGAAGTCTAGTAAACATAATGTTGCTCATGTAATTGTACATTAATGATACCAAAATAAAATAAATAAATAAGAGATGTTTCCCAACCTATTTTAAAAGGATCACTCTGGCTGCTATTTCTGAGAATAAGACTATAGGGGGGGAAGTGTAGAAGACACAATTAGAAGGCTATGGCAACAATGTAGTCAAGAAATTATGGTGGCTTTGCCAAGGGGGTTGCTGTGAGACTGGTGGGAAATGATTATATTTTGGAAATATTCTGAAGGAGGGCCAAAAGGGTTCACTGATATGGACATCTCTGCCCGGAAAAACTGGCTGGATGGAGTAACCATTAAACAGAGAAGGCTTTGTGTGAGGAGCTGATTAGGAAGAAGTTTCAAAGTTTTGTACATGTTAAGTTTGTGATTCCAATGAAGATGCATAATGAGTAAATGGTATATGAGTCTGGACATATTTAGTGAAGAATGGGATAGAGATATAAATTCATATATTTTCAGCATAACGGATGGTATTTTAAAGCCCTAAAATTTCATGAGATGTCTAAAGCAGTATGTGAAGATAAAAGAGATACCCAAGAACAGAGAAATGAGGACTAATAAGAAAAGGAGGCTATGTAGGAGCAACTCTGCCCCCAAAACACCTCTTCCAGAGATCCCTGATTCTTTCAGAATGTTTCATTTTTGTGTTATTGTCAAATGATAACCCAAAGAAAGTCTACATATAGTGTACCTTTTTTATTTAAACAATAAATCCGTATTTTTTCCAATGATTTCTTGAAAAAAATTCTTATACTTTTTGTTCTTTCATACTGTTTATTATTATTTTTGGTTTCATTAATCTCAATTACATTAGCAACATTATGTTTAGTAGACTACCCCCATCAAGTCCCCACTACATACCCCATTACCGTCACTGTCCATCAGTGTAGTAAGATGCTATAGAATTACTACCTGTCTTCTCTGTGTTGTACTGCTCCCATACATTATGTCTGCTAATCGTAATGCCCCCTTTTTTTCCCATTATCCCTCCCTTCCCACCCATCCTTCTGAGTCCCTTTCACTTTGGTAACTGTTAGTCCACTATTGGGTTCTGTGAGTCTGCTGCTGCTTGGTTCCTTCAGGTTTTTTCTTTGACCTTCTACTCCACATATGAATGAGGCATTTGATACTTGTCTTTTTCCACCTGGCTTATTCTACTGAGCATAATCCTAGCTCTATCCATGTCGTTGCAAATGGTAGGATGTTTTCTCTTTATGGATGAATACTGTTCCATTGTGCATATGTACCACATCTTCTTTATCCATTCATCTACTGATGGACACTTAGGTTCCTTCTATTTCTTGGCTACTGTAAATAGTGCTGTGATAAACATAGGGCTGCAAATGTATTTTTCAAACTGGGCTACTGTGTTCTTAGGGTAAATTCATAGGGGTGGAATTCCTGGGTCAAATGGTATTTCTATTTTGAGTTTTTTTAGGAAGCTCCATACTGATTTCCACAATGGTTGAACTAATTTACATTCCCACCAGCAGTGTAGGAGGGTTCCCTTTTCTCCACATCCTCGCCAACATTTGTTGTTGTTTGTGTTTTGGATGTTGGCCATCCTCACTGGTGTGAGGTGATATCTCATTGTGGTTTTAATCTGCATTTCTCTGATGATTAGCGATGTGGAGCATCTTTTCATGTGCCTGTTGGCCATCTGAATTTCTTCTTTGGAGAAGTGTCTATTCATGTCCTCTGCCCATTTCTTAATTGGATTATTTGCTTTTTGTTTGTTCAGGTGCATGAGTTCTTTATATATTTTGGATGTCAACCCCTTATCGGATACGTCATTTATGAATATATTCTCCCATACTGTAGGATGTCTTTTTGTTCTACTGATGGTGTCCTTTGCTGTACAGAAGGTTTTCAGCATGATATAGTCCCACTTGCTCATTTTTGCTTTTGTTTCCCTTGGCCAGGGAGATATGTTCATGAAGAAGTTGCTCATGTTTACATCCAAGAGATTTTTGCCTATGTTTTTTTCTAAGAGTTTTATGGTTTCATGACTTACATTCAGGTCTTTGATCAATTTCAAATTTACTTTTGTGTATGGGGTTAGATAATAATCCAGTGTCATTCTCTTACATGTAGCTGTCCAGTTTTGCCAACACCAGCTGTTGAAGCGGCTGTCATTTCCCCATTGTATATCCATGGCTCATTTATCATATATAAATTGACCATAGATGTTCATGTTAATATCTGGAGTCTTTGTTCTGTTCCAATGGACTATGGGTCTGCTTTTGTGCCAGTACCAAATTGTCTTGATTACTGTGGCTTTGTAGTAGAGCTTGAAGTTGGGTAGTGGATCCCCCTGCTTTATTCTTCTGTCTCTGGATTGCTTTGGCTATTCAGGGTCTTTTGCGGTTCCATATGAATTTTAGAACTATTTGTTCCACTTCGTTGAAAAATGTTGTTGGTTTTTTGATAGGGATTGCATTGGATCTGTAGATTGCTTTAGGCTGGATGGCCATTTTGACAATATTAATTCTTCCTAGCCAAGAGCATGGGATGAGTTTCCATTTGTTACTGTCCACTTTAACGTCTCTTAAGAGTGTCTTGTTGTTTTCAGGGTATAGGTCTTTCACTTCCTTGGTTAGTTTTAATCCTAGGTATTTTATTCTTTTTGATGCAATTGTGAATGGAATTGTTTTCCTGATTTCTCTTTCTGCTAGTTCATCGTTAGTGTATGTCAATTAATTCCATATTCTGCAACTTTGCTGAATCTAGATATTAATTCTAGTAGTTTTGAAGTGGAGTCTTTAGTTTTTTTATGTACAATATTGTCATCTGCAAATAGTGACAGTTTGACTTCTTCTTTACCAATCTGGATGCCTTGTGTTTCTTTTTGTCTGATTGCCATGGCTAGGACCTCCAGTACTGTGTTGAATACCAGTGGGCAGAGTGGGCATCCCTGTCTGGTTCCCGATCTTAGGTGAAAAGGTTTCAGCTTCTTGATGTTAAGTATGATATTGACTGTGGGTTTGTCATATATGGCATTTATTATGTTGAGGTACTTATCCTCTATACCCATTTGTTGAGTTTTTATCATGAATGGATTTTGAATTTTGTCACATGCTTTTCAGCATCTATGTAGATGATCATGTGGTGTGTGTCCTTTTTGTTGATGTGCTGGATGATGTTGATGGATTTTCAAATGTTGTACCATCCTTGCACACCTGAGATGACTCCCAGTCGATCATGGTGTGTGATCCCTTTGATGTATTTTTTAATTCGGTTTGCTAATATTTTGTTGAGTATTTTTGCATGTATGTTCATCAGGGATATTCAACTGTAATTTTGGGTTTTTTTTTGGTGGCTTCTATGACTGGTTCTGGTATTAGAGTGATTCTGACTACATAAAAGGAGTTTGGAAGTATTCCCTCCTCTTCTACTTTTTGGAAAACTTTTTAGGGGAATGGGTATTACGTCTTCTCTATATGTCTGATAAAATTTAGCGGTGAATCCACCTGGCCTGGGGGTTTTGTTCTCGGGTAGTTTTTTGATTACTGATTCATTTTCGTTGCTGGTAATTGTTGTGTTTAGATTTTCTGTTTCTTCCTTGCTCAGTCTTGTAAGGTTGTATTTTTCTAGTAAGTTGTCCATTTCTTGTAGGTTACCCAGTTTGTTAGCATATAGATTTTCATAGTATTCTCTAATAATTCTTTGTATTTCTGTGGTGTCTGTCATGATTTTTCCTTTCTCACTTCTGATTCTGTTTATGTGTGTATATTCTCTTTTTCTCTTTAATAACTCTCACTATGGGTTCATGTATTTTGTTTATTTTCTCAACGTACCAGCTGTTGGTTCCATTAATTTTTTCTATTATTTTATTTATTTCTTCTCTGTTCTTCATTATGTCCCTCCTTCTGTTGACTTTGGGCCTCATTTGTTCTTCTTTTTCCAGTTTTAATAATTGTAACTTTAGACTCTTCCTTGGGATTGTTCTTCCTTCTTTAAATAGGCTTGGATGGCTATACACTGTCCTCTTAGAATTGCCTTAGCTACATCCCACAGAAGTTGGGGCATTGTGCTGTTGTTGTTATTTGTCTCCATATATTGCTTGATCTCTGTTTTAATTTGGTCATTGATCCATTGATTATTTTGGAGCATGTTATTAAACCTCCATGTGTTTGTGGGCCTTTTTGTTCTATTTGTACAATGTACTTCTAGTTTTATACCTTTGTGGTCTGAGAAGTTGCTTGGTAGAATTTCAATCTTTTGAATTTACCGAGGCTCTTTTTCTGGCCTAGTATATGGTCTATTCTGGAAAATGTTCCATGTGCACTTGAGAAGAATGTGTATCCTGATGCTGATGGGTGTAGACTTCTGTAGATGTCTGTTAGGTCCATCTGTTCTAGTGTGTTGTTCAGTGCCTCTGTGTCCTTACTTATTTTCTGTGTGGTTTATCTCTCCTTTGGAGTGACTGGGGTATTGAAGTCTCCTAGAATGAGTATATTGCATTTGCATTCTATTTCCTCCTTTAATTTTGTTAGTATTTGTTTCACATATGTCGGTACTACTGTGTTGGGTGCATATATATTTATAATGGTTATATGCTCTTCTTGGACTGCCTGGTGTATCATTATATAATGTCCTTGTGTACCTCTTGTTACTTTCTTCGTTTTGAAGTCTATTTTGTCTGCTACAAGTACTGCAACACCTGCTTTTTTCTCCTTGTTGTTTGCGTGAAATATCTTCTTCCATCCCTTCACTTTTAGGCTGTGTATGTCTTTAAGTTTGAGGTGAGTCTCTTGTAAACACCATATAGATGGGTATTGCTTTTTTATGCATTCTATTACTCTGTGTCTTCTGATTGGTGCATTCAGTTCCTTTACATTTAGGGTGATTATTGATGTATGTGTATATACTGTCATTGCAGGCTTTGGATTCGTGATTACCAAAGGTTCGAGGGTAGCTTCTTTACTATCTGTCTAAATTAAATCTCTTATTAAGGTATTATAAACAGAGTCTGATGATTCTTTATTTGTCTCCCTTCTAATTCTTCCTCCTCCATTCTTTATATGTTAGGTGTTTTATTCTGTATTCTTTTGTGTTTCCTTTGACTGCTTTTGTGGATAGTTGATTTTGTTTTCCTTTAATTAGTTTTTGGTTCATCTGCTTCCTTTGCTGTGATTTTATTTTCTCTGGTGACACCTATTTAGACTCAGGAGTGCTTCCATCTAGAGCAGTCCTTTAACATATCCTGTGGAGTGGTTTGTGGGAGGCAAATTCGGTGAACTTTAGCTTCTCTGGAAATTGTTTAATTCCTCCTTCAAATTTAAATGATAATCGTGCAGGATACAGTATTCTTGCTTCAAGGCCCTTCTGTTTCATTGCATTAAAAATAGCATGCCATTCTCTTCTGGCCTGTAAGGTTTCTGTTGAGAAGTCTGATGATAGTCTGATGGGTTTTCCTTTGTAGTTGATCGTTTTTCTCTCTCTGGCTGCCTTTAATACTCTGTCCTTGTCTTTGATCTTTGCCATTTTAATTATTATATGTCTTGGTGTTGTCCTACTTGGTTCCCTTGTGCTGGAAGATCTGTGGGCTTCCATGGTCTGAGAGACTATTTCCTTCCCCAGCTTGGGGATATTTTCAGCAATTATTTCTTCAAAGACACTTTCTATGCCTTTTTCTCTCACTTCTTGTGCTGGTACGCCTATAAGATAAATATTGTTCCGTTTGGATTGGTCACACAATTCTCTTAATATTTTTTAATTCCTAGAGATCCTTTTGTCTCTGCCTCAGCTTCTCTGTATTCCAGTTCTCTGATTTCTATTCCATTAACAGTCTCTTGCACCTCTTCCAGTCTGCTATTACGACCTTCCATTGATTGTTTGATTTCTGTTACATCCCTCTGAACTTCATCCCTTAGCTCTTGCATATTTCTCTGCAGTTCCATCAGCATGTTTATGACTTTTATTTCAAATTGTTTTTCAGGAATATTTATTATATCTGTCTCACCAGGCCCTCTCTCTGGGGTTGTCTTAGTTCCTTTTGACTGGACCAGATTCTTCTGCTTTTTTGTGGTGATAGAAGTGATTGCCGGCAGGTGAAACGTGTGTCACCTCAGAGAAGAAAGTTCCTTCCTGCTTGCTGCTCCCCTTGCCCTTCTCTGCTGCCTGTGTCGGTTACCCGCACACAGGGAGCAGTCTCTGAGATAATCTCCTCAGCTGCTGTGTGCAGGGTGGTCCTTGGTATAGCCTAGAGCCTTGTGGTATGTCAGAGCTGCGGCGCGTGTGTCCTCCTGTGAGAACAGTGCCCCTTAGTGCCTTCCGGAACTTGCTCCAGTTTCCTCTGTCTGTGCTGGGCAGGTGCACCCCGGCAGCAGTCTCTGTGTCTGTCCTGGTTAGCTGCGTGCTCGGAGAAGACTTTGTGTGGTTGCTGTGGGTGGGGCTGTTCTCCAGCTGCTCCATAGCTGTGGTGCGTCAGCCAGTTTGCTTGCAGCGCCAGCCAGGGGGAATGAATGGCAGGCTGCATTACCCCTAGGAGTTTAGGGTGCCTGAAGTCCCTTAAGATTCCTAGCCTGCTCGGCTGTGTATGCCAGGATGATTTCGTCCAGCTGTTAAGCCCTTGTCCCTTTAACATTTTTAAAAAGCGCCTGCTTTTCTTTTGTCCTAGGGGAGCTGGCTCTGGGGACCTGCTCACAGTCTCCGTCTCAGATTTTACTTTTCCATTTATCTAATATCCAGTACACCATGCAATGTGTGTCTGTGTTCCCAGTGCAGATTACTAGGGCTGGTTATTTAGTAGTCCTGTGCTTCCACTCCCTCCCCATTGTGAGTTTTCCTCCTACTGGTGATCTGGGGTAGGGGGAGTGCTCACGTCCCTCCAGGTCATGGCTTTGTATCTTACCATTTTCGTGAGATGCTGAGTTCTTGCAGATGTAGATGTAGCCTTGCTGTTGTACTGTACCTTCTGGTCTCTCTCTTAGGAGTAGTTGTATTTGTTGTATTTTCAAAAATATATATGGTTTTGGGAGAGGATTTCCGTTTCCCGACTCATGCCGCCATCTTCAAGCCCACTTTCAAATTGGTTATACTTTTAAAGTCCAATTTTTTCTCTCATTTTAAACCCTAGACTCCCATCACTATAAACAGATGAATTAAATTCACCAAAAATATGTTTTTCTAGTCTTTATTTGCTTAGAGAGCCTTATGTATTTATTTAGTTGTTGCCAAAGACTCCCCATAAACCTGCATTCTGCATTATCTTTCAAAATACAGTACCTGTTTTTGAAGAATTGGCCTTTATTAACATTAACAGAAAAACTAAGCTAAGATAAATAATAAGTAAAACAATTTATACTAATTGCTGCACAGGGCATAAAATTGGGCAATGACCCTATTTCCCATAGTGTACCAGTCTCAAGATAAATTCAACAAAATTTACTAAGTTATGTGGTAATTTACTAAGCTATTCAGGAGGAAGAAAATAAAATGACCAAATAACAGGGTTGCAATATCAACTCAAATGACCTTTTGGAGACAGATTTTAAGAAAGAACAATGCTTATTTAAGGTTTTGTCTATTATGGATTCTATTACAAATGATAAACTACAGAATTTATTAAGGTCAATTAAGATGTAGTAAGGTGTCCTTTGCTGTACAGAAACTTTTTAGTTTGATGTAGTCCCATCTGTTCATTTTTGCTTTTGTTTCCCTTATGCAAGGACATGTGTTCAGGAAAAAGTTGCTCGTGTTTATAATTAAGAGGTTTTTGCCTGTTTTATTCTAAGAGTTTTATGCTTTCCTGACTTACATTCAGGCCTTTGATCCACTTTGAGCTTCTTTTTGTGTATGGAGTTAGCCAATAATCCAGTTTCACCCTCTTATACATGTAGCTGTTCAGTTTTGCCACCATCAGTTGTTGAAGAGGCTGTCATTTCTCAATTGTATATTCATGACTCTTTTATTGTATAATTGACATATATGGTTGGGTTTATACCTAGGAACTCTATTCTGTTCCATTGATCTATGGGTCTGTTCTTGTGCCAGTACCAAACTGTCTTGATTACTGTGGCTTTGTAGTAGAGCTTGAAGTTGGGAAGCATAATCCCCGGCTTTATTCTTCCTTCTCAGGATTGCTTTGGCTATTCATGATCTTTTGTGGTTCTATATAAATTTTAGAAACATTTGCTCTAGTTCACTGAAGAATGCCGTTGGTATTTTGATAGGCATTGCACTGAATCTATAGATTGCTTTAGGCAGGATGGCCATTTTGACAATGTTAATTCTTCCTCTCCATGAGCATGGGATGTATTTCCATTTACTGGTATCTTCTTTAATTTCTCCATGACGGTCTTGTAGTTTTCAGGGTATAGGTCTTTTACTTCCTTGGTTAGGTTTACTCCTAGGTATTTTATTCTTTTTGATGCAGCTGTGAATGGAATTGTTTTCTGATTTCTCTTTCTGCTAGTTCATATTATACAAGAATGTAACATATTTCTGCATATTAATTTTGTATCCTGCAACTTTGCTGAATTCAGATATTAGTTCTAGTAGTTTTGGAGTGGATTTTTTAGGTTTCTTTATGTACAATATCATATCATCTGCAAACAGTGACAGTTTGACTTCTTCCATGCCAATCTGGATGCCTTTTATTTCTTCGTGTTGTCTGATTGCCTTGGGTAGGACCTCCAGAGCTATGTTGAATAAAAGTATGGAGAGTGGGCATCCTTGTCTTGTTCCCAATCTTAAAGGAAAAGCTTTCAGATTCTAGCTGTTAAGTATGATGTTGGTTGTGTGTTTGTCATATATGGCCTTTATTATGTTGAGGTACCTTGCCTTTTGTACCCATTTTGTTGAGAGTTTTTATCATGAATGGATGTTGAATTTTGTCAAATGGTTTTTTAGCATACAGGAGATGATTATTTGATTTCTGTCAATCTTTTGTTGATGTGGTAGATGATGTTGATGGATTTTTTAATATTGTACGATGCTTGCATCCCTGGAATAAATCCTACTGGATCATGAGGGATGATCTTTTTGATGTATTTTTGTATTCGGTTTGCTAATATTTTGTTGAGGATTTTTGCATGTATGTTCATCAGGACTACTGGTTTGTAATTTTCAATTTTTGTGTGTCTTTACCTGGTTTTGGTATTAGAGTGTTACTGGTCTCATAGAATGAGTTTGTAAGTATTCCCTCCTCTTCTAATTTTTGGAAAACTTTAAGGAAGATTGGTATAAGGCCTTCACTAAATGTTTGATAAAATTCAGTAGTGAAGCCATTTGGTCTGGGAGTTTTGTTCTTAGGTAGTTCTTTGATTACCAATTCAATTTCGTTGCTGGTAATTGGTCTGTTCAGATTTTCTATTTCTTCCTGGGTCAGCCTTGGAAGGTTGAATTTTTCTAGAAAGTTGACCATTTCTTCTAGGTTATCCAGTTTGTTAATATATAATTTTTTACAGTATTCTCTCATTAATTCTTTTTATTTCTGTGGTGCCTGTAGTGATTTTTCCTTTCTCATTTCTGATTCTGTTTATGTGTGTAGACTCTCTTCTTTTCTTGATAAGTCTGGCTTGGGCTTTATCTATTTTGTTTATTTTCTCAAAGAACCAGCTCCTGCTTTCATTGATTCTATTGTTTTATTCTACTGAATTTTAGTTATTTCTGCTCTTATCTTTATTATGTCCCTCCTTCTACTGATTTTGGGCCTCATTTGTTCTTCTTTTTCTAGTTTCATTAATTGTGAGTTTAGACTGTTCATATGAGATTGTTCTTCTTTTGTGAGGTAGACCTGTATTGCAATATACTTCCCTTTTAGCCCAGCTTTCACTGTGTCCCACAGATTTTGGGGTGTTGAGCTGTTATTCTTATTTGTCCCATATATTGTTTGATCTTGGTTTTTATTTGGTCATTGATCTTTTGATTGCTTAGGAGCATGTTGTTAAGCCTCCATGTGTTTGTGGGCTTTTTTCTTTTCTTTGCACAATTTATTACTACTTTCATACTATTGTGGTCTGAGAAGCTGATTGTGAACAATTTCAATCTTTCTGAATTTACTGAGGCTCTTCTTGTTGCCTACTATATGATCTATTCTTGAAAATGTTCCATGTGCACTTGAGAAGAATGTGTATCCTGTTGCTTTTGTGTGGAGTGTTCTGTGGATGTCTGTTAAGTCCATCTGTTCTAATGTGTTGTTCAGTGCCTCTGTCTCTTTACTTTTTTCCATCTGGTTGATCTGTCCTTGGGAGTGAGTAGTATGTTAAAGTCTCCTAAAATGAATGCATTGCATTCTATTTCCCTTTTTAATTCTGTTAGTATTTTTTTCACATGTGTAGATGCTGCTGTTAGATGCATACATATGTGGTCCTGTGTTGGGTACACAGATATTTATAATGCTTATATTCTCTTGTTTGATTGACCCCTTTATCATTATGTAATGGCCTTCTTTGTGTCATGTTACTTTCTTTGTTTTGTAGCCTGTTTTATCTGATACAATTATTGCAACTCCTGCTTTTTTCTCCCTATTAATTGAATGATATATCTCTTTCCATCCCTTCACTTTTCGTCTGTGTATATCTTTGGGTTTGAGTGAGGCTCTTGTAGGCAGGACATAGACGGGTCTTGTTTTTTATCCATTCAGTGACTCTATGTCTTTTGAATGGTGCATTCAGACCATTTACAATGAGGGCCATAATCGACAGGTATGTACTAATTACCGTTGCAGGCTTTAGATTTGTGCTTACCAAAGGTTCAAGGGTAATTTCCTTACTATCTAACAGTCTAATTTAACTCAGTTAGTATGCTATTACAATCACATCTAAAGGTTCTTTTTTTTCCTCTTTCTTCTTCCTCCTCCATTTTATATACATATATGGCATCATATTCTCTTATCTTTGTCTATCCCTTGAGTAACTTTGGGGGTGGCTGATTTGATTTTGTACCTGCTATTAATTGATTGGTCATTCTTTGTTGTGGTCTTATTTCCTGTTTAGGTTTAGGAACACTTCCATCTATAGTAGTCCCTCCAAAATACACTGTTGACATGGTTTGTGGGTAGTAAATTCTCTCAGCTTTTCCTTATCTGGAGATTGTTTAATCCCTCCTTCAAATTTAAATGATAATCTTGCCCGGTAGAGTATTTTGTTTGAGGGCCTTCTTCTTCATTGCATTAAATATTTCATGCCACTCTCTTCTGGCCTGTAATGTTTCTGTTGACAAGTCTGATGATAGCCTGATGGGTTTTCCTTTGTAGGTGATCATTTTTTTCTCTCTGGCTGCTTTTAATACTCTGTCTTTGTCCTTGATCTTAGCCATTTTAATTATTATATGTCTTGGTGTTGTCTTCTTTGTGTCCCTTGTGTTGGTAGATCTGTGCACCTCCATGGTCTGAGAGACTATCTCCTTCCTGGATTGGGAAAGTTTTCAGCAATTACCTCCTCAAAGACACTTTCTATCCCTTTCTCTCTCTCTTCTTCTGGTGCCTCTATAATGAGAATATTGTTTCGTTTGGATTGGTCACACAGTTCTCTCAATTTTATTTCATTTCTAGAGATCCTTTTTTCTCTCTCTGTGTCATCTTCTTTGTATTCTTGTTCTCTAATTTCTATTTCATTTACTGTCTCCTCTACTTCATGTAATCTGCTTTTAAATCCCTCCATTGTATGTTTCATTTCAGATACTGTGTCATTCAACGTTTGTATCTCATTCCTGAATACCTCCCTGAGTTCTTGAATATTTTTCTGAAGCTTTGTATGTTTATGATTTTTCTTTTGAAATCTCTTTCAGATAGATTGATGAGTTCAGTTTCATTTGGCCCTTTCTCTGGTGTTTGTGGGATTTTGTTTTCAACTAGGTTCCTTTGACGCTTCATGTTTTTTGGTGGTACCCTCTAGTACCCAAAAGGTCTACTCTCTGGAGCTGTTCAGCTCCTGCAACGGTGGTGGGGGTTGCAGGTGAGCATCACTGGTTCCTGTTGGGAAGAAAGAGCCTCTTCCTGGTTCCCGCAGTGCCTGTCTTCACTGCCAGGGCCAGTGGGCTTAGCACACAGGGAGAAGACTCCATGCTTTGCATGTGTAGCTGCCACAGGCAGGGCTGCCCTCTGGCTGGCCTAGCATAATCATGGGAGCAGCCAGTTTGTGAGCAGGTGCCAGCTGGGATGAAGGCTCAGCAGCCTGCATATCGCGGTGTGAGGCCTCGGAGCTGCGTAGCCAGCCAGGGCGATGGAGTGCCCGAAGCTCCTGAAAGTTTCCAACCTGCTGGGCAGAGTACATCCAGACAATTTTGTCCAACTAGTGTCTCCAAAAGAACAATGTCAAGCTCTTTCTCATCTCAGGGCCTTTGCACTTGTTATCGCCTTTGTCTGAAAATATCCAGATCGATTCATGGTCCTTCTTACCATCTAGCTCTCAGTTCAGATATCATCCCCTTGGAGATACCTTCCCTGATCACCTAGAATAAAATATGTGTGCATGCATGCACACACCCACAATCAACTACTATCCTGGCATCTTCATTCTGATTATGTTCACAGCACTTTCCACTATGCTGAAACTGCTCTGTTCATCTACATTTTTTTCTTATTTGTTGTTTCCCCAACTAGAATTTAATCTCCACAAAAGCATAGATTTTTGTCTTTTCTGTTCCCTGCTGTATTCTCAGGGACCAGAAGAGTGCCTGACACTTAGGGGAAACTCTAATAAATGCCTGAAATATGAAAGGATAAGTGAATGAATGAATCTTAAAAGGCAAGCAGAGAGACTCAAAGCAATAGCAATGCCTCCTGATCTAGGAGTTTCAGGAAGGTCCCTGCAGGAGGATCCATGGGCATATGAGTTCTGTAATCAACCCCATCCCTAACAGCTGAAACCTGGCACAGCTCCTCTCAAGAGCACTTAGGATTCAACTAAACCATTGCTCTTCCAATAATTGACCACATTAAGGAAGTAGACCAACATGGCGCAGACCCCTTAGACAGAGAACTCTTCCAAGCCCCTCAGGCCAAGTAGTTCTCTACGAGGATTAACACTGAGCTGATGCACTCACTGAAAGGAGATGTGCACCTTTCAGTCCCAGAGGCAGTGGCCAAATCTCTTTTGCTAATGAGTAAAGATGTTCCCATTACAACAGTGGGTTGTCAAAGGCCTTGCTCCTTCTATGGATCCTGCTGGATCACTTAATTTTGTTTTTAATGTTTATTATAAAAAACCAAACACATTCAGAAGTAGAGAGAATACAATAAGGAACCTTCATGTACCCACCAGCCAGGTGCAAGAATGACTGGGAGGTCGATCTTGCTTCCTCTCTGCCAGTGGGTTTCAAGAGTGTGGTCTCCAGACCAACAGTTCCAGCATCACCTGGGAACTTGTTAGAAAGGCAAATACTTGGGCCTCTTCCAACACTGCGCCAGAATCTCTGGGAGGTGGGGCTGGTGTCTGTATTATAACAAGCCCTCCTGTGGTCTGATGCAAGCTCAAACCTGAGGCCCATTGCTCCATGACCCCCTCACTCTCACAGTCATTCCAAGTTATTTTGAAGCAGATGTCTGACACGATATCATCACATATGTAAATATTTCAGTATATATCTCCAAAAGACAAGGGCGCCTCTTTCAAAATCAAGGTAACCAATCATCACACAATGCAAAGTGCAAGAATAATTCCTCAGTATCAACAAATATCCTGCCAATGTCACATTTCTTCAGTCATATTAGCAGTGTTCTCTTTCGTCCCATCCTCTCCCTGTCTCCTTCCAGTCCCATCCTTCTGTCCCTTTCCTTCCCTCTTTCCGTCTCTTAAGTTTGTCGACCCAAATTGGGATCCAAACTACCGTGTCGGTCATCTTTTTAATCTATAGAGTCCTCCTCCCTCTCTCTCTCTTTCCCTGCCTTCTTTGCAGTTTGTTGTTGATAATGAAACAACGTGTTATTTGTCCTCTAGATATTCCTCCAGTCCTTATTTTCTTGATGAACTCCACATAGTGTCATTTAACTAGGTTCTGTTGCCTGTATATCCTGTTAGTCAGATCCACAGATTTCATAGATTCAAATTTGGCAAGACTCCTTCCTTGATGGTGTGCTGTACTGCCATCAGGGAGTACACAATGCCAGCCTGTGTCTCTTTTGTGGTATTAGCTGCCTTTCATGCTCAGTGCCTAGATTCATTCCTTCATGAGGAGTTACAAAATGATGGAATTCCTTCCTCACTTCTTCACAGAATACCTCCATTAAGAGGAACTACTTTTCATAAACTATGCAGTCACCCTGAGCTACATTTTTGTAAGACATGCACAACACACACTTGATTCTTTTTTTTATTAGCTGTTTTTTTTTAAATGATTTGTTTCCTTATTATCCTTCAAAGATCATTGAGGGTGTTTTTTCTTTTTAAAGTATCATTATAAACTTATGAATTAAACATATCAGATGGTTTTGAATCCATTATAGTTTTATCTTATTGATGCTGAAAATGCCCAGCTTTGGCTGGTGAGAGAGTAATCAGGCTGCCTCCTGCTTCTTTCTGACACAATCCCTGTCGACTTTGAAGGCTCTTTGCCTTCTGCATGACAAGATGTTCCAGCTCATCCTGTCCGTTTCCTGCCCCAGATAAGGAATCAGCCATTTCTCCAGGGAGCTCCAGTTCCATTTAGCAAGTATTTCAATGTATTTTAAGATCATAATCTATCTGCTTAGACATAGAGAGGTGCTCTTTGCACTGGGTTGGTTACTGTTCATAAGCCTTTTTAGTGGACAAAACTAGGAAACATATAAAAATATTTTAAAGACAGCATACATCGTGCGTTGAGGCTGATAATTCTAATTCAAATCCAGGACTACAGCACTTTTGCTGAAACTCATCAGTTTTACATCTGTCTCCGTTTTCTTCTACATCAAATATCTTGGTCCTTACCAACAACATAATTACTTATTTGCCTTACCCCATACTATACCCACAGCAGTCTCAGAATTACATCATTAATACTACCAGAAACAACTTCAGATTTTTTTCCCCAGTTCTTTTTGTCCTTTGGGTGTATCATATAAAGGAGGTACAATTTACTGTGTCTTACAGTCATTTGGAATAGCTCCTCTTTTCCACCAAGTGGAGATACCAAGTTAGGTTTACTGGTTTCTAAAACATTTACTTTTAGAATTGCTCTTTAATGTTTATTTGTTTCTCAAATGTTTCTAAATTTGTTTACCTTTTTGAAAAGTAAAATCTTGTGATTCATAAGGATTGCCTTTCCCACTAAATTTAATTTTGTCTCATAATTATAAAATATATTACATGGTTCGAAGGTCAAAACTACAAATCTACTCTGAAATCTAGCTTATATCCCTGTCTTCTCCCCCTAATTTCCTCCATCTTCCCATACAGGTTACTATTTCATTTTTATTGTTTACCCATGCTCTCATTTAAAAAAATGCTAACAATTATATATGTATATTATATTCCCTCCCTTTCTTAGACAAATGGTCACATACTATTACTGAAAAGCAGGACCCCAGAGATCACTCCATAGTCATGTGGAAATATTCCTATTCCTTTTCACAGTGCTATAGTAATCCACTGTGTGCATTTCCCAAGCTTGTGTAACCACGTAGGCCACTACTGATGGGCATTTGGATTGTTTCCAGTCTTTTGCTACCAGTAGTACAGCAATGAATTGACTTTGCTCCTGCCTTTATATATTTTGCTGCTGTATTTGGGGGACAGATTCTACAAGTGCAATTGCTGGGTTAAAAGACAAATGTGTATGTAATTTTGCTAGATCCAGCCAAGCTCTCCTCCACAGGGGTTACACCATCTTTCTTTCCCATCAGCAATGTGTGAGAAATCACTGCCCCAAAGCATGCATTACAGCATGTATGTACATTTGCCTATCTATCTAGTGAGCCAGGTACAGCTGCCTCAGTGGGACTTTGATTTGCTTTTCTCTTTTGATGGGCACATGTAAGTGTATCTTTCTGTGTGTGAACTAGCACGGCACTGCCCAACTGATAATTCCCTGCCTTTTCTCCAGCTAATTCAGACTCTGTTTCTGACCTGGAGCAAGGAAAAACTCCTCAGCACACATGGACAGTCCTCAATGAGTTTTAATTTCCATTACTTTTACCTATGAGCAAGGCAGAGCACTTGTTCATTTGGTTAAGAGCCATTTGCATTTCTTCTCCTCTGATCCCTTATTTAGGTCTGGTCATTATATGCCAAACACATTCTCACCACGGGGCTCTCGCATGTGGTGTCCCCTTACTTGGAACGCCATTTCCCTTGATCTTTGTAGGTCTTAGTTCTGCACAGCATTCAGGCCCCTGCTTGAGTGCCCCCGTGCACAGAAACTTGCCCCGATCAGCCTACCTAAGTGATGCCCTTCTCACTCTCTTCTTGCCCAATTTTAGTTTTCTTCAAAGCATTTACCACTCACTGATGTTATGTATTTCCTTGTGGGGTTTCTGCCTCTCTCCCGTTGGAACACAGACTCCACGTGGGCAGGGCTCCTTGACCTTGCTCGCTGTGCGCGTGAGGCCTGCTGCTCAGTGAGAACTCGAGGAATGCGCGTGGGGTGGATGGGTCACTGGAGGAGTGTGATCCTCTAGCTCTGAAAGCCAGCCAAGAATAGGGTCTGTCAGGGCCATGGACAAGATATAAGCGTACAAAATGGGTCCCTGTAAAGGAGAGTGAGCCTGAGAAGGGAAGGTGAGGCAAATGAAAGTGCCTTGGGTCACTGGGCAACAGGGACGGTAAGGTGGGGGTAGGGGAGATCCCTAAGAAGTGACAGGGACAGTGAAAGGGGACATGGAGGGACACAAAATGAAAACTTCCCCTTTCTGCAGAAGTCCCATGCTAAGTGGCAGCTCCAGTGCCCCTGGTGGGCCTTAGGGACTGTCCTCCCACCCCTGCCCAGCTGGCACATAGCAAAGTCCCCCAGACACCTTGCAGCTCATCCCAGAGACACTCAGAAGACCCTGTCATCATTTCTTTGCCTTCCCCTCCCTGGGTTACAGGCCTTGACCCATCCTCCAGGAAGACATCTCCCCCCTTCCATACTCCACATCTGAATCAGATGGTGCATTTCATACCAGGCAGGGCTGTGCCCACTGACACACTTGAAAAATTACAGGGATGAAAATAAATTGGGTGTTTGCTTAGCACCCTTGTCTCCTGAGCATCGAAATCTCTGGGGGTGGTTCCTCCTCCCTCAATGCTGGATTCACCTGAGGGCCCTCTGACCAGGCCAAGCCAGTCAGAGTTCCCATCAGGATTTTCCAAACCAAAAGTGGGTCAGGAGCTCTAGTCCCTCTGTGGTCCCAGAAGCTTGGGATGGTTGCTGGCCATGTTTTTTTTTTTTTTGCCATAAAGCTAAATTCAGACAGATACAGAAAGAAAAAGCAGAGAAAGGAAATCTAGAAGCACTGGAGTTCTCATTTCTAGTTGCTCCCGAGGCCCAGGGTCACCCTGCCCTTCCAGGAATCTCCTTATTCTGTTCTTCCCTTGGTTATGTTAAATAGCCTAGTATTATCCCAAGTGATGCCTCCCCTTTCCCCAAGCTGATGCAGATATTATTTCTGTCACTAACAACCAAAAGAGTCCTGGCTAACCAAGCACACAGACAGCCCACCCTAGGTTAAATAACACAGCATAATAGAGTGGCAGTCACTCATCAGGGGCCACATATTCAGGTTTCCAAATTGTGTCATGGAAACTCCCTCCACCACCAGGTTAGACTTGAGGGGAAAGAGCTGGCACCATCCTAACCTCCCTCCTGAGGAAGGAGCCGGAGCCCAGGATGGGTCTCTTCAAAGAAAGCCTCACAGAATCCATTGCCATTCCCTGCACCCTATAAATTCCTCCTTCAGGTTTTGAGCTTACCCAACTCATTTTTTTCCACCTGCTTTGAAAATCTGCATGCTGGTCTAATACCTACCTCTGTTTGCAATGTGATGTTTACTATTTTACTGTGGCTCACTTGAACCCTGGAATTTCTCATCCTGTCACACTATCATTTACTTAGGGCTAAACGTGTGAAGTTACACTGCAAAAATCCATTAACACAATATTCTTTAAACTCCACAATAGGCCCCATTTAGAGATGAAGAAGTAATTTGCCAAAGGTCAAGTAGCTGGCAAGTGGTACAGCTAGGTTAAATCCAAACGACTTTTCTCCACAACGTATGAGCTCTTAACTTCTCTGCTGTGCAAACTGGAGGAGAGAACAGGAACACATTTGCAGTTTTGAAAGCATTCTCATGGTGTTGTAAAGGCTGGATTGGAAGCAACAAAAGCCACAGGGAAGAAAACTGACATCTCAAAGGAACTTGAGGAGGGTAGAAATAAACTTGGCTCCATTTTTTAAATTAATTATCTGAGCTAGTGGCAATGAGGGACCAAATGAGGCAATGAGTGCAATATGGAGACTTTGTAAAAACATAAGCGAGAACTCAGTGACTAGGAGATGGGCAGAGGGGGTGTCAGGGACAAGGAGGTGTTGCACAGTTCAGTTTTCAAAGTCTTATCTCCAAGGAGAAGTTGGTGCCCTTGACAAGGGTGAGTTTCTGAATGAGATGAACGATTCCATCTACCAGCAAAATTAGGGAAGTCTTCAATGAAAGAGGAAGGCGTTTGATATGGGTGGATCAACATCTTATGAGCAAGGTTAGGGGTTTGTTTAAAGTCCAATGAACAGCTCATTTAGTTGAATGGAAAGTCTGAGCAGGGCAATGGTTGAATTATACAATTGGAAGGGAGGGTCATGGCCACATAGATTAAGACTTTGAGTAATAGGGCAAAGAGTGAGTATATTTCACTCAGCAAGTTATGAGATCTTTCAAAAGATTATGAAAAAATCTGTGCACTAGATTGATTTGGAGTAGAAAACGATGATAAATTCTGGTAATTTCCAAACTTTTGCCAAAAGACATTGAGGGGCTGGATTACGGAGATGCAATAGTGAAAAAAGAAAAGAATGGAAATGAGAAACACCATAAAAATAGAATTCAGGATTTAACAATTAATTGTCTGTCAAGGTAATAGTCTGGGGATGGGGAGTGAAGTGAGGAGGAAGGGCAGGCCAGAGGTAGCAGAGGAAGGAGAAGGGGAGGCAGGGAGGGAGGAGATTCTAGAGTCCCAAGTCTGGGTAGATAGTGGTGACTTTACCTGAAATAACTTAGTTATGTAGATGACAAGAATAAATTGTGATCTGTTTTATACATCCATGACAGTGAGATACATGTTCACATTTATTTGCAAAAAAAAGCAAAACAGAAGGGAGAAACCTGCATCTACAGCTTACAGTGATAATGGTTAATAGTCTTCATAGCTATTGCTTAGGGATGGACACTATCGCAAGACTTACAGGTCTAACTAGTCAAAACTCTATAAACACCCTACCCCTGCTCTCCTTCTCATGCTAAAATTGATGGCATAGGAAAAATAACATGCGAATCAATGAATAGTAGTGATTCCATGCAACTATTTCTACTCTTTTAAAAAGGCTTTAGACTTTAGTTTGAGGTATAAATACATGAATGTACTTGATGGATCTTACTCTTTATTGAAATTAAAGAATTATGAAGAGCAAAAATACTTCTGGAAAAGCAATGGTCCATTTTTGGACCTGGATTTCTCATCTTCCTGCCAACCCTGCCCCTCTTCCTGTGCTCCCTGCCTCAACTGTGACACCTCCAACCCAGTCACCTTGCATCCTAACCCAGCCATCATTGATTCCTACCATTGGCAGGGTTGGGGCTGGTTGATCTAGAGGCTTAATGAGTTGTTGAAAAGTGCTGTTTCTCTAACTCTGTCTTCTGAAGGTCAGTGTCATTCTAAAGCTGATACCCAGGATGGCTGCCAGTAGCAACCACTGCCTCTATTTCTTCCACAACTGGCCCACTTAGGTCACCTGCTCACCTCTGAACAGGGTTGAGGAATGGGCTGATAGGCTTAAGCCAACTTGTACCCACTTCTCCAGCAAGGAGTGGTGTCTGTCTTCCCTGAGGTACATGGGTTGCATGAGAATGGATAGGTATGCAAGAAAGAATCTGGGTTAGCAAGAATGCTGGGCAGTCATCTACCAATGTTTACTACTGTTCAGTTCTATACCTGTCAGGGCTCTTGGTTGCAAATGATAGAAACTGTTCTTGGCCAACTAGCAGAAAAGTAACATGTAAGGAAGTTTTCAGGTAGTTATTACAGAATTAGTAAGAGTTTTTGAAAAACAGCTTCAGAAACTAGGTAGAAACCAAGAGGGTCTACACTGTAGAAGGCAACCTCTAAGGTGATGTTACAGGGACCGATGTAGACAGGACACTACCACTGGAACTCACAAACCATCAGACTCATCGCTCTTTCTCTGCTGTCATGAGTGATCTCTAACTGTTCCTGTGACTTTGCAAAATAATCTCTGGAGTCACAGTTCTGAGTATGGTGTCTAGTCATCAAGCCTGAGTCATGGACCCCAACCCCAACTGCCAGGAGATCTGGTTAGGGAAATTTTACTCCCCATGGCCTCTTAGTGGCAGGTGACAGCCCAACCAAGGGTCATGGAGGGGAGACTCCCCCAACATAAAACAAGTGTGAAGATGCCAGCTAAAAAATAACAGACCACTAACAACTTCCTACCCACTTGCCTTCCTGCCCACTTAACTTTTTCAGTAGTACCACCAGATTCATCTTCATGAAATTGATTCTAATGCTATCACTCCCCTGCATCTTACACCTTCATTGCTTTCCCATTGTTGGTAGAATTAAAAGATTTTAAAAAATATATGATGATGCCAAACTACCTCTCCAATAATTTTTTCTCTAACTGCTCCTCTGCACACATCCTTTTCTCCAAACTGAACTTCTTAATATATGCCATATTATTAAAAGCATTCTGCTTTGCATGGGTTGTTTCCTTCAGTTGGAACTCATCCATCCATCCATTTCATTCAATAGTTTTTTATGGAACAGACTATGTACCCAGTGCACAGTGAAGCATTAGCCACAGAAAGATGGCAGGTCACTATCCGCTTCCTCAAGGAGGTCACGGTGAAAGGGAAGGAGTAAAGAATTACAATGGCATAGGATATTATTATATAATATATATTATATTTGTCATAAATGATGTTGATACAAAATGTAGTATGAGCACAGGATGAGGAGTATCTAATGTTTACCATAGAGAGGGGGCATCAGAGAAGCTTCCCCTTAGGAAGGACATTTGGCTACATTTTGAAAGGGAGGTAATTTTCTAGTCTTCCAGATGGATAGATAAGTCGGGAGATGACATTTTAACTGTGGGCAGTAGCATGGCATGATGTGTTAAAGTGTAAGAAACTCTGAGTAGCCTTAACAATGCAGAAATTCCCAGGGGGAATCAGGGGTTGTGGTGGGGAGCCGTGGGAAATGCAGCTGGACTGTTAAGCAAGGGCTCACGAAGAGCTTTGTGAGTTATGGGTACATTTTATTCCACAGAAAGAATCCATGAAGATTCTAACAGTGGCCTCTTGACTCCCCCTGCCTCTAATTTCCCAGCTATTGAATCCATCCTGCTAACCATCTGTGGCCAGAGGGATTTTTCTACTAAGGAAATATAGTGATCATATTACTATCCAAAAATGTGGACTGTGAAATTGGAACCAGGGCTATATACATGCAAAGGATTATAGTAAGGAAATGTTAGCAGTGCAACAGGCAAATCCGTCTCTGAGCCCTTGTGCTGGGAATGTCTCATGCTACCTTAGTAGGAGACAAGCGACCTCCACTAAAATAATGCATATTACTCCCACATACAAAATGCACATAAATCCATTACAGCACTTAGTCCACTGTATGGTTTAAAGGTTTTATTATATCCTCAGCACTCAGCATGTTGCCTAGCGTAAAGTGAGTAATTCAGATAATGTCTGATAAATGAAAGAATACGTGAGTGAAGATAAGACAAGGTAATGCCATCCTCAGTTCTTTTTATGGATGGATTATTTCTGAGTTATTCTATCCTAGTATCAGCTGTTTGCTTTAGTATTTGGTGCTTACTTAGTATGAAGTCTCCTCCCCACCACCCTATTTCTTAATTCCTCAAGCTTTGAGTCCTGAAGATTTATACTGGAAAAACTAAGAAGCATAGTCATGAAACCTCATATGTATTTATGTGTATAGTGAGAAGTGGTTGCAAGTCCACCAAAGGTTGTGCTCCTTTCATAGTATACAGCTGTTTCTGGGAAGTGGTTTCCCAAATAGGGCTACAGTTCCCAGTCCAAGAATGATCCTATGACTGAGTTCTGTCCAGTGGAGTGGGAGAAGAATTAATGTATGCCATGTCCAGCCCTGAGCCATAACAGCCTCCTGCAAAACCCTCATTTCTTGTCTTCAAACTGATCTTTGGAGCCAAGTGTTGAAGATGGCAGAACCTCTACCAGCCTGGGTCTCTGAATGACTGAATGGAACATGCTCATATGTTCTTCATCCTCCTCCTCTACCCCACTGCCCATGGGGTTTTACATGAGTAGGAAATAAACCTCCCTTTCTGTAATTACCTGAGATTTTAGGGCATATATGGCACAGAAGACATCATTAGCTTGATGAATATAGCATGCAGGTATATGTGTGTGTGCTGAAGTATGTGTGCTGTGAATGCAACATCCAGTTTCATACAGAATCACAAACCAAATGGGGTTAGAACCAGAAGTAAGAGGATTTCATCTTTGAACGTGAAAAATCTTTTATTCTAAATTTAATTTGAATGTCTTAAATTAGCAAACGAGCAGGTGGTCATTGTTATTTGGTGTCTAAAGGTTAGTGTGTGTCAAGACAGGAGGGAGAAAATAGAGCTTGAGAAAGAGCTAAGAAGCAAAAAGAAAAGATTTTCTGGTAAAGTTCATCATTTTTTAAACCACTGATTTAGTAATAGACACTGACTATGATTGGTTAAATTTCAAATAAATAAATAAATCATCAGAATCACAGGTACAAAGCATAAATTAGAACTAATTAAAAATGTATTCCAATTATGTCCCTGGAAATTGTCAAGCTACACACTGCTAATGCCCTGTACTTAAGAAGATTCTACCTGCCTAAAAATAGCAAGTAGGGATACCAAATGACTAGTTCTGTTTTACTAACCACTATGGGGCCAGGCTAAGAAGGAATTCATCTAAAGAAGTAAATCTTCCATAACCCAAAACTTCTCTCATTTACTGTCCTTTTCAAGGAAGGTTGTGGCAAGTTAAAAAGCTAGAAAAGAGGGAGTTTTATGGGGAGAGATAAGAAATCACCATTTGGTATAAGATGTCAGGCTGATTATACATATTCATACCACCTAGACTGGGGTTGGGTTGGGGGTGTCTGTTGGGCATGGAAATACCTTTGGAAATTTCCAAAACTTTGAGAAATCACTTTTTGTCTTTGATTGGGATTTATCTTTCGAGTGTTTCCATAGAGTTGGGGTATCAAGAGCAGAGAAAGCAAGAAGCTGGCTCTGATGGAAGATTTGGCTTGAGGCTCAAAGGAACAAGGGGCAAAGAGATTTCTCAGGTAACTTTTCAAGTAAGCCAGACCAGTTCATCAGAATATATAAGGATAAAGAGTCTCAGAGCAAATGCTCTAAAACAGAATGAATATTGTGCATGTAGGTGGAGTTTTCTTTGTGCTGCGTCTCTGGGACACCTGGTATGGAAGGCAAGGTAGCGAATGTTGCAGAATTCCAGCACTGGAATCTTAAACAAACTTATAAACGAGGAAATTTTCAATAAGTGTGGCTCTGGGGTATGCATTTGAGTTTTTGGTGTTGTTATTTTTGGTGAAGTATAAATGGACTTTTCAATACCCTCTTGTTGAAAATGTAACTTGAAACAGTCTTTCTGGAATGCAGGGGCTTAAAAAAAAATAAACAAAGCCCACAGAAACTTCCACTTCTTGTTAAATGGAAAAAGTTGAAAGAAACTGTTGTACCACGCTCTTAAAAAAAGAATAAGCCATACAAACTATACAATTGCAGATTTTTTAAACCCCCTCTGAAAGCTGATAAAAAAGAAACCTAAATGAACTAAATTCCATAAAGTGGTGAGTCCTTCTCATGAGAGAAGACACATCTTCTTTCATTGTATGGGTAATAGTGGAAGAAAGAAGAAGAAATTCACCAGAGGTAGATACAGGAAGAAACCAAATGAACTCTTAACAAACTTTTATGGTTTCATGTGGGCTGTAGTAATGGATTGGAATCTCAAAGAGTCCCAGACAAAGAGCAAGTCTCTAAAGACAATATTTTATTCAGTCCAAAACTAAAATAAAGAAAAAGAGTTCTGTGGGACAATATAATGTAATTTAACACATATGTAATTGGAATCCCAAAAGTAGAAAAGAGAAGGATAAAAAAGAAATATTTGAATAGATAATGACCAGGATTCTCTCCAAATTAATTAAAGATGTCATTGCATACATCCAAGAAGCTCATTAAACCCCAAGATGACTTCACCTAGATACATCATAGTTAAGGCTCCTTAAATTCAAAATCAAAGAGAAAATATTAAAAGCAGGAAGAGGTAAATTGATATATTATGTACAGGAGAACAATGGTAAAAATAATGCTTGGCTTTTTATGAGAAACAATGGTGGTCATAAAACAACGGAACAACATATTTAAAGTGAAGAAAGAAAAATGATAAACTATCAATCCAGTTTGGATAATCTATATCCAGTAAAAAATGACTTGCACATAGAAGAGAAACCCTTTTCTGTTTCTTGTGAGAATGTGAAAAAGTGCAACCACCTTTGAAAAATGTCCCAGAAATTCCACTACTAGGTATTTACCCAAGGGAAATGAATACATACGTGGATACAAAGACTTCTTTGCAAATGTTCATAGGAGCAGTATTGTAATAGCAAAAAACTGGAAACAATACAAGTGTCCATCAACTGACAAATAGATGATCAAAATTTAGTATATTCTGACAATAAAATACTTACTAACCACCAATAGAAAGGAATGAACACTGACATGCTGTTAACATGTATAAACTTCACAAACATCCTGCTAAATGAAAAGAAGCAAAAGACCATATATTGTATAATTCTATTTATGTGAAATGTCCATAAAAGTAGATTAATGATTGTCTGCAGCTGTGGGTGAAAAGAGGGGGTGAAAGCTTTTGGGGGGAAGGAAACCCTACAACTAAATTGTGATGGTTGTACAACTCTGCAAGTTTATAAATAATCATTGAATGGTACACTTAAAATGGGTGAATTTCATGCTATATAATTTATATCTCAGTAAAGTTGTTGAATACTACAAAGACAAAACAAAAAACATGTTCAACAGGAAAAGGATGAGAGAATTCATCTATTGAACACTTGAACTACTAGAAATGATAAAGAATATTCTTTCTCCTGAAGGAAACTCCTATGGACAGGAAGGGATGAAGAACACCAGAAGGGGTAAATTCATAAGTCAATATACACAGCCTTCTTTTTATATTTATTTTAAAATTCTTTAAGAGACTATTATTTAAAGTAAAATAACAATAATGAATTGTGGGGTTTACAGCACATGGAGAAGTTAAGTATCTGACAACAAGAGCACAAAGATCAGGTAGATGAGAAAGGGGCTACACTGTTGGGATGTTCTTACTTTGTGAAGCAATATAACAGTAGTTCAAGTTAGACTATGATAATGTTAAAGACACATATTGCAGTCTCTGGGCTAGAGCAATCACTAAAAATAACACACAGAGGACTAACTGAAAAATCCACTAAGGGACTCAGATGGAATACTAAAAAATAATTGATTTTCCCAAGAGAAGGCAGAAAAAGATGAACAGAGGAACGTAAACCAGATGGAGCAAATAAACAAATGCCAAGATGGTAGACTTAAACCCAACCACATTGATAATTATTGTCAGTGTAAACAGATTGTAAACACTTTAATTAAAAGGCGGAAATTATCAGACTGTATAAAAAGCAATAAAGCAAGACTAACTCTCTATATCTATATCTATGTCCACAAATATGTGTGTATATGAAACACATTTTATATCTAAAGACACAGACTGGTCAAGAGTTAAAAGTAGAAAAATATAAACTATGCACACAGTAACCATAAAAATCTTGGTGTTATATTAATATCACACAAAGCGTATTTTAAGACCAAGAGAATTACCAGGGATAAGGATATAAGAATAGATATTTTATCATTTAAAATCAAGACAATATAACAACCCTAGATGTGTGCGTACTTAGTAACAAAAATTCAAAACATGTGGGACAGAATTTGATAAAACTAAGGGAGAAATACAGATCTACAATCAGATATTTTAATACCTTCCTCTCAGAAACAGATAGAAAAAATTTAAAAATCAGGAAAGATAACATTTGAGCAACTCTGCAAGCCAATTTGACTTAATCGACATATTCAGAACATTGTGTCCACCAACTGAAGAATACACATTCTTTTCATATATGCTAGAACATTTATCATGACAGACTATATGCTGAACTTTAAAACAAGTTCCAGTAAATTGAGAAGGATCAAAACCATGTAGATCAGTGGTTCTTGAAATATGTCCAGGGACCCATGAGGTCCCAGAGACACTTTCAGGAGGTCCACAGTGTCAAAACTTATTTTCAAAATATTGAGACATTATTTTTCTTTTTCATTCTCTCATGAGTGTACAGTGGAGTTTTCCAGAATGACTTGTGAGGAATGACTTGAATGATTTGTGTAATCACAACAGATTGAATGAAGAAGCAAATGTGAAAATCCAGTTGTTTTCTATTAAGCCAGAGGTTATAAAAATATCAACCAACCTCACTACTTTTTGTTTGTTTGTTTTGGAAAATACAGTTGTTTTGCATAAAAATGTTATGTTAAGACTATTTTTAAATGGCTTAATGAATATTTTTTAAACTTCTATTTTAATATCTAATGCAGTAAATATAAAAAAATAAAAACTCTTCAGAGTCTTCAATAATTTTTAAGAGTGTAAAGAGAGTCAGACCAAAAATTTTGATAATCACTGATATAGAACAGGTTCCCTGACCACCATGAAATTAAATTAGAAATCAATAAAAATAAGACATCTAGAAACTGCCAAGTATTTGGATATAAAACAACATTTTCTGAATATTCCTTCAGTCAAAGAAGAAAACTAAAGGGAAATTTAAAAAAATATTTATAAACCGAATGACAATGAAACGATGCGTCAAAATTGGTGGGATATAGCTAAAGTAGTGCTTAGAGGAAAACATATAGCTGTAAAACCCTATGTTGAAATAATGGAAAAATTAATAAAATTTATAATAAGAGCACCAAATTCACATAAAACTGTAAGAAAATAGAGAAGGAGGGAGGACTTGCCAACTTATTTGATAAGGGCAGCATCATCCCGATGCCAGAATTTGTTAAAGACACCAAAACAATACGTGTAATCTTTTAGCGGTCAAAGAAATCATCAGAGTTATAGAAAAATATTTATGTGCAAGAATTATAACAGTGAAAATGTATGTCCAATCATTAGAAACTAAATAAATCGTGATGAATCTCAAGAATGAGACATTATGCATATATTAAAAATATGCTCTCACAGGAATTCATGCCATGAGAAATGACATAAGTAAAAAAAAAAGTAGTCCAATCACATTATTATATGTAATATACTATCACATAAAATGCCTGAAAAGAAACGCACCAAAATATTAGTAGCGCTTAACTCTGGACTGCAGGGATTGCCAGCAATTTTTGTTCTTTTTTTATTTTGCTGTATTTTCTAAATTATGTGATATAAATGCGTCACTTTACTAACAGAAAAAAATCCAATCAGTTGCATGAAGAAAAATTTGGATATTGAAACACTGTAAGTTCCAGAATGATATTTCTCTGAAGAACCTTTGAAATTAATCAATCCTATGCCTGGATTTCATAGACAGAGAAATCCGGTTCCCCCACTTGGGTGGACATATACAATGCATACATCATGTCACTCATCAAGTTAGTGATAGAATCAAGTTGAGAATTTGGATCTCCCTCCTCCCAACACCATGCCTTTCACTTTAGGTCACAGTGTGAAGAAGATAATATTGTCAGGTGAACGAAAATTCTTCAGGTGTAATCATTGCTCCCTGGCCTGTGATCCCAGATTTATTCTGGTGTAATCCATGAGTTCAAATGTAATTTGTATTTAAATCTATGCTTAAAATATGCTATTAAGAATTGCCACAAAAATGCAAGGGGTATAAATATAAAAAAATAAATTTTATAAGGAGGTAGGTTTTTTTCCTACCTGATTTTATTAATGCTTTTCAATGCTGCCTGAAATATTCCAACTCACTAAAATCTCAAATTATGACCATCCATTACAATTAGAATTATCAACTGAAGCTTAATGATTTATCAAAGAATTCTAGAAAAAAACACGAAAATTAGTCGTTGTTCAAAGTGTCCAGGTTTCACTCACTGGAAGGTTCAGCTTAAAGATATTCTCAAATCCATAACTGAGGTGACTCACTAGGAGATATCAGAGAGAGATCTGATTGTTCGAAGTCTGAAGAAGATTGCTTGGCTGTTTGTAGGACGTGAGCAGAATACTATATTGTGATTTAAATCAAAGCATCCATCATATTCAAACATAAAGACTAGATTTCCATAGACGGTACATCTAGTAAAACAACTGAAATCATGTTTGTGTCACTTTCTGTGTTGAGGAAATTAAATGGCCATTTTGTGGTGGTTCTAAGGCAAGTAAACCCAGCTCCAGCAGGCAATGAGAGAATGCTTTCCAAGTCTTTACATGTTTAATAAAAGGTGGAAAGAAAATCCACATTCAATGGCAGGATTAGTATGGCATATCACATCCTCCGTGATTTGACTGCATGAAAGAGGCTCATGTATTTTCCTTTGTCCTTACACAGTCATAAGGTGAAGTAAGAATCCTAGAAGACAGTCTGCTTTTCCTCTGTGGTGCAGGAAATGTACTGGGGCAACAGACTTTTGGACCCCTTTCTATTCCATGCCCATTTTGGGGGGCTTCCCTGCCTCCCTGCCAATTCTGGGGCCTCACTAACTGCCCTTCACAGGCCCATAGAGCTTCTTCATGTCCCTCTGACCTTGTCTGCCTGAGTCTTTATCATTTTGCCAACATCTGCTTGAAAGCACATTGGCCCCGGAATAAGGGCCCATAGTCGGGCTCTGGTTTTTACCTCCAGCTGCAAAATGTAGTCCTGGTGGGACGAGGGAAAGTCGTTTACCATTTGTAGGCTTTCGTTTCCTCAACTCTGAAATGACAGCTAATGGCAAGAATGGCAGCTTGGAGTGAGAAATGATGTTGAGAAAGATTCTGACGCTATTTCTAGGTCTTCTAGGAAAGAACACTCAATCAGCAAAGTCTGCCAGTGACACCCAGGACAGTGGTGACAATAAACCCTCCCGGTCTGAAATGCATGATTTTAAGTGATACTTCAGTAAGGCATTTTCTCCAAATTATTTCTACTATTCTTTCTCCTTTCCTACAGTGAATTGAGGACTCTATCCCATATCCCCAAATTGTTTGCCACCTGCCATTATGTATATTGACACTGCATTTACATCACAAAGGCAAATGTGATGAACCCTATTTCACAATAGGAAAATTCAGTCAGAAAGTGAGCCATTCTCCCCAAACCTTACAGCAAATCCAGAACAAATGTAAAATTTAGGGACATTTATTCACTAATAAACATTTTATGCATTACATTTGTTTCAAGCCATATTTTGTTATTTACTATGTTTAAAGAACCAGAAGAGTCACTACTAAGGGGAGAAAAAGAGGAGAGAGGAAAACAGAATAATGAAAGATTCCTGGTCTCAGAATTTTAAATCTAGTAGGCGAGAAAGATGTACTCAAGAGAACACAAGTCTACACACCAATGTCCATCTCAGAGAGTGAGCGCCCCGTGATTCCTCTCTCCCTCTCATCCACGTCTGACCCTTGTGCAAATCCTGCTGACCGAATCGTCAAAGTCTATCTCAAATCTGACCATTTCTCCAACCCTATCACCCTGGTTCAAACCATTATCTTCTCTCACCTGGACTAATGCCAGAGCTTCCTTGACTGGTCTCCTGGCTGCCCCTCTGTTTCTAATACTTTCTATTCCCACACAGAAGCCAGAAAAATCCACCTTTTAAAAAGCTAACCAGTTCATGCTATTTCCGGTCCTATTTCCCAGTGACTTCCTATTACACTGACAGCAAGATCCAAAATCCACATCGTAGTCTGTACAAACTGCCTGCCTCATCTGGGCGTGGCCCCACTTGACCTGCTTTTCCACTGCTCTTCTCCTCCTTGAAGAGAATGGCTTTTTCCGGCCATGAAGATCTCCTTGTTGTTGCTTTAACCCACCAAACATACTCCTGCCCCAGGGCCCTTGCACTGTTCTCTTTGCTTGGACTGTTCTTTCCCCAGATGTTCACGTTGACTCCCTCCCTCACCTCATTCAGGCCTGTCTTCCAAGGTCATCTCTTCCAGGTGGCCCTTCCTTACTATCCTGTCTAAAACAGCACTTGCTCGTTCCCTAACACCTTACCCTGTTTTTTCCCCCCAACAGTAGTTACTGCCACCTACCATGTCATACATTTATTTGTTCACCTTTTTATAGGTTTCTCCATTAAAAATGTAAGTTCTATGAGAGCAGGAAGATTGATGATTGCATTCACTGCTGTATCCCTGGTATCTACAACAGTGTATGGCAGGCACATAGTAGTTCTTCAATAAATATTTGTTGAATGAATAAGTGAATGAAAGTAGGAGAGAACTAGACATTGTAGAAAACCCTGATATTGAACACCACCAAGAAACACTGTATTATAGTGTATATCCCCACATCTAGGTTCTCTGCCAGAGCAATGGTCAATGTTAAAAGATTTTGTGTGGTTTGTGAGCAGGTGAGCAGGCTGGTCAAAGGTGTCTAGAGAGTAGTTGGGATGGAAGCAGCTGCCTCATGATGAAGGCAGGTCCTCCTGGGCCTGGAGCACACAAACCCCCCAGCTTCAGAGAGGGAGGGGAGTGAGCGATCCCGGAGATGAAGCATTTGAGGAGAGCCATTTGATATAAATTACATTACATCTGGGTATTTGGGTCTATACCCCAAGAATAGGAATGTTAAAACTGATCTAATTCTTTACATGCTGAGCCAACCTATGGGTTGAATAAAATCAATAAAAAAGGGATATATAGGAGTCACTGCTGTTTAAGAATTGAATGGCTCCTATTTCTGCAAATAGAAATTACTGTGAAATAAGCAGATGTTGTATGCATCAGCAACAGAAGAAGGATTCTACGTTTTTTGAAGTAAAATATTACATGTGAATTTATGTAGCAGGCACCATTCCATGCCTTTACACTGTTTGTTAACAGCAGAGTTTGGTGTGGGACCCAAGAAGTTAATCGTGCACCATACTGCCTCTCCTGGGAGGGCTAACTTGACCTTGGGAGGGTCATCCTCTCTGTGCCTTAGTTTCTCAGATAGCAATGGTGTTTTCTCTTAGGGTTGTTGAGGAGTTTCCATGACTTAATGCCTGTAAAATACCCAGAAAAGAGGCTGGCAGACAGTAAATAACCTAGCTATTATTAGTATATCTATAGGATCAGTTCCTAGCAGTGGAATTACCAGATCAAATACAGATGTTAAATAACTTCCCCAGAGTCACTGAGCTGGTAAGTGGGGTCAGGACTGTAACCCAGCTATGTTTTGCCCCCAAGCTCTTGTTCTTATATCCTTGCTAGCTATCATCAGCTCTTTCCAGTGCTGGAATCCTTCTGGCACTTGGCAATTCATAGTCAAAGCTTTCTGTTCCTTTTTAGGCATTTCTTCATGATATCTGAGTTTTCATTCTGCATGAAGAACCTGTTAATCATGGAGCATTTTAGTAAAATGTTTCAAGCTTGCAACATGTCTGGTTATGGTTGAGTGCTGAAACCAGGAAGGGCAGCTCGTGTGGATGTTTCATTTTGATTCTAATCTGAGATTCTTTGGCAGGGGTTTGGAGGAAGCCAGGTCCCTGAAACTCTCTCGCATACCAATGCTGCACACGCCAAGAGGCTTTATCTTCTAGCTACAGCTCTCACAAGATACACAGGTGAGAAATGGAATGGCTGCTCTAGTAAAGAGCACACACTGCCAGGATGGCAAAATAGGCTAGTTCTCAGACAGGAAAATAAGTGATTCAGTGGGACCCAGATAATAAATACCTTTGGCAATAATGGATGAACAAAACAACATACACCTGCATGCAGTCACAGGGGTCCAGGTTTGACGGTGCAGACTGGTTTTATTTTCATAATTAGAGTGGGATAGGTGGGAAGCCAGAAAACTGAAAGGAGTGACATTTTTCTGTGGCAACCAGCCCTCCAGACTCCCCTTCCTAGGTCCATGATCTCAGTGTCCTTGGAGAGCTCTGTGCTCTTTATCTCCTCCCAGTTAATGCTGGCTTCTAGAAAGGGTGCGACACTTCCCATTCCACTGTAAACTGATGACTCTTACTTTAAAATAATGTTTCCCATCTCCAATTATAGTTGGACTGCAACAGGCCCCGACTAAGCATAACCTGTGGGCATAAAATCTGAAACCATAGGAATTAGCCAATTACCATCTTTGTTCATAAGACAGAGGCTTGAACTAGTGAATATTGAAGTACTGTTGTCTTGATCCAGCTAACCTACAATAATCAATACGTTTCAATGGCTTTACCCAGGGCCTACAAAGTTACGGCTGTAAGTAAAAAAAAAATGATGGCTCAACAGATAGAACAAAGATGAAGGAATGATTGTTTGTACCAAAATCTCTGAGAAGGGTCCCTTTCACCTCCGTTCCATCCCATCTTCCTTGTCCTCTCAAGACTGATTTCAGGGCCTGGACCCAGAGCAGGGGTGTCACGTCATCTAGATCAAAAGGTCCCAGCACAGTCCCTCCAGGTTTCACAGCAGGCCTCCAGGAGTCCTGTCAATGCCATTCCACCCAGAATCTCTCCCTAAAACATTAGGTAGAAAGAATATTCTCAAAACCCTGACTCAAACATTCACTGTGCTCTATAACTTCAGGGAGTTTAGCCAAGTAAAATTCCCCCGGGAGACCCAGGCTGTGGGCCAGGAAGAGGAAGTTGTCAGGGTGACATGGGGACATGGAGTACCTTGGAAAAGAAGAGGATGGGAAAAGAAGGGCTGTGTCATGGAAAGGAAGATCCTACACAAGGTTGCTTGGGAGTCCTCTGAAGATTAGCCACCCACTCCTCACCAGAGGCCGTGGGCCGCAGTCTGCCTCTTGGAGGGGGAGTTCTGAAAGGCCTGAGAGATCAGTCCACATGGGCCATGAGGCTGGATGTGGGAGCAAGGTTCTGCACAGACAACCCTTAGTAAATAAATGCCAGACACTATGGCAGGGGTCTCCTTTATGTTGATGAAAGTTTCATCCCATATAAGGGGAAATCTCCTGTTTGCATAAGGTGAGGACAAGTTTTATACCCTGACCCAGGTATGGCTTAGAACTTATTAGGGTTATAAATGTCCCTATTTACCCTCACAGTTAGGACCTGAGAGTACACAGGAGGATAAGGTCTGGACTTTTTCACTACTGTCCCTGTTTAACTGATCAATACCCATTTCAACTCTTTTTAAAGAGAAAAAGTACGGAAACTTGCCCAGGACACTGTTTAATTTCCCAGGTGGCAGAGAAGGAAACACTGATTTATTTACAGAGAACAGTAGTTGTTTACATGCATTCAGAGCATGATAAATGGGAATTGAATATACATTATCACAAGAAGTCTCTTCCCATAAACTAGATTTCAAAACTTAAATTGTCTGTCAATGACATTTTCAAAACCCATGGAATTTTCTTCTCATTCCTCATGCGGACTTTAATTCTGGGAGTCACAAACCCTAGTTTACCTTCTCAGGTATGGTAGACATCTTTTGTTTGACATGGGATCTAAGCCAGGATATATTCAGTGCAATTGTGAAGTGCAGTTTTCCAGTAGTTAAGTTTGCTCCTAAATGTCAGTCACTTTTATCCTGCAACCTGTTATTAAAAGGTTGAAGTGTTTAGGATGTGTATGTGTGAGTGTGGGCTATGTTTGCACAAATGCATGTATGCATATTGTGTGTGTGTTTGTGTACAGAATCGTAGTCTGCTTGGAAGAGACCCTAAACAGCACTCAGAGCCGAATTTTTCAACCCCAGTTATTTAGCAGAATCACGTGGAGCGTTTAACAGTTCTGATCCTCAAACTGGTGAAATCTAAATAAGGTCTGTGTTCTGATAACATTATGGTTCCAACGTCAGTTTCTTGCCTTTCCTATTGGACTAAAGTTATGTGAGACAGGACCACTGGGGAAAGCTGGGTGAAGGGCACAAATTGCAAATGGATTGTATTTGCAGCTTCCTATGAGTCTGTAATTATTTCAAAATGAGAAGTTTAGAAATGCTGATGCACAGGCCACATGCTGGGCCAATTAAACCAGAATCTCTAGGTGTGGAACCCTGGAATCAGCTCCTTTAAAGCTCCCCAAGTGATTGCAAAGTGAAGCCGACACAGATTGTCACTCATCTTGTCCAACCCCTGATGTTATGTTTTATAATCTCCTTACACATTGCTTATCATTTTAGTAGTAATAAAGCACATTTCAATTACTGAACAAAATGTTATAAACTTTCTTATATTCCGGGAAACCTGCAAAGACTTCTCAGGGAAAAGATTATATATATATATATATATATGTTTCAGGCAGACTGATATGTTAACTCCGTAAATGACTCCTGGATTGTATTTGAATGGACATTAGCTAACCCTGAGAGTTTCCTAGCAATTGTTAGTAGTAGCAGGAATATAACGTTATTATGGCATAAAGACTTTAATACTTACCTTTGAAAATAAAAATATAAACACTTTTCCCATAATTAAAGCTGGTCATAAGGAAAAGGATGTTCTCTTTATTGTTTAATAGGTATGCTTCAACTTCAAAACTTTTACAATGCACAGAGTTTGTCTCTCTAAACACCCTTAGTTATCAGCCTGAAATGACAATCAGTTAGCGATAAATTTATTTCCCAATCTAAAATTCAACTGCTCAGGTCTTGAATGCTGTGTATCAGCCTTACGTGATGTTACTAAAATACTATCAGAAATATCCCCTCCATACATCCACATGCATGTAGACTGAGAAGAAATGCTGCAAAAAAAAGGAAGGGGGGGGATTCATAAAATAAGGGAAGTGCATCATTAGTTCATTGCTTCCTTTATTGACAAAATAGAGCATGTTTCAGTCACTGAAGCAAGTCATCAGAATGAGCATTCCACATGTCAGAAAACCACAGAGGTTCCTGAAGAGACTGAATTGGTCTCACAGTTCCCACTCACCACTGGCTAAAAACACCCGTTCATCAGGGCTTTGCACCAGCATTCAGTCAGTCCTCCGTGTGAGGATGTGCGACAGTATAGAAAGTAAGATTGCTCCAGAGGAACGACATGAGAATTGAAAAAAAAAAAAAAAAGAGACATTCCTTTCCCAAAATAATAACTACTGCCTTACGTCCACATATATGATTCGATAGGTAAGGACTGTAAGAGAAACAAAACTTGATACCTAATACTTCATACTTTATGTCAGCTTACTTACAACCTATATTCACACTGGTCACCAAACAAGTCCAAGGACAGGGACTGGCCATCAGACCACCATGGGAATAAGCCTGCTATTTTTTATTTTAAAGCGAATAATATTTTATTATGCACTCTCAGGGGGGCAAATTTTGGACAAACACAAGCTAATATGGTAACCAACTCAAAGGTGTATTAAGAGGAATTATTTGCCTATATCCACAGCTTCTTGGCCCTATTTTAAGTCTAATCTCTTCTAGTTATGATAGGTGGTCAGACTAGGGCAGCCGAATCTGCTAGGCCAGTGATCATAAATTCAACGTCTGTGGGAACCAAACACATAATGAAATAGGCTGAAATGCATGGGAAGCACCCAAGTTATAGGGTCTATAAGAAACAGGTAAAGTGGGGAGTACAAGTTTTTTGTTTGTTTGTTTTTTAATGTTATTATTGAGATATAATTGACATAAACCATTATATTAGTTTCAGGTGTATAATGTAATGATTTGATAGCTGTATGTGTTATGAAATGACCACCACAGTAAGTCTAGTTAACACCCATCACCACACAGGTCTAAGTATTTTCTCTTGCATTGAGAACTTTCAAGACCTAGTCTCCTAGCAACTTTCACATATGCAATACGGTATTATTAACTGTAGCCACCATAGGCTTACTATGGTTAACTCAGCTCCTTGACCACATACAGCCATGCTTCTGAGCTTTTATTGTGACCAAATTCACTAGAGGATCTTGTAAAAATCCAGATTCTGGTTAGGGAGGTCTGCGATAGACCTGAAATTCTACCAAACTCCCAGTGATGGCTGCTGCCCCAGGACCAGGCTTGGAGCAACCACCCACTGCAACCCCCCAGTCTCGAGGGTCAGCCGGCTACGTTGTGCCACTACATTACTAGACTGGCCGGGGGAAGGCTGCAGTTAACCTAAAATATCTCAGCACAACCTCCTCCACCGAGAGCGTGTCTCTGTAATAGCGGGGCCAGCATATCATAGCCTGAGGCAGCATGGTAGAAGAGAAAATGATAAAGCTAGCCCCATGTTCTTTCTGTCTTTAAGTAACTAAACATGTCTTATTTTTCTCTTCTTATCCAATTAAAAATTGTATCCTTTTTAAAAGCATAGAGACAGAAATATGAAATTATTGATGATTCAAAATTCTTGATGTTTTCAGTGAGTTCTGTGCTTTGGTTTCTTGCGTGTTTTAGAGCTTTAGGATGAAATACCCTACTCTTGGCCAAACACTAAATCAAAAAAGTAATGCTTTCTAACTTTTGGAATTGGCACAGTAATGTAATTATTATCTCTTTAATATGTCACAAATATGTCTACCAACCATCAGGAAATAAATTTTGACATAAATCAATTTTATTGCACAGGGCTAGACCACTGGCTCTTTATTTTTAGATCAAAGGTCACTTTGAGAATATGATGAAATCTAGAAGTCTCTCCTGCAAGATGCAGAGACAGGTGTTCACGGATCCTCAGGAAATTCCAGTGGTCCTGTGATAGGGACAGCAAGGTTTTAGCTAAGCCATTCTGGACTCAGGGGGAGGCTGGGAATGAAGCTCTGGCTGCCAGGTCAACCAAGTAATGACACCAGGGCTAATGGCTTCCCTATGCCCTCCCCAGCCTTTGACATCTTCTTCTGCCAGTTAAGATGTGATGGTATCTATGACCTTACTTCTTCTCAGAAGTCATACTCAAGTTCACTCAGTTCAGATGTTACAGCTTAAAAGGCTTTAAAAAAAATCACTGATTCTCCAACTTGTTAACACATCATGCAAAGCCCAGAGTCCCAAAGTGACCAGTCATTAACCCAACTTTGGGAAACCCTTGACATTGCCATTTCCATTGTTTCTTAGGGTAACCTAAGAAACAAATCAGTTACTTTCAAGGTCTCTAAGGAAGACAGAGGAATGAAAAGATGTTGAGGAACAACTTGTGGCTCAGATAAAGCTGGTGTGATCTCCAGAGGCAGATCCAAGGAACCCAAGAAAGCGCTTGGTTAAATTATTCAAAAAACAAAGTGGGGAAATAATGTGGCTATTTCCAGGGTTGCCCTGAGTGGCCGAGGGACCATCAGGCTACTCCATCTGGGCTGGGTGAGCCCTTCCTTACTGACCTAGCTGACAGAATACCCATCCTGCCACTCTAAAGGGCTGTCTCAGGAAGGGAAGGCTGCAGAGTAGTTTTAGAACATATGTCATAAAGACACAGATGTGAGTCATCTTGAGGGTCAGGATAGACTCATGTGATGACTCCACTTCACAAGGCACTCTTGGAAACTGAGTCAGTGAGTCAGCGACTAAATAAAATGGAATACAAGGCAAGAACGATCAGAGTTAATGCTCCTATTCACATACTGCCCAGCTCAGTTCGACAAATAGAAAAGGCCAAGTTTGATTCATATTTCTTCTCTGATCTCCTTGTGGCCATCTGGGACCCAGGGAGTAGCTGTTCTCTTTTGTTCCTGCTCTTTGGGTCAGTGGTGATCAGAGGCTAGCTCTCTCTCTAGCCCAGGGGAAACTGAAAAATGAACATTCCAGAGATTTGGATTTCACGAGTCTGGAATGATGCCTGGATGGTGGTATTTTTATTTTTTTAAGTTTTCTCAAATGATTCTAATGTGCACCCAAGATTGAGAACTTCTTTTCCAGCCCACCAGAAATCACTCTGGGGAAAACACCCTTCTCAGATGTATGTAGATGCACTGCCTGTGGTCAGGAAAGCATGGACAGAACGAACACCTGTGCAGGTCAATGCCTTTGGAGGGCCGGAGAACCACTGCAAGGGAAATGCTTGGCTTCCCAATGTCACTGATGAGAAAATTGAGGCTGAAAGGGAAGGAAACTTGCCAAAGGTTAAACAGTGAGTACATGGGAGAAATGGATTCTAACTGAGGGCCTCGCTTTTCACACACCAGCAAGCTGCCTGTCTGTGATGAGCACACAGAGAGGAACACAGATAGTGCTTCCCCATACATTATCCAGACCAGCCTTTTCAACCATCCTGTGCAATGAGTGTTGTATTATACCCATTACCAAATAAGAAAATTGAAACTCAGGGTGGTTAAGGGACCAATCCAAATTCAATGGCTAAATAATTAAATAGAACATTCCAGGCTTCCCAAGATCTACTTTCCGAGGCCAGCCCTCATTCAGTTCTTGTAATTCTGTTGTGATGAACTTGACCCTCTCCTGCTATGCAGACCGATTCCTGCCAGGGATTTGGGTACCTCAGTATTAAAGAATAAGAGGAGCAGGCTGCCATGCCAAGCCACCACTGCCAAGATCTGAGGGCCCAGCTGGCCACAGGCTAAAGAAAGAATGAAAAACTCATCCTGCTGTGCCAGGATCTGTCCCAGTATTGACACTGAAAGTCCTCCATTCTGGGAACTCCCTCAGTCTGGAGGAAAATCAGGACGGTTGGTCATCCTAGTTGAAGACAAACCTCAGAGCTACTAAATGGAGTTCAGAGGGCTAGAACGGAAGTATCTGCTTCTAGTTATGCCTTTAGAATTCAGGTGGGAATCTGGAGATGGTCCCAAGAATCACCAAGATAATTTATGAAATGGAAACCAGGTCTTAGTTAAGGAGATAGTTACTGGTTTGTAACATTTAATGATTGTAAATATATAATGGTAATAAAACAAAATATTCACAGGTTGCTTACTGCATGCCAGGCCCTGAGGGCTTTAAAACTCATATAAACCATTTCAAGAACCCTATGGTGGAAGCACTAATGTTCTCCCTGTTTTAGAGAGATGGTTACAGAAGCCCAGAGACACTGACATGTTCAAAGTCACACAGATACTATGTGTTAAGGCTAGGATGGGCTTAATGTTCATAAAGACCTCTTAAGTAGGGGGCCAAACCTCTGGCAGGACAGACAAGAAGAGGAGGCTAGGAAAAGGAAATTTCAGTTTTCACCTTGTTCTGGGGAGGAAGAGACTTGGAGGAGTATCTTGGAGTCACTCCAACTCCCAGCCAAGATATTGTCTTTCCTTTTCTTCACAGAGGACTCCTAGGCTTAATGTGCACTGGAAAAATCTATCCGGTCACCTCAGAACTAATTTTTATATAAAATCTTTATTTTATTTTTACAACATGCAAATCAGAGGTACAGATGGCAAATTCAATAATGTTATAATCCTGGTGATGCCCTCGGTCTAGGATGACATTTATCTAGGCAAAAGTATTTTTGTGGTCCGAGGAATGATGGTTGTGGCATTTTAAAGGTGCATTAGACCCTGCTGCAGGAATCCTTTCCTCTGCTTTTATAAATCCTATGGGGTAAGACAGAATTTAACAAGTCAGTGAAAAAATAAGCTTCAGTAATGATCATCTGGGGCTCCTGTCCACTAACTGCCATGAGTACACTTCAGAACAGCCTCTCTGGGGCAGAGTGAGGCAGAAGCTTGGTGCCGGCAGAAGGGGGAAAGAGACCCCCTAGGTGGAGGGAGTGTCCAGATCCCCAGTACCTTCAAGGGCTGGACAAAGGGCCTGGGATTCTTCCACCATGACTTTCTCTAGCCTTAACTGAGATGTCCCCAGTTAAAATATGAATGCTCAGTATAGAGGGAATATTAGCAGACACTGACCCCTGAACATTTGGCCTTATGGAGAAGAGTTTTCTACATTTCCTCATCTCCAAAGTGTAGCATTAAACTTGATGAGTGACTCTCAACCTCCCCCATGTATCAGGGAAGAGATCCCACAGATATCCAGGCTCCATGAGATTTACGTTCAGTCGGTGAGAGGGGGGGCTCAGATACAGGAATTGTTAGAGCCCCTGGGTAATCTAAATGCACCGCCTCTGGGATCTCCATCAGGGCTTCCCAGCCCAGGGTGTACCTTAGAACTACCCGAGGGGTTAGAAAGCTCCAGTGCCCAGGCTACATGCAAACCAATGAAATCAGAGTCTTCGTGAGGGAAACCCAAGAGTCAGTATTGTTTAAAGCCACCGGGGAATGCCAGCGTGCAGCCAGAGCGAAGAATCACTCGGCTAGGTAATGGCTGGGGACGCTTCCTGCAGGCGAATCGTGCTGAGTAGGAGCCCTGCAGTCCTGCCCACATCCAGAACTACCTAGTTCCCTCTGATGCAGTTGGTTTCCAAACTTGAGCATATCAGAATCACATGGAGGGTCTTCGGGCTGCACCCCCGGAGGTTCTGATCCATTAGCTCTGGGATAGGACACAAGCATTTGCATTTTAACAAGTTGTCAGTGATGCTACAGCCCGTCCCCGAGATCAGTTTGGAAACGACTGCTCTGGGCCATAGTGCACTCCGGACTTCAGCATCAGAGGGAGCAGAACCCAGAGCAAGTCATTTTTGTTGGAGACAGATAATCAGGTGGAGAAAAATAATGACACAGGGCTGCCTGGATCAGCCCACGCAACAGATGCTGGCCAGTTTAGGTGTCATATAAACACACCATCGGCCACTAAAATGCAAAGATGACTGCCCGAGAGGTGGCAAGACAGCAAAGGCACATTTCATCTCTGTCAACATTTGGCCTAGAGCCTAGAGCTCTTTGTCAGTCAAATCACAGGAAAGTGAACATGTGGGAGCCTGTGCTGATTTCATCAATAATTTCATTCTAATTCTGTCAGAACTCTCCAGCGTATTTGCTGACAATCTTTCAACTGTTCATATTTCATGAATTGGGTATTTATGATATTAGTGTTCTGGACATACATATTTGGATATATTCAAACCATGTCTGAACACATAAAAAGTGCATAATCAGTGCTCTGAATGACTTGGGATGCTCAAAAGACAGAACCAGCAGGAGTGGGGAGAAGGCATATGGCAGGGGATGGATGAGGAGATGAATGTGTGTTAAGCATCAGTGGTGGGTGAATCTATTCTGTTTGTGTTTAATTTTCAGCAAAAAAAAACTATTTGATAACAGAAGTGACAATGTACAGATGCTGGAGCCAAGGCTCAGAGATCCTAAATCATTAGTCTAAGTTTCTGGCGCTCCTAGGAACAAGAGCCAAGGTTTGAATCTGTGCGTGTCTGACTCAAAAGCCCAGGCACTTTCAGCTGTATTTCTTGTCCCTCATTCCACGCATACCTACATCCCTTTGCTTCACCTACTCAGAGCCTCTGGAAAATTGCTAGCCTTCCTAATCCAGTGCTTCTCACATTTTAATGTGGTAAGGTTCCCGACAGGAACTTGTTAAAAATGCAGATCCTAGGGTGGGACCTACCCTTCTGCATTTTCAACCTGGCTCCCAGGGGATGCAGATCCATGAGCCACCCTTTTCATATCAAGGTGTTAGAAGATGGTTTAAAGAGAGTTTTATGTAAATAAGAGGGGGAGACAACAAACTTCCCAAAGAATGACTCTGAAGAAGACATGGTCGGTCGAAGAAATGGAGGTTAAAAGGGAGTAGAGGCTCACAGATACAAAGACAGTTGGCTACATGTTGCTTTTCAATGGCTAATCAACCATCTGTTTTGTACCAAACAGGCAAGCGAAGCATAGTCTGTATTGGTTCAATCTAATGAACTTTCACTTCGCTACAGTGGGGAAGAATTTGGAAAGAATCTTATCTACTGATAGAAGAGAGAAGCGCACTCATTACCGGTTCTAATGTATGTATTTAAACAGTCATTAACTCAGGACAATGATGGCTGAAGAGCTATGATGTAGTAACAGGCCTTCCCCCTACCCCAATGTATGTGTCAAACTTGACTCGGAATTTCAGGAAAAAATAGTTCAATTATACACAGCAATACACAGTGTTTTATGTCAAAACATCTGGATGCTCCTTAAATTATAAAGTGGTTTTAGGCTAGATCGATCCAAGCCAAGGCCAGTATTTTCCAAACATCTCTGTGCTTCCAGAATTTCCAAATGGATTTGCAGCCCTGACATGGCATAACTGGATATCAATTTGGCCAGCCAGCAAGCCTAGAGTGTAAGGGTAATTCTGAGAACACTCTTCTGGAGGAAGCATGAGAGAAAGTAGAGCTGTCTGTAAGGAGCCTGGAAACCAAAGTGAAATAAGCTGAAATCTCCGTGGACAAAGAGCAAAACTGAGTAGTTAGACATGGACAGAGTCTGTAGGAATAATAAAGGAATTGGAAGCTATTTGACAAGAGCTATATTTTTAATTAAAACACAAAGAGCTATACAGGGTTCAGGTGGGCTAGTTTGTGTTTCAGTCGACACTAGGTTTCCATAATAGCAAAAGCCCAGGTGAAACTCCAATCAACCATTTATTTATTTATTTATCTTAGGGAAAAACTAGTTTGACTATTACTGCCCTCTGAAATAATGACTGAGCACGCTCTTTACAAGTTGTGTTGGTATTGCCCTGGGCTCTTGACTTCACCAAGGAACCTAAAAATAAGTCTAGATTATAGTTGAATAAAATGACATGTCTGCCTAATGAAGGAGAAGGATCTTTTTTACATTTGGTAAATTAACACTTTTTATAGTGTGCTTTATTCAAGAACTAGGTGCCAATTTTCATGAATGAAGCGGCACCTCGATTTGTTGGTATTGGGATTAGTTTGAATTTTCTTGTTAGAAATAATGCCAAGAATTTGTTTGTCCTTATAGAGTACCTGCTGTTAATGGTTTTACCTCAGAAGTTAGAAAGATTGGAGATACTGCTGGTGCTTAAGGAGAGGTTTATATAATTTTTGTGATTTTTCTTTAGCTGGGTTAGATATTGAGAATTTACATATTTCCATTTGAACTTTTCAAATATTTTTCAGTGTGGTTTGGGAATTTCAGCATAAATAAAGTTTTAAGAGATAGAGAAAAACATCAATAAGAAAGGGATTTGACATTTAGATCTTTATTCAAGACTTGGAATTTGAACCATGTTTTATCTCATAAAATGACTGATAAATTCATATGGACTAGTATGTTGAGAAAGATGCTGAGGTCTAGCATTAGCACCGTGACTGAGAAGAGATGCTTGCCACAGACTCAACTTAGGGTAGTGACAATACACCTGCCATGAATGTGTCACCCCATTTTGGGTCCCTAGGCAACCAAAGGCTTTATACTTAAATGGAAAAAATAATAATAACTTTTTTTTTGTTTAAGAGGAATGAATCTAAGCAATACAGATTTATTTTAGAGAAAATGAATGGATGAAACAGGATTTTCTACAAATTGTAAATGCTATAGGATTTCCTCTATGTTATAAGGTAAACCATACATTCAGCATAAGGAAATAGTCATCAGTGGAATGACAAACCATATATATTCCTGAAGAGGTGACAATCTTATACTGCTACAAACTCATCAAGCAGGAGGCTGATGATTTCCTTTATTAGAATCTACATTAAGCTAGCAATTTGATGATGTCATGGCTCTGTATTTTTATTTTGTATTTTTTCCCTCCCTGACTATAACCTGGGGAAGCCCAAATAACCTAAGGTAAAGCATGATAATGATGATAACATGGCCCCAGCTAATACTTTCTTCATGATCACAAAGAGAAGAAAAGTTTCCCTGCAGTATTTATTCTCCCTTGTAGTACTTTCATGATTAGTGGAAGAAATATATTTCGCCATGCCAAATGTATCCATGGTGTCCTATTCTCACGCATACCCATGGAAGACCCAGTAAAGCCTGCTTTAGCTCATTCCTCCCCTCAGGTTAGGAAACTCTGCTGATAGGCAGATTTTAAACTATCATTTACTATGCCTGGTTCTTGTATTGTGTGACGCAGAAATTATTCATACTAACTTTAATAATAGATATTTGTTAAGGAGTTGGCCTCCTATTCAACGGCATGTGAAGATAATTGTGCCTTTGGAAATAATACACTAATTAATTCTCTAAGAAAAAAGATAAGGAGGAATTAGTAGGCAACTCAGATTACTATGAGGACCATCACCTCTTTTGGTGCAGAAGTGGAGAACTGATCATTTATTTTCAAATAGTGAAGAGCACGACTATGTCCAAATGTGCTGTTTCATTTGACTTTCTTTTCTTGTGTGTATATCATAGACTGTATTTTGAGGTTCTGTCACATGTAATTAGGGTGAGCACAGGCTGCGATATAATGAATGGTACTTTAGGGACTTAGGAAAGAACCACATAATTTCTAACCTTACCATTTTTTAGCTAAATGAATCTCAACTTAGAAACACATTTTTCTTTAAAAACAAAAAAACTAAATCATATTCAAAATAAGAAACCAGGACAGTAAATTGAAAAAAAAACAGTGAGAAGTAAAAAAATTCTAGAGATACATAAATAAGAATTTAGCTGAAAGGATGTGTATGATCCATAATTTATTTCCTCTTCTTACTTATTTATCCATCAGGGAGCTCTCCCCTAAAACCACAGAAATAGAAAACCTAGCGCAGAAAAAAAAAACCTGTATTTAACTTTGGTACTTGCTTATTATCTTTATCATTTAGTTTACAGAGGTATGGCTATAAAGTATGATTAAAAGATGATTTTAAAAAAGTAAAATCATGACTCTTGTACAAATATAAAATGAAAGGTTTTATATAATCACTATATAATATTTATAAATATATGTAACATAAGATAAGAGAACTACAAAGACGTTAAAACCAGGTTAAAAGAGAATCTAAAGGGTAAACACGTATTTCAGGAATGCTGACATTAATTTGGTTAATAGATATGCTAAAAGCAAGGTAACAAGCCCCAAATGCAGTCATTTACACTAAGCCCCCCATCATCAAACTGAGACTTAAATACAGTTTCAGCTTAGGCAGAAACGGAAGTTCAATCGGGAATCACCTGATTAGCCTTAGTTGGGTAACCTGCCTGATAGGCCCTTGCCATTCCCGAAATAAAAGTGGCCTTACAACAGCCTATCAAGAGTTTTCACCCAGTATAGCTTCCTTGTTCCTGCTCCCTTCTGCCTATAAAACCTCTTTGGAGCTCCGTTCTGTCTTCTAGACTGGATGCTGCTCAATTCATGAATTGCTGAATAAAGCCAGTAAGAGCTTTAAAATTTACTCAGTTGATTTTCTTTTTTAACAGATACAAAATCAGCTTCTTCCACAGTGAGGGAGATAAATAAATCGAACCTCCATCAGAAAAAAATCATTTGCTTGTCTGTGGACAAGAACATTTGCACTGCTGTTATCAGCGATTTAAATCATAAATAGTGCAAAAACAATGGAAGACTCAGAGAGCCCTGGAATCAGACAACCAGGAAGGATACAATGCCTAGTTTTCATCGCAAACACCCAACTGTCCTTTTGTTTCATTTCAAAGTCTTTTATAACTTTTTCCTACAGCACATAGACTTATGCCATAAATTTGTTCTCCTCCTGAGGGTTAACCTTTACAGAGAGCTCAAGAAGGGGACGTGGGGAGAACAAGGGCGTGGCACGCAAAAGCAGAGGACACTTCCACAATGCCAATTTCCTCCCTGCTTTTGTTGTGTGGTCAGATAAGGACCCACAACTGGCCTTGCCTTTCAGCATCACTTCTAAGAGTGCACAGATTGGAAATGTAAACTGGTCTTTTGAATTAATATAAAAGGTTAGTTGTACAATGCATAATCTGATATAACTCCAGATTTTCCAATAATCCTAACCTTTTGGTAACTGGTAACCAAAACACCAGAGGCTCTTGTTTCCACAGCTTATGTGGGACTTGAGCCACCTGCTTGGCCTCACCCAGTTTGGCTCGAGACCGTATGGGCCATCTCCCAGACCTGTACCTTAGTCTCTGGAACACACTGCATGCTTTCTCTTCTCCACTGGCCCAGCAGAGTCAGTACCTGCTCCCTGAGAAGCTCCTGGAGGACTTCTCATGGCAGCCTCTGCAGCTGATGCCGGCCGAGGGCTCTGATGGCCAGGCCTGCTATCACCAAGTAAGCACTGGCTGAATGTTGAATCAAATGAGAAAGTCTCTCTCCCTAAGCACCGCCTCTGAGTGCATGTTTGTGCACATGTGTGTGTTTAAAGGAGCTCTCAACATGAGAACAGCTTCTTCAGTGTCTGTATGTACTTATGCAGAGCAAGAGGATCATGGCCACAGCAGGCAGGCTACCCTCCCTGTCTCTTCCCAGGAGGCACCTTCCTTAGGCAAATGTTTGCTCACAGGCTGTTTGTCCTACCTGCCCACCCACCAGACCAGACCAGTTCTAAAGGTTTATCTTAATATAGATAAGAATCTTCAGCATTTTTTCATTTTTACTCTAAGGTACATTAAAAATTACGGGTGACCCTCAACAGGCTGAGTCCCTCTAATGGTCTCTTCTCTACTTCCTTATTGTCAGTTCACAGCCATGGAAATTTCCTGGGGAAATGTGAAACTGGCTGCCATACCTGGAGAGCAAGGAGAGATGGAAGAAAGAGAGAGACCACTCAGGATTAGCAGGTGGCAGGTTTAACAAGCAAGGGAGCTTACATACAAGGCTTGCCTTGGGCAAGCCACAAATGAAGAGATCTCTGCACCCATCTCCAGAATCTTAGAAGTTTATACAGAGGTCTTAACTGGGTTCAGTCATGTACAACTTCCAGATTGTCTCAACAAACCACTGTTCTCACAAGGTTCCCTCCTTGAAACAGCTCCTACTGTGGGAACAGTGGGCACACACACATCCCAAGGACAGGGGAGATATGAGGAGACTATGATTTACCAGGACAGCTTGCAGTGATGTCCTCTCAATGAGCTCTTCCAGCAGTAAACTACGAATTTCAAATCTCATTTTATAGGCTTAAATTCTCTACTTTAAGCCCTACATACTTGTTCTTTTCCCTTCCTTAATTATTTAAGGAGTTCAAAACAAGTCCCCCAAAATATGCTACTCTGGCACATGGACTAATTTGAGTTGAAAGCATTCAAAATACAATAGACTCAGGAAAAACTTTTTTTTTATATAGTTTATTTTCGTATCATTAATCTACAATTACATGTGCAATATTATGGTGATTAAACTACCCCCTTCATCAAGTCCCCCCCACCAACCCCATCACAGTCACTGCCCATCAGCATAGTGAGATGCTATAGAATCACTACTTGTCTTCTCTGAATTGTACAGCCTTCCCCGTGCCCCCCCCAACATTACGTCTACTAATCGTAATGCCCCTTTTTCCCTCTTATCCCTCCCTTCCTACCCATCTTCCCCAGTCCCTTTCCCTTTGGTAACTATTAGTCCATTCTTGGGTTCTGTGAGTCTGCTGCTGTTTTGTTCCTTCAGTTTTTTTCTTTGTTCTTATACTCCACATATGAGTGAAATCATTTGATACTTGTCTTTTTCGGCTTGGCTTATTTCACTGAGCATAATACCCTCTAGCTCCATCCATGTTGTTGCAAATGGTAGGATTTGTTTTCTCCTTATGGCTGCATAATATTCCATTGTGTATATGTACCACCTCTTCTTTATCCATTCATCTACTGATGGACACTTAGGTTGCTTCCATTTCTTGGCTATTGTAAATAGTGCTGCAATAAACATAGGGGTGCATCTGTCCTTTTCAAATTGGGCTGCTGCATTCTTAGGGTAAATTCCTAGGAGTGGAATTCCTGGGTCAAATGGTATTTCTATTTTGAGTTTTTTGAGGAACCTCCATACTGCTTTCCACAATGGTTAAACTAATTTGCATTCCCACCAGCAGTGTAGGAGGGTTCCTTTTTCTCCACATCCTCACCAACATTTGTTGTTGTTTGTGTTTTGGATGTTGGCCATCCTCACTGGTGTGAGCTGATAGCTCATTGTGGTTTTAATCTGCATTTCTCTGATGATTAGTGATGTGGAGCATCTTTTCATGTGCCTGTTGGCCATCTGAGTTTCTTCTTTGGAGAAGTGTCTATTCATGTGCTCTGCCCATTTCTTAATTGGATTATTTACTTTTTGGTTGTTCAGGTGCGTCAGTTCTTTATATATTTTAGATGTCAACCCCCTATCGGATACGTCATTTATGAATATATTCTTCCATACTGTAGGATATCTTTTTGTTCTACTGATGGTGTCCTTTGCTGTACAGAAGCTTTTCAGCTTGATATAGTCCCACTTGTTCATTTTTGCTTTTGTTTCCCTTGCTCGGGAGATATGTTCATAAAGAAGTCACTCATGTTTATGTCCAAGAAATTTTTGCCTATGTTTTTTTCTAAGAGTTTTATGGTTTCATGACTTACATTCAGGTCTTTGATCCACCTTGAGTTTACCTTTGTGTATGGGGCTAGACAGTAGTCCAGTTTCATTCTCTTACATGTAGCTGTCCAGTTTTTCCAACACCAGCTGCTGAAGAGGCTGTCATCTCCCCAGTGTATATCCAAGGCTCCTTTATCAAATATTAATTGACTGTATATGTTTGGGTTAATGTTTGGATTTTCTATTCTGTTCCACTGGTCTGTGGGTCTATTTTTGTGCCAATATCAAATTGTCTTGATTACTGTGACTTTGTAGTAGAGCTTGAAGTCAGGGAGTGTAATTCCCCCTGTTTTATTCCTCCTTGTCAGGATTGCTTTGGCTATTCAGGGTCTTTTGTGGTTCCATATGAATTTTAGAATTATTTGTTCGAGTTCATTGAAGAAAGTTGTTGGTATTTTGATAGGGATTGCATTGAATCTGTAGATTGCTTTAGGTAGTATAGCAATTTTGACAATATTTATTCTACCTAGCCAAGAGCATGGGATGAATTTCCATTTGTTAGTGTCCTCTTTAATTTCTCTTAGGGGTGTCTTGTAGTTTTCAGAGTATAGGTGTTTCACTTCCTTGGTTAGGTTTATTCCTAGGTATTTTATTCTTTTTGATGCAATTGTGAATGGAATTGTTTTCCTGATTTCTCTTTCTGTTAGTTCATCGTTAGTGTATAGGAAAGGAAAGCAACAGATTTCTGTGTGTTAATTTTATATCCTGCAACTTTGGTGAATTCAGATATTCGTTCTAGCAGTTTTGGAGTGGAGTCTTTAGGGTTTTTTATGTACAATATCATGTCATCTGCAAATAGTGACAATTTAACTTCTTCTTTACCAATCTGGATGCCTTGTATTTCTTTGTTTTGTCTGATTGCCGTGGCTAGGACCTCCAGTACTATGTTGAATAACAGTGGAGAGAGTGGGCATCCCTGTCTTGTTCCTGATATTAAATGAAAAGCTTTCAGCTTCTCGCTGTTAAGTATGATGTTAGCTGTGGGTTTGTCATATATGGCCTTTATGATGTTGAGGTACTTGACCTCTATACCCATTTTGTTGAGAGCTTTAAGCATGAATGGATGCTGAATTTTGTTAAGTGCTTTTTCAGCATCTATGGAGATAATCATGTGGTTGTTGTTCTTCTTTTTGTTGATGTGGTGGATGATGTTGATGGATTTTCGAATGTTGTACCATCCTTGCATCCCTGGGATGAATCCCACTTGATCATGGTGTATGATCCTCTTGATGTATTTTTGAATTCGGTTTGCTAATATTTTGTTGAGTATTTTTGCATCTACGTTCATCAGGGATATTGGTCTGTAATTTTCTTTTTTGGTGAGGTCTTTGCCCGATTTTGGTATTAGAGTGATGCTGGCTTCATAGAATGAGTTTGGAAGTATTCCCTCCTCTTCTATTTTTTGGAAGACTTTAAGGAGAATGGGTGTTATTTCTTCTCTATATGTCTGGTAGAATTCAGAGGTGAATCCATCTGGTCCGGGGGTTTTGTTCTTGAGTAGTTTTTTGATTACTGCTTCAATTTCATTGCTGGTGATTGGTTTGTTTAGTTTTTGTGTTTCTTGTTTGGTCAGTTTTGGAAGGTTGTATTTTTCTAAGAAGTCCATTTCTTCTAGGTTATCCAGTTTGTTAACATATAGATTTTGATAGTATTTTCTAATAATTCTTGAATTTCTGTGGGGTCCGTCGTTATTTTTCCTTTCTCATTTCTGATTCTGTTTGTGTGTGTAGATTCTCTTTTTCTCTTAATGAGTCTGGCTAGGGGTTTATCTATTTTGTTTATTTTTTCAAAGAACCAGCTCTTGGTTTCATTGATTTCTTTATATTGTTTTATTCTTCTCAATTTTATTTATTTCTTCTCTGATCTTTATTATGTCCCTCCTTCTGGTGACTTTGGGCCTCATTTGTTCTTCTTTTTCCAATTTCAGTAATTGTGTCTTAAGACTATTCATTTGGGAATGTTCTTCCTTCTTTAAATAGGCCTGGATTACAATATACTTTCCTCTTAGAACTGCTTTTGCTGCATCCCACAGAAATTGTGGCTTTGTGTTGTTGTCATTAGTCTCCATATATTCTTTGATTTCTGTTTTCATTTGGTCATTAACCCATTGATTAATTAGGAGAATGTTGTTAAGTCTGCATGTAGTTGTGAGCCTTTTTGTTTTCTTTCTAAAATTTATTTCTAGTTTTATACCTTTGTGCTCTGAGAAGTTGGTTGGTAGAATTTCAATATTTTTGACTTTACTGAGGTTCTTTTTTGTGGCCTAGTGTGATGTCTATTCTGGAAAATGTTCCATGTGCACTTGAGAAGAATGTGCATCCTGTTTCTTTTGGGTGTAGAGTTCTGTAGATGTCTGTTAGGTCCATATGTTCTAGTGTGTTGTTGAGTGCCTCTGTGTCTTTACTTATTTTCTGTCTGGTTGATCTGTCCTTTGGAGTGAGTGGTGTGTTGAAGTCTCCTAAAATGAATGCATTGCTGTCTATTTCCTCCTTTAATTCTGTTGGTATTTGTTTCACATATGCTGGCGCTCCTGTGTTGGGTGCATATATATTTATAATGGTTATATCTTCTTGTTGGACTGACCCCTTTATCATTATGTAATGTCCTTCTTTATCTTTGCTACTTTCTTCGTTTTGAAGTCTATTTTGTCTGATACAAGTACTGCAACACCTGCTTTTTTCTCTTTGTTGTTTGCATGAAATATCTTTTTCCATCCCTTCACTTTTAGTCTGTGTACATCTTTGGGTTTGAAGTGAGTTTCTTGTAGGCAGCATATAGATGGATCTTACTTTTTTATCTATTCTGTTACTCTGTGTCTTTTGATTGGTGCATTCAGTCCATTTACATTTAGGGTGATTATCGATAGATATGTACTTATTGCCATTGCTGGCTTTAGATTCGTGGTTACCAACGGTTTAAGGGTTGTTTCTTTACTATCTAACAATCTAACTTAACTTTCTTGTTAAGTTATTGTAAATACAGTCTGATGTTTCTTTATTTCTCTCCCTTCTTATTCTTACTCCTCCATTCTTTATATTCTAGGTGTTTTATTCTTTGCCTTTAGTTAGTATTTGGTGGTCTGCTTTCTTGCTATGATTTTATTTTCTCTGGTGACATCTTTTTAGCCTTAGGAGTGCTTCCCTCTAGAGCAGTTCCTTTAAGATGTCCTGTAGAGGTGGTTTATGGGAGGCAAATTCTCTCAGCTTTCACTTGTCTGGAAATTGTTTAATCCCTCCATCATATTTAAATGATAATCGTGCTGGATTCAATATTCTTGGTTCGAGGCCCTTCTGTTTCATAACGTTAAATATATCATGCCATTCTCTTCTGGCCTGTAAGGTTTCTGTTGAGAAGTCTGATGATAGTCTGATGGGTTTTCCTTTGTAGGTGATCTTTTTTCTCTCTCTAGCTGCCTTTAATACTCCATCCTTATCTTTGATCTTTGCCATTTTAATTATTATGTGTCTTGGTGTTGTCTTCCTTGGGTCCCTTGTGTTGGAAAATCTGTGGGCTTCCGTGGACTGGGAGACTACTTCCTTCCCCAGCATGGGGAAGTTTTCGGCCATTATTTCTTCAAAGACACTTTCTATCCGTTTTTCTCTCTTCTTCCTCTGGTATTCCTATAATGCGAATATTGTTCCGTTTGGATTGGTCACACAGTTCTCTTAATATTCTTTCATTCCTAGCCATCCTTTTATTTCTCTCTGCCTCAGCTTCTCTGTATTCCTGTTCTCTGATTTCTATTCCATTAGCAGTCTCTTGCATCTTGTCCAGTCTGCTGCTAAGCCCATCGATCACTTGTGTCATCTCTGCATTGTCTTTCCTCACTTCCCTCACTTCCTTCCTCAGCTCTTGCATATTTCTCTGTAGATCCATCAGCATGGTTATGACTTTTATTCTGAATTCTTTTTCAGGAAGATTGTGCATTTCCATCCCTTCAGTCTCCCTCTCTGGTGTTGTCTGGGTCTGAGTGAGCTTTGTCTGTACCATATTCCTCTGTCTTTTCATGGCAATAGAAGTGGTTGCTGGTAGGTGCCACGTATGTCAGCTGGGCTCTTTAAGACTTAAAAAAAAAACCCAAAAAACCAAAGAAACAAAAAACAAAAGAAAAAAGAAGAGAGTGAAGGAAAGAAAAGAAAAAAAAGAAAGGAAAAAAAGAAAAGAAAGGAAAAAAAAAGCCCACCAGGAGTAGATTCTGTAAGGATGCTGTAGGTGGCGCTGTTGCTCCACTAATCCGCAGCCATGGCCGCACTGCTCCCCAGGGCTATTTGTAGCTCTGGCCGGGGCGGGAATGAATGGAGGCTGTTGTTCTCTGTGTGAAGACTCAGTGCAGCTACTTTTTCCCAGTCACCAGCCAAGGGGTCTGAAATTCCTCAGGACTCCCAACGTGCTGGGCTGAGTGTGCTGGGACGATCCTGGGCCCTTGTCTCTTTAAGACGGCTAGAAAAAGCATGCACTTTTCTTTTGTCCTGGGGAGCCAGCTGCGAGGACCCAGGCGTGTTCCCAGCTCAAAACCTGCACCTTCTGCCTCTCCAATATCCGATACACCGCCCGATGTGTGTCAGTGCTCCCTGCGCAGATCACCAGGGCTGGTTATTTCTCGGACCTGTACTTCCACTCCCTCCCGGCTCTGAATCCTCTCCTCCTGCTGGTGCGCTGGGGTGGGGGAGTACTCAGGTCCCGCCGGGTCATGGCTCTGTGTCGTACCTGCCTCGCGGGGTGCCAAATCCTCTCAGGTGCAGATGCAGGCTCTGCGCTGTCCTGTTTATTCTGGTCTCTCTTTTAGGAATAGTTGTATTTGCTGTATTTTCATAGATATATATGGTTTGGGAAAGAGATTTCTGCTGCCCTGCTCACGCCGCCATCTTGCCAGAACTCTCCAGGAAAAACTTTTACCTCTTTCTTAACAACCTAAAAAAGTTTATATGGGGGTCTGGCTAGTAAGAGAGATTAACAATGGATTCCTTTTTTTTATCTGAATGACCTATCTGTACAGCAAGACATATATCTAATTACCAAACATCTGCTCTTTTTACCATCCTGTGAATCACCCTCCTTCCCTTTGAAGCCCCAGGCCCCTATCCCATTCCTTAGCTCAGGATGGTATACAAGCCTGAACTGCCCAGTTTTCCCTTGGGTCTCATATTCTTATGGGGCCCCTGTGTGTATGTAAATAAATGTTTTTCTCCTGTTAATCCGTCTTATGCTAATCTGATTATTAGACCAGCCAAAGAGCCTAGAAGGGTAGAGGGATAATTTTTTCCTCCTCAACATCCAGAATCATTAAATGTAGCTCACTTAACTAGTTATTTAATGAGAAAATAACTAGTTGACTACAATTTGAGGAATTCCAGAGTACAGATGATTTATAAGCACATTTTAGCTAATATAATTGGTGACTTTCTCTGTGTCAGGCATTACACTAGTTGTTCTGCTTGAATTATTTGACTTAACTTTCAGAACCACCCTCTTAGGTAGGTGCAATTCACTGTCCCTAGCTTATGGATGAAAAAAATGATGTACAGAGAGGCTTAGGCAATTTGCTCAAGATTATACAGTTAGAGTGATGGGTCAGGTCAGAATGTGAACTTGACCCATTTAACTCTAGAGCCTGGGATTCTACCTACCATTTCCTATGGCCACAGCAACCACCTGAAATCAACACAGGGCAGTGTCTGCTCAATTTCTTTAGCTGCTGCTCCAAGAAGGCTAGTTTCCTTTCGTGCTCCCTTGCCTTTCATTCTCAGCTTGAAATAAACCTCATTCTCATTCCTTCTGAACTCTGAGAAAATCAAGACCTTTCCAAACGGTCCTCCAGGTAAAAGTCCTAACACTCAGGGTGTTTAAAGTACCAGATATCTTCCCAACACTCTGAGAAGAGGCCATTTCTCTCATGGCGCCATGGCAGAAATCCCAGGGATCACTGGCTCTCCTCTAGCTCCCACTCTTCCATTCTGTAATTTCTCTCCAGTGCACTCCTCCCCTATAAAAGTTTCTCTTTTTTCTTTTGTTTTTAATATCTTGGACATAGGTATCCTGGCTCATGGTCCAACTTTTTGTAGAAATATAAGTGTTCAAATAACTTTCTAGACCCAAGATGGAGCCATTCTACCTCGGACTGTATGCCTTCAGTATCAGTAAACCAAAACTTAGCTCCCATATCCCTGAGGATGCTCTGCTCGGCCAGAAATGCAGTACATCCAGTCAGCCAATCCCCAAATACCAAGCCAAGTCGGGGCTTTATACATATTTTCTTGTTCTCTTTTCTTTATCCTGTACAAGTTTCTGCCTCCCACCCCATTTTACAGTTCTCCAAATAGAGACCGTCAGCTTCATAAAGTATTAAATAAAGTTTGTAACACCTAAATTGTCACCTTCAATAATTTTCTAACACATGCAAATTTAAATGGAACATGCAAGGGGACTTCTGGTTATAACACAAGTGTGCTCCCAGTTGCAGAGAAGCCACCATCTCAACATGCAAATTATTACTGGTATAGTTTAAAGCGTGGTTTAAGAAATGTAGAAAATCTTGACCGAATGTACTATCAGGCAGTCATTTTGTTTGGTTATTTTTCTTTACAAGCCATTGATGATTCTAGGCTTATCAAATCACACCATCAGGTGGAATTATTGGTTTTAAAGGAGAAGGTTCAAAAGAACACCTGCTCTTACCGACAAATATCCTAAATATCTAGTAATAGCTTGAAGATTACAAGAGATGCTGACCTATTTAGAAAGCTACTGATAGCCCCAGTATTAAAATTATGCCACTGTGATACTTCAAAGACTTGGCAGGTTAGGATGGATTTGAAATATCAGTTCAAGATCAAGTTAAATCCTTTAATTATTCTGACCCATTGTTTTCAGTCAAGATGGAGAATCATTCTTTTATGTTTTTTCATACTGCTGGCTCTCTTATCAGCGGTAACAAATGATCCATTCTACGCATGATCTTTGAAACTAAATACAGGATTTTTCTTGCTGATTTAATTTTTCTTATTCTTGAAATACATATAATCTCAGATTATAAGATCATAAAAATAAACCACATGTCGATTGGAATGTTTTTCTTCTCTTTTTCTGTGTACATTACAATTTCCAATTTTTGCTTACATAGCTGGCAACTAATTCGAGCATTTTGAAATGCACATATGAGGCAAGTGATAATTAAAAACAAATGTATTTTGGCTTGCCTTCTCCTAAATTCCTCTTCCAATTCAACTGGCTCCAACAAACTTTCCTTTACTCTCTGCTCTAAACTGCATACAGTATCCAGACATATAATCTAAGAACTATTTATCTTTCTGTCTAGAGCAGGGATAGGCACATTTTTTCTGTAAAGGGCCTCTTGGGGCTTAGTTTTTTTACGTTCAGATTGTCTTTCTTTTGCACATGGTCCTCAGCACACACCTCTAGTCTGTTCACCTCGATCAAGCCTGCCAGTGCCCCCTCGGTGCCCCTGTGTACTGACCTTGCCCTTTTCTTTACTTTCCCCTGCTCCTCTATCCTGGTTATTCGGTGTTTGCCTCCTATATTCATTCTCTCCTCTTCTCTGCCCTGCTCTGTGTCCCAGGAAGCTTCCCCCATGGAATGCATCCCTCCAGCTTCCTTATCTTTTGGTTGAGGTCAGCCAGTGGGGGAGGCCCCAGCAGGAGATCACTAAGCAGGGAGGGGAAGAGTTGGGGGCATGTTTGCATTCTTGTGTGACTCAGTCTCCCTCAGAGCAGGCTCTGCAAGTTCTTGCTAAGCTTAGCAATACTAGTTCTCCTCCTTGCTTCTTTGGTCCTGAGTTCACCTCCACACTGCTGCTGGCCTCTGAGTGTCTCAACACCCTGGTGAATTATAATACTGCCTACATTTAAGGAGGTAGTCTTTTCATTAAAGTCTTTGTTTAAACCTTTTGAGTGATTCTGTTTCCTCTTAGAATCTGGATTGAAAGATGCCCTGAATTTTCACCTTTGCAGCGCCAGAACTCAGTTAGCCCCCAGCTCCAATACATAGCTCACTCTCCACACTGGAGGTGCTTTCCCAGGCACCACGACGAGTCACTGTCAGCATCATACTCCTGTCCTTTGCAGGCTTCTTTTCTTCAATTTATACTCAGTGCCCAATGAGGTATCTTCTGAGGATTTAACTCAGGGGTCTTAACATGAGATACATGGACCCGTAAGGGTTACATGAGTAGATTTGGAGGGGGATACATGCATGCCCCAACACTGTAGAAAAAATTATGTGCTTGTGCATTTCTTTGGGGAGAAGGTCTGTATCTTTCATTAACTTCTCAAAGGTCCTATGACCCAAATGACTAAGAATTAAATTTAACTAAAGATGGGGAGGGAAGTCATGCAAGAGGGAATCTACTCTACCATTTTCATTAGTGATGCATGATTCTTACAGTGTTTTGACCTAAGGGAGTGATTTCTGACAATTCTCTTTGTAATGTCAATAAACTCTGTCAGGTGTCCAAAAAATAACACTGATCCTAAACAATCTGGGGAACAAAATAAGCAAGTAAAGAGAGTGGTCAAAGTTTAACTCTTACTATTCACAGAGGGTAGTTCAGTGTGACCTAAGTAACTTGGTAAGGGCCACATGGGGCTGGCCAGACTTCCTCATGCATTCACAGGTAAAGTTGAATCAGTGGCTCAGCTTTTCTACAGTGAGTTTGTCCAGGTAAGACTTGTACCATGAAGGGTAGAAGAGAATTTCTGCTTCCTTTAGGCAGGCCCAGTCCCAAAAAGAAGAAGAAAATTATGAGCTAAGCTAAACATTTCCAAATTGTCCCCCAAATTTACCAATCAAATATGCCACTCCATCTCCATAGGGATGAGTACATAGAGGGATGCAGAGGGGCAGAAGAATTCCCCACCAACAAACTATACCATTTTTCCTAGTCCTTGTCCTAAATCATACAAGATTTTAGGTTACAGCACTTGGTACTATGATGTGACACCTCAGAAGTATAAACACAGGTGGGCTGCCCTCCTGGGACTAAGTATTAGGCATTGGCCATTCTACCTCACAGCATCCCCAGACCAGGGCTAAGTCAAAAACTCCACCATTTATCAGTAGAATTGTTACAACACTTTACACTTTGAATAACAGAAAAGACAACTCAAATTGGTTCAAACATATAGATCGTCTTATTTACATAACTGGAAGCCTGGATGCTCATTAGTGAGCCAATGGCTGAGCTGTGGAATAGGATTACTCTTACATTAAACAGGCTTATAGTATAGCTCAGGATGGGGTCAGCGTTTCCTGAAGCAAATGGGCTGAATGTGGGAACAATGGGTATACCTGAAAAAAAATGAGGTTCTCTGGGCAGGAAAAGAGAATGGAAGGTGAAAACCAACAACCTCCAGCATGGTTGTGGTGTTCCAAGCTGTTCCTCTTTTATGACTGCACGTCTCTGTGTAAGTAGCAGGTTTGCCTTTCATGGAGATCTGGTGTTGATCAGTCAGATCTCATGAACAGACAGCGGAGCACACATGTTCAATGAACGTGTGTGGGACAGAAACCAAATGTACTGAACCACCCTAGGTATGGCCCAGAACCAAGGCTGGACTAGGTCACCACAGAGACCCCTTCTAACTCTAATGCAAAATCAACTTATGAAAAGTATATGGAATAGGACCAAAGGAAGAATTATCTTCCAGGCAGCATGCCCAAGGGTGTTTCTTATTACCCATGGAAGAGATAATGCTGAAGACTAGTACATGATTACAAGAATCATATTTCCTAGCAGTCAGCTGGAACTGGAGCCACAAAACAGATGGGAGGGAATAAAGTGGTCGTGACCACTACGGCAGCAACTGCCATTTATGGAGCACTTTATTTGTGCCAGGCTGTGTACTAGACATTCAATACATTTTATCATTTCATTTAAATATTGCATCAATTCTGTGAGCTAGGTATTATTTCACTAACTTACAGACCAGGAAACTGAGGCTTAGAGGTGAAGCATGTTGCCCAAGATTACCTATAAATCCAAGCATGCCACTCTTTTGTCCCCAAACTAAGATTGGTAGACATAATCAAGGCAACCTCAGAGACTCTTCTTATCTTCTTCTCCAATTATTCTGCAAAGTGAGAAATTCTAAAGGATTCCTTTTCCTAAGCAAGATCTCTGGGCTCCATGTATTATATTTTGGCTAAATGCCCACAATTATTTGACATGTGATCATCCAGAAAGTGCCTTTGTCAATTGTTCTTGGATATCGGTATCTGCAAAATGAGGAAAAGGATTTGGTCTGGTCACACCGACAGTAGAGTCCTTCATTTTGGAGGAACCAAGAAAACAGCTCCTCAAAGCCATGCCAATTACCAGAGGTCAAAAGAAGAGCTACTTGTAGGTCTCACTTAATGTCCTAGTAGACCCTTAACTCTCAGAAGTTGGGATTGTTCCATTTGTAAAAGAAGGAAAAGAACATTTGCTCCACGGATATGGTAAGTGTTCTGAACTTACAGGAAAATAAAAATGAAATGGTATTTCTGATATAGAAGAGACACTAGACATCCTGAGGCCAAAGGATAATGAGTCCCAAAGAAGGGGAGCTCCTTTTCTTCTATCACCTTCCCAGTGAATAGAGCTGCTGGGATCAGCATCCAGATCTCCCATTGTGGGGGCAGTGTTCACTCTGTATGTCATCAGTCACGAGCGCACGCTAGCAGTAAACTACAGTGAGGTCACAAGACTATTCACCGTTATTTCATGAGGATTGCACTTGGAGTTTCTGAGAAATTATTACTGTTAATTTATTCTTGTTGGGATAAAATTTAGTTATTGGCAAGTAAACTAAAGTTAAGCTACAGCATCAAGAAACATAAAATTTGAGAATCTTCTGTTTTTATTAGGCTGTTGTTTTATTTTCTATACAGTAAGAATGAGCTAGTCCTTAGGCAGGAGGAAATGTATCATTTCATTTGTCCCCACATTTTTCATCTTGAAATAATTAATCAAAGAAGATGGTGATAATGGTATTTTACTAGCCTAGTAAGACACAAACAAGGGAGACATGGGCACCTGAGGACAGTGGCAACGTAATAGGGTCTTATGGTAGAACTTGTTGATTGAGACTCTTGATATATGAGGAAAAAGATGAGTCAGTCTCTAGCTCTGTTTCTCCCCTGCCTCCCTCCCTGGCCCACCCTCAACCACTAGTCCTTTCTCCCCTCTTCCCTCCCCTTGAAATTAACTCCAGACCTTCCTTGGATACTCTGGGTGAAGTCTGTTCCCTGATGTTCCAGCCGACAGATGCCATCACAGCAGCATTCCTAAAACAATGCTTCCAGTGTCAAATCACATGGTGGCACTGCCTGCATTACAGAACTCAGCATACATTGTAGTTATTTAATTATTTATTCCCCCTAAGAGACTGTAAGCTCCTTCAGGGTAGGGACCATGTCTTATTCATCTTGATTTCCCCGTGGTCAAGCACAGTGCTTTGTACATAGAACATATTTTACTAAATTACTGGTTATATGAGCATTCCAAAACTTGCTATGGCTCCTCCAGTACCTTTTACATAAAAACTACTTTTATTTTTCACCTGCTATGCCCTCTACCAGGATACCAATCCCCGGGCTTTGCAGGCTAAACAAATCCTTCCATCTTCCTAGACTCCATCTCAGGCCTACCTGGTTGCTACTTCCTCTGAATTTCTATGGTGTATAATCATGTCCTATCTTATACTATCATTTTAACATTTCATGCATGTCACTCCAGCTCTGGAAAAGAAAGTATTTTTTGGTATCTTATTCCACAGGGCCTAATGTAATTATATATAGTGATGCTTGGTATTGTACAGATGAATAGATAAAACATCATGAGGTCAATAGACTATAAAACCCACAATCATCTTTAGCCCTATGAATCTAAGGATTTTATTTTTTTTGAAAAGTGATTTCTAGGTTCCATTAGACTAACACTGTAAAGAACCCTATGTTTTGACAGTGAAAATACATAAAACCAGCATGAAAATTTCATTCTTCCTATTTTAAACTTAAGTTCATCAATGCCTGACTCAGTTTGCTTGACATAGTCTGGCACTTTTCCTTATGAAACCGTATTTCTGAGTACAAATTGGGAACCGCAGAAATGCGATGCATATTTTTCAAATAGCTCAGTTACAGATTTAAGAAAACACCTTTGCTGGCGAGGGAAAAAAAATTTTCCACTGTGTTACTCAGAGTTTAAATATCAACTTGTGAGATTCCATAAAAATCACCACATGGTTATTTAGAAAGTAAAGCTGGCCCAGAATACTCTTCCCAAAGCTTCCTTCTTCAATCCTGCCCTCTCTCAGCCTGCATAGTTTTCTTCCCAGACACAGATATGATCATGTCATTCCCCAGCATCACATCTTTCTCCTGTTCAGAATCCTTCAGTGGCAATCCATTACTTGTAAGATAAAGACCTAAGGACACGGCTTTCAAAACCCTCTTAAATGTGGCTCCCGTCTACCCTTCTGGCATATTCTCTGTCCCATGCACCAACTTCAGCCAATTTGCTACTCTAGGAAAACAACACTCCATCTTTATGCTTCTCTGTCAGGGATCAGCAAACTTTTTGTATAAAGGGCCAGGGAGCAAATATCTTTGACTTTGCAGGCTACACAGTCTCTGTCAAAACCACTTGACTCTCGTTATGAAAAAGTCACTGTAGACAAAATGTAGAAGAATGGGTGTGGCCATGTTCCAGTAAAACTTTATGGAAGGTGAAATTTGTATTTCCTATAATTTTCAGATGTTATAAATTATGCTTCTTTTGATTTTTTTTCAATCATTTGAAAATGTAACACTATTCTTAGCACCCCAACCATACACAAACATGTGGTGGGCCCCATTTGGACCACAGGCCTTAGTTTGCCAACCTGCGTTCTATGACATCACCCCTGTTCCACCTGTCATGTCCTTCTTTCTTCTCATCTATGAATTCCTTTTCATTCTACAATGTCCAACTCAAGTGCCAGGCTCCCTGGGATATATACCAATTCCTGTCAGACGTGATCCCATGCTCTTCCTTTCTGCTCCTGAGAAGCTTTTGGTTATATCCACAGGGAGGACCTAGAGAGAGTCAGCTTCGGTGTTGTACTTGTGAGCTCACTGGATATAATTCTCCGTGGTCCTGTGTCTGATTCAACTCCACATGGATGTCATACCCTCTTCCCCTGCTACTTAATGCCTAGCACAGAAATGACACAGTAAATGTTTATTAAATTATAATAACCTACATATAAAACCTATAATAAATTTCCAAAACCTAGAGTATTGATAATGAGGTCAAACTAGAGTGCTAAGACCATAAAAGTTGGGGTGAGCAGATCATAAGGACCCATGCCATCACTGAGCCTGGGCTCTGGGCCTCTGCTAAAAGGTAAAAATGATCTTTACAAGGTCTTATCAGAAAAGAGGAATCAGACCACATCTTAAACAGAGGCACAGTTTTGTTATTTTCTCCCTCTTGGCATCAAGTTTTAAAAGCGGCTTGTTTCTCATGTGGAAATTTATGTAGGGCATTTGGCAACAGGCTGCATATTGCCCTTCATGACAATACTGGAGAAAGAAAAAGGGTGTGAACTTCCTATAGCTGCAATTCTGACAAACCCGGGAAACACTAGGGGAAGTCCATGAGGAGAAAAGGTCCTGGCATGCTGCCTTCTGGAGCTCTCACTTGAAACAAACACAGAACTTACAATATACCCACTGCCGACTGGGGGACCCATATCCTCCAGCCTACCTTCCTTAATGCTTCTTCAAGGACAGAGACCCACGTCTGATAGGCTGGAAACACCAGACTAGACCTCTGGCAGGGACTGACATCTAAATGACAGAAAAGGAGAAGTGACACTCCCTCCTGAAAGTGGAGGGGCAGAAACATACTCTCCCCCAGCTAGTGCTCAGGGGGGCCTAACACCAAGTTGCCGTTGTGCTCAAGGGGAAGCCAAGATGCTCTTAAGCACTGGTGCAGGGATTTAATTAAGACCCCAGAGATCTCCTCCAAAGAGCCTACCAGAAATGACTTGAGCTTGGAAAATGTTCAGAGAGGGCAGTGCCCCAATCTGGCAACAGGGAAACTTCCATAAAGCTTCCTTACGTGACTGAATTGACGTAGCCTAATTCCCAGTGGAACAGGCATTGTGAAGCATAGCCCAATTCAAAGAACAGGGAATGTGATGTATAGTGTTATTTATTATTTACAACTGAGGAAGACTGTCAAGACCAAAAGCCGAGCTGTCCTTCTCTGGCAGAGTGAGCTAAAGGGCGAGAGTGCCTCCTGAGGTCCCTCCCAATTTCAGCCATCAATACTCTGTCCTTGGCATCAGAAAGAATATAACTTCCTGTCTGTTATAAAGCATTTGCATTCACTTTATCTCAAATCCTATCAGACCATTACGGAACAAGTTTTAAAGACAGAGGCTAAATCCCCACCAGCCTGGGGGTCAGGGAGGGAAGAACAGAACAGGATATTAGCTCAGGGCACAAATCTACAGCCAAAGATCTGGTTCCAACTCCCACGTGACCACATAGTAATTATATGACCTTGAGTGACTAGTTGCTCTAGGCCTCAGTTTCTTCATCATAAAATAGAGATGCCTCACGAAATTGTAAGATTAAAAGAATCGAATCACCACACATGTAATGCATGAGCACTCGGAAAACGCCAGCTGCTACTATTCTTATCTGCATCCCCCCAGTGTCTGTCATAAAAGCTTGCACATAGTAGGGACTGACTAAATATGTGCTGACCGATTATTTGCTTGCAGTTAAGCTGACAACCATTCACTTGTTAATCATGATGCCAATTCACAGAGACTGAGATTTGCCTCACGGGCGCCATGAGTTTAGATCTGTTTATAAATAGTCAAGGCTTGTCATTTATAAACTGCTTCTTATGAGTGAGTAAACATGAGACAGGAATGGAATGTCGTGAAAGCAACTTAAAACAGTACTCAGCACTGACAACCGGAGCGACAGGCTACTCAGCAAAGCTAATGAATACCTGGCCCAAGGCCTAAGCCGCTCAAACTGATAGGTGCTATGATTATCACCTTGAGCTTGAAATTGGGAATAGTGGTCCTGTCCACATAGAAATGCAGGGTCTATAGGAATATTAATAACCTGGGACCTACATAAATCTCATACATCCTGGTATGTATGGACCTAATGATGGTTCAAGGAGTCCTATATTCTTGCGATATTATAAGTGTGAGATGCTGAAAAGAGAAGCCACGTTGGGTTGCGCAGGTTGTATACTGCACCACCACAGAAGACCCAGGGCTCCAGTCATTGGGATAAGGATGCCAGCGCACGAGTCAGTGCTACAGCAGCCCTGTTAAACATGGCTCGACTCAAGTATCTGAAACCCTGTCCCTCACTGAAGATACTGAACCCAGAGTAGAAGTTTCTGAAGAACAAAATTGGTATACATTTTGAGGTGCTATTTGGAAACTAATTGGCTTCTAGTGTGGAGAGAGTAGAGAGATATTCTTTTTGAAAAATGGGGTACACCATGCTTTGGATCTATGCAGAAGGCTCGGAATCTAAAGTGCTTACTGAATCAAATTGTTTGAATAGAAGAGTGGCCTGACATACGAAATAGACCTCCCAGCATATGGCAGCTAAATGAGGACACAGTAAGACTTATAAATTTGATATTATTAATCAGTCAAATAAGTTCTGACCCCAGTTGAGGAATGCATATCAATCTAGAAAATAGAAGTCAGGAGAGTGAAAATTATAAAGCTGGGAGAAATAGGTCTGCAAGAGGGTGGAGGCAGTTTGCTGATTATGTGGGTACAGGAAGCCTGCTGGCCCTGAAAGGTGGGAAACATATCTTCTTTGCTACTGGGAAAGGGAGGCTGACTGCTTCAGGCACCGCACTCTTTGGACATGGGACACCAGCCTCTGAGAATGACTAAGCGCTCTGGGTCTCCAGCACCATCTAGGGGAGAGGGGTTCTGGAGAGCTTGGCTGGCGATCACAGCTACATCAGCTCAGGGGCAGTGAACCTTAAAGCTTCTAGGAAGACGACACAAAATTATAAGCTCCAGTAAATGAGTTGTGAGGGTTTAAAATATATTTTCTCTATAATTCATTTTAGCTTGGCCAATTTCAATGTAATCCAGTTAAAATATGTGTTAGTGTATCCCAATGAACATGGCTTTTAGGGTTTTATAATAGCTCAAAGAACTATTATCTTAAATGAAATGACGTTTTGGAGGATTTGAATAACGGTATCATGATTTAAGCTTGGCTCATTATTAAATAAAAATACTAAGCTCTCCCCTCCTTCTTCCTTACTCCTATCTGCAGCCTAATGGCATCTCATTCCCAGATAGGAAATTGAAGCTCTACAGGGAGCATGGTCGAAGCAGTATGAATGTTGTTATGGATGGCATCCCCATTAAATGTGATTAATCTCCGGGAAATATTCCTTTCAGATCTGCCCAGGTAACTGGGGGAGGTCTGCTCCTCACGATTTCTTGCGCTTCAGCAGGTGGCAGCATTTCTGTCACTGAAGGTTAGATGCTTTTGAAAAATCTTCCAGAAAGATGTCTCAGAAGGTAAGCATTGAGCTTGTGTGTATACTTTCGTGGCTATCTAAAAATGGCATTTTTTGCAGGATCCCTTCTGTCAGGTTAGTACAAATTTATAGTCCTTATCTGAAATCTTCAGCACTGGATGTGTTTCGGGTTTCAGAGTTTGTCAGATTCTAAAAGGAATCACGGTGTGTCTGTGATGGAACACCCCCTCAGAAAGTGCGGGGCATCCCCTGTAATCCAACATACTAACATTTCTGCAGCAAACTGTACGAACAGCCACACCAAGGGATAAAGAAAGACTCTAAATAGCCTCCCCTCGGTTCAGGTCAGGATTTGCTGCCAAATGAGATTGCACCAACCTTCAGGAAAAAATATTCAGTATTCAGAGCATTTTGGATTTCAGTGTTGCAGACGAGGGACTGACTGCCAAATGTTCAAAGCTGTTACAGCAAAGATATGGAGCCATGGACCCCCAAAGTAGGACCCCCACCCACCAGACGACCCCCACCCCCCAGAGAACGGCATCAGCATCACCTGGGAATGTGTTAGAAATGAAGATTCCAGACCTCATCCCAGACTTGCTGAATCAGACTCTCGGAGGCCTAGCGATCTGTGTTTATCACGTCTTCTGGAGCATCCTGAAAACCCACCGCAGGGCGAGAACTCTAACTGGAGGGGTTCAGCATGAACACTGGTCTGGGAGTAAAGAGAACGGAGTCCTGGTCAACCTGCAGTGACATTTGACTTTTTTAGTGACTTGATTTTCAACCTGCAAAATGGGGATGAAATCTACCTGCCCTTTTTGTTTAGTAGGAATGTCACGAAGATATAAAGAGAGAATGCATGTAAAAGGCTTTATAGACTATAAGGTATGATGTAGTTTCTAGTTATTTTAAATAAGAATGAAATAACATCACTGTTAAGTGGAACAAAAATTAATTAGCAGATTAATGATACACAATGAAAGAAAGTAAATGAATTAAACATGTAAAATGGTACTTCTGTGCCTGGAAAAACGATGTAAGAAAAACATACAATGTTGTCTATCTCAGATTTCCTGTCTCTGGGAGAACCAGAGTCAAGTTCTCAATCAGCTCACTTTACAACATGGCCATATGCAAAAAGACTGAAATATTGAATGAAGAAATGTATATATGAGTGCATTTTCATGTGCCCTGCCCCATCTTATTACAGAAAAAAATTAAGGCAATATTAAAAGGCAGATGACACGTTTGGATTTCTGTGCTATGAACAACAAAGTGAACAATCCAGAGAGGCAGCTAATACAATGGAAAGAGCCTTGAATAGAGAGTCAGGAAGTCTGAATTCTAACCCCAGCTCTGCCACTAAAGGACTGTGTGATCTTGGGCAAGTCCTTTTAACCTCTCTGAGCATCCATTTCCAGCTCTCAGCACTGCTCTTCTAGTTCAGTTCTCTTACCACTGCTTTCGTTCCAGTTCCTGGAATTAGACTCCATAAACTGAGGGTGCAACAATACACAAATCCAGGAGAATGAACATGAGATGAGCTGTCTCCCCTTCTACAAACCCAGGTGGGGAACAGAAACACAAGCCCAATTGATTTCAGGGTCCCAAGCCCTTATATAGTAATCCCACTATCTATTCTCATTCTACCTTACAGGCAAAAAGTTTTATTTGCCATGAGTTTCCCATAATGGCCATGACTCTTAAAAAGTCTCACTGAGGAAAGCTCTGTCCATACAGGAATTTTCTTCTCTGCCATGGCCACAGTCCAGTGATTAAAAGTCTTCCAAGGTCACTGCATACTGCTCCTACCTGCTCACCTTGAATCAGAGGTGACAGCATGCAGCTGTCTTATGCATACTCTCCTTTACATTTTTTATCTTATTTGGCAGCTGTATCTACAAGGTCTTGGCTGGAGCAACTACCCTGTAAGGTAAACAGCCCTTCAGAGGCACTGGCTTATATTTTCCAATACATGATTTCCAATTGTTATGTGCTCTTGTGGGAGGCAGTACAGTGAAGTGGTTATGGATGGGGTCTATTGGGCATTAGATTGCCTCCCAACAGTTATTTACATCTTGAATAATTATAATTCATTTAATTTCCCCATATTATGATTTTATGATTTGCGCATCTGTAAACTGGGACTACTAATAGTTCTTTTCTCAAAAGAAAAGTGTGGGAGTACTAAATGATGTTCTTTGTTAAATACCTAGATCCCTACCTAGAACAGTACCTCTCACATAGCAAAAACTCCCAATCGAAATGTGATGTGCATCTTCCAGCTACTCTCTAGTGTAAGTGGTGGAAAATACATTCAAAAATGCTCTGGAATCCTCAGGAAGCCATGGTGGTACAGAAATATTGTCCCCTTTGCATTCCAATTGCTTTGCATTCAATTTGCATTCTACAGAACTCAAGTAGATGCAATGGTACATGTGCAAAGACTGCAAATCCAGCAAAACAAACTCTAGGTGAGTTTAGAAAATCGCATTGCCTATCTAGGGTGGTTCCATTAATAAAAATGCTTTAGGGCATGATTTGTTTTAAATACTGCTATAGTCTTTCTGTATTTTATAAGATCCCTGAGATTTTTAAATCAGTGAGGTCACATAGAAAGTAGTCTTGACTATTATGTCAAAATAAATTCTAATTGTATGTGAATAGAATGCTCTGTATATGGAAATGGAAAGCAGATTTTTCATTACACTTGCTTCCTGGAAATGTGAGAAAAAAACAGCCTGAGAAAGATAAACCTTTCTGCTGGAGACGTCCAGCATGAAGTTACCTCCTAAGGCCACTAGATGTGGATTTGGGTTTATAGGGAATTTATTCACCATAGATAACTGCAGGTGCAGAAACAAGATGGGATCCACAGTACAGTTTTCAAACAGTACCAAGAAAGAATCTATTATATGCAGTATTCAGTACTAAATGCTGTGTGGGACAAGGGGCAGACCTAAATCCTCCCCTCAAGGAGCTAATAGTCTAGTAAGAGAGAGAAATAAATCTAGATGTAGAGCATTAATATAAAGTAGAAAGTAAGAAAAGTGATGAGAGTGGATAAAAGAATGGGAGAGATTCATACAGTCTGGGCAGTGGTGTGTGTGTGTGTTGGGGGAGAGAGGGAGAAGCAACCAGGGAAAGCTTCTAGAGGAGGAGGTTTTCAAAGTATGCCTTGAAGTAGGAGTGGAGTTTGGGTGAGTGCCAAGAGAAGGGAGTGTGGGAGGGAGGATATCAAGAGTCAGGAACAGCCAAGGTCAAGGCCTAGAGGCAGGCAATTTTCTGGTTCCTCTTTCCTCCAGCCCGTCTCCATTCCTAATGGTGTGCGGGTCATACTAGGTACTCAAAAATACTTACTGAGTATATATCTGAATTAGTGAATGGATGACATCCTATAAGCTGTGTTGTGTAATATGGTAGCCACTAGCCATTTATTTGAGTTTCAATTCATTAAAATGAAATAAAATCTAAAAATTCAGCTTCTCTCTTGTCCAAGGGACTTCTCAAGTGTTTGACAGCCACATGTGGCTAGTGGCTACTGTATGGCGCAGTGCAGACAGAGAACATTCCCATTATCACAGAAAGTTCTATGGGTCCGTACTACTCTGGAAGGTAAGAATGATCTCAAATGCTACTTATTATTGAGTGCACTTTTCCTAACTGTCTCTGTATATGTGTTTTGTTCGTTTGCCTATGGGCATTGGTCATTCTCTTGTGACCCCTGCTTTCCTTAGGCTGCTCTGTATTGTGGATCACTGACTCCTGCTCCTCTTTCCCAGTCTCCTGAGAAACTGGCTGCAGTGGGACTGGTGCAGGAGGGCAGGGCCGGATCTATGGCCACACACTCCCCTACCTCAGCTTTAGGAGGCATTCCTGGCAGCAGCTGCATCTCCTCCATATTCCCAGAAGCTGCCTCTGAGACTCCAGGACCCACTGGTGGCCGTGCTGCTGGGCATTGGGAACACCACCTCCTCCCCACGGCCCTTCAGGTCTAGGCATATTAGCGGCTTCCTCCTTTGTTAATCTCTAGTTTGCCTCATGGTTTCCTATTTCGCTCCTCAGATATCCCAACACCTTTAAACTAATTCTCCATATTAAATTCCTTCTACTCAACTACCTGGTGTGAGTTCTGTTTTCTTGGACACTGACCAATACCTTATGCAAATCCAGGAATCACATTTGAAGACAAGGAATTATCAGTAGAAAACTAGCAAATATGGACGATCTTTCCAGACAACAGGTAAACCCTGGAGGTGTCCATATTCCCGCAACTCAGCTGCATCGTGATTCGCATTAGTTTGCACTAGAAAGCACATTCCTATTATCTTAAAATCCATTTAATTTTTGTTAATTTTTATTGCCATTATTCTACCATTTTCTTGAGAGGGGAACTGAGGCTCAGAAGGGCTAATTCATCCAATGACTGATACGAAGAAGAGAAATTCAAAGTTACATCTGTCACATGATGCTGAACAAATGAAGCCCTGCATTAAAATAATATACACTGTATGATTTCATTTATATGAAATTCCAGAATAGGCAAAACTTATCTGAGGGGAAATAAGTCAAACAGCACTTGCCTCTGAGACATGGCTGGAATGCTAGGGAAGTCATACAAGGAACCTTCCGGAGAAATGGAAATGTTCTTTATGGTGAAAGGGGCATGGAGCACACAGATTTATACACTTGTCCAAACTGTACAGTTAAAAGGAGATTTTTCAAGGCAGTTGATATCAGAGAATGATCTTACCGAAGTGGAAGAATCTTGAAAAAAACTCAGGGTGGGGACAGAAAGTCAATTCTGTGCCACAGAAACCATTGTGAAATTGTTTCAAGTCCCACTTAACAACTTTGTTCAAAATTGTTAATATTCTATAAATCCTAAACAAATGGCACCCCAAATATACTGTATAAGCAGGATAATGTTCCTTCGGTACTTGTGGTCCTTTCAGAATACAGACTGAATCCCCAGGCCTGAGCCTCTCAAGTAAAAACCCAGTCTTTTCACTTTGGTTTGGATAAAATAAACTCATAGGTACGTTGTCTGTGGGATGTGATGTTTGGAACTTTCCTATCTCCATTTTTAATTTTTTACAGATGCATTTATGTTTAGTTATTGACCTGTTATAATTAAAAACCAAACCAAAAACTGTAGTTACTGTAAACTTTCACTAGTTTCTGAAGTCCAGTTGGGTCCTGTTAACCTCATTTCTGCTGGGATCACTAGACTGTAATGTCATAAGCAGAGTGTTGGGAATAACTCCAAATAGAGAACTAAGAAGTAGGGAGACGAAGGGAGAATAAAGTCGGAACCTGGGGTGGTAAGAGTCATTTTTGGAAGATCTTGGGAAATTTGAGAAAAGTGAGTTCTCTCTCCATTTCCTGACACACAAAACAATGACAACAGCAGCTCCAAACAGCGACAATAGGCAACCGAATGAGAAAATGTGCTCAGTAGAGTATGTGCCTGTTATGGCAGCCAAATGAACGGCAGGAGGAGAAAGAGTATTTCAGGTGGCTCTGAGCAAAGGAAGTTGAGGGAAAGGCCAGCCAGACCTTGAAACCAGAGCTCCTGTGTCAGAGGGGAGAGCTGTGTTCTGAGGAGTCCGGCAGCCTGGCACATATCCCAGGTCCATTTCTCAAACTCTCAGATTTGGGCAAATTACACAACTGCCCAGCACCTCGGTGTCCTTGTTTGTGATGTGGTGATAGTAACAGGACCTACACTTCATGGGGTGGCTGTGAGGAATGACTGAGATCATGGGCTGGAAGTCCTTGGCACCTAGGAGCTCTCAAAAATAGTGCTAAACTGCTGCCAGTGGGCAGGAAGGGCTGTTAGGACTGGTGCAGGAGGACTGATGTACTTAACCCACAGTGTTTGAGAAGAGGTATGGTGCCCAACTCTGTTGGCAGCTGTGTATGTGTGGGGCGGGCATCTTTACTCACAAGGCTGACATGAGCAGCAGAGCACATTGCTACTTCTTTCTTTCTTCAGTGCAGTTCCTGGGGCCACATGTCAAGTCTTGAGAGCATGAGCTGACAAAACCATGGACAAGTCTCTTATTCTATCCTAAGGACCAGAATGGGCTAGATAATAGTAGAAATATAGCTGATTAAACTACCAATCACAGGAGTATTGATCATTAGTAGATATCAACTCAGAGGAGTGTAACCGATCAGAGAAATGACATCACAGAGAATGTATTTATCATGTTCACTGGTATCGTGAAAGTGGCGGGAAAGAAGGCTTTGAAGATGGGGCCCAAAACACTGTAGATGCTCAGTAAGCACTGGGTGAATGGATGGATGAAAGGCAAAACAAGATTTAAAAAGGTCTCAAAGGCTAAATGATAGGTCAAAAATCCAGATGAAAAATAAAGGGGATAAATGTTAAGTTTTGCCCAATGTTGGAGATTTTCCATGATAGAAATAAATGAAACCAAGAATTAGGAGATGTCGTCAATTACAAGGTTAACAGGTAAACCATATGATGGACTTTGAAAATGGAGTCTTAAACCACCTTATGGGATTCAGAGAGAAAGGAGACCCCTGCAGCTGGCCATGGCCAAGCCTTATTGCCTCTTGTGTTCAGTTTTAGGGCAATGTTTTAGGAGCTCCATTTATGCTCTGGAGTGGGTGCAAAGACAGAACAGCAGCAAGAGTCTGAAAACTCTCCCACAGGGGAAGCAGCTCAGGGGACTGACAATTCTCGGTCTGGAAAACAAAAGAAGGCTTACTGGGGACATGAGAACTGACTTCAACTATTTAAATACTTGAAGTGCTGTCAAGTAGAAGAAGAACTAGCTTTATTATTAAACAGAGCAAATATTTACTGAATATCTATATTTACAAAGTACTCATTTTACAAATGTTGATTGGCCATTGTGCATTGCCTGTACTGTCCTAGACGCCGGGGGAAAGGTCTCTGCTCTCATGAGGTTGACACTTAGTAGAGGTCAGAGAAGACAGTCAATAAACAAGTTAACAAAGAATAATTTCTGATAGTGGGAGGGTGGAACTTTACATGGTGTCTGCCCTACATTTGACTTCAGATCTAGTAGGATATTCTTACTCATTCTTGTTCCATTAATTAGGTAAGGCAGATTGCAATTCAATAAAAGGGAGAAATTTCTCCTAACAGAGCATGGATTCTGTCAAATTGTAATGAATTCTATCATTGGAAATGCTAAAAACAAAACCTGCTTGGCCAGGCCATCCTTTAGGGTTGTTTAGGGGAGTTGCTGAGTAGGGGATAAAACTGGATCAAGGGTCTCAAGAGCTCTGAATTTCTTAAACTGATACAATTGAAAAAATGGTAGGTGGCAACACAGGGTTGCTAAGTGTTTATAGTTCTAAGTACAATAACAGAACTGCTACTATTGTAAACATCTTTTTATTAAAGAAGGGTCATTGTTTAGGGACCTACAAAAAATGACACAATATCAGAATTAAAAAATTCTCTAAGTAAATTTGTTTTGTTAAAGTTTCACAACATTGGCCTTACTTTCCAAATTTTGCAACAGAATATCAAAAACTTCATCATTCGAAAACAGACTCAGTTGAACTTTAAGTTCTTCCTGATATTTTACAAGTGTTTACAAATTATCAAAATTTAGAATACTGTTTAGTGGGGGGTTTTGGATTTGATGTCCATGAATTTAAAGTCAAGGCTCAAGCTAGCAATGGGAAAGTTACTAAACTCTCCATTTTCACTCCTGTGACATGGTGATGACAACATTACTGACTCAGCGTGCTGTCAGATTCACTGAGATCATGGAAATGAGGCACTTAGTGGGGCAAGGGGCATATAGTAAGTGCTCAATAAAAGTGAGAGCTGCCACCCTTTTTATCAGATCTGCTCCAAAGGAAACAGGCGAGGAGCACTTCTTATGGATAAATATTTTAATTTCCGACACAGAAATAGATTGCCTTATTTAGCATGTAATACTTGAGCCCTGCCCCCTATTGCCAGGGGAGTAGACGAGCATCCTAAGTAGTTAACAAAAGAATGCTCTTTTTCTTCCCCTCATGTTTTATTCAATTTCCTAGGCTCTTACTTCTGACTTCTGTTGCCCACCTTCTCTGGCACTTAGCAGTGACTCCATAGACTTCAGGCCACTTACTACTCTCTCTCTTGGGGCCGCCTCGTTTTCTCTCCCACCTGCCTGCTTTCTCATCAGTGGCACTGCCTCCCTCTACCTCCTCCGGCCCTGCCTGCCACTGCCAGCATGACCAACACTGTCAGCAAACTTTATTTTGCTGAGGAAATATGTCAGAGGAAATAGGAACCTTTGACATTAATATCAATGAATATTTCTCCATTTCTTTGGCAGGCAATAGAACGTGTCTGAACGTTGTGGAAACTTATGTCCTCAGGCTTCTGACTTCAAGTCCGAACACTAAGCAACGTGAAAGAGATGTTTGAAAGCTGAGCTACTGGTCAGCCTTCCACAGCTCAGGCTTGATGACAATGCCCAGCAGTGTCTATTCAAAAGAATGTGCTGTTTTAACAATAGCTAATGCTTCTCTTGTTTGGTAAGGAAGTGATATTGTGATGTCATTAACAGTAATCAGATTTAAGTCCTTCACAGGTGCTGAGCACCCTAGACTTCAAGAACTCTATTCTTCAGCAGCAGTAACTAGACAAAAAGGTCCTGAAACAAAGTATACACAGGTCTTAACTGAGAGATGTCAGCAGAGCTCCTATGATTTGGCATTTGCGTAAACTAAAATGTTCTGAGGAAGTCCTGAATTAATTTTCACAACTGCCTATGCCAGCTCTACACTGATGACCTATTAGCTTGAAATGTGGCTAGGTGTGCTAGAGGAATAAAAGCATAGGGTGGTATAATTAATGAACACAGTCCAATGGATAAAAAGCCGGTCAGGACATTGGGACTCTTGTTGGAGATTTCTTATTATAGATATGGGTCATGTCTAAGTGATTCTTCAGGATCTTAATAGGTAGTGGAAGTTCTTCCCTGAGAAACTGCTGTATTTTTTATTCATGCATTCCATTCTCTTTTTCTTTTAAATTTTCTATATAAAAAGGAGATCATGTGGGATCTTGCAGGTTACCGTAAGGCCTTCTGCCCTAATCCTTAGTGAGATGGGAGCCACTGGAGAGTTTTGAGCAAAGGGGAACACAGGATCCGCTTTATCTTTCAACAGGATCTCTTGTTGTGTGGGGATCAGGGCAGATAAGAACAGTTAATAGGCAACTGTAGTAACCCAGGTGAGAGAAGACTGTAGGTTGGTCTGATCGGGGTACAAGCAGTAGAGATGGTGAAAATGGTAGGAATCATTTATTTTGAAGAAACACAACGAATTTGTTGATAGACTAGATGTGCCTTGCAAGAAAAAAAAAAGAGTCATGGATGACTAAGGCTTCTGGGCCGAGCAGCTGGAAGGGAGAGCTGCTATTTCCTGAGATGGGGAAGACTTGAGAGAAGTAAGTTGCCGCAGTGGTAATAGGGTGGTGGTGGGGACAGCTCATGAATTTGGCTGTAGAAATGTAAAGTTTGAGAGGCCTCGATATCACATAGGGATGTCAAGGGGCAGATGAGTTGGGAGTTCAGAGCAGAGATCCAGGCCAAATACACACATTCGGGAAGCAGCAGTGCATCTGTGTTCAAAGCCATAAGGTGGGAGGAACCAGCAGAGAGGAATGAGGCCCCAAGGCTGAGTCATGGGCACTTCAACTTGAGGTTGGGGAAGGGAAGAGGAATTGACAAAGGAGCAGGAAGAGGCGATGGGGAAGGCAGAATCCCAAGAAGCAGATGAAGGAAATGTTCCAGTGAGGAAGGAATATCAGTTGTGTCAAAGACTGATCTCCTAAATACCCCAAAACAATTTACCAATATAATCAAATTCTTTTGTTTTCTCTAAAAATAAAACAACACATCTAATATTATTTACACATTTCAAATCAAAACCTCAAGGCTAATTTGTCAGATACTCTAATATGTCAGACTGTTTCAAACACCTTAAAATATATAACCATAAATAAAATTAAGGATGACAAGCTGTATTCCTAAACTTAACTCATAAGCATTAAGGCTGTAGACATTGGCTGATTTCATCATCTCTGCTTCTTTAACATCTTCTGTGGGTTGTATAGTTATTCTTCCCATACAAGAGGAAAACATTTACCCTATCAGGGGTGCCATGTTCCCTAGATCAACGATTCGGGACTGTGACATACTCAAATTCAGTACCAGGGCACGGACGTGGACATGTGTGTTTCAACATTTTGGTAAAGCAGCTGCACCTCCTCTTCACTCATAAGACCCTGCCCTGCAGCCCAAGTTTGCCCACAGGCTCAGATCAGAACCTCAAAGCCCTGAATCACCTTTTCTCCCCTGTCCTTCTAACTTGGGCAGGAACGAGCCCACAGTCTTGTCTCTTTCTGCTCTATTTTGGGGAATTTGTTGCCCATCCCTGCAACTGGGCCACCGTCAGCACCCCGAGGGAGGGTCTCCTCGCAACCTGAACTTTGGGAGGAGGGCTGAGCTTCAGGGGCCTTTCTCCACAGAGCTCTGATTATCAAAGGTCCTAAGGGGTGCAGAGCCCAGCCAGAGATCCCTCATACCCCTCCCCCAGGAGAAAGTGTGCCTGCCCGGCTTGTATTTATGTAACCTAGGTGGCTGGCCTGTGATTCCCCTCAGGTAGAGGAACTCAGGCTCAGGTCTGTTCCCAAGTAACCTGTAAGGCAGAACTTGTACAAGTGGCGGTATTAGCGTTAATTTACCTTCTACCCTAACATTTCCCTGAAGCTTTCTAAATCCTCCACAATTGTCAGCACTCTTAAGTTATGTGGCAAACTACTTTAATTCTAAATAATAAATATAGTAAACTCATTGAACAATGAAAATGCTAATAGTAAAATCAGAGGTCTTTCTTCCGTTCCCAAGAAAGCCCTGGAGAAGACGGCCAAGCTTCTGCTCTGTAAGGAGGTAGAGGCTATCTGGAACTCCCCAAACACTTCCACCAAGCCTCTCAAATCAGGGGTTTATGAAAGGCAATTCAGAGGCTTCCGCACCCAGCTTATGAACTGGGCCTAAGGAGTGCAGGATGCCAAGCCCAGGGAGTCAGACAGCAGGAATGTCAGCACAGCACTTCTGAGAATGCGTAGAGATGCATATATGACGTACACAAATATGTAAGAAAGCTTTTAATAAACAGCGCTTGTTATTTAGGAAAATAGGTCATGTTACTAGTAGAATATTGAGAATGTATGCATCTGAAAAGCTGAAGTAGTAGAACTTAAAGCAGAAGAAGTAGAAACTTAAAAGAGCTGGATTCAGCTTACTCCCACTCCAGCATGTGGGCACTAAGCACTTACCATGTGCTGTTTAAAAGGTATTCTATGTGTGTGTTGTTAAGTCCAGATAAGTATGTGTGGGTGTGTCGGTTAATAACACGACTGGTTGTTACTTTGGGTAGAAAAGAATTCTGCAAGCCAGGACCGTTGGGTAGCTCTTGACCCTGCATGTCTAGGTTTCCCAAGGCCTACTAGCTAGACTCAGGTTAATGGGATGTGCCCCAAAGGGTAGAATCTACAATATATTTTTCATTCCTATCTACCTTACATGCTCCCACACTGTTTAATATAGATCTTCATGCAAAGTAAGTTATTAACAGTAACAAAAAATTCACAAACAAAAATTTTACGAAAAGCTAGGATAATTCCTAGGATGATTCCATAGTGCCACACCAAGAGTTGGTGTTCTGGGTCCCTGAAGTGAGGACTGGACAGTCCTCATTCGAATTTCGGGGAGCGTGTGGAGGGAGGGATAATAAGCTTAGAGGAAGCAAGTTGGAAGAGAGAGGTATTTACTCTTTTGTTACAGATCATGCTGACTTGAAAGACTAATCTTTACAATTTTATAGCCACCAAAAATTTATACCCAAGGTGCTACATAAAGATAATTTGTTGTAGTTAAGTACTTAAGTATATTTTCGCTCATGTTATTGGAGATCTTCTTATTAAAGCTGTTCTTGAAACCCTACTCTTGTTAACATTTACCCACCAGCCAGGTCTAGAGTACTTTATTAGCCATGTATTAAATTCTTAAATGTGAGTTGGAATAAAAATTATTCTGGAATTTAATAGAATCCACAAAAGAAGTATACCTTTAATACAGTTTAGAAGTGTAGTTCTTTGGCATGCACCAAATATATTAATTTTGTATCTACTAATTTCTTCCTAAATGTAATACAAATAAAATTTTAAATGATGCAAAAGTAGACAAAGGCTAACTTGGTAGTTAAATGGATGGCAGGGTCCAGGAAATCTGAATTACATGACACTAAGCAGATTGCTTATGACATTGCTCTATCAGCTTCCCCAGGGAAATGTGGAGGAAAAATAAATAACCCATATAAGACTATACCATAGTACTGATTTCCTTTTCCACATACCAGAATAAAAGCATTTCCACAGTGTGAACAATTCTTTCTTCTGAAGAAAACCAATTATGAGTGTATCACAAAAATTAAACGATAGTTGACCACAACACATTTTGCAATAAAAGATGGCATATCAATAAATTGCAAATTGCAAAGATTCACACTACCATCTTCAAACGGGCTTGGGGAGTTTGTATGAAAGGGTCTCCATGCATACTGCCGGGCCGAAGGGTTCCAACTCCAGGCAAGCTCTCTGGATTCACTGAGACTGAATAACAACAATGGAATGTTGAGGGTAAAAAGTCTTATACCAAGCTTTATTCTCGGGTGACAGGTTGAGTGCTAGAATCAAGTTCGCATCCGGAAAGTCCACAATCTACAGTCTGCATCTGCCTCCTTCTCTTGCACATGGCACTGGGTGGAGGTCTTTATATAGCAATACAGTGAAAAATGGCTCATTACCAACATATGGGCAAGCATGCACCTGTGAGCATTGCATGTGCACAGTGGCCAAGTAAATTGGGGTCAGGTGAGCATCCTGGCCATGGGAACTTCCATTTTCCCTACTATAGTCAAGGTAAAAAACAAATATATTATCTAATTTTCACAAAAAAGCCATTCCTCCAACTCTCCTTAAATTCTGGAAGATATTTCTTGGTCTTTTTCATTTCTTTTTTAGACTTCAAATGTGTTTATCAAAGCCACAAGCCTTTAGTTCAGTCCTCGCTGATCACTCAGCCTTCAATGCATTAATGATTTTGATAGGAGACCCAGGACAGCTCTTTGAGTTTCAAGGCAATTTAAAGCAAATGTTTCTGTCAGCTCTTTCTTTTAACACTTAAAAAAATGACTCAGGAGAGAATCAGATCTCAGCACCCTGCTTTTAGTAAACGTTTCACTTTAATGTAAATTGGCTGTGATCACAAAAGACACATTTTCCACATACAGTGGCTACTTCCTTGAATGGCTTGACTACAGGTTATCAAGGAACTTTCAGTATAAATAACAGCACTTTAGTCCCTAACATTTTATGCTTTATTGTCCTTACTTTATGTTTCAAAAAATGAGACAAGTAGCTGATGGTGTCTCTGAAAAAAAAAATTATAGTATTTCAGCTGGAAACGAGGCATACCATTAAGTACTAGGAGATTCAGCAACAAATATCCAAACCTGGCTCCCCCCTGAACTTCCTGTCTAATAAAGCTAACTAAAATGGACTCTAAAACCCCCAAGTCTGAGCTCTTGGAGCATGGGACTGAGACTGTATTGTATCCCAGGGCCAGGAAGGCATTAATGGCTAATATCATTGGACTGTTTGGTAAAATAGTCACAGACTGCTTTGGGGTTTAGGACAAGGCAGGGGGTACCAAAGGAGAAAAAGATCAACACACAGAAATGTAATAGAGCAAAAGCTCCCTTTAAGCATCTTCAGTATAACCAAATTTAGGTAAAACTGGTCCAAAGCTAATGTAGTCAAGTCTACAGCCAGATACATACACTGCTATTGTTTAAAACTACATCTTTCTTATACAGGTAGCAATCGCTCAAATATGAAGAACTTAATGTAAATGAAACTTTGATTTCTCATGAGAAATGAAGAAAGTGACGATTTAAATGTTTTTAAGCAGCTGCTTTAAGACCCCAGGGAGATTCCCAAAGACACTCAGGCAAAGCCCCCATCTTTAAAGCATCCACATTCAAACAGCATTAAAACTGGTACAAAACATACTTGGGTCCAAAGAATGAACAAGCTCCTGAAGTGGGGAACTGCTCTGTAGAGGAAGTGCTGGACTTGAAGGATGAGGACTTTAAAGAATTGGGGGAAAGTATCCATTTTAAGATTGATGATTTTACATCATTTTTATTTTGTAAATGTCAATATTCTATTCTGTGATGGGGTCAAGAAATCTGTATTTGCCATAAGTGATTTAGGTGATTTTATGTTCAACCAAGTTTGGAAATCCATACCTTGACCTCCAGCTGTGGTTCTCAAAGTGTGATCCCTGGACCAGCAGGGTCAGAATCAGCATCACTTGGAAACCCCGTGAGATATACAAATGCTCAGGCCCCTTGGCAGACCTGCTGGAATGGAATCCCTATGGGTGGGGCCCAGCAATCTGTGTTTTAACCAGTGGCCAGATGAGTGGGATGCAGCTGAGGTTAGAACCACGGGCCCACAGAGATGCCAAGGTCCCCGGGATGCCTCTTCAGGTATGCCTGAAAATTTCAGATGGACGAGTAACTACACACAAATAAAGGTGAGATTACATCATCCTACAGAGGGGCAGCCCGTTAGATGCATGCCTCTAAAGAGACAGAGAGAAAGAATAAAATCAAGGACTACATAAAAATTAAAACCTTGGTGTGTCCCGAAGGAGTAGAATAAAATAGGAAATCGGATCCTCAAATGGAATTGTACTAGCCAACACTGAAATTGCCTGTCTGGACAGGCGCAGCTTTGATTTTTCAAAGTCATCACTATGTTAAGATTGATATTTTCCAAACCCATGATTATCCTCTCAGGAGGGAAGCTGTTTCTAAGACAACTCCTGAGGATTTTCTGGACAGAGTCCTGAAATCATGGATATTTTGTTTCATAGGCAGCCTCTGTCAGATACCTTGAGGAGCAAGTTTTTTAAGGTTCTTTGACAATGTTCCTACCACTTCCCTGCAGGCAGCTCACATGGCTCTGCTCTATGTTATTTTGCCAGAGTACCTGTTTACATGTTTGTAGCCATCCAGTACGGGGTTAAACAGCTGTGATGTCCACAGGCTCTCTGTAGCAACCTGCTGCAGATGGTACCAGCTGGCAAGCTGCTCAGACTGCAACATGGGTTCTCTTTGCCCTGCTATGCAGGATGCTGATGAATTATTAGCCTGGCCTCTCTCTATTGTAAAAGAGGAGCTAGATATGCTCCCTTCACATACAGAAGATCCTGCTAGGAGGAAAGCACGCATACTGGATATTTCCAGCACTGTTCCTATTTCCAGTAATGATGACAGGCCGATGCCAAATGCAACCACTAGGACTCCCAGTGCAGTGGTCAAGGCTAGGGTACAGTTCTCACCAGACAGAGCAAAGCTGCCAGCTCACACAGAGAAGGAACTCACCTCCTTGGCCTTTCTAATCTTGGTGGTTTACCCAGCTGAATTATTCAACCACTCTGAAAAACCAGATAATAAGAAACATGAAAAGGAGTGGTCAGGGGCTTGGCAAAGAATGAAACTTCTGCATGTTCTGTTATTATTGCTTTTTTCCAATTATAGGTAATTTAAAATAGTTTGGCCAAGAGAACGCCAGCCTCCTAAGAATACCTGGGATGTCTATTCCTACTCCTGCATATTGCTTTTGTATGTCAGGGAATCAGAGGAACTAAGAAAGGCCCAATGGATCCTTTGGAAAAATCCTGTGTTCTGGGAGATATTCCAGTCCATGAATTTTATAGGGATATGTCAAACTATAAAAATCCAAATTAAGATCATTTGCTACTAAGATGTCTTTTTAATTATTCTAATGAAATAGATTCCTTATATGCTGATTTATTTGAATGAAAAAGTTATCTTGGGGATTTAAGGAACATACTATGTAAATATGCAGAATTCTGTGTAAAGAAAGGGAGTTGTCTAAAATGATGCCTAAGGTTCTCATAGCCCCAGAGTCTTACAGATTAACCTTCTTTAGTATACAATTCTATAAGCAAACACGAATGCAATAAGTGAAAATCACATCTTAGTAGATATAGAAGGGATATATAATGACATCAGAAATGTTATAACATTGAGTTTGTTCTTACATGGTGATTCTGCTTTCAAAGGTTTATTAATTCCTTCATGGGTTTCAAAAGCCACTTAATCAATTTCGGCAGCAGTTCAGTTCATATATTCAACTGACTTCTGGGGTGGTACATTTCTAAAACAAATACTATAGGAATATGCAGCTAGACTCTACACTTTCATTCCACAATGTCAAAAGAGTAGGGGTCAAAAAAAGGTGGACTGCAGTTTGCATCTCTGAAAGTACTAAATCATTTTTTCCAGTATCACTTCTTCTATAATAGGCTCATTCATTCATTCTTTCACTATAGAAATACTGAAAGTATAGAAAGCCTATCACATGCCCAAAGCTATGACAATATTTTACTCTCTTGCACATTCTTCTAAAGAATTTTCTCCATGTAAAAGTTCATAAAATATTTCTGACTAAGGTTTTGAGATATCAATTGATGAGAGATATGTCCATAATAGACCCCATTTTATTTGAAGTTGATTAGAACATGCTGAAAAGGCTGAATTAGGATTCGGTGAGAAAAATCCATGTAGGAAACAGCACCTGAGGTATTTAACATGGTATGTCTCCACCATCTGGCCATAAGACAAAAAGGCATGCCTGAGAAATAGAAAACCACTTCTGGGAAAAGACCAGCTTTTTACTAACAGAATCTCTTGCCTGTTACTACAGTGTTCAAATAGTTCTTGGATGCCAAGTCTGGGTATGATTCCTGATAAAAAGAAGATTCATAAGAACAGCCTGTAGGAAATATGATTTTCTTATTTTATGGAAAATCATACTTTATAGATCAAATCTTTGAATAACTCAAAGACACATTAATTAATGTTATTTGGAAAATATCCATTGTTAACAGGGATGATACAGTCTTAAGCTATTTGTCAATTTGTGGTTTTCAAAATCCTCTTATACTCACAATGTTGATGATCCCTGACAACAATTGAAAGGCTGCTGGTGCCTGCAGGAAACTGAAAGCAGGAAGGAACTCACAGGCTTTAGAGTGTGGCAGGGCTGAATCTGCCTATCGCCAGCTCCATTTCTTAGCATGTAACATGGACCAACTATCTTTACCTTTTGAAAACACATGCTACATACCCCAAACAGTAAGAAGAGTCTAGGTTCCTGGGAAGATCACACTGAAGTGCACAGAGAGTCCAATGATAGATGAACGGACAAACAAAATACGGTTTGTACTGCTAAAAAGGACAGCTGCAGGCCCAAAAAGGGGTGCTGAGCCAGGTCACCAGAACAAGGCTTAATGCCCACCCTAACTGCAGTTTCAACCTCTACCAGAAAGGTAGTATTAATCAATCAGGAACTTTTTGGCCCGCACCAAGAAGTTGTATGTCACAAGAGCCCTCTCCATTCCCCAGAAAGGGTTACCAGTTGTCAAGACCTGACTGAGCATGGGCAGGGTTACTAATGGTCATAAAAAAAAAAAAGGTCAAGTCTGGTTCAGGGAATGTAATTGCCAACATCTGAGCACAAAGGACAACATCCCAAAGTGGATGACTCTGCTTACATGATGTACCTAGAATCGTCAAATTCATAGAGACAGTAGAATAGAGGTTACTGGGGGCTGGAGGGAGGGAGGAATAGGCAGTTAGTTTAGTGGGTATAGAGTTTCAATTCTGCAAGAAAAATTTTGCAAGAAGAAAATATTTTAGAGAAGGATAGTTGGTGGTCACACAACAATGGAAATGTATTTAATGCCACTGAACTGTACACTAAAAAATGGTTAAAATGGTAAATTTATGTTATGCATATTTTACCATGATAAAAAAAGAAGTTCATACAGAGATACTTGACCCATGGTAAGTGTCAGGTGAACAGGGACTCCTAGAAATTATAATAACTTCCTTCTCTGCTGCACCTCTGCCATTGATCACTTAACAAACAGTGAGACTAAGGGTGTGAGCTTAATTGATGGGCCTAAGTACCCTCTGAGGCAGAGCTAGTCACCAGGATCTTTCCATTGGACTAACCGAGGTATGTATTTCCATGCAAGTTTTTAATGTTTAGAAACAGTCCAACAGTGTGCACCTTAATGTAGGATCTGATGTCTGGGGAGACAGGGGTCATGCTCACTAAAGGCAAGTTTTAAGCTTTCTAGTGAATTTGAAAAGAATGTGGCCTCCATTGCTTTTATAGCTTTGCTTTACATGAGACAAATTTTTAATGTAATAGACCATCTCTAGCATCGAGGCTCTGACCTATATCATAAAACACAGCATCGTTCTATTATCTAATGGCTGCCATATAGAAATTTAAGTTTTCAGGGGAGAAGTCATCAACTGAGTTTAGAATAGGGCTTATGCCATAAGCACAATTAGAGACCTATAATTGTCACTTAGTCATAGGATTAGGATTTAAAAGATTTAAAAAATCATCCAAAGTAACAAACCAGATTTTCATGAAGAGACGAAGTTCCTGAGTAAATATTGAGTAACCTGATTGGCGTGTCAGGAAAGTCATGAATCTGAGTTCCTCTCTGCAAAGGCTGGTGATGGGGAAGCTGGAAAGTGGTGCAAATCAGAGCAGAGGGTGGTGGGGAGAGTGTATCTGCAGCACTTCCTCGAGGTGGCCAAAATCTCCTGCAGTATAGCGCCAGCAGGACTTGAGTGGGATACTCAGTAAAGACCCCTACTCATGGGAGCCCCTTACTCAGCAATTTCACCCTGGGACCCTAAGGTTCTACAGAGAATAAGTAACAACATTGTAAGAGTAGGCAGATAGTCAGACATGAGCAGGGAAGAGGAGGGGGACTCCAGCCAACTGCTTACATTCTACCCACTGTGTGTAAGCTGTTCTCGAGGCATGTATGGAGTGAGGGTACAAATAACAGGCAGATCAAAACTGGAGGAGAGGCTGACCCAGACTTCACCCCCAAATACATTATATACTCATTAACATAGTGAAAATCATGTCTCCCACCATGACAGTGACAAAGAGAACTAAATACAGCTCCAAACTCCCCTGCCTGGCATGAAGGTGGAAAAAGCCCAGACTCCCAAGAAAACCCCACCTGTTCCCTTGGAAACCTCCCCCGCCTTAGGGAATATTCATCTCCCTTTACATAAAAAATCTCTCTATTGTCTCCTCCGTGCAATTCCCTCTGGAGTCTTCCCAGTGCCCAACTCTCTGGCATGTGTTTTCACTTTTCTTTAAACTCTTATTTTCCAGTAAACTACTAAAGCTCAACCATTTTCATGTCCGTTCTTGAATTCCTTCTCAGGACAAGACCAAGAACCCATCTTCAGTAACAACCTCAGAAGACCTAAATTAGAGACATAATTGCTAACCCCCGCCACCAAAAAAAACCCCTAACTCAACAAGCAAAAACATTAAGAAGAGTTTATTATAATACTGTTCACCCACATATCATATTGTCTGTTTAAAGAACTCTTAGTGACCTTTTACTATTTAAATAAGAGTATCAAATAACAGTTATTTCTTATTCCAATACTAGCCACTATTTATTGAACATTTATTCTATGTCCTTTTCCAACATTCTAACTCTCCTGACATTTGACATATGAAGGACAAAGGGTCAGAGGTATTAAGGAACTTCTACAAGACTACACAGTTACTAAGTGGAAGAGCTGGATTTTCATCTAAGTAGGCCTCTCTCCAAAGCCCATACCATTATCTGCTGGATCTGTGCTAGGTCTTTAGTGTAGGAATTAACTTATTCCTTATTATTCAAAAGATACATGGTTAGAAGCTGAGTGGAAACATGGTTTTCCTCACTAGACTTGATTTCAGAAAGCAAAGACAGGGTTTTGCTCTCTGCATCTGTGCATCTAGCTCAGTGCCTGACACTAAGGAAATGCTGGGACCGGTTGAGCAGTCAATGGGCTTCCACACTGCTGAACGAAAAGGTTGTTGGGAGAAAAACTGATCAATACGGGTCACGAACAGCCACCTCCACAATCAATCAGTGAAAAAACTTAAAGTGTCTGCCTTGGGAATATCTTTACGTCGGAAAAATATTACAGACTACCTCAGGGACAAAGTGGTCTGAAAGGTGGCGGTACTGGGGAGGCTTGAAGGAGATGAGACACTGGGCAGGAAGGGAAGGCGTCAGCAGTAGCCTGGCTGCCCACCACAGTGCTGAGAGTTCAGTGGATGTGTGCACGGAGCGACCAACATGGGAACAATGGCAGGGCTGCCTTTAGAAAGACAAGAAGGGCACAGGAAGCAGGCGATCGTGAAAGGGACCCTCATGGCTCCTGGAGGGCGGGGGCATCTCCTGGACACCCCTGAAGAGGCACAGTTTAGGTAGGAAGCATTGTTCAGATACCTGCGTCTGCCCAGCCCACTCAGCTGATCCTCAAGTTGCAAAAGACAGCAAATAGGTAAAGTTCCTAGAAATTGTAGTAAATTCTCAGTTACTTAAGGACTGACAATCACTTGTGGTTTACTCAAGTTAATGTTGTTTTTCTTCTGCCTGGGTCATTTCATTGTTCTTTGCCCTTTCCACGATGTCAGGGAAAACAAAATTAAGTAACTTAGAGTGCAGCAGGTATTTCATCTGGCTTTCATCACATCAGCCTCCCCATCCACCTTCTTTACTAATTCAGAATGGCTTATGATTGATTGTTATTTTATGCATTTCAAGTTCCTCAAAGTAACACGGAAGACATTGGCCGAATTTCACTGCTTCTTATACCCAAACCATTCTTTTTGTGGTCCATTGCTATGCCTGAAACAAGACGTGTGAGCACATTCTCATTTTGATGTACTGTCCTACTCATTTATTCATCACCAGAATGGATGGGGGCATAAAGCAGATAAAGGATCACAAAAAGTCAAAAGTTTGCAATAAAAATTTTAAACTCAGGACGTCCTCTCAACAAGAAGTGACTGACTTTATCACCTCTTCCTAGTGAAGCCCCAGTTCTATAACCCTATGAGACTGATCTTAGCTTCTCTGCTTACTGTCTGTAAGCCTTTGGGAAAGTGGTATAACATCTCTGAGCTCTTATCTTTAAAATAGAGATATTCATCTCTTCCCATTACTTTGCAGGTTTGAGATAAAATATGAAAAGAACTTAATACATGGCAGATGCACAATCTGGGTTGTTGTTTATAAATTATTTCCATTGTAATTCACAGACTGGTGGTTGTCCCTACATTATGTGGTCACAGATTACAATGTTCTTGCAGCTCATGTTCCTGATTCTTTGCAGCCTTTTAAAAATCTCGTGTCACACTCTGGACTGTCACTCTCTGTGGCTATCATTGTTACTGCATACAAACAACACAGGGGACCTGGCACCAGATCTTGAGCCCCTATAAATGCAGGCAGCTGGAGATGGGACAGTCTGGGGAGTCAAGCTTTTTGCACATTGACTTTGTGGTACTTCTTTCCCTATGCAGAAGTCTATTTTAATGGTTTTGTTGCCTTGTGTTGTGCGAGATACTTGAGTTTTGGCTTTGGGAAGAGTCACTGTTGTTTTTCACTATTCTTCCATCTGAAGAAAGATCTTATACAGTATGAGGCAAAAAAAAAAAGCATGAAGTGTCTATACATGGTTGGGTACATTTTTTTTCATCTGAATTAAAATACGGAAAAAGAACACAGGGATGAAAGAGTAAATGAGATGGGAATATAGGCCCTATGACTTTGCCGGTCAACGAAGCCTCTCATTTAGGCTCCCTGTTGGGTGTCCCCAGAGTTATTCTAATGTTGTCAATGGCAACTTGAGAGTTCATAAAATGGGAAAGAAATTTAGGCTTCTTCTAGTCCATTACTGACCCTTCTTTTTCTTTTGATTTAAATTTATCTTACACAGTTATCAAGATGAGTTGATAAAGTCATTCATTCTACTTAATTTTGTACATCACTTTTCAAGTTTCTAATTAACTTAGTGCCAAATTAGCCAAAGGTAAATTACGAAGCAATCTCTTAATTTGGTGTTCTTACACTTACTCTTAATCCCTTTCTTAATTTCTTCATTTCTCTTTCACCAAAACTGTTACTCTCATAAGATGCAGTGAATAAACTGGGTAGCATTGAAGATGAGATAGAACTTCTACTAAAGAAAGGCACTTTCACTGATGCTGGTAGAATATGTAAGTAGAAAAAGATAAACAAAAACTTTATTTAAAAAATTCCCCCCAGAAGGAGAGAAGCAACATTTGATCAAAGGTTCTCAGAGACAAAATGAATGAAAAATTTAAAAAGCACAAGTGCATGTCTTTTAAAGAACAGATTACATCCTCGAAGCACGATAGTAATTAGTAACTATATTAATCAAGCTAATTAAATTAGGACATGTAGGCAGTTCTACTGAAAGACAGATTTCTTGCTAAGATTTTTAGATTGGAAATTCGCTCCAGTTCTGTAGGGCAGTTAAAAGTCCTCTTGTGCGTTGTGGATTATTGGAAGATATCACTGAAGGAAATCATTGGGATGGAACAACAGTATAACTTCATAGACGTGATTTTTTTTTTAATTTGGGGGTTATAGAACACCTTTAAGAACATAATTTTAAAATAGAAGATTTACTATGGCTCGATGGGTCTTTTAGGTCAGAGTTGACTGCTGTGGTGAGCACCAAATGCCCTTGCCTTTTCTCTTTGCCATTTTCTGAGGATGCTAACATGTGAAGGTCCTGGAAAATGAAGGCTCTTTAGAGTTACAGAGCATAGCACACAGTTCTTAATTGCTTCTGCTCACCAAACTGGCCAGGTCAACCCCTGGCAGAGTCAGAGTGAGGCTTCACTGAGTGAAGGATGGCCACCTGATATCACTGGTGGCTTGGAGTCAGATGTGGGATGGAGACAAAGCTTGCTGACCAGCCCTAGAGCTTTCTTCCCCACCAGTTTGATTCTAGTAACAAGAACCATGAGACCACCACTTGACCTTCAGAATGACTAATTAAGTACCTGTTCTAATTTGAAAACACTCACATATTAAAGGATGGCGAAGAGGTGGGGAGGCAATATGCCAGTCTGTGGGGCCCTGAACATTGTGTGTTAAAAACCAAATTAGAGATTAAAATAACAGTATTTTACTTCTTTGTGCTAAATATATGTATGAAGTGCCCACTTTGCATAGTGCCTTAAGCCAGTCTCATGAATTATACAGAGGTAAATTGAGGCACATGCCTACCATTAGTATACGTGGGAGAGAAACACAAGTGGCAAAATCGCCAAGACCTTGTGGAGTCTGGTAAGCGCTCAAAGTTTCCACACTAATGGGGTGCAAATGTGGGCAAGGTTACTCATTGTCAGGAAAATGACACAGGACTTCCTAAAAGCTGAATCCTTTGAACTGATCTTAAGAAAACAGCCCATATTTTAATTGGTGGCAATGGACAAGAAAGCGGATGATGGAAATAAATGCTCCCTGATGGAGAAGAGGAGGGGGTGTATCCAGGGATCATGTATTCTCAAAGTTGGTTTGAGTATAGCAGGGCCACAAGGCTCTATAGTGGTATGTAGGCCTGGAACAGTATTTGGGGGCTGGATCATGTATATGTCTAGTTACTAAGCCAAGGAGCTTGAGCTTTATTCTGTAGAATGGTTTTGGAGCAGAACAGGGATATAACCAGGGCTATTGTTAGGAAGATGACCCTAGCGACAGTGTGGGAAAGAGAGACGGAAGTCCAAAGACAACCGCATTATCTGCGTGAGAGCTGCCAAGCTAGGGAGGGCAGTCCCGGGCATCGGCTGTGGGAATGGCTTGAAAGGTATGGACTCAGGATACTTGAAATCGACAGGGTGGTAAAGGAAACCAGCTGGAGTTGTGTCTCAGAACTTCTATCCGGACTGACTTGCAGGACTGCAGCACCATTAATCAGGTGAGAAATACACAAGGGGAGCAGGGATGGAGCTGTACGGCAAGGGACATGGAGAGATGAGTTCAGCTGTGGACCTGTGAGCTTTCAGGCATTAATGGTACATATGGGGAAGGGATCCGGGAGACATACCGGGCTGAGATGAACTGAGAACATCCCCCACACACAAGCTAGCGAAGACGCTGAGGGAGAAAAATGCTTCAAGGATGTTGATATTTGAAGGCTGGGCAGAGGAAGAGGACCCAGCAGAGAAGACTAAAGAGGAATGGTCGAGTAAAGTTAGGAGAGACGCACCTGGCATACAGGCAGCATTCAATGACTAAAAGGAATGAATTAATAAACCAGAGTAGTGCCCATTCATAGAAATGTAAAAAGAAGAGAGTATTTCAAGAATAAAGGAGTGATTGTATATTTTAAGTGGGTGATGTTTATTGTATGTGAATTATATCTAAATAAAGCTAGTATTGAAAAAGAGTAAAGGAGTGACCAGCGTATAAGACAATATAGAGAAATAAGTAAACTGAGGCCTGTGTAGTTGATAGTTTAAAGTACCAATAATAACCTCTAAAAAAGCAATCGCAGTAGAGAAGGGATGGCAGACATCCAACTGCTGGAAGCAATAAGGGGGTTAAAAAGCGGAAGGATCCAATGTATCTTTTCCTCAGTAAGTTCAATGTCATTTAATGTTTTACTTTTAATATCAAAATAATACATTGTTATAGAGTATTTGGAAAATGCAGAGTGGCCTAAGGAAAGGACAAAATGAAAATCATCTGATTTTTCTACCGCTCTGAAATAACAATGGTTAATGTTGTGACAAATTTTTCTGTGCTTATTATGTATAGAACTGGCATGTTGCAAAGCCTTCAGTTTTGTATCTGACTTTAAAAAAATTCAGTCTTATAGCATTTACCATTGTAAGTATGTGCCATCATTTTAAAACCAAATACTCCTATTGCTAGACTTCAGCTTATCTCCCCTTCATTTATTTTGCTATTTTCATTGTAGTGAATATATCTATTCCTAAATCATCGTCCAATACTGTTTTACTGTTTCCTTAGAATATATGCTTAGCTGGGAAATTGCTGTATCAGAATACGTGGCATTTTTATGACTGTATTATCAAATGTTTTTTTTCAGAAAAATTGTACCAATTTACAACCCTTTAAGAAAGGATTCACTGCACATTCTCCCCTACTGAGTATTATCATTTTTTTCCCCACTCACTTTGCCTATTTGAGAGACAAAAATGATCTCTCACTGTTGGTTTCATCTGCATATCTTAACTCAAAGAGCTCTCAAGGTTTCTCCTTTAAGATCTGTGATTTGTTTCTAAGCCTCCTGATGAAAAAGGCAATAGAGAGAAACAAACTGATGAAGAAAGATTATGAAAATGAGCTCAGATTAAAATTTAGTTCTGTAAAGCCAACAGAGGGACATATCAATTTGAACAAAGAGAAAGAAGCTGCTCATCTATGATAACCAAGTACCGCAGGGAAAGATTCTTTCTCCCATTCAGTTGCCATTAATCCTTCTGACCATTTTCTGAAGTCTGTTTTTTCTCGATCACAAGAGCTGGGGTAAAATACTGATGCATCAGTTTTCTCAGATTCCTTATACACATTTCACTGACATATTCCAACATATTCAATTTCACTTGGGTGGTATACTTCAGAGAAAGAAGCTGAAAGCATTTGCATTAAATGTCTAATGGTACTGGAATAAGAATACAGCTGCCATTTCCTAAGAGTCAGGTACTGTGACAGGTGCTTTACATACACGATTAACACTCACAACACTTCATGGAGGAAATTGTCAGATCCATTTCTGGTGAGAAAACAGGCTCAGAGAGATTTTGTTGTGCCCCCAGCCACACAGCTGTTAAACGGATGATCTGAAACTCACATCCAGCTGTCTGATGGTAACGCCAATGCTCTCTTACATAAATCCCACCCTTGTAATTAGTGGCAAATGACACAAATAATCTGAGATAATTTATTGTCATTATCCTTAATATCATTATTTGAACTTCAAATAAATAAAATTATGATAATACAGTAATTTAACCATGTCGCAACAAAATATCTTACATACTGTAGCTGACTGAAGTCTATTATTATGACTAGATCAGAGAAAAATAACCTGAGTTTTTAAAGCAAACACTTCAAAAGTCCTGCTGTCTGGCCTTTCCAACAATTCTTCCACTACATTCAGCCCTCCAATCACTAAGGCTCCCACTTTCCCACCATCCAGAATCAAAGTGACCCCTTGTCCTTAGTTCCTTGCATAACTCAAATACCACATTCCACCATTATAATCAGTGCCGCGCCAACACCCTTAATTCCTACATAGATCTCTTTCTCCATTCCTCTTGTTTGACTAGCCTTAGGCTCCCCAGTCACCCACCTCTTCTGCACCAGCACCCTAGCAACTCGGTGTTCCTAGAGAAAATGACAAAACCTTGCCAACAGCTCTCACTTTACATTCATACCCCCAAATCTCAAGTGGCCACTTAATATTGCCCAGCGATTCTAAATACACTTCCTTAGAATATTTATTTTTCTCCCACTCCAAAATAACCATTTCACATCTCAATATACACCACTCTTCCCCCAACTCATGGGCTGATGATCCTGCCTCATTCGTTACAGAGATGAAAGCAGCAATCATGCAGGAACTGGCTCAGCTCCACACCCCATAACAACTCCTACATCTGCACCCCACCTGGCCTAACCAGCTGTCACGGTGCACGAGGCAGCCCTGCTCCTAACCAAGGCAAGTCCTATGTGGTGCTCTGGACCCCAGCTTTTCCAAGGCTGGAGCTTTCTCCAGGTTCAGGGCTCAGCTCAAATGTTACCCTCTCCAGAACCTCCCTTACATTCAAACTAAACACCCAGTCACCTCCTACTGTCCTGGTCCAAAACAGCACTTCTCAAGGGTGAGCCAGGGGATGGCACTCGCATCACCTGGGAGTGTTATAGATGCAAATTCTCGGACCCCGCCCCAGACCCACAAAATCACCCCAGCCCTCTGTGGGTGGGACCAGTTGTGTGTCGGAGCCAGCTCCCACCCTTGCCAGAGAACAAATTGTTAGATTTCTAGGAATGCTACAGCTGATTATTAAACACAAACATCAAATTGCATACACTTTCAAGCAAATAAATTATATTTAAAATGGAAATAATAAATATTCAAAATTCAGTGCTTCCTAATAAGATAACTACATTGTACTGCTACAGGTGCTCTTGAGGTTACTTGTGTTCAGCATTGGTGTATGTTGGAAATGCTGTATATGACGGCGTGCTGCAGGGCATCCCTTCCTGACTCCACATTTAGTGACACCATGTTGGTCGCTTGAAATCAGGCAAGGTGGGTGCAACTTACACCATGGAAATCAACAATTGCTACAAATCAGGGCCTTTTTTCCAATAAGCTGGTTAAACATTTCCCAGGACATCAGTGGATGAGGCCCAATAGTCTTTATTCAAACAAGCCCTCCAGGGGGTTCTGATGCAGCTAGAGTTTGAGAAGCACTGATTTAGAAGGCCTGTCCTGCCTGTCTCCAATCATCTGGGACCCTCCTCCCACCTCTAAGCAGTCCGCCGTCTCCTTCATCCACACACAGATTCCTACGGCTGGGCACCTACTTTGCTTCAACTTGACTTCAGCTTCATACAACCTCATTTCACCCATGGAAATTGCTTTCTCTATAGGGAAGACATAACTTTTCCTGGGACCCAGGGTAAATCCCTATTTTGTTTTATATTTATGCACAAGATTCTGTAAGAAGACCCTTTTTCTGAGTAGTTTATTTGTAACCAAATCTCATCTTAGAAGACATAATGAAATTACTGTTTTTTTTTCCTGAAAATAACATCTTACTTAATCCTGTCGTTCATTCTCCACTTAGAAGTTTGCCGCTGCATAATAAACACCAGCAGGTGGCAGCAGGGGCTCTTGGAAAAAAAGCCTAAGGTGTTCAAAGCACTTTGGCTGAGATAAATGGTTACTGTAGTGGAGCACATTTCTAAATAGTTTGCTGGTTCATCATATTCTTCCTGTCAGCAAACTGTCTTTTAAAATCCATGATAGATTATGTTCTATGGTTTCATAAGAACAATAACAACCAAAAAAGTCATTTATTCTTTTTATGAAAACTGGTCCATGGCAGATAAGAGTAGAGTACCTGGCTCCGCTGAGTTGCCACATTTAAAAATTTCAAATTATTACAGATTCAAATTTAAATTATTTTACTTCATTAATATTTTTAAGGGTTTTTTTTTAATGTTATCACTTCTACAACCAGTTTAATTGTAAATTCGGGAGACAAGATAAAAAGGGTACAGTAAGAAATAAAGAGTACAGATGATGAGCCCCAGAACCCCCACATTTTTAAGCAAACACAAAAGACCATCGTGTTTCAATAGGCTCTCTAGAGTTATAATATAGCATTACTAAAAGTCATGCAAGACAGTTATATTAAGAATGATATAAAAAACTGCACAGGTCCTCAGCTGCATAATCAAAGAAAGCTATTTACAGAGAGTGGGTCTCATCTGACGAGCACCGAATGCTAAGGACACAAAGGGTCTTAGGTTTGAGAGCTTTGGGCAGCAGTGGCAATCACAGCATAAACATGTGAGTCCTTGACTGCTGAGCAGCTCCTAGAGATGATACGTGATATTTCAGTGTCGGCGCTGAACTACAGGGGGAGACTTTTTTTTTACTCAATTTTAATGTCTTCTGATCAAACCGTTTTTATTGGGCACATGATGATGTGCAGAGGAGCAAACACTGGGGAGGAGAAAATGCCTTATACAATACTAATTAGACATCACTCATGGGCAGCTTTGCACGAGAGTGAGGATGCTGAGATGAAGAAAATGTCAGCTCTACTTTCCAGGAGCCCACAGATTACTGGATTATACATTTAAAAGATACTCATAAAAGTGTATATTTCACAAGATTGTTTTGATAATTAAAAAAGAGATAATTTAAACAAAAGCACTTCACAAACGAAGCATGAGACAAATGGTCATGGTCAGTGGCCATTATTTTTGAACAGGTAAGTGACAAAATCAAACTGGTGTTCATAAAGATTGATATGGCAATGACTTTAAAAGACAGATTAAATGGGAAAAGTGACCTCAAGGAGACTGACCAGGAGTCCACTGCAATAACCAGACAGCAGGTGACAGAGTATGAAGTGACTGGAGCAGTGGAAATGATTGAACAAAAGATGAAAGAAGAATGCAGATGACTCCATGTCTGATAGGAGGGCAATAGAGAGAAAAGAGACCAGAATGCCTAAAATGTATTACCTGGATGATTGGGGGAATAATGAAATAGGAAAGACAAGTAGTTGATATAATTTAGGGAAAAAGGTGGGGGATTGACTTTTGATATGTTGAGTTTGAAATGACAACAGAACATCAGAGCAAACACATATATTTCACAAACTCCTATTCAACCTCCAAGGCCCATATCCCATGTCCTTTTGCCTGGGAAGCATTTCCTTGATAGCCCTCAGAGATTTGGTTACTCCTCCATGTTCCAAAAGCAGTTTGTTTTTGTTTGCTTTTCATACTCTATCTTAGCACTTGTCATATTGGGTTGGGCTCTTATCAGACTGTGTCTGTCACTTCATTTAGACTCCATTAGAATTGCTGGAAGTAGAGAAAAGTCTCATCTTTATACCCTTAGCATCAGCACAGTACATCATTCAGGGTGCTCAGTAAATGTCTAGGGAATGATAGAAGTAATTAGCTGATGAAAAAACAATCTCCATATCAAAATACAGGGTTTGGAAGTCATCTACTAAAAGAGGGTATGAAGCTGTTAGTGGATACAATTTCTAAGTACTTAGAAAGAAAGAGTGAGAGCTGAGAATAGGACATGTGTAAGTAGTCAAGAAGAAAAAAAGTTGGTAAAAGAAAAATAATGAGTCAAAGCCTCATAGAAAAAGGATGTGGTCACTAATAAAGGAGGGCAGACTCAAGGCAGAGGCGTAATGTGCTATTGACATCCAAGTGAATGAGGATAAAGAGCAAACTACTAGATTTCAAAGACAAACTCGCTTGGGAAAAAGTCAGGTTTATTTCATCAAGAACAAAAATAAAAGCAGTGAGTAAATACACTTAATTTAGTGAAGAAGCCAGGGATATGGGAACAACCTATTCTTGTTCTTTTTATGCTGTACAAAGGCTGCACGAAACAGCATACAGGCTGGGTGCAAATCTCAAAGCAGAGAAGTTGAAAATATTAAAAGGATTAAGAAGCTAATTTTAAAACATGATGAATAACAAGAACATTAGCACAGTACTACTGAGGAGGCACTGATGGGGAGGCGGAGAGCAAAAATGAAGCTCTCAAGGGCATTTTTCACAGGCAATAAGGACCATGTCAAGAGAACCAGCATGGTTAAGGGTGCGTTACTTTAGTTACTTTAGGACCACACAGACCTGCCGAAGGCTGTCCTCCCATGGCTGCCAGGCCAGAGGGCCAGGAGGACCTTTGTTCCAGGGGCTCTGCAGGTGTTTCATTTGGGCTCTCTAGTGCCTTGCAGAAGGCTGGGCTGAAGCCTTTGCGTTAGACCATCTGAATTCCTGATTTCATTCCAGGAAGTCCTGGTATTTCTGGATAGCTTAAGTGGATTCCCAGAATCAGCCTAGAAGAGACTTTAAAAATAATTCCATTTGGCTTTCTTCTATGCAAATGAAAAGACTGAAGTCCCAGAAGGTCAAGTGGCTTGTCTAGGGTCAGACTACTGCTTATGGCAGATCAAAGCTAAAATTCAGGTCTCCAGATGGCCAGTCCTATGGTCTTTACGCTTTATACTAGTTTCTTAATAGTGTGGGGGGCAGTAGGGAAGAAAAAAAAAGCAGAAAAGAAAGGAAAAGGGACAAGATACAACCTTCCTATGTACTGAAAACCTAACCTTTTTGCCGCAGCTGGGGCCCAGTCCTTTCCTCTTTCTTGTGCCCTGAGGAGTCATCAGGTAAAGGAGACTGAACCTTCCTATCAGGAATCGTGCAGAGTTTTGCCTTCTTCATACACTTTCTATCCACTGAGGTACAAATTGTGGGACCCCTATTTTCTCATTGGTTTTACTGTGACTGAATTAACCTATTTAAAATCCTGTTGTCTTAAGTAACCATGGTTTTTATTACTTCTGTGATTGATTTTTGAGATCAGACTGCACTTCCGTTCTGCAGTCACTGAAGGCATCATTCACTTATACACTGTGAACTATGTCGAGTACTTACTATGATCCAGGCACTCTTCTAAGCAGTTTGCAGTCATTAACTCGCTCTTCTGCATAATTCATTGAGGTGAGTGCTCTATTTCACAGAGGGGAAGCTAAGGCACAAAAAGGTGGGGTAGTAATCCAAGATTATACAGCCAGTAAGTGGCAAGAGTCTGGTTCCAGAGCCTGTGTCCTAACCACTCTGCCATACCATCCTAATAACCCTGCTTCTGATTCTGTTGAAACCTGGATTCATCTCTTTTGCACTCAGTCAACATTTATGAGTCCCAGGCGATCACCAATAAAAAAAATAGCTTACCCCTACATAGATGTATATAGAATTTACTGAGTGCAAGGCACTGTTTGAGGGGCTACACATATTTTATTAGTTCATTTAATCTCAAACAATCCTATGGGGTATGTGGGAATATTATCATCACATTTACTGTGCATAGAAAACTAAAGTACAGGAAGCTTAAGCGACTTGCAAAGGTGACATAGTAAGTGGAAGACCCGGGATTCACATCTGAGCAGCCCAGCTCTGGAGTCCTCCCTTCTCAACCACTGTGGTGTCCTGTGTCACAAAAAAAGACCTGCCCCCTACACCTAGATCTCATTATTATTTTCATCCTGGATGAGCTGATGTCAGTTGACTGAATTCCTTTGATCTGTGTCAGCTGCCACACCCCCTACTCACCTGGCCCTAGGTAGGAGCCAGTACAGCAGAGTTGTTCAGGCAGAAAGCAGGCAATGAGGGCAGCAGACCTGGTGTCAGCTCCTTTGCTGGCATTGACTAGCCGTGGGACCAGAGGCAAGTACCCTCCCTTCCAAAGAACGCACACAGAATGGAGATAACAATAGCGCCCCTGTGAGCTGCTGGCACTGTTATAAATAACGCACAGAGTAAGATTAGCACATAGTAAACAGTTTATAAATATTGCAATGCCTTGGTTTTAAATCCATTCACTCAATAATACATCTCGGGGCCCACTGGATGCTGTTTTAAGCACTGGACATGTAGCCGTGAGCAAAGCAGGCAGAGCCCTTACCCTCAGGGAGCTTACGTTCTCATGCAGGAGACTGACACAAAACCTGTGTGCCAATAATTATGATACGTAACCAGGAGTGATACTGACAAGGAAGGTTAAGCCTCTAAGGCCCCATATGTGGTTCCCAGTCTTCAACTGGCTGAACGTCAGCAGCACTTGCAAGATGGCTTCCGGACCTGTCTGGAGTTATCTTTTTCTAGAGCTGGGGTTCTCAGACCTTTTGGTCTTAGGAGCCTGCTATGCTCTTAAAAATAATTGAGGATCCCAAAGGCCTTTTATTTGTATGGACTACATCAGGAGATATCTTCCACATTAAAAGTTAAAACAGAAAAATTTAAAACACAAGAATGCACAGAGCACATTGCCTTGGTTGTCAGAGAGATACCATTATACTTCATGAAGCCTCTAGAACGTTCCACCATGCATTTGTGAGAGAATGAGGGTGAAAAAAGCAAAACTATCCTAGCATTGTGGTTGACCTCCCAGACCCCTAAGAGGGTCTTGGTGACCACCAGCATTCTTTAGGCTATACTTTGAGAGCTGCTGCTCTCATGAAAATATATTTAGAGTAGCACCAGCTTTAAAAAAAAAAACATATTTCAATTTACTTTTTCTTCTCCCTTATTTTTCTGTAATAAGAAGCTGAAGAAACTGCATTACAATTTGAACTACATAAAATATGAAAACCTACGATTAGCTTCTTGAGTTGTATATTTATATGTCTACTTATCTTCAAAAAAAAGTAAATAGAAAAATCTTAATCCTTGAGCTTCAGAAGTACACCCATCCTTAAGAAATAAAATGTCCTTTTCTACTAAAGATTATATATGAAACATTTCTCAGCAGTTCACTTAGTAATAGCTTTAACTCTCAGAGTTGGTTCAGAAACTATTACTTCCTTTAAAGGTGTCATATTCCTCCCCAAAGAAATTGTATTGTTGTTTAATTGCTATTTTAAATGAATCAAATTCTTCTGAGTGTTTCTAAACATGGTTAAAAAGGTTCCATAATTGCATTTCTTCTACTTAAAGGACCTTCTCTAAATTTTATTTTCAGTGTTCCTCTAAGATAATTGTTTCTAAAGACAAGAGGGATTTTTTTTGCAACTGTAATCTTTTCATTATCAAGCTGTTTTTAAAAAGACATCCAATTTTATTACTTTTAGTACCTGCCACTTTAATTAATCTATATGGGAAAACAGCAGGCAGCTGAACACTTTGTAGTCCATAGACAGGCTGGCTATGCAAATATGTAAAGGTAAATGAATGAACCCTAAGGCTTAGAATGAAAAACTAAAATCCCTCCTAAATACAAAACTCATCCAGCATACTGGAAGAGGAAAAAGAAGACAAACAAAAGATAGCAGGGGAGGTATTATTTTTTTAATTGAGCACTTACTGTGTAACAGGCCATGTTCTACGCACTCTAACAATGCCCCACCCCTGTAGGATCATAAGGAATATTATGGAAGGAAGAATCATCTTATTGAAGGAGATGTAGGGAGGACTCGATCACCAGGATAGTTTCCTGAGACCCTAATATAATTATAACTATTTTAAATAACTTGAATTTAAAATCGTAAAGGAAGAAAATCTTGATTAATGCTTAAACGTTATTTAAAGACTAAATGAACCAGATACACCAAAACCTCAACGAAATTAAATGAATAATCATAAAAAATAATACTTAATTCCTTCTTTTAAACCACATTATCATCTATTACTATGTTCATTTGGTATTGCATAAAAATTACTATTTATTCCTCTCAGAAGCCCAGCTTAGTGGTCATGTACATGGGCTTTAGAGCCAGGTTCTCTAGTCCGCATCCCTGTTTGACCTTGGACTAGTTACTGAACCTGTAGCTCAAGTCCTCATTGGTTCAAGTCATCAGAAACAGAAGTTCCTTCTACACTGCACTGTTATAAAAGTAAAATGAGTATATATATGTAAAATAATTAAAATAGTGTCACGTACACAGTAAAAACGCAATAAATATTAGCAATTATTTTATATTGAATTGTTCCCTAAGGGCTTGGTGCATGTCAGGACTGAATAAATGTTTGTATTGCATAAATAAAAATGAAGACATACCCATCAGACAAACATCACAATGCACATTCTCAATGCTTACTAACATCTGACTCTCTTATCCCAGTAGATTTTCTCTGGATTGTCAAGAGAAATGGGAGGAAAGAACAAATGGCAATTAGAAATACAAGCAATCCAGGCATAAGTTTGTGGCAGAAGTTGTCAGCTGATTGCTCAGAAGGCATTCCTTTCCTCCCCTTTGAACAAAGCCCCAATATACTCTGGACCCAGTTCAGCTACAGCCTGAATCCTGCGAGGGCTCAGCAAGGGGTGGCTATCCCATTCCTCTTGAATAAGCGCTTGATTACAGCTTTCTTTGCATCTAGGAGTGCTGGCCCTTGAGACATAAGAAGTCCTCAGTGGGGAAGGGGAAGTGGTTCTGGGAATGACTTTTACTCCCTGATCAAAGATAAGAATGATGCAGGTGAAACCACATCACCTCATAGCGTGTATCCCCCATTGAAAAGTATACTCTTTCTTTCTTTTCCACCTTTTATTGACTTTACTTTTATTTTATTTTGCTGTCTTGGTTGTTATTTATTTCTTTATATGAATTTTCTGTCTCTCTCCACTAGGAGATAAGTTCCATGAGTGATGATACAGTTTATCTGTCTTATTCATGGAGCCTTAAATGATTGCTAGAACATAGTTGGGAGCTCAGGAAATATTTGTTCACTGAATGAATAAATAAATGATCTGCCTGCAACTTTCTCTGGGGCAATGGCTCAGAATCTCCAGAGAATCTTCACTCTCTGGGCTGGAAAGTAATCACCAAGCTGTGGATGATTCACTATATCCTCCTATTTCCTCTGCACAGCTCACCCATTCCCTTCCCTGTGCCTGGTGTTCCAGAGCCCAGGACCCTCTGAATCTCTGTGGGCTTGTTTTATTTTATAGGTCCTGCCATGGTGTGGCCTCTACTCCACTAAATCAAGGACCAGTCTGCTTCTCAAAATGTGTTTGATTCTCTTGTCAGATGTTATCTTCTCTCCATTCCCTCCCATCATGCAGATTATACACTGTACTGTATCTTAACTATCAAGAATAAGAGGAGAAAAATTCGCATGGTCAGTGGGTCACCTTTAAATGGAAATAAGAACATAAATATTGAGAAGGCAAACGCAAATGATCTCAGCCTCAGAGACAGAATAAAGCCATTAATTAACAGCTTGTGATGCAATATAAATTAGATGAATAATTGTCTTAAAAAGCAAACCACAATATGAGGAGCAGAGGAAAACATGACTTAAGATTATAAAAACCAGGACCTGTTATGAGCCTGCACCTCCAGTATCCCATTCAGTATAGAACACAGCACAGAATGCAAATGAATAACAGAATTGCCAAAACTCTTCTATGGGGTATAGTCTGAACATGCTACTTCAGAGGCAACTTAGCTTTGGATTTGGAGCCAAAAGACATGGGTCGAGCCCTGAGTAGCCAGACCTGTGTGAATATTGGCAAATTACTGCAGCACTCCACATCTAACTCACACCCCTGATGAAAGAGTCAAATGAAATAACTCAGGTCAACACCTCTGTAGACGGCAGCAAACTCTTCAGAGTTTTTCTTGGTTATTATATTGAAGAAGGGAAATATTATCTTTAGAATCATCAAGTTCTAATTTCTGAAAGAAATAGATCAGGCCAATGTAAAATGTCTCTCAGTACAAGCAGGTCTGGAGGGACTAATATGTAAATATATATGTAAATTAAACATATATATATATACACACATTGTACATAGAAAATATAAAAGTTATCACACATTCATTTCTTCAGTGAATATATATGCCGAGCACTGGGCTAAATGCTGGAGAACGACAAGTAAGGCAGACATGTTCTTGCTTTCACAGACCCTAGATTTTAGTTAACTCTCATGTAAATAGATATATCATTCATGATGGGATACATGCTCTGAAGGAAAGAAACAACATGCTATGAAAGTGTGTAAGAGAGGAATTAATGAAGAAGTCCAGGGCTGGCACAGGAGGAGGAGGGATGGGGATGTATATGGTAGATGCTGGCAAAAACATAAGCACATGCAGAGGCCCCGGGGACAAGACAACTCTTGTAAGCGGAAAGGAGAGAAAGTTAATATGGCCAGAAGCAGTGTCCAGGGGCTATGATGTACAGGAAAAGCTTTGAGGTGGGTGGGCCTCGAAGGCCAGGCTAAGAGTACTAGGAATTAAAGAATAATTCCTTCACCCTCAAAGGATGGAGAAGTCTTTGGTGGCTCTTATACATATCAGACTTGAGCTTTGAAACAAAAACAAAACAAAGTCTCAATCTACAAAGTGCAATGGATTGAGGAGCAGCAAGAAGAAAGCTGCTGCAGACCAGCAGCAAGTGCACTAGTCCAGAGGAGAGATGTGCAAGGTGTGGACGGGGGATGAAAGCATGGACCAGTCAAATAGAAGTTTAGGAGGTAAGAGCATCAGGATAAGTTCATGATGGCAAGGCTGGGGGAGAGGGGAGTTTCTGATTTGAAGGACTGGGTGAAGGAAAGTCTGGTTCAGAAATGCAGGGACAGTAGAAGGAAACCTGGGTAGCAGGAAGAAGCAAGACTTTAGTTTTGAACACACTGTGTTTCTGTAACATGAGACGTTAAGAGGAGACATCAGATGTACAGCTCAGAGAGCTGGTTCAGGTCAGGCATAGGACCATGGTGTTATTAATTAGGGTATAGGTGGCAATTAAGGGCTTGGATGAAATTGCTCAGGGGGGAATTAAGAGGGAGACAAAAGGTATACGTGAGGGCAAATGCACTCACATTTGTAGTTCAATTTAATCCTCCTAGTCCCCTTAATTCTGTTTAAAATGTGCTTTCTCATGGGGAGTTTGTATTTGCAGCCTTCTATCACCTGCGAGGCATGATTTTACTTTTATTTATTCTGACTGAAAAATAAAAGGCTGCTTTCTTCAAAGAGATGGGCAATAGCAAATTCCCAGCACATTTGCACCAAGAATATTAAATAGGAAACAATAGACAAGAGAAGCAAGGGAGGCTATTAGTTGTAGAGTCTAAGGGTTATTAAAAATTGAGGGAGGAGGAAAATGGGAAAAAAAATCATCTACCCTGATACAGCCTTTAAAATACTTTTGTGTTGAGGGCCCCTGATGCCATCAATCAGGAAAATGATCTCTGGCAGAGAAGAATATGGCTGGTATAAATAATTAATAAGTGAAGGCAGAAACAGAATATGGAAGTGGGAGGTGCTCTTGGAGGAAATTTCTGCTGGAAAGTTCAGGCAACATTTAAACGATTTTCTTCTCATTGATTGTCTTCCCAGCATTGTATGTGTGTGTATATATATATAAATATATATATATATTTATATTTATATATACTTTTTATGTATATATATATATACATACTTTATATACACACATGTTTTATATATACACTTTTATTTTCCTGGTTGAATTTTAGATATGAAAGGTCCTTATTTAAAAAGAAACTACTTAATGTTAAATGTTAATGAAAACATCTAGGGAAAAATATAACATTATACCAAAGTTATTTAATACTATCAGTCCTTAATAAATTCACTCAGGGAAAAACAACTTAAAAAGTCAACTCCTTGTCCTGGTTAGCACTCAACAAAAACAAATACTGGCCGTGATTCATGAGCCTATGTGGTGCTCTTAGGTATTAGAACAACTCAGAAATATTTGTCCCTAGGGCCCAGCACAGTGATTCAGGTGATATTATTAAAATTGTTCTCTAAACTCATAAGAAGTGTACCTGTTAAAGTCTTCACATAAGTAAAGCAATAGCGAGCCATTTATTTACTGGTCTCCTTTAATATCCACCCACTATTTATTAAATTTGGGGAATAAAAATGGGGAGAGAAGATAAAAATGGGGGAAAAACCATGCTGTAGAGTGCCCACTGATTCCCCCAGCCCCATGCTCTGACAATTAAAAGTCTAATTAATATTAGAAGGGATTTCTATTTTCACAGTATCAGGACAATTTTATGTCATTGCCAATTAAAATAGGAAAGAAAACCTTTGATATTTTTTGACTTTGCATCACAAACTATATGCAGACATTTATATACCAAAGCCGTGGCAATTCTGTTCAAAATTAGATATATGGAAGACTAAACATGGAGACAAAAATATTCGGACTGAGATAGCACACTTATAGTAAATTCTCAGTTACTCTGTTACCTAACTTCCTACTAGTGAATCACACACTGTTCTTCAAGATAGTTTATAAGCTGCACTTAGAAATTTTAACTCACTTTGTATGAGTTTATGAAAGCTATTTTGCCACAATAATTTGTGTTTTAATTTTATCATCTGATGCTATTTTGTGTGCTTCATCAAAAGCCATGCATATCTTCAGAAACGATGCTGTACACGAGACATGACAGTAGCCAATTACCAGCAAACTTGGCAAATGTGTTCATTGATCCAACTGGCATCATAATTGGGCAATTGGTTACACTAAAGATAATAGCAACACAAAATCTTTGTTTGTGATGATAACTTAGTTGAAGATGCTTATCTAATTTTGTCACTGCACCACTTAATCATAAGAAAATGGGATATATATGTCATTTTGCTCTACCAATAGTCAAAAAGTTAATTTAGTATAAATCTGAAAACAGAGAGATGCTTTTTGTAACATTTTTGAACAAATTTAATTTAAACAAAATTAAAATGATCCCCTTAAGTATATTTGTTATTTTACTTTTGAGTTAAAAATAAAACCCACCTTGGCTCACCTAAATTACATGCATTCTGTAGATGACTTTAGCTAAGTAATTTCCTTAACACTATGTGCCATAAAAAAATCAGGTTAGCAACAATAATAATCGGGGACATAATATTAAATCTTAATTCTCTTTTTTACAATGCTGATAATTGTGGGGTAGAAGGAATACTGTGAAAGAAGAAAGGTGTTAGTTTTAGTTCATGTATGATCCTCAGATGGGCCCCTCCTCCCAGATCCAAATCCAGTACACAGTACAAACATCAAAGCATGCTCCTAAGCAACTCTAGGGTGTGCTGGACAAAATAATGCTCCCCACCAAAGACATCCATGTTCTAATCCCTGAAACCTGTGACTATGTTACCTTACATGGTAAAGAGGACTTTACAGGTATGATGAAGTGTGCTTCTAGATCAGGTTCTCAACCAGGGTGATTCTGTCTCCCGGGGGACATTTGGTAATGCCTGAGGACATTTTTGGTTGTCACAATTGGTGGGAAGATACTACTGGCATCCAGTGGGTAGAGTCCACGGATGCACCGACAATGCACAGGATGGTCTGCACACACAGAGTTATCAGTCCAAAATGTCAATAGCGCCAAAGTGGAGAAATGCTGAACCAGATCAGGCCATGAGAGGCTCTACGCCTCCCACATTGTTTCTATTCCTAACCACAAAATCTCTGACAATTAAATGTATTGTTACAATGCATTATTTATTAATGATGACATTGCTATATAGATGGGAATATAAATCCTCACAGTTTATGCCAAGAAATAATTAGTATTATACAAATAACAACCTATGCCAGAGGATATTTTAAAAGGTTACCATAAACGGCATTAACTATATCATTCTGTCTACCCTAATTATATAGGATTCACAAAGAAGTTGTTTTAAATCCCCACTTCCTTAAGTGTAACAAAGTCATTCACACAAATTCAAATCCTCTTTATAATAACATTAATTTTTCAAAGAAATGTCACTTTTCATTCATCTGTTTTGTTTGAAGTTTCCTGTACTATTTCCTTCAGAAAAATGTGCTTGGATTAAGTGAAGAGACCTCTAAGCAAAACTCAACTCTTAAATTAATGAATATGCAAAAAATATATTCAGACTTTAAAAGGCCCTGTTCTCATTTACCGTCATTCTAATGTAAATGTTAATCCCTTCCAAAGTATTTGGGCCTGCTTAAATTGCCAGTCACATGTAACACAAACTCAAAATTTGCTACAGGTGTGAAACACTGAGCAGAGAAAAATATCTTATATTCAGTAGACTTTTGTTTCCTGAAATTAAAATCTGACATGACTTTAATTATTCACGGAGAAGGCTTGGTTGACCAGTCCAGTTGCCTCTGGAAATTGATGAAAAGGGAGACCAAATGGAAGGAGAACCATGAAGGCAAAACTGACCTGTCTTTCCAGAAAACTTCTAAGGACATTGTTTAGACTGTAATATAAAGTCCAGTACATTTCAGGCTCCTGAAATATAGACATGGAATTGCCAAATACTGTATCTAGTCTTTTTAACATTACATTCAACATTAAAGAAAATGAAGCTCTCTAGTGAGTAGTAAGGGAATGAGGACATAGGATTGGCACTTTCGTGCAGTAAAATGTATGTGTGTTCAAGACACTGTATGTAGGGGAGATAGCAGATGGGCTTTCCTCTGGACTGCTTCTTGCGGATAAACCGGAATTTGGTCAGATTTCAAAAGGGAGTCATGTGGCTTACCGATGATCTTGATTTAGAAGTCCTTCTGAGGGTAGAGAAAATAGACAAAGGGGACTGACCAAGTACACTGCTCTTTGGTGAGTTACGCTACACCCGTAGGCAAGGAAAACAAAATTCCTATGAGTTTTAAATGATGCAAGATGCAAAGATCAGACTGGTGGGCAGAAATTATTTTTTATTACTCGCCAACATTTGCAGCTACTATGATCAAGGCATTATAGATTACATCATCACTCATAACATCACAGCAACCCTTTGAGGCAAACACTATTGTTTGACGCTATTGTACAGGTGAAGACACTGAGGTTTGGAAAGGTTTTTCAATTGGCCATAGTCACAAACGTAATAAGCAGTGGAATTGGATTTTCAGACTTAGGGTAATAGAGGCTACAGCCCTCTCTCTTAATCACTATGCTATACCATTTTCCTACATAGAGACATTAGGGCCCATGTGGGGAGGAGGTTTGAGCTTGGAGATAATAAAAGCAGGATCAACTCTGTCAGAGTACCTATGGCTCATGACAAAGCTCAGCCTTCTCAGCATGGACTCAGTAGCAAGCCTTTCATATCATGCACTGGTCCTTCCAGCCACACTTAGACACAGATCACGTGACTGCCCTGCTGTCACCTCCAGACACAAAAGGTACACTGTAAAGTAATATTAAATAATTGCCTTATTTTATTCCAAGCAGCTGCTTCCCTCTATGCTTCAGTTAGAATAGAATTTGGCTATGCTCATGAGCCATTAGTATTCCTATGGGCTTAAAAGTGCCACATAAAATAAACTGATCATATTTGGGCATACACTCTGAATAGGTAATGGGAAAACCAGCCTCTACATTGACCTGCCAAGTCCCATTTCTGGGCTTGTGCAGTCCTTTTTATTACCCTGTCGTCAAGTTCCAATATGGTTTACAATTTATTTGCTTATTTAGTTTAATGGGCTATAATGATATTTACTTTGGCTACTTTTAGTTGACCTGCATAGGCACCAAGAGTAGCACCCCCACCCCACGTCCTGACATGAGGAATCTGAAGTCACTTAATCCATGAAACCCAAGGCATGGAAACAGGGCTTGAAATGTTTAAAAATTGGATAAAGTCACTGGCTCAGGTGTTCACAAACCGAACAAGCATTGAGCAAAGACAATAAGGGGCCCGGTAAGAAGGAGAGCTTTTAACTTTGTTTTTCAAGGTGGTGGTGTTCACAACAATAAGTATGTTGGACAAAGGGCTAAACAGATTCAAGTGAAAGCCCCTGACAAAGTCGTCATGCTGATTACAGAAAACCTACAAAGGCAGAATGTTTGGGAGGCAAAATTCTAAAAAGCATGCCCTGAATCTGGAAATTAAGAAAACATTCCATTCCCACTGTGGAGCAGTGACAGGATTTTTGTTGAGGTGACTTTCTGTCGAGTCCAGACACAGGGCTATTCTTAGAACAACCAAAAAAAGAATGGAGCTGCCTAAAAATAATGATGACTCAACACCTAGAGGCTTCCATGATGTAATGTTGTCAAAGAACACCCTCTCTCCTCACAGGTTGCAGTTTTTAAAATAAACAAGCTCACAGCTCACCTTCTGAGGAAAGCAAGAATTTCACACACTAAAAGAGAGAAGTAGGACATGTGGGTTACATATAGAATGTTCCATCCATGCATTGCCTGGCTTGGTTTACTTGAAGAAGCAGCCCAGGCCAAAGTCAAAGTCAGTTCTTTCCCTTTGCAACCCTCACTCATCAGTTGTCCTCTCAAAACAGGTCCTGTGAGACAGGACGACAATGCTGATTACACAAGAGGCAGGCTGAAAAATCCTGTCCTCACGTCACCGCAGCCAGTGCATTTCATGGCAGAGGATGAATCCATCTGAAGACTCATGTATAGCTGAAAGACAGAGCTCAAAACAAACACCAGAAACATATCCTAGAGCCTCCTCTCTCCCCTGGTAGGTGTGCTCATTCCCTGAGCTCTTATCATACGCTGCATCTATGCATCTCTCCCTTCACCTAATACTCTAATTATCAGACCCCAGTAAACATTAGGCTTCCTGAAGGCTTACATCTCATTCTCCTTTGTACTCCCAGTGGCAAGAGCAATAGTGAGGATGCTCTAGATTTTCAATTATTGTTCAATAATTGATGGCTGGATTGATTAGACTGATTAATGCAGTACTCTTTCCCTGTGCTACCATATTTATGAGTCACTGACCATCCCTGGGTAAGTAGATTATATTTTATAGGATATCTTAGGATATAGCTTACATGTATCTCAGGTTATAATATCTCCTAGGGGTACATTCATTAAGAAGGGAATATCAGAAAATAGCTTTTGAGTTTCAAAAGACTCCAGATCATTGGAGGAGACACTTGCAGACAGGGTGTTCCTCACACCACAGAGCCAGTCTATTTGTCTTTAATGTTTACTCTGTTCAGCAAAGAACAAAGCAAGAGACAGGGGTTTGAGAGTCAGGTCTGGGTGTGTTATAAATAGGTCTAGTAAAAAAAAATCTGCATCTTATTTAATACACCAGGTCTCACACGTAAAACTGTTTCTTTTTTAAAAAGGTGACCTTTAGGCAGCCTTCACTGTGCATTTCTTGAATCCCCAAATGTCAGTTCCTAAGCTCCAAGAGAAAATCATTCCTATGATATTGTAGATATTTCTAATTACAGAGTTTGGTGTATGTTGTTTTTAAATAAAATTATCTTACTCAGTTGGTTATCCACCTGAATCACCACACATGACTCTAAGTGACGCTTGTTTCTACAACTATAAATCCATCCTAAATACAAAGTTCTGTACCACTCAAAATATTGCAAAGGATGTGTTATCAGGGATGCCACAAGAGAAGTCCCTACCTGCTTAGATATCTGAACTCACAGATGTTTGTTTAGTGGGAAGACAACCCCAGTGGAGGTGAGAGCCCCACTGCCAACAGAAAGCAGAGCTGGGGCAAGGCCGGGAAGCCAAATGTCTGCTCACTTTCTCCGCCTCTTTCTGAATCATGATGTCCCTACCCTCCCGACTCACGCATTTAGAGCAGGGCTATCCGTAGGAGCAGGTTTACCGAAAGCTGGTTATCAATGCCAAGTTTCTGACAGTGAACACTCATTTATCTGAAAATTTCAAAAGAAGCTATTTGAAGAGCTAAACTCCTTTCCTCTTCTATATTTTTTGCAAAGCCTTGAACTTCATCTACACAGTGATACATTTTAAGTGAGTTTCTGGTCCAAGTTTTGCAACTGGAGGAAACATGATACCAAGGACAAAAATAATCTATTTGAGGGAAAGAATAAAAATCTCAAGTGTCATAAATTAAAACTGCAGCAACGACCCATGAAATATTTGGCTCGAGGCTTTTAGGGTTCATTTATAGGTTTATTGTAAGAACAGACTTAAATATACTTATCTTCAAGTGGTTTGTATGTGTACATTTTGTCACCAATTAATATTAGAATAACAATCAGATTTAAGAGTCAAACTTAAGGTATAGTTATGTAACCAGGTGCTTTTCTAAAAACATGCAGGCCACAGGTGTTGTGGAAGATGTTAACTGTGATTGCCAAGTTACATTTTTTTCCTTGAAGATGTTTAAAAACTATTGTTCCAAACAATGTGAGTTACAGCAAAAAAAAAATGTGTCTATGTTATTCCTAAAATATGTAATCTACTAATTTAGGTTATATTTTTCTATTCACAAAGGAATTTAAAACCTCTGCAAAATACACCCTTAGTGGTTCCTGGCCAGCTTCCTTATGTGTTGAAAGATAATTATTAAAGTTCTTATAAAAATACAACCAAAGTTTGATCAGATCTTCAGAAAAGTTTCTTATATTACATCTATACACAATTAGGTTAATACAAAGGAAACAAAATATCAAGACTAAAAACAAAAGATAGGGAGGCTATGACTGAATATTAATTTTTAATTTGAGCTTCCTGGAAACCAAGGAAAAACAGAAACATGTAAGCTACACAATTTTTCTAGTGAGAAAAACACCCTAGGTTCCCAGGGTAAACAAAGTTTTCTTGGCACTATGTTACAAAAGAAACATCACAAGAATCTTACAATAAAGAACCGTGAACAACATGTATTCTACACCAAATGCAGCAACAGTTTTCATGGGGCAAAGACTTAAATCAAACTTTCTTGAAAGCCAAGGCTATGGAATAAGAGCACAAATTTGATAGGATTCTACGAAGACCTAGCAAAAATAAGCCTTTCTTCCAACTTCATGGAATACATGCCATCTAGGTCTACATGTTTTTGAGAAGAGTTCTTTCCTTCCTTGAACCAGAGACAGATAATCACAGGCTTGGATGGTCGGGAGGGGAGCAAAGGAGAATGAAGAAGGAAACCAATTGTTTATCAAGACCTAACTAGTATCATCTCAACTCCTCTACTCAGTTCACATCATTTAATCATATAACAAACCTATAAAGAAGGTAGGGCTAACCCCATTTTATTAAGGAGGGGGACTGAGGTTCAGAGAAGAGAAGTTGGCCAAGATTACATAACTAGTATGCAGCTGAGGCAGAATTTGGACCCAAGTGCTTTTGAATCCAAAGCCCTCTCCCAGGGCTCTTCCGTAAGCGCTCATGTTCTGTCTAGGGCCTGTCTGTGTCCATCACAGGATGCAGAAGAATGACGAGCTTGTTCGACGGCCCTAAGATACTTACAATCATCCAGCTGGAATGTAAGACTAGATCTTCATAGAAGACAGCATACTCTATGCATAAATAATACACTTAATAATTTGGAGTTATTAATAGCTACAAATTTGGGTGTGGGTATAGGCTTTGAACAAAGTACAAGATATGATATTTGAACACATTTGATGAAAATCTTACCCATGTCATATATCTGATCAGTGGGTTTCTCCCTCAAAGCACTGATAGGGGTTATGGTGTTTATGTTTAAAATGACGATTATTCTGTGCAATATGACATTCCCAGCAAAATATAACATTACCAGAATATTACCAGAAGCTGATCAAACTTTAAAAAATTAAGTACATGTTTTGTTTCTATATATCCTTTCTGCTTAAAAGTGAGGAGAGCACAATAGAACACTCTATACATAAAATTATGAATGAGTAGATAACGATGAAACATAAGCAGCACGCTATAACCCCACTCACACAGAGTAAATACCACGTGATGCTAATGGAAGTGGCACTCAGCTTATCGATATCACACTGATCTCATCCACTGAGCTAAATGTCAGGCCTGCTGGGAAGGATCCTTGGGGTGGAGTTCTAAAGTTCATGTCCAACCTCTCTGCCTTTCTCTGATTATCTCTGAGTTGGCCGAGAATTTCAGGACTATTGACTGAGAACAGAATCAAGGAAGTCAAGAAAGGGTGACATCCATGACATCTACTGCTGGTGACAGCAAAGAAAAATAATAATAAGGATTATTCCTCCCCCATCCTTCCCCTGGGATCCACCTCTGAAAAGGAATATTCTTTGGCAGTAGAACTCAATAGCTTTCCTTGAATTTATACGTCCTTTTAAATCTTAAATAACCGAAAATCATCTTGCTATGACTGGGACCACTGTGATGTGTGCCTTTTGGGCACTTCTCAAGGGCTCCTGGCCCAGGAAGTAAGTGGAAGATGAAATCCAGACTGCCCTCCACTTGTCAAGCCACCCACAACTGCTCAGGCTTCATCCACCCCTTCAGCCCAGAGGAAACGACACCATCTTTTCAGATTCCCTGTTTTCCCCCAGGCAGTAGGTCCTGGGACTGCTTCTGCCCTTGGGGGCACCTTCTAATAACATAGAGTCACTGTGTAGGCTAGCAGCAGCTCTGATGGAAGCCATATAAAGTGGTTTCCAAATACCTTCACTTTTCCAGGAAGGGAAAAAGGCTTCATGCCCCTTTTCAATATCATCTCAGACTAATTGGAACATGGCAGCCGTTTTTCCCCAGGTGCCATCAAGAATATATGCTCACTCTCAATTTGGCACGGAAACCAAACACTCTGAACTCCGTATGTGTCAGGCTTAATTCTTTTCACTGCCTCAATTATTTTCAGGTAGTTAAGTGGGGCATTTAGAGTGGCTTGTCGGGCTCTTGAGCCCCAGGGGGTCACTCAGTGCTGTGGAGAAGCAAGACACTAAATATGCCACTGGAATATTTTAGTCACTTTAAGAAAGGTTGAGGTTCCAGGGAATGTCTTACAGCAGCTTTCAAATCTGTCCCATGCTGGGCTTCTCATCTGGCAGGTGCCCCTAAGTGATTAGCGGTGACTAATTACAGTTTGCAGTCACTGTCCAGAGAAAAGAGAAAATAGGTCTAACTCACTGACTACAATGGTATGCAATGTCTTTTTACAATTCAAACATTCTTTTAGACAACAAACTTTAAATGTATTCTGTGAATGTCACTTCCACCTATAAAGGATGGACAGCACAAGAGAAACAGTGTGAAACTCCTAAGTAGTCCTTGATTATTGGCATCTAATTTAATATTTAATATCTGCTTTAATATTTAAAATAAATGCTGTTATGATCTTCCTACCCTCTGGTTACCAAAGTTTATTTCATTTTTATTTTTTCAACTTACATTCAGTGACACAAACAACAGTAAATCATTATCTTCTTGTTCTTTCTTTGTTACACATCCTCAGCGTGATATTTTTCACAGCCTTAAATAATCCCATTTCATGGTTTCTAAGGTCTTCCAAAGCCTCTGAGTTCAGCTTCCATTTCTGCCTTTTCTTTCTTTTTTTTTCTTATCTTTCCCTTTTCTTCTTTAGCGGTAGTTATAAAAATAAATGTGCTTAAGACACTTCTAATTTTTTTACTCACTTGGCTTACTAAATATGTCAAGTCACTTCTAAAAAGTAAACATCACCTAATATAAATTGACATACAAAATGAGTTTATTCATATGAGTATCATATTGTAACTATGAGACTGATTTGGACTCTGCATTTACATTTAGCTTGAGTCTTGCTATTGAATCACTTGCATTCCTCTACCTTACACTCTTTTATTTGAATGTTCATGCTGATGGATAGCTAATTTTATTTCTAAAATCTGCTTTCCTGCTTTCTAAAACCTAAATTCTATGGTTGTATTTAGAGATGATGAGGTATAGTGGGTAATGAACTTGAATTAAAAGCCAAGAAGCCTTGTACTTACTGTACAACTTAAGTAGATAAAGTTACACTTGAACAGCAAACCCCCAAATCCCAGTGGCTTAAAGCAACAAAGTCTTATTTTTCTTGTCATGTTACATGTTCATCATAGGTTGGCTAGGAATCTGCTCTGTGTCATTATTGTCCTCACTCCACAACCCAAACTACCTGAGAAGGCACTACCTGGTATCACGCCAGTTGCCCCAGCAGAGTGAAAGAACATTCTTTAGGGTCAAACACTGGTAATTAAATGCTTGGCTTGGAAGTGATATAGGTCACTTCTTACACATTGGGCAGAAGTAACCAGAAGGGTCTTGATATGTGCCCAAGAGGTAGAAAGGCAGAAAGACACCACCCTCATCGGATTATCATGACGGTTAAAGAGCTTAATGTCTACAAAGCATTTGGAAAAGCACCTGGCACCTTGCTACATGTTCTTATATATATGTATGTGTGTGTGTGTACACATATATAAATGCTACTATTATTATTATTATTAAATTGAATGAATTCATAATTTTTGGAGGCCATTATCAAGTCACCTTCCAGGCTCCTCTTTATTGCATTGAATTTGTCTGAACATTTGATGGAGGTTGTTTCACATTCTCCTTTAGTTACTAGTGAGTGCCAATGTCCCATTAAGCAGACCCTTATCTATCTTTAGCACAGACACTGGGCAGCCCAGAGGATGCCCCTCCAGCCTTACCTGTCTCAAGACAAACCCAACTGGATCCAGAAAGGCAAACCCAGGGTAGCATGCCAAAGGGAAATGAACCCTAGTAACTTTTGGGTGTAACATGCTGTGAAGATCCCAGTTCTAAATATGTTTCATACAAAAATATTTATGCTTCAAGCTGTAGCACACAAATGGCAATCTGCATTTATTGGTTTCAGATGCCAATTTCCTCCAGCTCCAGTTCCCCTTTGTGTTATGTAAACAAATCTCAACCATCTGGACCACAACAAGCCACACTAAAGGATGTGCTCACTCACTCGTTGCAAAAGCATCAAACCAAAATGCGATCTCACAGAATTCTGCCTAACAGGAAACCGGAGTGGACATCATGACCCTCACAAAGCTGTTTAAAAGATGTTCTTCAGGTGTCGGAACTGAGGATTTAAATAAGATAGTAGATATGAGACTTTCAGAATATTTATCACTTTGATAAACAGAAACAAGCATAACCAGAAGATCATCTCCTGTGGTGTTACCTATAGGAAGAGCAGTCCAATTCAGTACCTTCCAAATACCCTCAAAAAAGAAAAGGGCTTAGGAAAAGTGTCTTGGAAAACTGAGAAAACAGAGAAAAGACTGGTACAGGACTCACAGTAGTCAGTATGCAAAAGCTTTAATCCCTTCCCAGCTAAGGAAATTTAAATGTATGCTTTATAATAATTGCAAGAAACATGAATTTAGCATATCCATTAGTAGCAAAACACAATGAATTGAAAGCAGATTATGCCAAAAAAGAAAGCACTCTGCCAAAACAAGTTACATGTTCCTACCTACTTCTCTGGAACCTCTGAATTAAATACTAAGCATCATTTCTGATGTCCTGTCTCCCTGATATAACTCCAGGCTGTTGAATGCACCATCCCAAAGCCAAATATTTTAGAAAACCACCATAGCCAATCTTGCTTATGGCAAATATAGGAATGTCGGAAATGCTTCTTGCTTCTCCAACCTCTCCCTAAAATAGCTCTCCGCCAACTTAGTGTAGGGCTTAAAATGTTTACCCTTTGGGAAAGATAATGATCATCAGGTTCATAGCTCAGATTCATGAACTTTAATGCTGTGGAAAGACTATCAGGAGAACGGCATACAAGACAAGTGAGTTTTATTTAGTGAAAATCAATGCAGGTAAAGGGAAGACGATAAAGGTTCTAAACGTGAAGGAAAAAGGGGCAGCGAAAATGAAGAGCCAGGACATTCCCCAAATACGTTTTTTTTTCCTAAAGTCCTATGATCACACCTCCTGGCTATTGTCAACCCATTTGGTATGTGATCATCTTGCTTTGTCACCCTTAAACTGTGTACTTATAATTAAATAAAAATTGCACCTCTATCAGATGATTTTATATCTTAGGGACTCTCTTCAAATGGGGGCACTAAAATCAGACCACGGTGGAAGACTTTCTGTCTGATTTAATAAGTCTAATGATGTGAATATTGGTAATATGGAGACATTATAAAATTCACCTCCTTAGCTATAAAAACGTGATCTCAATCATTTGAAACTGGTTTCATTGAACTGTATCTTATTCATTTCACTGCAAAATTTTATCAAGGTCATTTTAAAGCCAATGCTATTTGTCAAGCTGCCATGTACCAACTTTGTATACAAATCCAATGAGAATATTTTGTAATCATTTTATTCTATCACAGAGTAGAATATCAAAACAGATGTGAGCAAATTCCCCAAAACTCTCTCCAAGCCTCTATCTTTCTGCGTGACCAGTGGTGGTTCGGCTGCTCAGTCGTTCTTGATCGGCACTCCTGAATGTGATGAGCTCCTTCCTAGGTCTTATTATTTCAATCTACTGGGAAATATTTAATCAGGACAGAAATAAAATCTTCATTAAACCTCTAAGGAAAATCCTTCTAATTGTTGATTAATTTAGATAAATAAATGATATGATGGGAAAGCTTGGAAACTTATTATATTGTTAATGTCAGATAGATTTCAGGGGAAATTAATTGTTCTGAGCAAATTGCAATGTATGTTATAACCTGGTTATGATCCAAGAACAAAATTCCCAGTTCTTTTCAAAGAGATCAAGTGCCATTTTCCTACATCAAATAGCCTGGTGATTACAGCACTGAAGGTTCTAATCATGTACACGTCCTTGGATTTCTAGCTATTGCTAGCCCATCATTTCAATTGTTCCAACGCCAAAATATCATTACAAAACTATCCTTAAATGTCTTGAAGTGATTGCTAATCCTCTGGGCTTTTAGAATTGTCTACAAAATCAATGAATTCCAGAAAAAAGACCCAGTGATCATTTTCAGACAACACGGCTTGGACTTTGGCAATTGGTGAAAACAGCCCAAGTTTGTGAAGCAGCCATCATAAATCTTACACTTATATCTCACACAGAGCCACGTACTTTAGTTTAGAAAAAAGGCCCTTCCCTCAAAAAATGTTGCCCATGTTTTACAACATAGTATAATCATGGATATTTACAATTAGAAATCTACATCCACAAAGGAAGGTTTGATCTATTCAGACACCCAACCTAAAAGGTCAGAGAAATCTGAAATGAACTTTAAGATCTCCAAAGGAATATTTATTTTTATTTCCAAGAATACTTACACTAAAGCAAGTGTGTCTCTTAAAATGGGAAGCTTCATTTTCTGGAAAATGCTTGTATACAGACACCTCATTCCCAATCATTGCAAATCAAGGAGGCAACACTTTCATTCAAATTCTTAACACACATATTTAACAATTCCACCCACAGTGGTATCAGTGAGCCAAGCAAGATTCATATGACCAACCAAGTTACCTTTCTAATAACTGCTTCTGCACAAGCTCCAGCTATTTTTAGAATATTCATCAAACTTCAAGAGGGATGGGATAAAAGAGAGCTTGTGCTGCTTGAGAAAGGCAAATTATGTTTTAGGACTAGGGGAAAGTAAAACATTTTTTTTTCACATCTGCCCAGCCTAAGGGGTATCCCCTACAATCACTATTCCTAACACCACTTGTTTTGTGAGATAGACCTATAAGTCACAGATAATGAGATTTCATTCAACAGAGTCTCATCTACAACATTGTCATGAGTACCTCCCAAGGTAGCTTATAATATCACAGGCTTTTCTCTTCCTGCTATGCATGCCAAGAATAGAGACAACTCAATATTTTCAAAAGCTTCAAAACACCAACCACAAATGAGCCAGGGGAATATTTGGGGATAATGCCACCTGTCCTCATGTTTCAGGAACAGAAAAGGCTTATTACCTTGCTCTCTTCTCCTTCAAACACTGACTGGTGAACGTTGCATGCAAACAATGAGTTGGGGAGGTCGTTGAAGTCAGTGATTGCCTGAAAGGCTTCCTCCGTGAAGCACTGAGTTATAGCCCAGTCTCTGTCTATGCAGCAGAGCAAGAAAAGTCCTCCATCTTCTGGGATGTGCCCCTGCTGCCCTGGGCTCCTCATTCCAATGAAGTAAGATTCTCCCCTCATTCCTGAGAACAGAAAGATGGACATGTGTGAGAGCAGAACTCGATTCTTGCAGTTCTAGAGTTTCTGGAGCAGAGCAGGGGAATACGATTAGGAGAAGCAGGGGCTAGAAAGCGGTTGACCCAGCAAGTTCACATTATCCCTCTGATCTCGGAGTCACAATTTTCCGTATAGCTCTGCTTCTGGGCAAGAATTCAGTTAGTGCTATGGTTAAAAACACAAACAAACAAACAAACAAATGCTTTGCCAGGATAGGAGGAGGCAGGGGCTCTATCCCAGTTGCCCTGGAACTTGGGAGACCTGAGAAATTTATGTAAGGTCTCTGAGCCTTTGCTCCCTCATAAGAATCAAATGGACTCAAACAAAAATGCATGTGGGAAAGTATTTTGATAAGTTATATAATGCATTATACAAGACCACCACCACCACTACTCATGCCTATACTTTATTGAGTTCCAAGAACCATTCTAATGATTTACATACATGAACTAACCCGTTTAATCTCCACAATTGTCCATGAGATTGGTAGCAACATTATCCCCATTTTACAGATGAGAAAACCGAGGAACAAAGGAAGTAACTTTAACAAGGGTCAAAGGCAAAATAGCAGGACCAGGCTTCAAACCTGGGGAGCTCGGCACCAGAACTCACACCTTCTATGCCACAGATTCAAAGCAGATCACAATTAGTGCAAGTTTATATTTAGGGAAGCACAATCTACATCATCACCTGAATCCTGATATAGTAACTCTAAAAGTTAATAGTTTCTCCACAATGAGGACACATGTGTGAGCGTGCACACACACACACACACACACACACACACACACACACACACACACATACACACTCACACACCCCTCCTGCCGCTGCCCGGGAGGATTGCTCTGAAGTAATCTGTGAGCCCTAGATTTTGAAAACTCAGTACCATCTTGGCTTCTCCATGGTACACAAATTACCCTTCCTCATAGTCCCCATGAAGAAGCTGTCTAGGATTAATCTCATCTAGCTGTGTTCAACCATTCTATTATTTCTTCCCCCCTTACACGCAGCACCCTGTTGGAGAGCTTTTTCCAGTCTTTGACAACTGATACCTACTTCAGTAGATTTTTTCAGGGTCCGCACATACTTCAGGGACAGGATCTAAATTTTTCTTTTGTATCTATTTTCATGCCTATCATACTATTCTGCTCAATGATCGCTCAGTAACTAGAAGCCCAGAGGTGATATAATTTGTCCATGTCCACAGGAAGACAGACTGACAGTCGCTGTGGCTGCCGGATCTTCTGCAGCAAGCTCCATTCTCTCCAATCCCAGTACTGCAGAACTTCAGAGTAAAGGATGGAAAGGTGGGTACCATGGAGCACCACCCTGCCTGCATGAAGTTTAGTGAGACCGAAATTCTGCCTCACCAGACAAATATGGGTTTCTGCATTTATCTCTTTTGAACTTGGAATATATCATTTTGAGGAGGCTGTGTTTTTTCTTTTTCTTTTTCCTAGAAACAAAGCCCAGATGGGATCCTGATAAGCAGTATTTGGTGGCAATATAAATAATGCATTACATATACAGTCTTAGGCCTGGTTGGGACAGAAGCCAAATATTAAAGGATTTGAGGTCATAACTCTAAAATCAGATCACTGCAACTATGGTAAATAGAAATGTTATTCTATATAAAATATAATAGAACCATTCCTGTATTTTAAAGTTTTTGAAACTCTAATGAATACATCTTCAGTATTTATGTGAACAAAGTACTTATGTTAAACAAAATACATAAATCCATATAGTACATATTTTAAGCTTTGTTTTATTCTGTAATTAACTCAGACAATATGAATATTAGTAATTAGAAGGAAAAACTTCAGTGAAATACTTTTAAATTTAATTTCCTTCATATTAATTTATACTACTGTTTCAGATATTTTAGTGTAAAATGAATAATAACCATCATTTTTTATTATTAGAGTACTAATTATTTTAATAGCAAAAATAATTACTAAAGGCATTAAAATAGTTCCATTTTCATCAATGGATTATAGGAAAACCTTTTGATAATGAAGTCACAGCCATTCAGTAACATGAAATATGGATATTAAGTGTCAATACTGATTTTATTTTTAATCTGTTCCTTTTATTTAAAAGTTCTTAAATTAATCAAAACTGTGCCTAAAGTGTTCCTAAATTGTTCTGAAAATGTTTCAATTATTCTTTTTCCAAAAGAAATAAAAATCCATTGCTGAACAAATTAATTAAAGAGACCAAATATTAAGCTTTACCTAGGATTTACTTTAATCCTCAAATAGCCTTAAACTTCTGTTCTAAACTGTAACAATCGATTATCTTCATGAGACTTTATTTTAAGCTCATTACTTTCAGTAAAGATTTTAAAGGTGAATGCATTTTTGGCAAGCAACCTTTTCTTCTTATATGGAGAAATATTCTAGAAGTCAGAACTTTGAACAAAAGAACCCTGAGTTCTCTTTTCAGTTCCATTACTGACTCACCTCAGCATGTGGCAATTTCAAATGATCATTCTGTGATTCAGTTTATCCTTATACAACATGAAAAAAAAAATCTATCTGCCTCTCTAAGCCAAGAAGGAAGAGGTTAAAGAATAAAGCAAGAGTGGAAGACATGACCAGGATGAGCATCAACCACTGCATAAAGGATATGTGACATGAAATCCTGCGAAAATGCAGCATTGTGACGATCTCAGAGCGGCACTATTATGCTTTGGTATCACCACTGACCTTTAGTGAACTGAAACAGAAAGAAAAGGACTTACTGAAGATTAAAAGGACTCCTTGATAAAGAAAGGAGGCCCCACATAAAAACTAGTTTGCCTTTTAAAATCATTTTTAAAACTCTTAACTATTGTAAAATAACTTAGAAGCAAGAGTTGCATGCACAGCATAAGATTTACATGTGCTGTCCTTATTTCTAGATCTGAGGCTGGCCATGCAAAAGATGAGAGCTGCCTTAGCTCAAGAAGCAACTCTTCCAGGAGGGTTTTACGACCTTCCCCATGGCCCAAGAACGTGGCATCCTTCCGTGGCAAAACCTGAGCTCCCTGCATAGCGTTCTCTCACAGGTCATCCTACCCTGCAATTACTACTTTACTAATCTGTATCACCAACTAGACAGGTAACTCCTCAGGAGCAGAGACTGAACTATCCTGACCAGTGTGCCTTCAACGTGGTCATATAGAAAGCCCTCAAAATTATATTTAACTGAATGAATAAATTACGTAAAAAAAAAAAAGAGTCTCACTCAGGAAATAACAGCCCAGCAAATGAGTTATAATGGCCAACTTAAAATATATATATACACTAATAATACACTATTTCAAATGCATACACTAGTAATGAAAACAACCTGCTCATTTAAGGCTTGATTTATAAAATGTGATTTTATAAATAAAAGCATGAATCCTCTAGCACAAATTTTAAAATCTGTGGAATAGGATTAAAATAACATTTATGGTTTTTGATTACACAAGTTCACTAAACTGGAAAATTCAGAAAGGATAAAAAAAGAAAATTAAAAGTAAACCATAATCTTACACTATACAGAGAAAACTCTGCTAACATTTTGGCATATTTAGTTCCAGTGCTTTTTTCACAAGTATAATTTTTAAACAAAACTGGGATCCTGCTGTTTAATATCCCACTTCTTTCTCAAAATATTGATATAATCAAGAGCAATTCCCTGTATCATTATACATTCTTTGAAAACATTAATGTTAATAGCCACACAATATCCCCGTTTATGGATCGGTCATGATTTATTTAATCATTCTTCTGTTTGACATTTGGAAAGCATAAATTTCCATTATCACATGCATCTGGAAAAGGAAAACCACTACCCATTATTAAAATATAAAGCCTCCCATGGGATAACCTCAAAGTTTCTTCAGATGCAGAGAAGAGACATCTTTATGAAACACTGGGAAGAGCTCTAATGGGGACACCTGGGTTCGAGTTGTTGCATGGCCTCTGGACTGGGTTTTCATGTCAGTAAAATGGAGGGGCACCATGGCTTTGTCTACTTATAGGTCTACTGTGAACATCAAATGAACATCTTTTGAAGCCTCCAAAATAATGTGTGAATGAAAGCTACTTGTTACTATTTATAGGAGCAACTCAACAGCAGACGGCCTTGCTGCCACAGGCTGCCACAGAAGCATTACCATCTACTACAAGTCTGCAGACAAGTTTCAGGCTTCCAGTGAATGTCCATGAGGATTAAGCCCATATCATTATAATGAGAAATGAAAAGAGATACCACTTGAATATTTGGAGGGAATGTGGTTGGAGACTCCATTAGGAGGGAAAGATAGTTGTAAGGCAAAAGAGAGTAATTAAAAACAAACAACCCTCTCCCTCCCCAAAACACCACCACTGACAAAATAAGAGTTTATTTAAATGTTGTAAAGTTGGTGGCAATGAGAATATAAATGATTGAATTTGACACATTTTCATAGAGGAAGAAGCCTGAAGAGAGATTTTCAACTATTTCCTTCCATTGCTATAATGTGAAAACGATTTGACCCAAGATCCCTAGATAACCTGCTGACATGTATTATTAAACATTAAAAGACCTAAAATGAAGACAGTATGGTTCCTACTATGAAGATCAGTCACCTGAAATATAAAGATGCCAGTTTACCATCAAGGAAGTAGCAACGGAATAAATGTTTGTTGTACAAATAAGTGAATAAATTGTCTCCCCCAATAAACATGGATGATCTAGATATTACTGGGTTTCTACACAAGGAATTAATCTTTCTTAAACTCCCTAGTTTCATTGCTAACAAGCATTTATACGGTTCAACTAATTCCAGGGACAGGGACCCCCTTGCCAAGAGACACCCGATTCTGGTGGATTTCAGTGTTGTCACAGCATTATTAAGAGGCATGACATTCACATTTCTAAATTGCAGAATCCTAAAAAATTGCCCCTTTTTAAGAATGGAGGATATCTCATGATAATGGGGAGCTATGCCTTTGTCCATAGGAGTTATGTTCTAGAAAGTCATATATAATTCTGGATATAAAAGGAGGGGAAAATCATAAATAAGCCCATAAGAAGCACATAACCATGGCAAGAAAAATAAAACCGTAAACATCCTTGGAGATGCTCACCCAAGCTTCACTATCAAGTCAAAGCACCCCTATAAACTTTAAAAAAGGCTAATGCCAACTTGGAAGGGGTGCATAATTGATAATCTCATCTTGACATGGAGAGAACGTCACAGCCAATTCTGAGTACTACCTACCACAGAAAAACTGGAATTCTTTCTAAGGAGACTATTCCATCTTACCAAGGGGCCAAAAGTCATCTAACAAACAGGGTCATGGGAAGACATAGCATAGGGAAGTGTGGGAAAGGATTCTTGAACAAAATCACAGTTGCCTTCAAATTCTGGAAGAGGAAGTAGAATTTTTGTATTTGGTGCTAAGAAAGAAGTCAAAAGAGGGAGAAAGAATTCAATTTAATAAAAGGCACTGTGGATCTTTCAACAATTCAGGTTAAAACAGAAATGTCTTGCCTTGTGTCTTAGGGAGCAACTTGTACAGGGGACAGCCAATGAGCAAGTTCCATGGAGACCCATCACTGCTGAAGAAGCCAGTGCAAAAGATGATGGTGGAAACTCCTTGCGTTTTAATTTAAGTCTACTAGGATGTCATAGACGGAGACCGAGGACCAGGGAGATGACTGGCATTTCCTTTAAGATCTCTTCTCTCTTTGAGATTTTTATCTTTCCATGATTGGAAGAAAATACACAGGAAAAGAGACATCTGTTTATTTCTGGGCTTAAAGATGATCGAGATAGGGGAACTTACAACCCTTTAACAAAAGCTTTCTCCAGAGTTGAAACCTTTAATTTGATGCTTACAATAGACCTGCATGTATTTTTCATCTTCCAGGTTACTCAACTAGGAAATGAAAATTGTTTTAAATAGCAAATAATGATCCACAAGGGAGAAAAATGAGCAAGACTTAGGCAAAGCAACTGAAGTTTGGGTTTATATTTCCTTAGACAAAAGGCTGTTAAAGATTCAACTCCTCTACTTTTTAATTGGAATCTAAAACTTTTTGCAATAAGAGCAACAAATAGGAAAAAGAGATGTGCCTTGTTATGGCAGCTCAGGAAGACAAATAAGGAAATAGTACGGATAGAAATGACTGATGAAGAATTCATTCAGTTTTGATTGAAAAACAAGGAAATAGACTATGGGAGATTTTTTAGTTTGGACAAACTTAAAGATGGCAATGTTAGCTTGAACATTAATGATGAAAACTCAGAATGCAACATAGTCTGAATTAAGCAGTAAAAATGAAATGCCTGTAAGTTGAGTAACCTTATAAATTGAATATAAGGTTAAATGAATCCAGCTTAATATTTTAAAGAACAGAAACCTTCAGTTAGTTTTGCAGGGTTAGAATCCCTTCAACTTGAAAATTAAGTAATTCTCTAATGATACCTGGGACAATCTGAGCTTATTAGAAGAAAAATTTTATGAATAACAAAAATCATTCTATAATTACATCACATCCTTAACTATCATTTTCAGTCTGGCCTAATGGGGAAGGTCCTTTTGATACCTTTTTGGTATTTTAATATTGAAACCCTCTTAGGGATAAGCCAAGCCTTTTGCTCATTTTTGCCCATCTTACAGGGAGATTTGAAGTGTAATATTAGTGACAACAAAGCATCCCAGCCATCCTGAAATACAAAGGAGGCATGATATTCTTTGGCTGTGCTCTACAGAAATCCATTAGAGCTCTTTCTGAAATGTAATGGAACCTACTGAATTTAGCTGCAGAATTTCCACACCTGCCGAGTTGTGTGAACCTCATGCTACTCTTGATATCATTTGGGATCAGTCTTGAAAGAATCAGGAGCATGCAGTTTTCAATGCATGGTTTTCAAAGGAAATTACCCACATTCCTCATTAATGGCTCCCTTCAGAACACCTTCCCAAGCCACTGTTCCACCTTAAGCTCCTGCAGGAAAATAATTCAATTAATTCAATTCCCCAAGGATAACTCTTTAGGACATTTTATCAAGCTGAAAAAAAAAATTAAAAAGCAAGGAGTTTCCACCATCCGCTTTTGCACTGGCTTCTATGGCAGTGATGGGACTACACACTCATCTATAATGATGTTCTTATACCTGAAGGGCTTTAATGCTCATTATCTCCCAGGAGGATGTGCAAATCCTGTATATTCTTCCAGTGGACACAATTAAGAGGGAAGGAAGATCCTCAGATTTACTCAGGGTCAGATGGAACAAACATATAGGGCATTTGCAGTCCAGTCCCACAACCCTCACTGACATCATCAAACAAACGTTTGTCTAACTGGCTTATTGCAAGAGAAGAGAATCAGAGGGAAGACCAACTTCTATGAAGTGTGTGAGAGTGAGGAGGTTGTTCTTAGAGTCAGGAAAACCTGTAATGACCGACAATGACCTATAGATGTCAGAAACAAAGTCACCGATATTAGAACACTCACCCAAAAGAGAAGAGCTTTGGTCAGTGTATTAGTCCCAGCAAGAAATGAATAATGCTCAGTCAGACAATTGAAAAGAGTTTAATAAAGTGATGGTTCACAAAGGTGTGGACAAGGTATAGGGAAAGCTATAAAACATAGTGCAAAACCCTGGGTTGTAAACATCCCCAGACCTGAAGAAGTGAGAAGAGGGGAGGGTTTCCAGACAAGGAGGGCCCCCCAGACACCTTTGGTGGAGGGATGGAGAGGTATAGCCACTTCACAGTGGCATCACAAAGAGGGTGCCAGAGGAATAAAGAGCCCGCCTTGCTTGCTTTCTCTATCTGCAGGCACCTTCCGTTGGCCAAATGCAACTGGAAAGGGGATGGGAGCTGTGATGTGGAGTGTATGGGCCAGCCACTGGGACACAGCACACAATGGAAAAGGACAAGAGAGGTTCTCTGGGATCAAGTGAAGAAATCAAGCACAGACTTCATAATTGATTAGTAGTCTAGCATGTCTTAGGTTAATTTCAATGCAATTTGATCTAAACATTTAAACATGCATCATTTGTACACCGACACTTCAAATCTGGGTCTGTCTAACGAATGTAGTCAAAGGCTCACCGTTTCTGACTGTGTTTTCCTTACGAACAAGAGTGAAAAAGGAATGAGTGGACTGTGCACCATTGTGGAATATGTGCTCTGATCTAGAAAGTCTAAAATAGGGTATGAAAGGAGGGGGCAGGATCACAAATGAGCCCATGAGAATGGCAGACAGCTTGTGTGTGCCACTGTGGAACGTGTATTCCTAAGCCAGGTATGGAGGCAGAAGACCATCCTTTCGTGTTATGGTTGTAAGATGCTTAACGATAGCCCCAAGCCTCTACAAGAACCAAGCAAACCACATGTATGCAAAATAACATTTCCCCGGAGGAGCATACTTCACAGGCAAGCAGAGAGGGAGGGGAAGGTTGCCGTGGTAGCCAAAGTAAGATGGACCAGAGAGTACTGAGGAGAAATAGAAAAGGAAAAGGAGCAGGGAGTGGGAGTCACCCCACGTCTGAGGAAAATCCAGCTGAGAAGGGTCTGAGTTATTCAGACCTTCCAGTAAGAAAGAGAAGCCAGACTGGAAGGCTGCTTAGAGCGGACAGGGGAAGAGCTGGTCAGAGCTCATCAGGGGCCAAGGAGGCCGTGTGCATCCCTCAGATAAGATTAGCAGACAATGGTCTGCTTCACTGTACAGTCTTGTTAATGCAAGAGGGTAAGGAAGAGAAGAGAGATGAATAGCCCATCTCAGTGTCGCGTATATAGTATGCTACATTCTTCCCTCAAATACAGCTAAATGTTCATGTCGCTTCCACACCAGAAGTCTTCCATAACGCCCTGTGATCTTTCAAATTCAATAAAAGCAGCTCTTCAGCCCAGCAAACCAGGACAACCACAAGAAGAAAGATGACAGTTTGCCTGTCTGGATGTACCTCCTCCCTCGTTATTGCTAAGAAGCGAAGCCAAGCGAAGCGCTGGGCACCCAGCACCAGCTCTGTCAGTAAGGATAGCGACCACCACCGCAGCAAACAATTACTGAGGGCTTGATTGGTTCAAAGGGGTTCACCTGTATCAAACTTAGAGAGCTGCGTGGCCCTGACCAACGTACTCAAGCTTCCTTCACTTCTAAGTTGCCCCCACTAGTCAACATTCCTCTCCTCCTGAAAGCCACTTCTGGGGACCCCACTCTCACCCCCACCTGCACTGATGAGATGACCCCAAGCTGACCCCCCGTCCCAGGGGTGTCCTGCCTCTCAGGACACTTACTTTGGCCCTTCTGTCCTTGTCCTTTTCTTATTCTTACCTTCTGCTCAGTGTGGAGGGCTGGGGTGGTACTTCCCCACCTGGAGAATCACTGTAACTGCTAAATAAGACCCTCCCCTTGGAAGGGAGCTTCTGACGTTTCTTAAACTGGAATTCAAAGAGTGATGACTCTGATTATCTGATCCCCAACATACTAGCTGTCTGACCTTGGGCAGGCTAGTTAATTTCTTGGCATTCAGTTGCCTCACCCATAAAGTAGGGGTAACAGGAGTGCATACCTCAGAATGTTGTTTTGAGGATATAATAGCTAATATGAATAAGACATTTAAAACAATGACTGGGGCACACCATGAGTGCTTGATAAGTGGGTAACTATTACTAGTATTGACCACAGTCTTCAACAGAGCAATTCTGTAATTGTCTCTCACATGACATAGGAGTGTTTCTCTTTCCTACAGTCATCACTCCTTTTACATGTAGAGAGGCATAAAGCCAACTACAGGCTTGGAGTCGGTTTGCCAGGACTGAAACCTGGCACTGCCACTTTCTAGCTGTGTGGCCTTGGACAAGTTACTGAACATCTCTGGGAAGTGTATGCATTATAGAGGCCACAACGGTACCAACTTCATAGTTGGATATATAGGCTAAAAGAGTTATACATCCTCCCTCCATTCCAAACTCCCCACCTTTCTGATCAGTACTCTGGCTTTCAGCTCTTCAGAGGAGGTTGTACTTCCACAGCGAGAAACGCAAGACCTTTGAAGTCAGACCCAGATTCAAATCCCAGCTTTCCATCTATTGCTGGCTGATCTTGGGGAGAAGACTGGTGACGGCAGCCGGACACTGGGATGTGGGTCTGAATCCTCCTTTTGAAATCATTTTACTTGGTGATTTGAGCAGGTTACTTTTGCTCACTGAGCCTCAGTTTCTGGAGCTATAAATCAGGGCTATTGAGAGGTCCATATGAGATCTTCCTGATCAAGCATTTAGCCCAGAGGCCGGCAATAAGCACTCGGGAAATGTCAGCCTTTGCACTGACCACTGGCTTACACTTGTTAATCTTACTCTTGGTTGCACCTTTTACTTACCTGCTCTCAGATAATTGTTTACTTTCCAAGAAAGGCATATTTCATGTTAGGCCCAGGGTTTGACGTGACTTTAAGAGCAAGAATAAGGATTTTCCCTGAGTTTTCTCAGTCCATGTACTTGGCTTTCTAATGCATGTTCCCTGCCTCTGACTTATTTGCCATTCTCTCTCCTTTCAGCACCATTTTCCAACTTAGATAAAAAACACCATCACTGTTTAACCCCAGGACTACGGGCCCACCAACACCCACCAAGCAGCTCAATCCTGGAAGGGCTGCCCAGCGCCTCCTTTCTGTTCACCTGTGGCAAAGAGAACCCCTTTGTTGACGTTTTTACGTCTCCTCCCTTATGTTGAGCGTGCTTGCTTCTTCCTGTCATGGCTGGCACTCAACATGGCTCCTGAGCCCTGGTGCTGGCAAGACAAATGGAATGTAACACCAGCCGCCTCTACCCAGATCTACTGCATTTCTCTCCACCACTCCCACCTCCTTAGAGATGTTCCAGAGCTTTGCTCACCTTTGATTACCCCTTGCTTGACTGAGTGACTTGCTGAATCCCAGCTTTTCATTGTCTCCTACTGTGTTGTTAAATCCAGGTGGCAGCGTGTTCCCAGAGGAAGGTCCCCTCCCTTTCTTACTATTCATTGCTAGTGCAATTCACCAATTCTCTCTTGATCTGAAAGTGAGTCACTGACCCATCCGCTTCAGGTCACTTTGAAAATCCTTCTCTTCTGTTTATATCCCTGGATTTAAGATGTTCCTTCCCCCTTTCTCTCCCCCTCCCTCTCTTCTGAGCTTAGAATCACAGTAGTAGTCTAAGGTTCCTACAGGAGAAAATGCTAATTAGACTTCTGCATTGCAAACTAAAGCCAATGGCCTCCTCAGCTCCTCTCTAGACAGAGCTGCCTACATTCACCTGCTCAGCCAAGGGCCCCAAATGAGAAACCAGCACAGGCTGGGCACTCTTCCTGCACATTGTCACTGTTAAGGATGATCCAAAATTAGTCCCCCACTTCTGATGCCATGTGTTGTTTACAGGACCGAGCTGACCCAGATTCTAGCTTAGAAAAAAAACCAGACTGAAACCTTCCTGACCTGCTGCGATTGGGACAAGTTATTCTAAAGGGCCAATGTGCCTCATCTCTCATTCTTCCAGCAACTGATCGGGGGCCAGGCTCATGGAGGATAGGATCTGCACGGTAGTAAGATCTCTGGGGAAGAACAGGGAGAGGCTGAGCTGGTGGAGGAAACACGTAGAAGAAGCCAAGTGAGCCTCATTGCGTATGCACCTTTTAAGAACTGGTGGCAACTTGTCCTCTCCATTGTAAAGCCTCTACGCTGCCTTATGCCACAGATAAGGCTAGAAAGGAAGGCAGGCGAGGATGTGAATCACCCTTCAACCTGTCCAAAAGAGCAGCTGGAAACCCTTATAACTTTAATAGACAGAAATCCCCCTGGTGGGCACCACGGTATATTCACATGGTGGCTTCACCTCGGGGGCCTGCAGAGTCCTGACAAGGACACCAGACTAGTATGAGGGGCCTGCCCGACATGCCCGCATGACATAGGAAGCTCTTTACATCAGAGGAGGAAACCGGGGCCCCTTCACCTTCCTGCTCCTCTAACCGATCCCAGCACCAGTTCATGTTTAACTGGAAAGGCAGCCAGCAAAAGTGAAGCTTCATAGAAAGATGTCAAAGATCAGTGTTCACCACCAGATTCCGAAAGCCTAATTCAATACCAGGAAGGGACAGTAAAAACGGTGAGAAACATTGTGTGAGGCAAGCTTGTCTTTTGGAAAGACTATTGCTATTTGTCTCTCTATACAGTCACCTAACTGTCTACCTTTAAGACAACTGTGTCTCTCACATAGCAGATGCTCAAAAAGATTTGTTCCATAAATGCAGAAAATTCTCTAATTCCCTCTTTCCACCAGTTCACTTGTCACCTTCTCCACTCTCTGCATTTCTTAGAATTCTCTTTTTCCTTCTTCCAAACAGAAGCTTAATAGTCTTTTCACTTATAATGTACAATGACCTCAAATACTAAATGTGAAACATTAAAAATATAGGAAGTGTATGGGTATTAAAAAAGGACTTAGAAAGTGCATATATGAAGAGAAAACAAAGCAAGTGTACTGGCCACATAAACATGGTTTTCCCCTGACTTAGATGTGGGGAGGGTGAAGTCTGTCTGCAACATGCCCAGCTCAGTCTCTGTTCCCTTCCCTCCAGGGACAGTCCCCCCTCTGCACCATTAGGCACACATATCCTTCAGAGTATTCTACCTGTCTATTAAAATCTGCCCAGTGTGATGGTAGTGGAAGGCATTTGTTATTTATATAGTCAATATAGGCATGTCAGCAGTGTGTCTCAGAGGAAGAAGGAAGTGGGTGAGAGCCAGATGGATATCTGGTGGAAGGACTTGCCAGGTAAAAGTTTGGCAGGAAAAAAGGCCCAGCCGTGGGAGAAGCTTGCATGTTTGGGGACCAGCATGGAGGTCTCTGTGACTGATGTCTGGTGAGAATGGGAGGATGGGAAGAAATGAGTTCAGAGGGAGGAAGGAGGCCAGGACATGCAGCCCCTTGCAGGCTGTGCCAGGAAGACCTTGCTGCGGAGCCGGAGATGGGACGCCACTGGAGGATTCTAAACAGAGGAGTTTCACAGACTGACTTGTGTTGTAGAATAATTTCTCTGGCTGCTTATTTGGAGAGTAGACCAAAAGCAAGGACAAGAGGAGGGGAACAATTAGTAAACTATTGGTAGTAATTCACATAGGAGATGATGGTGATAGAGACCAAAGAGGTAGCAGTTAAAACAGTGAGAGGCAAGAGGAGTCTGGATATTTTTAATGTGCTAGCAACATTTGCTGATGGACTACATATGGAGTAGGGAAGGATTCAAGGATAATGTCCCGGTTTGGACACAAGCCCCTAGAGGCATGATGCTGCCATTTTCTAAGAGAGAGAAGACAATGGGAGGGGCAGGTTTGGAGGAATGAAATCAGAAGTTCAGTTAAGGACAAGTTAAGTTGAAGGTTCCTATTATTCATCTAAGTGATGAGCAGCTGGTGCTATGAGTCCAGAGTTTGCAGAGTGGGGGGTGGGGGGGAGTAGGAGGGGTTGTCACAGATAATACTTAAAGCCATAGGAATGGATGAGGGAGTTGAGTGGGAGAAGTCCAAGGTCTGAGCCCAGGAACACAGCAGCATTTTATAGGAGTAACAATGGTAGCACCTCATTACAACACATGGAGTATTGTAAGGATTTAATAAGATGAAACAGGTAAAGTGCTTAAAACAGGACTGGGAACCTTCTCAAGAATCAACAGCCATGCCCACACACTTCTTAGCTCTTTCCAGTACCTGACTCTGCTACAGCACCAATCCTGGGTCCCAGCGTCCTGGACCTTCAGACTTCGCAGTAAGGAGGGGGCCGGTAAAAGGTAGTCTGGTTTTCCCCATGAGGGCTACAGAAGGGAATAACCCTCTTGCTTGTATTCCAACCTGGAATTCTGAACACTTTCCCACAGCAACTTAGCCAGTTTCTAAGATCTCTCAAACCAGAAATCTGTTACTTTATCTCAAGTACATCATGCATATAGTACCCTGCTGGGCTAGCCTGGGGACCTGGTTGTAATTTATAATGTTTCTCAGAGAAAATACATTCCAAATCCCCAACAACTCAATAGAAACCTGCATTTAAAAAGTAGCAGACTGCCTCTACATAAAAGCACACATGTAAATTCTAAAGATGATGTACAGGGACTTTAACAGCAACATTCTGCAACCTAGAGCTCTATTTTAGATACCCAGCCACAACTTACAAAGTCCAGCCACAGATCCTTTGTATCTCCTGCGTTAGTTTAATCCTTGTCATATCTTTCTGTTGACCTCCCCACCTCACTCCCCAATCCTCAGCAAATAGGTCATTGAAAAAATTTTAACCCCAAAATAAATTCCCCATCATTTCTCTACCACAGACCTTATCTTTCATTACTGTGATTGTTTAATTGCCTTCTTCCCAATTAACTGCAAATGCCGAACTGTGTCTGTCTGGTTCACATTGTGTCTCTACAGCTTAGCACAGGATCTGGCACATAGTAAGGAGTCACCAGAGATACTTGAATGAATGGGGAAATTGACACTCAACTCTGCTCCAAGACACAAAAGTCTTCATAGAAGAAGGAATCCAGAGGACTCTTCCAAATGAGTTAAGCCAATCAATCTGAAAAGGAGGGTACAGGAGCCTGGGACTGCCTCTTAAGTAATAAGATGTGGGGATCTGCACCCAGAGTAGAGCCACTTAGGGTGGCTCTCAGAAGCCCAGAGAGAAGGAAAGCCTTCAGAGGACTAGTTTCAGGGCTGCCTAAGAGTGCCAGCTATAAGCTGCAGATAAGCAGTTTTCCTGATGGTCACGTTTTTGCTTCAATAACAGTGTGATTTCCCTAAGCTCCACAGTCCTTAACTCTTCCAAGTCAGGGTTTAGGGCAGTTTAATTAGTTATATGCATGAATGTTGGTTTCTATAAACCATGTTTAAACATGTTCTCCCATTAATTTGCCGACTCCTAAAGCATACCCGTGCTTTTCTCTCCTTTCTTTTGCTATATATCGTGGCTTATGGTATACTGTTTGATTCTCTATGATGATCATTTATAACCCTACTCTCTAGCTTCTCAATGGCAAGGATTACATTACACACACACATACACACCTATCTCAATACCAGCGTGCAGTAGGCATTCAATAACTACCTATTGAACTGAATTGTTTAATTGGCTACATGGGCTATTTTTTCCTTCTCTTTGTTCTTTTTAATGGTAAAGTGTAATTTATAAATCACCAATAAAATCTTAGAATTCTAATGGGCTGACCTTCACATCACCACCAGGAACCAAGTGTTAATAACGACAGGCTATGAAACACATCAGTGGCAGCGCTAGTTACAGTACATGCTCAGCCCGCTTATGGCCTCGGTATTATTTTCACAGATGAAACCGCACGCTGTTATCTAAAACTAACAGGATCTTTTTTAAACCTGATAATTGTCAGATCAATCACTGAAATATTTTTATAGTGGAAAATGAAAGACCACTGGTTACTATTCAAGTCTGAGTAATTTATTTAAAATATCCAAGGGGGTTAAGCCATTTTCTTCAGAGATTTCATTCTTTAAGGGCACTCTTCACATAGCTTCTCATGAAAAGAATGAAGATGAATTTACAAAACAGAGGAAATATTCTTTAACTTTTGAGTTACATATAAACTTGTATGTTCCTCCTTTAAAATCATGTGTTGAGCATCTACTGTGTGTTGAGAATCTACTGTGTGCCAACTACTGTGATGCCTCGTAGGTGATTCAGAGTTGGAGAGAAAGACGCACAGAACAGGTGGCAGACAGGCACTGTGGTTACACAGGGACACGCAGGCCCACCATGGAGGGAGGAGGGAGGTGAGTATCAGAAGAGATGAATAGGCCATGCTCTGGGGATTCAAAGGAGAAAGGGATGCAGCTGGAGGGTGATCAGGAAATGATTCAGGAGCAGTCAGGACTGGAGAATAGGTAGCGAGGACGTAGCAACATTTAGCAAAAGGACAGGGTGGAGGGAGGATGGAGAACACCCCAGGCTGAGGGAAAATATTGAGCAAATGCACGGGTGATGGAGAGCTCCAGGAATATTTAGAAAACTGCAGGAGTCCAGACTGCAACATGAGAGAAGGGTAGGGTGAGGCGATATTGTCATGCACCTTCCAGACACGTAAAATCTGCTTCTCGCTGACTGGTAAAGGCCAGGGGTGAGGAGTTGTTGAAGCAGCAAAGCTCTATCACCAGAATTCATTTTAACAAAATTCCCAACCAGCTCTGCCAAGAGTGAGAGGATTTTACAGCTAGAAGATCACCCAGCCAGCTATCAATAGGGCTCTGTAAGAAGTACTACCGATTGAATTGTGTCCCCCTTCCAAATTCATGTTGGAGCCCCTACCCCACTTTACCTGCATTTGGAGATGAAGCCTTTGGAGGTAATTAACGTTAAATGAAGGCATAAGAGTAGGGCTCTAATGTGTTGGGATTATTGGCTTTATGAGAAGAGAAGGAAGTGTGTGCTCTCTCCTTCTCTCTCTCTCCCCCCCCACACCCAGGAAGAAGAGGTCATGTGGGAACACAGCATGGAGGCAGCTCTCTGCAAGCCAGGAGGAGCCCTCACCTTGGCTGGCGCCTTGACCTTGGATGTCTTAGCCTCCAGAATTCTGAGAAATTAATTTCTCTTGTTCAAGCCCCTCCATCTAAGGTATTTTGTTATGGCAGCCCAAGGAGAATAATACAAATTTAGGTACTGAGACGTGAGGCACTACTGTAACAAACACCTAAAAATATGAACTTGGCTTCGGAACTGGGTAATGAGTAACGAATGGGTAGTGGAAGAGTTTTGAGGCGCGTGCTAGAAAAAGATAAGACTGCCATGAAGGGACGATTGGTAGGAATGCGGGCGTTGAAGGCAATTCTGGCAAGAACTCAGAATGAAAAGAGGAGAGCTAGAAAGAAAACTTCATTTTCATAGAGAATATATACATAATCATGCACTGATAATGAAAAAATTATTATCCTTTAAGAAAAGGGAAGAATGACCCTGAAGTGAATTCAGAAATCATCAGGGCTGCCACTCCCACCACCAGCCCAGTGGGTGTCGCCCCATGGCTCTGTGGGGTGGCCCCGGCACCCAGCCACACTGGGGAGGCCCTCCCAGAGAGCCAAGGTCACCTACCCCATGGAGCCAAAGGACCAGGGCCACCCCACAGAGCCATGGGGTGACACCCCCATCCCAGGGGCCTGAAGGGCAGAACACTGGACCAAAGAAGATTAATTTTGAGCCTGAAGATCTCTGGGAGTTCACCTTTTAGGCCTTGGGCTTGCTTGGGACCCATCATCTCTTCTGGTTTTCCCCTTTTGGAATGGGACTATCAATCCTATGCCTGCTCCTCCATTGTAATTTGGAAACACATAACTTATCTGGCTTCACAGGTTCACAGCTGGGGAAGAATTCTGCCTCAGTAGTATTGAACCTTGAAAATCACCCTCTCTGGTTTAGATGGTATAAAGACGTCGGGCTTTAGACTTTAGCGTTGATGCTGGAATGAGTTAAGGCTTTGGATGCTATTAGGATGGAATGAATGTATGTTGCATGTGAGAAGGACATGAATTTGGGGTGCCAGGGGCAGAATGTCATGGACTGAATTGTGCCCCCCACTCCCCACATTCATATCCGGAAGCCCTAACCCCCACTGTGACTATATATTTGTAGAAGAGCCCTTTAGGAGGAAATTAAAGTTAAGTGAGGCCATAGGGTTAGGCCCTATTCTAATAGGATTGGTGACCTTATAAGAAAAGGAAGAGAGAGATGTCTCTCATTTTCTCCCCACACAGGCATAAAGAAGAGGTTGTGGAAGGACACAGTAAGAAGGCAGCTGTCTGCAAGCCAGGAAAAGAGCTCTCACCAGAAACAATTGCTGGCACTTGACCTTGGATTTCGCAGCCTCCAAACCTCTGAGAAATAAACTTCTATTAAGCCACTCAGTCCACGGTAGTTGGTTATGGCAGCCTGAGCTGGACACAGTAAGTGACAGTGGGTTTGAAAAACGAGAAAGGGGTGGGGATGGATAAGGAAGACAATCAGGAAAAAAATCCTTTGTCACAAAATCAAAGGGAGTGGGTCTCAGGAAAGGAAGAATGGTCAACGGCATTCATGCTGTGTAGGAGTTGGGAAAGGTGAAGACTAAGAAGGAACTTTGGTTTCCAGACTGGAGGGGGTGGGGGTGGGGTTCCATGACCTTCAAGAGAACAGATACAAAAAAGGGGAACAAGAGAAACTGAACAGGATAAAGCAGTGAGTAGCTGGGCAACGAAACAGGAAGGAGAAGGCGTTGTATTTTCTTTCAAGAAGTGGCGTGCCAAAGCCCCACTCCATCCTTAAGAGAAAGTCCAGGCTTACCTTTCTCTGGGTGAACGTATCTATTTTATTGTTTTAATACCTTTTTTTTTTTTTTTTGGTAAAAGCACAGAGTTCTCTGAGGCACTGTTGGGGATTCTCAAGGATTTGTTCAGGTGTTTTATGACATTGTTCAATTTCGGACAAATACTACGTTAAAACGTCTTTCCTGTTTTTCCACATAAGAATCTCCCAGAAGCTTTGGAAATGTTTTTTTCTTGGTGCAGGTAAATATCTGAAAACCCTTTATTTCACTGTCGTCGATGTGAAAGCAATTTTCAAAAAATCCTCAGAAAGCCCTGACGAACATCTGTGTCATTCAGAGTTGAGTAACTTCAAAGCCTGCCTGAAAAATACAGTGCCACTCTTGACTTTAGCATTTTTCCCCCCTTGCACCTGGCATCATTAACTCTTAGGCAGTTTAGTTCTAAATATTTTCTTTCTCTCTGCTTCAGTCCATGCTCCAACAGGAAGCGAGGCTCCATTTAACCATGGAATGAACATGGTTTGGACCCACATGTCATCCCTAGTGCTTATTAGCATGCGTCCTAGAGGGAGGTCTATACTACCTGGAGGTTCTGGTCACCTGGAAATCAGGCTGGAGGTCATGCTGCACAGGAGCAGGGACTTTTTCTCAGGACTCTGTGATGATTTGTTAAGGAGGATTAGAAACCCTGTAATGGCTACATGTTGCCTTCTGCTTCTGCGAGAGTCAAGAGTAAGCAGGGACAAAATGTAATCCAAGCATCTCTTTGCCATTTTCAAAAAATACTCATTTGAGCATGCTTCTGGTAGTTTAAAGGTCATGTTCCGTTCAGGCTGACTAATTTCTTGAAAGTAAAGATCAGTGGCTTATTTTTAACTTCAGGTAGGCAGTGAATTGTTAAATCCATTGGGGTTGGGTGGGGGTGGAGTTTCTTTGAAAGGAGATAGAGCAGCTCACCAGGAGACTAGCTGCTTCCCCGCACCTTCTCCAATGGATTGACACTGTATGTTCGTGTTAAGGATAATTTTTAAGGCTGCACTTCTCTTGGAACAGGCAGAACAACTGTAGTTCAGATATTCTTGAGTTATTTCAACTTCAAATTTATTTTGCTATAATCACTTCTCTCCCTCCACTCTGGATGGTTTCTCTAATTCCATGAACACAAGGGCAGTTGAAATGCTACACTCTGCAGCGTCTAATGATAACTGTTGCTTCTGCTCTGGTGCACAGCTGAATGGCTACCCGATTCTATGAGGTAGTCTGGAACTCAGTAGTTATGTTTATCCATTCAACCAACAAATATTGAGGGCATACCGTGTCCTTGACGAACAACACAAAGCAAAATGAACAACCAAAATCTCTGCCGTCGTAGTTTACAAAGCAGAATGGGCGATGTCATGAATGATCCAAAAGGGTCTTCTTTCTCTTTCTCTTTTCAGGGCTCATCTAACAGGTAATGGGTGAAGGAGTAGATAATGGGAAAGCCCTCGTGGGTGGCGCTGAAAATAATAATGCCTTTCATCTATCATCACCAAACCTCTTATTCTCTTTGACGCTCCACTCGACCTTATGAGATCAAAGGGAAGTTATTATAATTCCCATATTACAGAGTAGAAAACTGAAGCTCAGAGAGGTTAAGGGACTTGCCCAAGGCCTCAGAGGTAGAATATCAGAATCAGGACTAGAATGAAGAACCCCTGAGTCTTGATTTACTGTTTTTTCCATCTTACCAGGTCAAAATAATGAGAATATATATATTAATATTCTCAATCAATCAATCAATCCCTAAATTCCAATAATGCTCCATGGGGGCTTCTTTCTGCAAAGCACTCAGGCATGGTCGACACCGTGGTGCATCACAAAACATGGCACCAGCCCTCACAGTTTGTTAAGACGCCTGGGGGAGAACGTCCTCTGGCATGTGCTCCTTACCTCACCCAGATTACACACTCATTGCTTATATATCGATTGAGTGGTCACTGCGGGCTTTCTGTCACCAAAGGTATGGAAGTGTTAAAGAGGAAGAAGGCTTTGGCTGCAGTAAGAGCTCAGTAGTACCTCTGCTGGCATAGAATCCTCCCCTTGCCCCTCCAACTCTGGAACTTATGGTACAAGGGTCCCGTGGGGCTCCTAAGAGCCTCTTTGCTAGACGTCAAAGTCAAAAGTGGGAAAGTGGGGACAAAAAGTCTGAGCGCTAGCTGATCCTTCCAAGATAAATTTATTGGTAAGCTCTTTTAGGCTCAATTAATAAAAATGATAAAATTGAGTCCATTAACATTTGCGTGCAGTATGCACGGCCTCAAGCAGTGGTAAAGCCACAGATACTGGAGTACTATATTGCCTGGCTTCAAATCCCAGCTGTGCCATTTATCTGCTGACCTTGGGCAAGTTATTTAACATCTTTGTGCCTCAGTTTCCTCATCTATCAAATGTGGATGAAGATACTCTGCCAATCAAGTGTCACATTATAGGTAAAAGTCTTAACACTTAGTGCATAATAGAGCTAGATAAGTGTTACCTATTAATATAAGTGTGATCTACTGAAAAGAGATCTGCCAGATAACACACTCAGAACCATCACAAACTGTAAAAACAAGGGAAAGTGAATGATTCCTATAAAATCAGTGCTATCTTTTTCTCCCCATGGTCAGTTGAAAACTTGGCTGTGATTTAGGATCCATCCATCTTGCCATCCCTAAGATGGAATTACCTTTGCAGAAAGTAGTACAGTTAAAAATAACCTTGGAGAAAGGAATGGCCCAAGCTCCTACCACCAAATGCCCAGCTCTAAACATACGGAAATGTTTGATGAGCTTCTGGGTCAAGCTCTTCCCAATAATGTCCTGAAAAGCTACTGAATATCTTCATCACTAGAGATGACAGAAGTAAAAATTTCCATAGCCCCTGCCTAAGATAGCCCTGCATTTAATTTAAAAATGAACATTAAAGAATAGTAATAGCTGCCAGTGGTCATTCTCATTCATGAAACACAAGCCGTAAGGATGCTATAATGATCTGTTGTAAAGAGTAGAATGTACAAAGGATGAAGGAGCTAGCAGGAAGTTTGGTAATGATTTTGCCCAATCCCTTAATGCCATAAACCAAGAAACTGAGGTCAAAGCGGCTAAGGGAAGGCCCAGTGACTCAGGGGGAAATCGCAACCAAGCCGGGACAAAAGCGCAGCTCCTCTGATTGCCCCACTCTGAGCCATGCAGGTTGTCAGGGAATAATAACAATGAAAGGGACCACAGTCATGACAAACACTTCTCAGGCACTCTGAGGTTAGATACTTCTTGACATATTTGTTTAAAATAGGGAAACTTTATTAAAATTTTAAGTTAAGAGGAAGACAGTGAATTGTGCACAGGAAAGATGCCCTCTCTTTTAAAGGCTACCCAAGGTTAGCACTGCTCTTACGTCAGCCTTTACTTCCCAGCTTCCTAGACCTCAGCCTGTAAATTGCACTGCATGTCCACATGCTACAAAATTTCCCTCTCCTCTCTGTGCATCAGAACTCACTCTCCTCTGTTCCTGCTCCAAAATCTTACAAGGAATTCCTCAGAAGCAATACTAACGAGCTAAGGATACATACTGTGTACTGCCTCCTCTCTGAGTGTCTGCATTTCAGTAGGGCTTCCTTTTTCTTTACCCAAAAGAGTAACTAATGTAGTCATTTTGAACAGACTCAGAGACCTTTCAAACCAGAAGCCTTTTAAATCCCAATACACTGTCATTATTTTCCCTGCTTAGGTGGGGCTGGGACTACTTTCTAGCCCATATTCACATATCTTTATGGTGGTGATGAGAAAAATGACAAAAATCCTGGGTGATGTATAAACACAACTGTCAGTTACCACAGTCGGGACAAAGGGTGGCCAAGAATCCGAGGCATCTTGATTGACAGGGCCAGTCAGAGGAGAACCACAGCAAAGGCGGGTCTCACCCAAGGTCAGACCTTAACCTTCCCAGGTACCAGTCAGACTGAAAGGAAATGTCAAAGCCTTATCTCTAAAGAAAGACTTAGGCAAGCCAGATCCCCTTGGGTGGAGGAGCAGTTTTTGAGAGGAAAGCTTTCATTTATAGTTCAGAGGAATTCCCTTTACTCAGATTTTTTTAATGTACAGACCACTATTTTTAGGGAAAAAAAAAAATACTGCCTCCTTTCCGATTTTGCCTTAACGGTTTTTATTGTAATGATACTGACATAAGTACAACCATGAAACTCAGTTCTTCTCGTGTCAACGCCACTAAACCATCAAACCCCAACTCAATGTTCCAACCAATACAAGCGAAATAAAAAACCAACCCATATCAGATTAACAATGCCAGCTTATTATTCAGATGACTTTGTTTTGCTAAAAGTAACCCTGCATTCTCATCATGACTCTGCTACTGAAAACCGCAATGCCAGGGTTTCAGAGTTCACAACATTCCTGCTCCCCACCTTGCAGTAGGACTCTCACCCCTCATTTCTTCACTCACAGCAAAACTAAACACTACTGGACCAGCACTCCACCCCATTGTGTTGCTTCCACTTCAGACAAACTGCAGAGGAAGTCCACCAGTTCATTCCCATCAGCCCACGGCAGCTAAGGTGGTATTGGGACCAACTTGACTGTAAACTTTAAAAAACCACAAATTCGGGCACCAAAACCATGTGGCAGTATTATTCATTATAAGATAGCTGCCCAGATGAGCCAGACATGCTAGTATTATTTATATTATCACTGAAATAAAAAAAAAACCTAATTTTTAAACAGTATCAAATAGAAGTCCTATGCCCCTCCCCCACAAATGCCTCTGAAACTTACTTTGACGAGGAGTGGTGCGCTGTGGAGGCAGAGATCATGGTGAACCCTGGGTCCATCACGTGTTACCTGTAAGACCTGAGGCAAGTTACTCAGCTTCACTGAGCCTCAGTCTCCTCATCTAAATAAAACAGGGATAAAAACAGAACCTACCTCCCAGGGTTGTTGAGAAGATCATGAAGGATAACATGGGGAAAGTGCATAGCCCAATGCCTGGTGCTTAATAGGAGCTCAATAAACAGCCACAACTTTCCTGTTCAATTGCTTCAAACTCCACAAAAGAGGGAAGGATGCACTGTCTTACCAAAACAGAAGCACATTTCAAAAAAATTTGCATTTTAGAAGTCTTTAATGTGTCTGCCTGCATAAAGTTCAGACCCTGCTACCAATCACATTTGTGCTTCAGTATAAATGGAGATGAGGCACTACATCATATTCTGAGAAGGTGAGGCCTTTTGGCACATAGAGTGAAAGTAGACAAACTCATCTTGTGGAATTACTTACTTTTATGGTCAGCAGTTGTGTGAGAACAAATGCTCTAAAGACATTTCAAGGTGTTGAAACCTTCAAACTTGTGATTCTGAATTGTTTAGAATGGATATAATGATCAGTTCATTTTACCACTGACGAGCACCCACCACATACAGGCCATTGTGATGAGGGTACGAGGGTCACAAGGATGAATGAGTACACAGAGTCTTCACTCTCAGGGTACCTAACATCCAGACGAGGTGTAGGTAAACAAGGAAGAGGCTTAAAGTCTACTGGACTCCACTTCACTAAAGGCAGGGAGCTATGTGCTACAGGTTCCTATACCCCAGAGCCTAGCACAATGCCTGGTGCATAGCAGGGGTGAAAGAAATGAATGCATAAATGAATGAAGAACTGGAAGAGATATAAAGGTTAAGCTAGATATGTGCATAAACACAGGCTCAAAAAAAAAGAGTGATGGTTCTCTTAGGGGCTCAGGAGTTGAGGAAATCTGGAAAAGATGGAACTTGAAGGAAGACTAGAATTTCAAGAATCAGAGATAGGAGAATGCCGCTTATAAATGTATGCACTTTCAATGTGCTCTATATTCGTTCTCAATAGTAAAACAGTTTTCAATCTTAGTATGTGTAGCATTTCTGTAACATTCCGTATCTGTAAACAGTATGCAACTACTTCTTGGTTTGTTATTTATTATGAGTACTTTCGATTTATTTATAAACAACTTGGTGGTTCATTATTTATTAGAATAGGAAGCTGAAGAAATAATACCTGGTCTCAAGCAGCCATGTCTCAATTATTACTATTGGTCTCCTGGGGTTCTCTAATAAGCAGCCATAAAAAAGTCAATTTGCAATTAGGAAAAGGAATGTGTGTATTTGGCAGCATTTACACTGACATGATTGACAATAGACAACTTGTACAATACAAGAATAACCTCATGGTGATATTAGCGTATTATCTTAAAAATAAATGGCAACCAATCCAAGGATGAAAAAAGAGGTATGGAAGGGTTTGTTTAAGCAATGATTAGTCTGCATGCAAATATCTTCATGGTAGAAATCCAAAACCCAAGAAGAGACATAATTTTGTTGATACTTTGGAAAATCACTAAAAGGACTGGCCTGATCGAAACTGAATAATTAAAAATGAATTAAGAAAACACCTGGCAAAGAAAACTGGTATCTCAGAGATGATATCTCATCAAACTACATAAGGAGACATTTCTATTAGATGTTCTCATATCTAGATGACCTCAAATGACTACCTAGGTTCTTTCTTTTTCTTTTTAATATTAAAGAAAGTATCCATTACCTAAGTGTTTATATTCTACCATCTAAACATCACTCCATTTTTTTTTTGCAGGAAGAAGAATATCTGTATTTTATCTTTTTGGTTTTCCATTCTTTTGGAAGGAAGAAGTATTATTTTAGCTTCTCAAAGCGTTAGGATCCCTGAGATGAGGTGTCTGAGGAGAATGGGGATAAAGGGAAAGTCCACAAACAGGGTCAGAGGGCGAATACAGCCGTGATCTAGAATCTCTCCTCCAGAAATGCAATAATTCAAAGAGAGTTCATGGTCCGTGGGGGTAGAGCTAGAAAGGTGTTGTCATTATCAGTAGGGAAATCCACCAGGTGGGCTCCCAGAGATGCTGCAAACAGTCCCCCAACAGCACTTAAGTAAAGGTCTCTAACCTTTATTATTCTTCAGATTTCTTTCCAGAGGTATGCTCTTGAAATTTATACTGTCATGAAAATACCCAGCATTGGTTTTCACAAATATCCACTGAGGTGCTTTTGTTCAGACATAATAACCTTCTCATAGTATCACACCTTGGTGTGAATTGTAAAACAATAGCCAGGCACGGTTGTGAGGATATCCATTGTAATGGTTGAGCTAAAACCAAGAGGATAAATTAAAGGTGAGAAGAGATACTGAAAGCATGGCATATGTTTGGCCAGTCTCACCCAAGACAAAAGCCTTTGTCATAAGTGTTTTATACTGAAATGGGAGATTTTAAAAGCAATTTTAAGGAATAAAGCTGGAGGCTTCATGAGGAGCCACTACATTTGGAGATTTCCACATTTGGAGGCCCTGAAGGCCATTTCACAAATAATACAGAGTCAGTCCTTACAGCATGAGCTCTGTGGCCTCTGGAGAGCTGTTTAGGTCAATAAAAAGCATGAAGGAGCAGAGCACCACACAGCCAAAACCAGGCACCTGGGTTTTCCCACAGGGCCACTGTGGGCTGTCCCAAGTCCCCGGGAAGCTATTAAAGATTTCACTCATAGTTCCTTGAGCCTATCTAGAGCCATCCTAAATTTCTTAATGTCCTCAGTTTCCAGATTAATGGTCTGAGAAGTTTTCACACAGCCTGAACGAAGTGGCTCAGGCTTGAATCAAAGTAATTTAGATCTAGGGCAGCCGAGCGGAGCTGTTCAGGTTTATCCCCGTATCTCACCTCCACCTGGAAACAACTTTTCCAGTT